>CM034149.1:923828474-924445140 GCA_019776745.2 Taxus chinensis | reverse complement strand
TGAGTATGATAATCTTTGTTTGCTTCTTCAATGGCAGATTGAAGAGAACAAATTTCCTTCATCTTTTCCTTAGAGATGGAGCTTTCCTTGAATAGATTATCTTTGACAAAAGCTCTGAACTGAGCTTTGATTTCTTGCAAGGACGAGGAAACACCAGAGTTTTCATCCTGAAGATGACAATGTATATCTTTGAAAGCAGCAACAGCCAGTGTCTTGAAAGCTTCTCCCTTGCTGCCAGTTATTCTTCATTTCTCCCAAAGCTTCCTCCAAAACTCTGATTTTCCACTCTACGCTGTAGACCCAGGATTTTGATAGATTGTCCTTTAGCATCATCGAAAATCTTATTCGCCAGTAAGATGTTCTCATCTGTCTGGCCCATGTTGAGGCGAAGGTCTACTATACAACTGAATCCAGATTTTTAATTCTTTATCCATGGTATTGATAGTGGTAGGAGAGCTTCAGTTGCAAATTCACTCACCTTTTCGTGGAGTTTGAAAAATTCATCGATGAAGTTTAATCCAGCAACAAGCATGTCATCCACCATGGCTTCAATAGCTCTGCCATAGACAGAATACTTGTGCAAATTATGGCTTTGATACTTTGCACTTCATCTTGGCTTAGAATTACAGGAGGTGGAAGAGTAGTCAATTTTGGGGTAGCAGGTCCAAAACTTTGTCCTTAGGGAAAAGAGACTTGATGAAACCTGTGAGAAATTCTGGGCTTGCTCTTCCAGCTGTTCAATAGTTTGCTGCCCTTTCGCTACCCTCCCAAAACTCTTGTGACTGTTTCCTGGAGGTTATGAATTTCACCTTCAGGAAAAATGGCCCAAAGGGATTCTTAATGCTCCAAGTCAGATAGCCTGCAAGGAGTCTGATTCTGATTTTTAGGCTGTAGGCTTGGCATCTCCAATAATTTATGACCTTGAGTATCAGACACTATTTGGAAAAGTGGTTCTAAGCTTTCTTGGCACGAGAAGGAGTGGTGCCCAACAAGGCTGCAACAGCATCGAAATTTGGTCCCAAGCTTTGAGAGTGAGGTTATTTTCTCTTCCTTTTGTCAACCAAAGGTTGCACCCAACATGTAGAGGAAGAAGAATCTGCAGGAGAAGCAAGGGGCCAAGACAGGGAGCTCATGACACTCAGGGAGGCGCAGCTGTTGACTGAAGCTGAGATTTGAGCACTGGAGGCAATGGCGAGTAGAAAATCAAAGCACCTGGAAGTTTCAGTTTTTGCATGGACCTCCTTGTCCACGTGTCTGTGGATCTTCAGGAACATTTATTTCCCTAGGAGTTGGCATCTCACTTTCTTCACTTTCACCGAACAATTTGCATTCCCTGGGCCCGCAAGCCCATCTTTGGGAAAATTTTCCTCCCCGGGCTCTGCCAGGCTACTGTAACTTAACTCGGGAGGATATTCTTTTATATCATTAGAAAGATGGAAGAGCGATGCATTTTTTAATGGAAATGTTTTTAGGAATGACCTTAAGGACAAAAATGTGAAAAAGGACGCGGTTCAGGCGAATTGGCCGAAACATGGTCTAACAGTGGGCAAGTTTGGACTTCGGGACATTCGGGACAAAAATGTTTAACTCTAGAGCATGCGGTTTGACCTTTTCGGGGTCAAATTAGAACATACAGGGCCCGTTTGGACTTGGGACATTTGGGACAAAAAGTTCCGGAGTACGCGGTTTGGCCGGTTCGGTGAAATTGGAATGACTTGCATTTTTGGGGCATTTGGGACAAAAGCTCTGAAGTACGGACACGGGAGTTTCGGCCGAAAATGGGAAAGCTCGTACACTTGGGACAAAATTTAACTTTGGGACATTTGGGACAGGAAAGTGCGTAGTACGCGGTTCGGGATGTAATTCGGCCTCAAATTGGAACAACATGGCAAAATAATGCTTTTGGGACACTTGGGACAAAACTTTCCGACGGGCCCGAAAATGGGACAGCTTCGGGGATTTCGGCCGATCGGGGAACAGAATGCACTTTCGTACTTGGGACAGTGGGACAAAAAGTTCCGACAGGCCCGAAAATCACACAAAATGACCCAAAACACAGATTTTTTCAATTTCACGACTTAGGCACTTCAGAGAAAAACCCTTAAACTCAAAATTTTGAAAATTTTACTCTTATCAGAGCGGGGAATTTTGAGTGGACAACAGCTGGCTCCTTCTGGGGATGACTTGGTGTAAATTCATGGAATGAGACAAGGCAAGAACTTAGACAAACTCGGTGAAGCAGACCAGTGCCTTATCCATTGGGCAAAGGAGTCAAAAACAAACCAATACAGAGGGCAACACACACAACAACAGAAGGAAACACACCAAAAGCAGAAAAGCAAAAACACTGTACAGAATATACAAAGGGACTCCCTAGTCACCTATGACTTGAACAACTTCAAATACTGCCCACTATAAGGAAGTGGGAGGGGAGAACCATCCATGTAATCAAGATAGAAAGAGTTCTTACCAGCAAAGTGTCTTATCTTGAAAGGTCCGAGCCACAGGGAATCAAATTTTCCATGGCTGCCACGAGGTTCATGTCTTTTGTCCCATAACAGCACGGTATCTCCAACTTGGAACTCTCTGAACCTAGCTTTCTTGTCAAACAGAACCTTTACCTTCTGCTGGTGAGCAGATATCCTGTCAGCAACCTCCAATCTGTCCTCGTTCAGTTTGTGCAGGTACATGATTCTTTTATCCAGAGCATCACTGAAACTAGTATCTTCAATGGCCTTCATCAGGTGCAAGGCTGGCAGTTCCACTGTCACTGGCAATTGAGCTTCTACTCCATACACCACTTGAAAAGGAGACATTCCAATGGCTCTTTTAGGTGTGATCCTGTCTGCCCAAAGAGCATCATAAAGCTTCTTATGCCAGTTTCGCTGAGACTCATTGACCAACTTCCTTATGATAGTCACCAGATTTTTGTTGGTGGATTCTGCTTGTCCATTTCCCTGGGGATAATAATCTGAAGAATGAGCCAGAGAGATGCCATACCCGTAGCAGAAATCCATTATCTCAGTTGAGGAGAAGTTCGAAGCATTATCTGTTACAATCTTGTTAGGTACACCATACCTTACCAAGATGTTCTCTTTGATGAAGTTGCATACCACTTCAGAAGTAGTGCTCTTGACTGGAATAGCTTCCACCCATTTGGTGAAGTAGTCAGTGGCAGTTAGCACATGAGTGTGACCAGCACTAGAAACAGGGTTGAGTGCACCAATGAAGTCCAGACCCCACTGTTGAAATGGTTCCTCAATCACAACTGGCTTGAGAGGCAAAGCGGCCAATTTGGGTCTTCCCACAAAGGTCTGACAAGCCTCGCATTTATCCACCCACTTGGATGCATCTCTGAACAAGGAAGGCCAGTAATATCCTCCCCGGAGTATCTTGTGAGCTGTGACTGTTGATGAATAGTGCCCTCCACATGCCTGATCATGAAAAGCTGAGAGCAACTTTCTCTGAATGTTCCTTGTCCACACACTTCAGAAATCTCCCATCTAAACCACGCTTGAACAAGGCATTTTCCCACAGTACATATTGCGCTGATCTCAATTTAACAGTCCTCTTTTCCTTGGTAGTTAAATGAGAGGGGCATTCCCCATAGGTGAGAAAATGGGCGATGTCAGCATACCATTCATCAACTGAACTAAGGAATAGAACAGTAGGAATGTCAGCTTTCTCTTCCAGCAACTCATGTTTGGCTCCTTCAGCAATGAGCTCACAAAGACCTTTTCCACGAACCAGCTTGGTCGGTTTGATATCAATGTCATACTCCTGGACTTTAGCCACCCAGTTTCCTCTCTTGGATCCAAATTCTTGCTGTGTAAGAATTGACTTAACAGTTGTATCTGGAACCAGCACCATAGAGTGAGAGTTGAGGATATAGAAACGGAACTGCTTGACAGCTTTGACTACTGCAAAAGCATGCTTCTCCATCATGGTGTACTTTAGCTCATGATTCTTCAGGATATAGCTCATGAAGGCAATTGGTAGCTCATGTTTATCAGAGTCTTCTTGGGTTAAGACAGCAGCCAGGGTATTATCTGTAGCATAGCAATAGATGATGAAATCTTTGCTGAAGTCAGGACAGGCCAAAACTGGAGTTTTAGCAATAGCTTTCTTGATACCCTCAAAGGATTCCTTTCCTTCAGAAGACCAACCAAATGTTTGCTTCCCTTTCATCATCTGAGAAATATTCAAAGTTAATTCAGCAAAATCAGGGATGAATCTTCTTAAAAAATTGATCTTACCGAAGAAGGAATGCACGCCTTTTTTACTGGTTGGGAGAGGAATTTGCTGGATGGCTTGAACTCGTTCAGGATCAATCTTAATACCATCCTTGGAGACAATGTGCCCTAATAGTTTTCCTTCTGTAACACAGAAGACAGATTTTTTAGGATTTAAAGAAATCCCATGCTCTCGGCATCTCAGCAGAACTGTTTCCAGGTGGTCGAAGTGATCTGCTCTTGTCTTTGAAAACACTGTCAGGTCATCAAGGTATATGACAATACATTTCCCTTTCAAGCTTCCAAAAGCCAAATCCATAGCTCTCTGGAAAGTGGCACCAGCATTAATCAGCCCAAAAGGCATTCTCTTGTAGGCAAAGGTACCCCAAGGAGTGGTGAAGGCTGTCTTGTGTTGATCTGCAGTATCAACCTCTACCTGATTGTATCCCGAGAATCCATCAAGCATAGATAACATTTCAGATCCTGTTACTGCTTGCAATATTTGATCCATCATAGGCAGAGGGTAGTTATCTTTCAGAGAAGCCTGATTCAGGTTCCTGAAATCAACACAGATGCGGATCTCACCATTCTTCTTCCTAACAGGCACAATGTTTGCAATCCATGTTGAATGGTGAATGGGAAAAATAATTTTAGCCTTCAACAATTTCTGGATCTCCTGAAAGATGGTGTCAGCTATTTTTGGATTGTACTGCCTTTGCTTCTGCTTGAAAGGCTTGATTCCTGGTTTGAGAGGAATAGAGTGCTGCATGTCTTTTGGCTTGAAGGCTTTTAGATCTTCATAAGAATAAGCAAGAACATCCTTATACTTCCTTAGAAGATCAATTGCTCTTCTCCTCTCTTCGGTTGTGCAACATTTTCCAATATTTACTAGCTTGGGGTCAGTAGAACTCCCTATATCAATCTTATCATACTCAGCTGATTGCTGAGGTCCAGTAGAAGCTTTAGATTTCACATATCTGTCATGTTTATCAAACAACTCCTCCAAACTCACCAAACCTTTGGGAATCTTGTTTCCTTTGAGTTTAATGCATCCTTCCTGATCTGTTTCTTCTCCTTGGGTGACAGGATGGTCAGAGGACACACTCTCACGAGGCAGGTTGTCACTTCCCTCAAAATATAGTTGTTCGAAATTACCCTTGAGTTCCAGGAAGGAAAGCAAATGCTGGTCATCGTTGAAAACTTGCCAGTTATTGGTATTGTCAGGAACACTAGGCCGGTGGACCATTTCAATAGTGAACTTATCCTGAGAGAATTCAGGATGGGGAATCAGTAGTGACCCTGAGACAGCCAGTGAATCAGCCCTGCTGTTCTTTTCTCTAGGTATTGCTTCAATGGAGAAAGCATCAAGGAATTCAATTGAATCCCAAACCTGATTCCGGTAATGCTTCAGCCTCCCATTTTTTACCTGAAAAAGGCTTCTGACTTGCTTCACAATCAGCTCTGCATCACCACGAGCCAGAAGATTTTTTACACCTCGTTCTTTGGCCACTTGCAGTCCAAGAATGAGAGCCTCATACTCTGCCGTGTTGTTAGTGTTCTCGAACTGCAACTTAAATGAAAAAGGGTGTAGGCATCCTTCAAGTGACACTAGCAGGACGCCAGCTCCAGAACCAGCCGAGGAACAACTTCCATCAAATTCTAAAATCCAAACACCATTGGGATCTTTAGGTGATACTTTGGAGGGTTGGATTTCATCAGGGGACAGAATCATGTAATTACCATGACCCATGTCCTCATAGAGTATTTGTGCCTTAGGATCATCCGTTTTCTGCACAATATACTCAGATTGTTTCTCAGGCAACAGCTTCTTCATGTGTCCATTGACAGGTATGAGTGCATGTGACCAATCCATTTGAATCTCTCCACCCACATCTTTACAGAAGTTCCTACTTAGCAACATTCCATAAGAAGGAGGAATGTCTGCTACTAGGATGGTAGCCAAGACTTTCTTTTCAGGTAAAGCAGCAAAAGCCACTTGTGCATCTTTAATCCTTCCAACCAAAGGCACTTCCTTACTTTCCATGGAGTAGCAAGATCCATAAGTACGAGTGAGGGTCAAGCCTAAAGCATGAGCTACTTTAGCAGGCATCACATTATCTGAGGCTCCGGAATCTATGACACAGTTACTGAGCCTATGGCCAGCTATAAGAAGTGTTACATAAAAAGGCTTGATTTTGTCACCAGGCGAGGTGACAGCAGCTACCAGACTAGGCTGTGGTGCAGAAGGAGGAGTGGGCAAAAGGCCTTTAGAGGTGGTCTTGGAATGGGAATTAACAAATTGGATCATCTTGGCAAAAGCCTTGGGATGAGTTTGGTAGTATTCAGCTTCTGAAATTTGAACCTTGGTCCTTTTTAGGTGATCAACAATATCAAAGGATCCAGAGGTGGATGGGCCATCATCATTTGGAATTCTAGGCTTATCAAATTTAGGAGAAAAAGAAGAAGAAGCAACTTTGGTAGCAGGATTGACAGGACTTACCTTTGGTGCAGATGAGGTAGGAAGAGGAGATCCTCTTTTTGCAATTACAGGGATAGTTGCCGGCTGCTCCTTAGATTTCTTAGGGGCTGTGTCACTTTCTCCTTCTGCCTTGTCTGTTCTCGAGTCATGACAGCAAATGATTCACTGTTCATATCTACTACCACTTCATCATAGTCATCTCCATCATCAATGCCCTCAGTGGTAAAGAAATTAACTCGAGATCCCTCAAGTTCTTCTGCCTCATCATCGAATTCCTCCAGGAACTCCTCACAAGCTTCATCGTTATCATCATCTGGCTCTTCAACCTCACAAGTTGCATTCACAGGAACTTTGACAGGAGGTCCTTCAAGTGCTAGTCTTGTGTGGGGAGCAGGCAAACGGTTTCTGGGCTGAAAATTTCTTCTTGGAACGTCTGCATACGGTGCATGCTGAGCTAATTGTTTCTTTATAGCTACTAGATCATTTGCAAGTTTCTGGACTAATGGATCAGTATTGGGTCCAGAGGTGGAAGAGGAAGAAGCAACAGATTTAGATTTAGGAGGATCTCTTCTCAACTTCCCTGACATGATCAAGTCATCCTCGACACTAACAGCCAGTTCTTGATCCAGAATTAACGTTCTGAGATTAGCCCTTCTTAGAGCATAACTGACTTTGGGCGTTTGGGCATTCAAAAAGAAACATTTTTGAATTTGATCAACCGGTCGGGTATTTACAGGAATTTTGTTGATCAGTCTGTTGAATCGAGCCACAAATTCTCTCATGGGTTCTGATGGATCTTTCTTTATCTGAGAAATTTGGGCAAGCAGGGCATGCACATCTTCTGCCGGCTTGAAACGGCTTTCGAACTGAGTTCTCATTGTATTCCAGTCGGTGATGGCACCAGCCGGAAGGTGATAGAACCAGTCAGCAGCATTATCCTGTAACGTCTCAACGAACAGCCTTACTGAGACGTCTTCATGTTCGACCCCCAAAACTCCACACGCAACTATGAAGGCTGCAATGTGTTCATCAGGGTGTACTTTGCCATCTCCTTTAAATTTGGGGAAGTTCTTCCGGTTACCTCTTGGTAACTCGTGCAAAGGCTGAGTAAGGGCCAGAGGCCCGACACGTTGACCCCATGGCAATTGTGCCGCCATTCTTGGAAATAGGGCTTGTAGGGGAACTGTAACACTAGCAAGGATCAAAGCTCGTAGATTGGGACTAGCAGGTTCTGAAGGAATACCACCCGTAGGACTTCTATCTTGAACAGGTGGAGTGCTCGTCGAACGAGTTCTTCTATTTGAAGGGAAAGGAAAACCCTGTTGCTCCAAAAGCTGAAACTGAGAATCTTCGATACCAAGGGCCCTTCTCCCTCGAGTGAAACGCGGAGTCGCCAGATCAAAGGATGATCGAAAAATTGTAGTACTGGAATGCGATTTTCCCCAGTAGAGTCGCCAAAAACTGTTGGTCGTCAAATAGGACTTTTTAGAAGAGCAACAGTTAGGGGACAAGAAGTCCCTCCTCTTTAATGGGAGAGGTTCCCTTATTCTGAAACGAACTTATTTACAAATATACAGAACATTATTTTATGGTCAAACTTGGATATTACGAAAGTGTTTTCCACAAGGATCATCAATTACACAAGGACTGAGGAAAGGGGATAAGAAGACGAGCAGAATAGCAACATTCAGAATTACAGATAGCAGAATAATTCTTCATGTATGCGAAGCTTCAAATAATTTAAGACAAGATCATTTGCGTTGGCTGAATGAGATTAAATTTAAAGACACAAAGTTCCATAAATAACCTTCTTCAGATTCATTCATCAAGGACCCAAAGTTCCTTCTTGGTTGTACAAGATCACTGTATTTGCAAAACTGAACAGTATGCAATCAGAGAGACTAACGAATCAGGAACAAAATGATCTTCACAATATTAAAGGAAAACACAGAGATAACAAGAATTAGATAGACAAAGAATGGAAAGCCCTTTTGTATTGATTTCTTTAAGATCTATTTACACTTTCAGAAAATACCCAAGTTCTTGCCTCCCCTTCAAAATGGCATGGAAAGGCCATTATATAGCTTACAAGTCAGTTACTCTTCGTAACCGTTTCTTTTAACTAAAGAATAGTTAAGGACCGCCAATTGCAATACCTTAACTAATTACAAAGAATACGAAAAGAATGGGAAGAAGAGAAAAGAAAGGAGAAGGAGACAGGTGGCCAGCTACTGGGAGGGACCCACTGTCTTCAGAATCCACTGCCTGAATTTCTTCAATGCCTCAGCTATGTCTATTGCCACGTGGAACTGACGTGTTGGCTGCAGACTGAGTCCAAAATCCCAGACACTTCTCCATCTCTTTATCAAACTCGACGTGAGTATGATAATCTTTATTTGCTTCTTCAATGGCAGATTGAAGAGAACAAATTTCCTTCATCTTTTCCTTAGAGATGGAGCTTTCCTTGAATAGATTATCTTTGACAAAATCTCTGAACTGAGCTTTGATTTCTTGCAAGGACAAGAAAACACCAGAGTTTTCATCCTTAAAGATGACAATGTATATCCTTGAAAGCAGCAACAGCCAGTGTCTTGAAAGCTTCTCCCTTCTGCCATGGTCTATTCTTCATTTCTCCCAAAGCTTCCTCCAAAACTCTGATCTTCCACTCCACGCTGTAGACCCAGGATTTTGATAGATTGTCCTTAGCATCATCAAAAATCTTATTCGCCAGTAAGATGTTCTCATCTGTCTGTCCCATAAGGCGAAGGTCTACTATACAACTGATCCAGATTTTTAATTCTTTATCCATGGTATTGATAGTGGAGGAGAGCTTTAGTTGCACATTACTCACCTTTTCATGGAGTTTGAATCTTCATCGATGAAGTTTAATCCAGCAACAAGCATGTCATCCACCATGGCTTCAATAGCTCTGCCATAGACAGAATACTTGTGCATATCTTTGATACTTTGCACTTCATCTTGGCTTAGAATTACAGGAGGTGGAAGAGATAGTCAAAGGGGTAGGGTCCAAGACTTTTGTCCTTAGATTTCTTTAGAGACTTGATGAAACCTGTGAGAAATCTTGGGCTTGTTCTTCCAGCTGTTGAATATTTTGGCTGCCCTTTATCTACCCTTCCAATGACTCTTGTGACTGTTTCCTGCTAGGTTAAGGAATGAATCTCACCTTAAGGAGTAGACTCTCCCATAAAGGGATTCTTGAAGAGCTCTAAGTCAGATGCCAGCAAGTCTGATTCTGATTTGTCCCACTGTAGGCTTCAGAAATCTCTAGCTTGAATTGTTGTCCTTTGAGCATCAGACACTATTCTGGACCACGTGGTTCTGGCTTTCTTGGCACGAGAAGGAGTGGTGCCCAACAAGGCTGCAACAGCATCGAAATTTGGTCCCAAGCTTTGAGACAAGGATTTCCTCTTCCTTTTGTCAACTAAAGGTTGCACCCATGCAAAAGAGGAAGAAGAATCTGTAGGAGAAGCAAGGGGACCAAGAGACAGGGAGCTCATGACACTCAGGGTCTGCGCAGCTGTTGACTCAAGCTGAGATGTGAGTAGAGCACTGGAGGCAATGGCGGTAGAAGAATCAGTAGCACCTGGAAGTTCAGTGCTCTGGACCTCCTTCGTCCTTATCTGCTGGATCTTCAAGAACATTTGCAGGAGTTGGCATCTCACTTTATTGGACGAGAATCACCGAAGTACGCGATGATGTTCTCTGGCCCCAATATTGCTAACAGCGGGCTCAAGTTTTGACTTGGAAAGTTGATCATTCATATTGATAGGCTCGGAGCTGAAAAATTACCTCAGGGAGGAATTTGAAAGTATTTGCGACAGGTTCTTTAAATTGACCTGGGTACGATGCAAAGAAAGCATGAAAGCAATGCAAAAAATGCAAAGGGGAAATGATCGTTTTGAGCCGTGGAGACGGATTGGGCACGAAAATGCGCATCATACTCGGAGTGATGCGGGAAAAACTAAGTGTTCGGGTATGAAAATCGGCCGAAATTGGAACAGTTTGCAGCCAATTTGGGTGAAACAGGGAGAGGATTGCTTTTTGGAACGATTTGGGACAAAAAGCTCGTGGAGTACGCGGTTCGGGAGTTCGGCTGAAATTGGAACAGTGGGCCCGTTTGGACTTGGGACATTCGGGACAAAAAGTTCCGGAGTACGCGGTTTGGCCGGTTCGGGCGAAAATGAAACAGGTCTTGCATTTTTCACATTTGGGACAAGGAGCTCTGAAGTACGCGACACGGGAGTTTCGGCTGAAAATTGGAAAGCTCGCACTTTTTAACTTTGGGACATTTGAGACATGAAAGTGCGTAGTACGCGGGTTCGGGTGTTTCGGCCGAAATTGGAACAACTCGCACAAAAATTTTTGGGACACTTGGGACAAAACTTTCCGACGGGCCCGAAAATGGGACAGCTTCGGGGATTTCGGCCGATCGGGGAACAGAGTGCACTTTCGTACTTGGGACAGTTGGGACAAAAAGTTCCGACAGGCCTGAAAATCACACAAAATGACCCAAAACACAGATTTTTTCAATTTCACGACTTAGGCACTTCAGAGAAAAACACTTAAACTCAAAATTTTGAAATTTTACTCTTATCAGAGCGGGGAATTTTGAGTGGACAACACGTCGTGCGGTCATTCCATTATCTTCCACCACATTATCATTCTCCTCTGAGCAGATTTAATCTCTCCTCTTTTCGAGAGCTTTGTCATATATTCCATTCTCGTCAGCCCTCTTGAGGGGGCATCATCACATATGTCCATAATCACATCTTCTCATGACATTTTTGTCTTAGATGATACCATGACATCTGTCACTCACCACCTTCTATTCTCTCCAAAAAACATTTACTCTATTTTTTTCTTAAGAAAATTAGATTGTATTCTTCCCCCATTCTCACAAGTGAAAGATTGTTCAACTTCTTAAGCAATATTTCTCTTTTATTCCTCTGACAACTTCTTATCAAGGGAACAACTCCTTCAAGAAGAATCTCCTCAAAAATATTTGATCCTGCCGCCTGAGGCATATTCACTCCATCTCGTCTACTTTCTTTGAAAGGACACTACTTTCATAGTACCCTTCCAAAGAGGGGAAAATGTAGACACCCTAATTTCACATTTGTCTTAAATCAATTAATTCCCCTACCTCATTTCCCACAAAAATACACTTCAAATTAATCAAATATAATTTAATTAATTATCCACTTCAAATCTAAAAATAACCCCTTACCACATGTCATTATTCTCCATGTTTTTCACATTTTCAAACCATGATTACTTAAATTACTCTAAGTTAATCACTTCCCCAGGCGATAAATACAACCTTACCCCTCCCCTCTAAGACACAGAGAATAAGCTTGGATGCCCTGTCTAAGTTCTTGCATCCTTTGAGAAAAGAACATCCTTCCACCTCGTCCTAATGCCCAAATAGTCTCATCTTGAAGCACTCCAAATCCATAATCCTTTTATCCATTTGGTGTAAAGTAAGTGGATCATTATTGCAGGAAGGTGTTACTCCATCTTGAGAAAAGCATCTACATATCACGCAATCAGGGCTCAATCCATGCTTCCTAGCCCATTTTGAGGTTTGTTATGGAACGTGAATGAGGAGGTATTATTATTAGTATTTTACTTCCTTGTTAGTAGTGCATTTTTCCTAGCATATAGAATCCATTATACCTTGACCGAGAAGCTACAAAATTTAGAAAAATGTAAGCTATTGTACGTGAATATGGCCCTTGGTTAACCTCTAGGGTTGGTGAATCAGGTGGAGATTTTAGCAACGAATGACATCTTATTTCAGATAAATTTATAAGTAGTTTTTGGTAAGACTTTAGTAACCATGTTTTTTGTTTTGCACTTGGAAATATATATACATGCATATTCTATAAGGGTCTTAAACTTTATTTATTGTATTCAACAAAACAATTAGTGAGTAAAGACATATTCAAAGCATGTGTTTGTAAAGATCTAGATTTTTAAGTGTCTTATCCTTTTACTAATCTCTTTCTCTACTCTTTATGGGTATCTAACACTCCTCTTCTTGGGAAAGATTATAAATTGTTAATCTCATAAATTGTTAATCTCAGTTAACTTGGAAATGACTTGATGTACATTTTTCATATGGTTTGAATAGGTATTTAGATCAGCTTGGCATGTCTTTCACATTCAATATTAGCGTCTATTTCAGGAAAACCCAGATAGGTGGTAACTATGCCCTTCTTAACGCTACTTCTTTTGAACTAGATTCTAGTTATTACATGTTAGCAATGGAAATTACAGTATGTGTTATCTTTTGTAGATTATGGTTCCATTATAATTTATTTTCCAACAGCTCTAAATAACTTGGATCAAATTTGAAAACCTTATTTGCATTGTTGTTACAATTAAAGAGTATTTTCCCCCTTAGGATACCTATTTAATTATCTTTGGAATTTAGAAATAAAATAATATAAGTAAAATCTACATTGACATCTTGCATGGCTCTAGTATCTTACTTTTTGCATTTCATTCTCCATATAGGAAAATTTTTTCTGTTGATCAACCTCAACAATGACATGAGTATTGATGTTCTTGTTTCTTCATATCCAAGTACTACCCTAAACAAGAAAGGCCATGGTGCAAAGGAGTAAATAGTCTAAAAGGACGAAAGAAACTTTAAATTCAAGAAAAAACCATTGCACTAGAAAGGAACAATAATTAACAAAGAATAACTCACATAGAAAAAGGCCCTCCTTGAATTGAGGATATCTAATAATCAACTTTAAGATTTTATACCTATCATTTCAATCATTTTGTCTTTTATCTTTTTTGTCATGCATTAATTGGCTTATCTTATTTGTGAATCCTATTTATAAATTTTGATTTTGCATCTATTTATAACTTTTGTATATATAATTTCCCTCCCCACATCTCAGAAATAATCATCTTTAGCAACATTTGCCATATCATGGCCTTGTTATTTATGGGACTACATTTTATATTAATTAATCAAAAAATATCAAATGGTTATAATAAAAAAGTAAAATTCGAAGAACACGTGGCATAGATAACACAAAATAAATACAAAAGAACACTTAGGCACAATTTTTCACAACACTCAGGGGTGGAGGTAGATCGCAGTGCGGGGACAGAGAGCCCATATTGACAAGCTCATTTATTGGCACCTCTAGCAACTCCCACCCATCTTCATTCTAGGAAGGTTGGGTCATGTTAGCTAGATTCAATAGAACCATAATTCCTCAGCCAGAGGGAGGAGAAGCAACTAAAGTTGAGGGAGATGGAGAAACTACTGAAGATGGACAACTAGAGGTGCCAACAATTTTATCGTTGCAAGGAGAAGGATTCCAACCATCTTGCCTAGGCGGCAGAATCCAATAATCCCACCGAGGTGGTGGAGCAGAGGAGTGACCTCGAGGTGAGGAAAGACGTCAGTTATGAGAATAACTCCTATTCCATAGGGTGACTAGGGTAGGGAAATCCATCCGCAAAGTCTCTAGAATTCTACTCAGAGAACATGACATGCTCCCCTAATGATATAAAATCCCTTGCAGATAATGGAACTCTAGGGCCACATTCTAAGCTTGTGCATGAATATAAAAGCAAACAACATATACCATAACAAATTGTTCATTAGTATTAAATTGTTATTGATATTTCTACATTTCTAAAAATAGCTCCATTTCTAGCTTTCCATAATTGAAATAAAATGATAGCTTTAAAAATTTCCAAATTTTAGCTATGTGTGTAGGCTAATTAGAGCGGTAATCAAAAAACGCCATTCGCCAAGTAAAGGTTTTGGGTGGAAAGAATGAAAGAGGTTGTGGGTCCATTGCCAAGCAAATTGGGAATGCGAGAAAAAACTAGAAGGTGTGTTTGAAAGACTCTGGTCGAGAAAAAACATGGCACTTGTAATTAGGAATACCAATAATGGTAATTTGTTCTCCTAGAGGAATCCCTTGATACAAAAAGTACCACAACATGACAAAACTTGGGTTCCATACATTTTTTAGAATTAATCAAGTCTAGCAAGTCATAATGTGGTGGGTTAATGTAAATTCTAGCGTGAATTAATTTTATCCAGATCCAGGGAGACGAGGCTAAAAAATAAATAAAACAAGATGAGGCTAATATTTTTGAAGGCAGTATCATAATTCAATCTCCAATCTCTCCACTAGGTTGGAGATGGCTTCGATCCAAATTTTTGTAGCATAAAATCAAGCATGAGCTCTTAAATTTTGAGAATTGAAGGCCAAAATTTAGTAGATGAAACTTTCATTTTAAGTCAGGCCAATGAGTCCAATCTCTGGAAGTAACTAAATCCTAGATAATGGAGATGCCTTTGCAAACCAGGCAAAGACCTTTGATGTCAGGGACCTTGGATAGAGGGATAAAATCCCGAGTAACCACTGAAGACCACCAAAGGTTGTGGTTGTTGAAAGAAAGGGTGGAGTGAAATCTATCTCCAATCCATTTAAGGAAAGGCTTAGCTACCTCAAATGCTTTCTAAATGATTTTGGCAATGAGCAAACCAATAATTTAGACTAGAGCCATGGTGACTAAATGGGTTTGAAAACCTATGTTATTCCAAAAAAATTTCCCATAAGGGGCAAGAGCTAAAATGTAGTGACAATGTAAAATATTCTAGGCTTCCTACCCTTCGATATACTTAACCACCCACTTGGCAAAAATTTAAATACTCTGTATGTACACTTTAATAACTCTAATGCCACCTTTTTCACACTATAGGCAATAGACTTCCAATGTGACATGGTGGAAACCACGAGTCTAGTTGGCATTAGCCCACCAAAAATCCCGGAGCAATTTGGCCAATTTGTCATAGGATGCTTTGGAAGGGCACCAACAAGAATAATAATACATGTGGGTGGCATCCAGAACTTTAGTGTAAACTTGAAACTTGTTTGCCAAGGAGAGGGGTCTGGAAAGTTAGAAAGAAATTTGTCTTTTGGTCATGTCGAGAACATACTTACAAAGTTAGTTGGAAGTGTTATTAAAGGCAAAGGGAATTCCCAAGAATTTGAAATTTCTCCCCATTGGAGATCCATCTCCATGAAAAATTCTTCAAACAATCTGGAATAGGCCATGAAATTTGATGGAAGGCAAGGGTATTTGACCATTGAAGATTGTTGCATGAAGCTTTACATAATATATCAATACATTTCATGGCTTGCAGAACAAGCTATTCATTTTCCATCTTTTTAAGAAACGAGTCATCAAAAGAATTTCCATTGATGAGTTAGGAAGAGTGATCAGGGAGATAAATCCCTCTAATCCACCCTTGAGAAGCTCGATGGGCAAGGAGGTAACCCAGACCATCAACAACAAGCATAAAAAGAGAAGGTGTCAGGGGGAAACCTTGCCAAATCGATTTAAACATATCAAAAGAATAAAAATTACATCCATTAATGGTAAAACAAACAAAGCCATCATAGAACAAGGTTTGGACATCTCCCAAGAAAAAGGGACCTAAACCTAAGGCTTTGAGCATGGCCAAGATGAAAGGCCATGTGATTCGATTGTAGGATTTTTCAAAATCCAACTTGAGGAAGAGAGTGCGTTGTTGAGTGATGCAGGCCCATTCCATTCCTTCCCAAATAGTGAACAAAGTATCTAAAATGTATCTTTCTCTGATGAACCTAGTTTTCTCAGGTTGAATGATTAATAGGAGGATATTACAAATGCACAGAGTGAAGGCTTTGGCTAGAATTTCGTAAGCCACATTAAGAATAGTAATGGAACACCAACTGGAGACAAGCTCAGAGTCACCAACCTTAGGTATGCATTTATTTTTCCATTATTGATAATATAACCAAGTTAGTTGGTTTAAAGTGCCTCATTGTAGATAACCAACAGATCTAGTCCAACAAACTACCATGTAGCTTTATAAAATTCACAATAAAATCCATCCAGCATTAGAGATTTATCATTAACCATGCGAATCAGGGATGTATGAAGATCCTCGAGAAAGAGATGAGTGTTGCATTAGGCATGGGTAGTAGGAGAAAGTTGGGAAGGAACCACATCTAGACATTGTTGTAGGGCTTGTTGTTACTCCACTAAGTCTTGTTGGGATTGAAAAACCAACTTATAGTGTTCAACAAAGGTCGAGTTAATATAAATGGGCTTAGTGAGCCTAGAGTTGTTCATGCAAACTATTTTGATTTTCCCTCGAGCTTTCTTAGAATGCATGATTTGAAAAAAATCCTTAGGACGTTATATCTCCAATTTTGAGCCAATAGAGTCGAGCACGGATTTGAGCACCTTTCACAGTACGAACCTCATCAAGACGAAGTTGGTGTCTGAGTTATCCAACCTGAGCCTAAAGATGAAGATGAAAAGCATTTGTTTCTAACATACTAGAGACTCATTCAAACTCAGCTTTCAGAGCCGAGTCTACCCGCCTACAAATGTGCACCACCTATTTGCTAAAGTGGTGGAGAAATACAGTGGGATGATGAATCACATCACTCCACCACTCAATCTAACTAACAGTAATACGCAGACATGACACTAGATTCCAAACCATGGTAATGATTTGAATAGATCCTCCATGAGACAACAAGGATGTGTTAATAAAAATTTGATTGGAAGGAACCTTAAATCCACTTTAGCACCAAATTAGCCAGAAATGATATCAAACTATGATCAAAGAGTAAAAATTTTGGTCGAACCATAACATGGCTCTAGTTGGAATTGTCAAAGAAAAACATGCCTTGGTGTGCTGGTGAGTGACAAGATTGGTTTTACTTCAAACATTTTTTGGGGATGGTAGACCCACTTTATCAACGGTGAATTGTTTCTTTTGTTTGAGTTGGTTTAATGGTAAAGAACTTGCGTTTTTTAAGAGAGATCAGAAGTTTAATTTTTTCTTAGGTGAGGTAGGGTATGTATGCCTATTATTTGAAGTAGAGATAGGTGCCTCTTGTATACTAGGAGTATGAGATAGTCCCATATCTTAAAATCCCACTATAGACTCAAAAACAGGTCACCCGACATCATGCACTATAACCAATTATTATTATTATATTATCATCTCTTTTTCCTTCTTTTTTATGTGGTTTGGTGGTCTCCTCAGATTTATACATTTGCAAGTCTATGTCTCTAAGAATAGTGTGTGTACATTATGGTCAGGCCCTAAGAACATGAGGAAATGGTTTTGGGGTATGTGTTTGGATTGCCCTAAGTTTGTGGGTCATCTTTTTCAATTTTCCTATATGTTATATGTCAATTTTTGTGACAATAGAATCTTAATATAAATTCAAGTAATCTAAATATAAAAATGCATTAGTCCATATAAGATAATGAGAAGAGATGGAGAGCATTGAATCTGGAATTTGCCAAAGCGATTCATTCAAGTATATGGAGCAGATATTTGAATAAGTTTAGTTAAATTTGGAGCATTTATTCTAGAAGAAAAATTCATATAAAGTAGGCATCGTGTCGTTACTAGACCTCCTAGTTAAACACAATATTATACTTGGTGTGTTATTTTCGATACTATAAATTATTGAGTGACATGGAACATATCGAAGAAGTTTTGCTTATCTTTGGTATGTTGTGTGCCCCCCAGTAAAAAATTTAATCATTTTGTAGACCTAGGATCCCTATTAGGGTTTAGGGGAAGGAGATCGATTTCCTACAAATCCATGAGGAATTTCATAAATGAGTGAGGTTTTCAAATCCCTAAACTTGATGTGCATAATCACCAAATCAAAATTTGAATATACAAAAATTGCCAAACATTTCTTGATTGTCTCAAGAAAGTGAAGTGACAGTCTTAGGAGAGTGCAATAACAGTCCTTGGAGATAAATCAATAGTTTTGGCAAGGTGTTCCTAGGTCATTAGGTTTATATGGGCTCCAAAACCATATTCTACTATACGTTCCTAACTATTATTTCTAATATTTTTGGGAAAAGTATTGTTGTAGAAATAGTTTAGCATCTTAGAAGTCAAATTTTATTGTTTCCCACTTTGTTACATTGAATTGCATGTTTTATAGGTAAATATTCCATTTTGTGTTAGGAACCAACTATAAACTTAATTATATCAAAAACATAAATGACGATAGGCAGATATAAATCTTCAATTAGAATAAAGGAAAAATTAAGCACAAGATATAGACACGAATTTATCCTTAGAAAACTCTTTTGGGTCAAAAAAATTAAAACTTAAAGCATTTATCTAACCCAACAATACAATAAGACTCTATTAGTAGTATTCTAGTAGTCCATGTTCAACCTTAGCACAACTACAATGCATACATTAAATACATTACTCTATACATTATGTAAATTACATCCTAGACCTGGTTGCTATTTATAACAATCAACAACCTAAAGATAGATGTTATAACTACTTTCCTAAATTCATGCCTAAAAATCTGCATGTTTTAAAATGGTTACAATGTGCATCAAAGTAATTCATAACTAAACTATCAGAGAATCCTGAGATTCCCTCTAACTAAAGCTTAGTCATTCCCAACACATTGTTTTACACTTTCAATCATTTGATAAGTGTTGACAATGCATAATTGTTACACTACAATATTATGCACTTGATCTGCGTACCATAATGCAACTCCCACTATGCACTAGTACAATACAATTCTTGGAAATTTTATAGTTGTGCACACATACACACCTCCAAATCATATTGCAAAATCTCCACATGAATCCACAAGTGTCCATATGCTTACACAAATGTTTTCTATGCTAAACCATACTACAAAATAGAATTATATAATCCTACATAACTCTTTCTTTGTACACCAAAGTTACACATTATTATACAAAGTTAAAACACTCCTAAAATTTTCCCACTTGCTGCACACTTTGCATAAAAGGAGAATAAATTAATTTTTCAGAAAATTTGATCCTTTAAGCCCATATTTTCCCTGCACCAAATAAACTTCTTAGTAGTTACTTCCTTAGTTAATGGATTCGTAACATTTAGATTGATGTCCACCTGTTTCAGTCATATCTTATTTTTCTCCACCATTTCCCTTATAAAATGAGATCACACCTCAGTGTGTTTTATGCAAGCATGATATTCAAACAAATCAAAAATTTAAGTCACAATCTATCCTTATTGTTCTTTGAATGAACCCAAGTGTGAAACTCAATCTTTGAAGCCACACTACTTCCTTACTTTCACGAGTAGTTGCCATATACTTCACTTATGTAGTGTATGTTGCAACACTTACTTTTTTATTACCCATAAAACTTACCATTCCACTAAATAAGTTGAAAACATACCCATTGGTGTATTTTGGAAAATGCACACCTCCTCCTCATTTAGAGATCACAAAGCCATGTAAACGTGATACCTTCCTTTCACCAAGATTTCCCTGATAATAAATTACATGATAAAATGTTCTAAGGAAATCCTCTTTACCATAGTCCAATGTTCCTACCATGGATTTGAAATATATATGCTAACAACTCTCATTGCATGTGCAATGTCAGCTCTTACACAAACCAATGCATACATCAGGCTTCCCAATGCACTCATGTACAGTACCTAAACCACGTCCTCCAATTTCTCTTGAGTTTTTGTACATTACGTAGATGAGATATTATGATCAATTGAGAAAAACATGATAACAAGTTTGTTGTCTTGCATCTTAAACCTTTATAATATCATCTCAATATCCTTCCTCTAACTCAACCAAAGTGTCTTGTTTGCACAGTCTCAAAATAATTTCCATGCCCAAAATAGATTTTGAATCATCGAGACCTTTCATGTCAAACTGTGAAGACTATTGAGACTTCACTTTCTTAATCATTGTCTTGCAATTTCCAATCAACATCATGTCATCAACATAGAGTTATATGATGACAAAATTCTTCCCTTATTATTTTAAGAACATGTAAGGAACTACCTCACTACACATAAAACCAAGTTTTTACACATAATTGTCAAACTTCTAATTCCACATCCTTAACAATTTTTTCAAGCCACACAAGGATTTTCTCAAGTGGTAGACCAAATCCTCTTTTTCATTTACCTTGAAACTCTCAAGTTTTACCATGTAGATTAAATCTTCAACCCCCATACAAAAATGTTGTCTTAACATCCATATGATTTATCTCAAGATCATATACATTGATAATTGCTAAAATAAATCTTATGGAAGTCAACTTCGCAATAGGAGAAAACACAACCAAAGTCAATCCCCTCAACCTGAGAAAACCCTTCATAACTAAGTGAAGCTTATACTTCTCCAATTTACCTTGCACATTACACTTCCTTTTATAAACCCATTTACAACCTACAAGCTTTCTTCTTGGAGGTAAATTAACTAAATCCCGAGACTCATTCTTTAGAGACTTCATCTCCTTCTCCATATATTTCTTCAAAAAAATGTTTTCCTCAAATGTAAGAGCTTCACGCCTTGTATTTAAATCATCACCATCTATTACTGACAATAAGAAAGTAGAATGAAAATCAACAAGACTATACCTCTCTGGTATATTGTGCACTTATTTTGATCTTATGTGAACACATGTACAAGATTCTTCTTTGATGCAAAAAATTATGAGAACTCAACAAATCAGCAAATTACTATAAACCAAAACTTCTCAAAAATTATCCTTACCCTACAAAATGAACCACTTTCTCAACCTTGAATTCCTTTAAAACAAGAAAAAAATTGGTCTTTCTAATATATCCGACCTTTTTCTATCAATGCACCTTGTTTATAAGTTCTTCACATGCAATGACAACCTTCACAATGATTGAAAACAAAGAAAACTATTAAATTCCATTGCCTTCTCCTAAACTAAACTATCATCTTTTGCTTCTTAAGAACATGTTGATCATGGGTTCATGTTGGGAAGTATCTGCAAACATACAAGACAAAAAAAAGACCACTACTAGACATATTTTCAGCTCCTTAAGGTGTAGGCAACATTTTATGGCTCAACTCCAAGGTTAGACCCACTATTAACCACCACTCTTTCTTTTGTAATCCTTACTCCTTTTTGCCCTTCCTTAATGGTTTTTCAAGCTTATATTTTGACTCGAGGGTTAACGAAACAAAGTATGTAACTTTTTGGATACCTTTTTTCCATATTATATCATATTACAATGATGTAAAATCAAATTCCAAGTTTTGACCCCACATTCACTAATTTGGAGCTTGTAAATTAGGTCTCCTGTTGTAATTGTGGTAGCAGTCACACTAGAGAAGAGAGTGTCATGAATTCATGGCTTGTATGGTAATGCTACAAAAAAATACCTTTATATTTTGTGATGTAATACCTCTCAAACAATATCTTGCAAGTTTCAAACATCAACTCCTTTGTTAGGTCCCTCAAACCTCCACTTCTTCTAAAACACTAGTGAGGGTTTCTAACACACTCGGTAATGGAAAAATCCTTATAAAATTATAAATAATCAATCACAAGACTCAAAAATTCTTCTATAGGTTTGTATCATCTACCTCTACATGCCTATATTGACAGTAAGGCTCAGTCAATCATTAAATTGTAAAAATCACACATTACTCACTTGTGCAAGACTATATAAAAAAGTTTTCAAGCATTCAAAACCTTCAAACATGAAAGAAAGTTTATACATCCACAAATGTGCTTAGAAATCCTTCAACTAGAGTTGTTTCATCCTCATGTAATTTTCTACACACAAATTAATTAATATATCAATCAAAATACTTGTTAAATGCTTGCCACTACAGTCAAAGTGTAATCTTTTTCATGCCAAAACAAAGATATTTTTCATTATTCTATATTTTCATTACAAAAATTCCTTATCCTCCACTTTATTCATAGATTTATCATTCTAAAAATGAAGTAACTAACTCTCAATTCAAGTTCATCCTTCCTTTTACCAATTACTTGAAACCCCTAACTATTTTTAAGCTTCTAGATTGTCTTTTTCATATGAGAAACGAGTATTTAATTTCTTTTAGAAACTCCTGTACTAAATTTTACCCCTAAAGACATAAGATGACATGTCAAGATGTCTATAACACACATTTAAGACACCAAGACCCCTTCACACCTACTATAGAAGCCAAAATTTTCCCAAAATAATTCAAATTTTGCAAATGGGCAGGAAAGCCAAAATTTTGAATTTTGAAAGGGATAGAACTAAAATAACACCACCAAATGAATCCTAAGACAATTCTTAAGGATCATAGACCATCTAAGCTAAAATTCAAACCAAAATTTCAACCCTAGGAGAAATGCTCCCGCATCATACTCCTTAGGGAATGAGAAATCTTTCCCCAAAAACTTTTGTTTAGCAAGCTTGTCTTCTTTTCTTTGTGCTCCCAGTGGAATATGATCATATTTTGGTTGCCCTTGACTACATACCATGAACACCATGCCTTTGTCAGTTACACCATGTCTCTTATAATCTTCTTAGCCTTCTAAATGATTTGGTTCTTACACATGAATATGGTTCTAGGATTGTTTCTGATCTTCTTCACCTTGTGCTTGTGAATGTACACATGCTCCAACTTATTATGAGATGCCTTTTCATTGTTTATGACCATTACTTAATCTTCTCCACTCTTTTTTTTCGTTCTTGCTTCATCATAGCCTTAAGGTCTAAAAATAGTGACTTGTGCTTGGATAGATCATCTTCTGTTGACTGCATCCTCTCCTCTTTAGTTGTTAAACCTGCATAAACAACACTCAGATAATGATTAGATGGATAAAGTTGAGCTTCATCAGGCTTCTTGATCGTATCTTCCACCTTATGCTTGCTTTCTTCAAGTTACTTTTCTTGAAATCCTTCTTACACATGTAGTTCCTTGTTATCGTGAACTGTTTTTATCCATCCTCCATAACTGCCATTTTATTTTTTAGAGTATGATTGCTCCATAGGATTATCATGCTCTGAATTTTGTTCTTCCTCGTTTAATTCTTATGCTCCCAAGAGATCTAGTTTGTATTCTTTTCTCATGAGATCTGCAGATCCATTGTGCTCACCTTCCTTGTTCTTCCTCCTTTGAAGATTTCCTTGATATTATTTCTCTCCACTTATCCATTGCCAAAATTTCTTGACTGTACTAGGCTTGTATTCCACCATACCATTTTCCCCATCAATTTTACCACTTGTTGATTCAATAATAACTTCCTTCTGCTACTACAAGTAAAATTCCATGCTCATCAGCATGACTCTTGGATAGTCCTCACTCCATACATGTTTATCATTGAGAGGTGTTGGCTAGATTTTCTGCATAGCTGAAAACCTAGGCAGTCATGAGATAAATCTCCCTCATTTACAGGTGAGGCTCCCGTGTCAGATTTGTCAATAAAATATGTTAGTCTCTATATGGGGGTTTTACTTTAACCATGCAGATCATGAACCACAACTGTATAGTTTTGCAGTAAGTAAGCAGTTGATAAAGAAAGGGAATATTTATAGAAGAAGGAAATAATATAAACACACGGAAGAAATAGGGAAGATGTGCAACCCAATCAATAGATAACAGAGTTGATTGCATGTACATAGACGAAACCAATAGATATCAACACACATAATTATAAGTAAAGGCAAATTCAGATCTAGATCTAAAATAACACAAAGTTTATAAGTAGATCTAAGACAAAAGCTAGAAACAAAATGCACTGTGACACAAACTTCTCCGAAAATCTGCTCCTTTGTATTCCTTTGTTTTAAATAGCTATCAGGGGTTTCAGCACAAAGTCTGGAACACAAGAATGTTGCTTACAATTTCTGATCCTTTAACCCATAAGTTCTTCCTCTACTTATAGAATGTAGAGGGGCAATTATAAATCGGAAGCTTTTAGTGAACTAGCACATGTGGAAGTTGGAAAGGAAACAACTGGAAATCTTCCTCCTGGAATTCCTCTTTGCATAACAAGCATGATTTGCAACTGAAAATAGAACCTTCTATTTTACACGTCTGCCACCTATCTCCAAGTAGTTGACTTCTTCAAGTAATGGCTTTTAAACCAATCACTTAAGTTGTATAATTTAATTGATTGCTCAATTACTTTGTTAGAGAAAATAAGAGAAAGAAGAAGAAAGAGGAAAGCTGCAGTCTTTTCCTTTTTCATATTCTACATGCAGCTGATTCTTTTGCCTTTGATTCTCACCAAACTAGATCTGGGAGCAGCTGGATCTGGAAGTGGATGGATATGGAAGCAAATTGGATCTGGAAGCAAGTGACTGTGATTTAATTGCGGGTATTGCCTTTGACTTGTCTTTCTTCTTATCCTTGAAGCTTTTGTAGCTCTTCTCCAGTACATACATCAGTGCAATGTTTTTCGTAAATAACTCATCATTTTTATTTTTAATTACATATGAGCAATTAAAAATTCTAGAAAGCACTCCGGGTGAATGCAACTTCAATGAAGGCTTCGACTATAAGATTGGGAGCACATGCACAAGATCCTGGAAGGAATTTTCCACGTACTGACTTCTACATGGTCTGCGTCAGAAACAAGAGGATGAATTTTTGCCGGAAGCTTTTGCAATTATGAGATCTGGATCTGGGCCTAGATTTGTGTCTTCGATGTCAGCAAATCTGGAAGTAATGCATGATTCCATTGAGCTTTCTCGTTCATACCGCTTTGCCATGGCTGGAGCAATCTTTGTCTGAGTAATTCTTTTTCTTTTTATTCGGCTGGAATTCTTCACAATCGTTGCAGATCTGGATATTTCTTCATATTTGGAGGATATGTTCAATGTATTAGACATTGATTTAAGCTCCCTCTCTCTTATAAAAGCACTTGTAATGAATTCCTGTAATTAATTCAGACAAAGATGGCAACTGGAACATGAACATTGGATTTTAATTATAAAAATATGCATTTTTCAAGCTTGCCGCCCCAAAAATTTGATGTTTTGTTTGCATGCAAAGCAAGCATGAATTTTATCAACTTCACCTAAGCACCTGTACCACTATGCAAACAATTATTTAGACACAAATCAAGCTCCTTCAAACCTAGGTGCAAAATTTTGAAGCTTCCAGTAGTAATCACACCTTCTTCTGAGCAAAATTTCTCTTCAAATTGGGCACCAAAATTGCCTGGGCTGCACTTCTTTGCTAAAAAATTAATTAATTCATCATAATGGCAGCCCTTGCTTATATAACCCTCATCATTCTATAATTAATTATTGCCCCTCCTAATTCCGGCAATTAATTAATTAATAAACATGCTTTTCTCTTCAAATGGGGCGCCTATTTTGTGCATGCTCATGGCTGCCATTAAATAAATTAAATTTATTTAATTTTGGCTCTCTACTTCTAGTTCACTTAAGCTTCACAATGTGCTTTGACCTCATCCACTAAAAAAAGAAATTAATTGCATCAATTAATACTTTAAAAAGTATTATTTCTCTTCCATATGGGGCACACTTTTTGACATAAAGGGGCTGCATTAAATAAATAATATTTATTTAATTTTAGAATTCTAATTCTAATTTCCCTTTATCCACTTTCCCTTTGTTGACTTTTCCTCATGCTTGGGCGCCAAATTTGGAGAAAGAATTAATTAATTAATGCATTTAAAGTTGCCCTTCTTTCCTAAAAGGGGTCGCACTTTTTGACATGAAGGCATTTCTATTTTTAAGAGCTAATTTTCAACGGGATTATTCACCCTACACCGCAGCTCCAAAAATCCCATGATCCACTTAAGTTGTTTGACTTCCATAATGGGATTATTTACCCTGCAAGGCAAGTAAGAAAATCCCATCAATGCCTTAAGTGATTTTCTTTTATTTCACAATGGGAATTTTCACCCTGCAAGGCAGGTAAGAAATTTCTGTCTGTTTGCTGCCTCTAATTTTCCCATTGTGACTTAAGGGGCGTTGCTTCCATGGAAAAAAGTACCCTGTTAGGCAGGTACAAAATTCCCACCTGCCTGCTGCTACCAAAAATCCCATTGTACCTTAAAACCTTCTTTTTCCAAAAATGCAGCCTACCCAGAAGAAGTTTTTTTGTGCATGGCTTCGTCTTTTCTGAGAGAACCAAACCTCCTGTGGAAAATTCCTTTTGGCATAACATCCATAGATGATCTCCAGATACTCCAGGAAAGAAATCAGACTAGACCAAAAAAGGAATTGACCTAGAGAAATTTCATAGAAAACAAAACAGGAAACACCAAAAATGCAAAACATTGCCAGAAGTCACATATAAAGCCCAAGATTCATTCCTGGTTTAAACCCTACTGGTATATGGGAATATTGACATGTAAGACCACAACAAGGTTAAACCAAAGCACAATTTGCCTCAAACGGGGCTTAGAATAATTAAATACAAATTTCCCGCAGGCAAACCCCAACGACAGAATATAATGATTTCGGGCATCTGGGTATTTGGCAAAATTGGCTAATATGACTCTCTGGGAATATCTTGACACAATACAGACACTTTCTGGCAATAAAAACACAAAACAACCCATTATTTTAAAAGAACAAATTTTTTTAACATGGGGTAGTCTCAGATTTCAGGGTGAAATCTTGGGACACCAAAAGGATTCAATTTGTGTTTAACCCCATCATTCATAAGTGTGTAAGCATTTTTCCAACCATCATGAATAGTTCTCCTATCAAACTGCCAAGGCCTTCCTAGTAAGAGACGACAAGCATCCATGGGCATCACATCATAAAGAACTTCATCTTTATACTTACCAATCTGAAAATTAACAAGACGCTACTCGCTAACCATCACTTGATGATTTCTTTGAACCCAATACACCTTGTATGGCTTAGGATGCACTATCTTTTTCAATTTGAGATTTTCAACCATTTCATAAGTCACTAAATTATCTGTACTACCATTATCAATAATAAGTTTACAAAAAAATTACCTTTAGACATGCACATTGTCCTGAATAAAGTGCTTCTTTGAGTTGGTTCTTCACTTTCTTTACTTGAATTCATCGGCACTCTTCTCTTCATCATCGCCTCTCTTGTTTCAGGTTCCTTTATTTGTGTTGTTGAACCCACACTCTCTTATTCATCACATTCCACAATCTGATTTCTTGCTTCTCTTCTCCTACTGCCACTTGCTTGAGAATTATCTGGACAATCGTATGCTCTATGACTAGCATACTTATTGCATTGAAAATACCTTCCTATAAATTCACGTATTCCTCTTGAATAACCACCTCTTGTAGCACATTGTACCTGTGAACGAGTTTCCCTTTTGCTTTTCCTTGTTTTTGTTGTTGTTGTTATTTTCTTGCTTGTTGTTTGTTGGCAAAATAATTTTTCGCTAGGAAAAATTAGTTTATTTTCACCAACGCTCTAGGACTACATCCCTCCTACTTGGAAAAGGGGAGGCTCCCTTTATTATATGTGAATAAAACACACTTTGTGGTTGGCTAATAAGTTGGGGATCACACAAGAGCACTCCACTGTACCTACGAAAAAATCTTACACCTTGTGCAAGAGAAGAATTTGCAAGGAAGGTGAGATATTAGGAGTGAGAGTTTGGAGAGAGGGGGTTAATCATGTAAGTGGGCTTAAGAATATTCTTACAAGTATTAACCATAGTTTATCAACACACAATTATAAGGAAATACAAGTTTGCTAGTTATGACAAGACAAAATGAAGCATGAACATAAATTCTCATTCATTCATTCATCAAAATATTTTACACTCTTCTTGGTCATGTAAGATTGACATAATCACAAAGCTGTAAAGAGAGAGATAGAGAGAGGAAACATATAAGAATGGGAAAGATGAAATGTTATCTTTTCTTGTTATTTGTAGTGCACTAGATATCTACTCATGAACTCAGAAAATCAACAACCCCCTCGAATGAGGAAGTCATTACAATATGTAGTTTTCAAAATGATTCTTCACCTACCCCCCACATGAATTTTCACTAATCTTTACAACATGTGACCTTCCATATTCCTAGGAAAGAAATTGATTCCCTTTTTATTAATTAGAGGAATTACTTACAAGTTATAATTATAGATCACATTTTAATGAATAAGACAACAGTAAAAAAGTAAACCCCCCAACAAAGAAATAGGACATTAAATAAGAGAGGAAGGGGGTGGGAAAGATAGAAAGGAGAGGAGATAAATACTCAGATGAGGATGATGCACTTGCCGATGCAAATTCAATTTCTAATAGACTCTTGGAGAGTGCTTCTGGGAAGATCTTGATCCCTTTGAACTCCTTATTGAACCGATCTGCTATGCGCACAACATTCCCAACTTGAGGAATGTGTACAAAATTCAAATCTTTGAGCCAATTCTCAGATGTAGCATTGACATTTCTACATTTTGCAAATCATGTCTGATGCTCCTTCGTGATGTTGGATATAACAGATCTAATCTTTGTAAGAGATTCCAATGTGTCTTCATTGAAAGAAAATGGATCTTCGACCTCCTTCTTAACCATCTCTTCAAATGGTTTCACTAGATCATCCACTAAAGTGTTTACATCCACCACTTGTACTCCAAGTTTATATACTTCTACATTGATATCTTGTTGCATCTTTGAAGTACATTCCTCAAATGAGTCCAATTCATCAAGATCTGTTGGTGTGTGTGACTGTCCAGTCATCGTCCACATCACCTAGGTGAGTCATCTCGCCTTGCGAGAGTCATAGGTCTTAGGAAGTCAAATGACAAGTGTCAAATTCTATCATAGAATCTGACATTGTCATTTGCATCAATGTGTCATAGGAGTTACATTCCTTATTTGGAATTGTAACTCCTCTTCTAGTGGCGTCATATGCGTCAGTCAACGTCATATGCGTCAGTGGCGTCATTGAGTTCTTTCCATGTTTAGGCATGGGGGTTACATAGCACCCCTATTTGTACTTCCTATTTTTCGATCTATGAGTATGAGCAGACCCATTCTTCTTACTTGCAATCTTCTTTCCATCGTTTCGAATCTTGTGTATTACGTTGGCTTGATGTTACCATCGGAGTTCAACTTCATTGTGGTGCATCACTTTTCGACATCGGTTCTCGCGAACCCTCTTTCATGGTATCAGAGCTGGTTTCAGTAAACGTGCACTCTTCGTTTCTCAGTTGTTTATTACTTCTGGTTTCTTCTCATTTCCTCGTGTGCAAGTTTTTTTCGATTATCATTTTGGAATTATTGCTCACCTGGTATTGAGGTTTCAGTAGTTGCAAGTTAAGGTATTTGGTTGGTTTGTTTATCAGCTGAGTTCATATTTGGATATTTCTAGATCTTTGTGGCTGTTGTTTCTGGGTTATTTCTTGCTGGTTGTGTTCAGATTTAGCCGCTGGGTAAAAGAAGAGCTCATTTTTTGGCATGGACCTGTGATTACTGGTTGGGATCGTTGTTTTTTCTTCACCGGTGTATACTCAAACTATTCCGAGCTTCTTCCTCATCGCTATGGTTCCTTGCTGTCTCAAAACGTTTTTGCAAACCTCTCACATTTTTGCCTTGTCTCTCACGTTTTTTGCAAAGCTACTCACATTTTTCCTCTGTTGTGAGCATTTTCAACTGTTCCAGATGTTTTTTTGGGCCTTTCTGACTGTTTTCTCCCTTCTAGGCGTTTTTTTGCCTGTCCTCAGGTGTTTTTCTCCCCTGGCTGTGTTTTCTCCTTTGTTCCAGGTGTTTAAACCTGTTCTAGGCGTTTTTTCTATCACCTGGCTACATTTTCAACTGTTCCAGGCATTTTTTTAACTGTCCTAAGGTGTTTTTTCTCCTTTCCTGTGTTTTTGCACGTTGTTCTGGCGTTTTTGGACTGTTGAGGCGTTTTTTTGGACTGATAAGGCATTTTTTCCTTCAGCTGGCATTTTTTGGACTATTCTGGCATTTACTGACAGTGGACAGTCACTGCATTATCTATTTTTACCTGCCTTTCATCCCCATGTGGCTTTCTCAGTCCGTTGCCAGGTAATATCTCTCTAAAAATACATTTTTTTATTCACTTTTCTTAAAAAAACGTGGTTGCATTCTTTTTATCTTATCACTCTTCTAAAAAACGTGTTGTTTCATTATTTTTAAAAGGTATAAGGTAAAAACATTACATTTTATTAGCATTGTAAGTTTTTTGGCTTGTTTTATTAACCTTATGTCGAGTGCCGAAGACGAAGGGTGAGGTCCGAGATTGGTAGGTGGCTAATTCCCCCTCGCAATACAAACAAACCCTATCTCAAATTCCGTGCCATTTCCAACAAGCATACATACGACACCTTTTGCATGCATTTAGGGCACTTTTTTAATCCATTTGTAGGCTTATTGGCTTTTTCCTCATCAGTTGCGGGAATTGGTTTTTGCTATAACTTTTGACTCAGTTCTCGGTTTTGAGCACTTCTTTAGTCAAAGTTGCATGTTTTTTCACACTCTAGATGATGGGATCATTAGTTTTGTAAATTCACTAATTTTATAAAGTGCCGCATTCTGGGGGGTGTCTTTGCATTGCTTAATTCAGCTCATTTTTTCTTGAGCTTTGTATTCCTTTTTTGTGGACTTATGAGCGCGTCCACCACAGTCTTACAACAAAGGGATTCTTTTGTGCGATGTGAGACACTGTTTCTCACAAAGCTCTTTCTTCCCCCTCTTGCTTCTCTCTTTCTGTGTTTGCTTGCAGTGTTGATCTGTTGTGCCCTACGAACCTTGATTTTTATCTCCACCATTGCGCATTATTACACTAATTGCAAGGTGAGTGACAAACTGGTTCTCGGAACACAGTCGCATCTGGTTGTAATCAACACACTGAATTATAAAGTGCCAAACTCGAGGGGGTGTAATTTTGTTCTAGGGTGGTTGTTTCCTTTCTCTCTCCTTCCTTCTGCATTCCTTGGTTTTATCTCTTCATTATGGATATCTCTAAAGTACCAGTGCTCACACCTTTTAATTTCTTCGAATGGAAATCTAAAATTATATTGGTTTTGCGAAGTAAAGGGTTATACCGAGTTACCATGGGGTTAGAGACCGAACCTACTGATGAACCCGAAAAATCTAAATGGTTCAACCATTGTGATGAAGCCTTAGGTCTTATCTGTATGTCCGTCTCTCCCGACTTGCTCTTCCACATCGAAACTTCCTCAACACCCGATCAAGCGTGGAAAACGCTCGATGATATGTTTGGGAAGCAAGATGACATGAGAGTGCATGAGTTGGAGAACGAACTACTAGGGTTAAACCCTAGTGACTTTGAAAACCTACAGGCCTTCTTCTCAAAATTTATCTGCACTAGAATGCTTCTAAAGGAATGTAAAGTGGATAAGAAAGACTCTCAATTGATCTTGTCGATTCTTTCTAAGTTAGGTCCTGAATACTCTGTTTTCGTTTCAACTTTTCATGCCACGAAAGCCGCCTTGGGTAGTACTTGGACTATGCCCTCCTTTGACAGTTTTTCGTCCCAACTCATTCGAGAACAGGACAAACTCATTGAAATGGGGACTCTAAAATCCAAGTCACATGCCCTTGTGGCGATAAGGGCAAGAAAAATGAAAAGAAGAAAGAAACTAAGGACCAACCTAAGAAAGAAACCAAGACCAACCAACCCCCAATTAAGCCCATCACTCATACTTTAACTTCTGAGCCTAAAGCAAAGAAGGAAAAGTATAAATGCTCCTATTGTAAGAATACTGGCCATGACGAGCAACATTGTTTTCGGAAACAAATTGATCACTTAACTCATTTACTTGAGAAGAATAAAATAAGTGTTCCTGAATCCGTTAAACAAAATGCTCAGAAAGGTGAGTCTTCTAATGTAAAGGAGACTAAAAATGAAAAGAAGAAAGGTAAGGCCATCGTAGCTAGATCAGCTCCATCATCAACTTGGATTATCGCTTCTGGTGCCTCGCACCATATCGCTTCTTCAGAGGTTGAATTCTCTAGCATTGAACCATGTGGCATGTCCCAAATCACGTTGGGTGATGACACTCATGTGTCGGTTTCCGGTAGTGGATCGGTAGAGATTGAAGGTGGAACATTTAACCAAGTGTTGAGTGTTCCCAGTCTCTCTACCAATCTCCTATCAGTTTACCAAATCACCCACCTTGGTGAAGGAATGCGAGTGGAATTTGGTCCTAACTCGGTGATTATTCGTGAGCTTAACTCTGACTGCACTGTGGCTGAGGGAAAGGCAGATCACCATTCATGGTTGTATACCTTTTCCCACTTCTCTTCTGATTCGACACCCAATTCCTTGCTCACTCATGCAAATGAGGTTAGCAAGTTATGGCATGAGCATTTTGGGCATCTAAATTATCGTTACCTTGAACAATTGAGCCAAAATGAAATGGTCAATGGGCTACCCCGAGTTAAGTTTTCTAAGGGTCTTTGTGAGGGTTGTACCCTTGGAAAGCACCCTGAAAAAGGCTTTGACAAGGGAAAATCCTGGAGAGCTACTCGTCCCTTGGATCTTGTTCATAGTGACATTTCTGGCCCTTTTCCATCTCCTTCTTTTACTAGAGCTCTATATATACTAACCTTCATTGATGACTTTTCGCGTTATACTTGGGTATATTTTCTTAAGCTTAAGTCTGAATTTTTTGAGAATTTTCAAAACTTTAAGGCTCTTTCTAAGAAACAAGTGGAATGGTCTATCAAGGTTCTTCGAACTGACAATGGAGGTGAGTATGTGAGCAACAGGTTTGAGGATTTCTACACTTCTGAGGGAATTGCTTTGCAGCGTACAATTGCTTACAGCCCTTCCCAAAATGGAGTTGCAGAAAGAAAGAACCAAACTTTAAAGGAGATGGCTACTTGTATGGTTCACTCGAAATCTCTTCCTCCACAGTATTGGGCTGAAGCAGTGAATTGTCTTTGTTATATTCAGAACTGTGTCCCACACAAGGCAGTAAGAGGGATGACACCCTTTGAAGCCTAGTTTGGACACAAGCCTGATGTTGAGCACTTTCGAGTCTTCAGATCCAAGGCTATGGCTCAGATTCCCAAAAAGAAACACAAGGCATTGGATCCACAATCCAAACCTTGTATATTTGTCAGGTATCCTGATGGCGTGAAGGGATATCAATTATTGAACCCTACCACCCATGAGTTTTATATTGAGAGGAGTGTGAAGTTTGATGAGTCATCCTTGACTTCAACTTCCACTGAGGTCCTTTTGCCCACTGATTCAGATTCTGACTCTTCAGATGATGATGTTGTTGAGCGAGTTCCACCTCTCCCTGCTCCTCCCGATCCTCAAACTTCTGAGTCTTCTAATTCTGACAGTAGTGATGATGAGGACTATGTCCCTTCTCACTCAAGTGAAGAATCTTCTGACTTGGAGCCTGAGCCGTCAGGACCTCTTTGGGCCAGGAAAATTTTACAGAGTGCTGGAGATTTAGTTGGAGATCCTTTGGATGAGAGATGTACTCACTCATACTTCACTGGACCTCACTCCTTCTTCACCTCTACTTTTGATCCACCATCTTTCCATGAAGCTTCTGGGATTCCTGAGTGGGATTCTGCCATGGATGAGGAGTATTCCTCACTCATAAAGAATGACACTTGGGATCTTACCCTTCTTCCGAAAGGAAGAAAAATCGTTCGGTGTAGGTAGGTATATCGAACAAAGTATGGAGTTGATGGAAAAGTTGAGAAGTATAAAGCGCGACTTGTAGCTAAGGGTTTCTCCTAGGTAGCTGGGGTTGATTACTCAGAAACCTTTGCTCCGGTTGCGAAGATGAATTCCATTCGACTGACCCTTGCCATCGCTACCGCTAACAGATGGGAAGTCCACCAGATGGATGTTAAGAGTGCCTTCCTTCATGGGGACCTAGAGGAGGAGATCTATATGGAACAACCTTCGGGTTATGTCCATGATCCATCCCTCATTTGCAAATTAAAGAAGTCTCTCTACGGCCTTAAACAAGCCCCTCGGGCTTGGTATGCCAAGATGGACTCCTTTTTACTTGCATCAGGGTACACTCGGTGTCACTCTGACCCAAATGTGTATATTCTATGACAGGATGACTCCATGCTTATTCTTGTTCTCTATGTTGATGACTTGTTGATCACCGGTAGCTCTTCCTCTATCATTGATTCTGTGAAGATCTCCTTGGCCAACAAGTTCTCCATGTGTGACTTAGGATTGCTTCATTACTTTCTTGGGATCCAGATTTCATAATCTGACTCAGGAATTATGATCTCGCAGCCTAAGTACTCTCTTGATTTGCTTGCTCAGTTTCACATGTCCGACTGCAAGTCCTCACCTACTCCTTTTCTTTCCGGTATTAAGTTGGTTTCTGATTTCTCTTTCCCCTTGGTTGACGGTACCCTTTATCGACAGTTGGTGGGAAGCTTGATCTACCTTACTCACACTCGGCCAGATCTATCGTATGCTGTCAGGATTGTGTCCAGATTTATGCAGGAGCCTCATGAGCTGCACTTAAAAGAAGCAAAACGGATCCTTCACTATGTTCATGGCACTCACACAAATGGTATTCATTACTTAGGAGGGACTGAGATTGACTTGGTTGGATTTACAGACTCAGATTGGGCCGGTGATCTATATCATCGGAAGTCTACCTCAGGCTACAGTTTCACTCTTGATTCAGGTCCTGTTAGTTGGTCCAGTAAGAAATAGAACGCCATTGCCATATCATCGATAGAAGTAGAATACAGAGGAGCAGTTAACGCTGTCACAGAAGCTATTTGGTTACAGGGTATTATGACAGAGTTTGGCATCCACTTTCGGCGGCCTACCATTATCTACTGTGACAACATGAGCACTATCTCGATTTGTAGAAATCCAGTTTAGCATCAGCGGACGAAGCACATTGAGATTCATATGCACTTCATACGGGAGCTAATACATGAAAACATCATCGACATACAGTATGTTCAGACAGCTGATCAGGTTGCAGACATTTTCACCAAGCCCTTCACTGAGGTGAAGTTTCTTCACTTGTGGTCTCTTCTTGGGGTGAGTTCTGCTACAGCCACCCATCTTCTTTGGGCTATTTAGTCCTCCTTCTTGTCCTCTTCTTCTTTCCAGAAAGATGTTGTTTTTACATGTGTACCTTATCAGGCCTTTAGTTGTCGGGGCCCATTGACACATCTTTCTTAGTTGTCTAAGGGAGTCTTCTTTTTCTGTTATGGCTTACCTTGACCTCTTCCTCAGCTTCGATGAAGGGGGGGTGTTGGTGTGTGTGACTGTCCAATCATCATCCACATCACCTAGGTGAGTCATCTCGCCTTGCGAGAGTCATAGGTCTTAGGAAGTCAAATGAAAAGTGTCAGATTCTGTCATACAATCTGACATTGTCATTTGTGTCAATGCGTCATAGGAGTTATATTCCTTATTTCGAATTGTAACTCCTCTTCTAGTGGCGTCATATGCGTCAGTCAATGTCATATGCGTGAGTGGCATCATTGAGTTCTTTCCATGTTTAGGCATGGGGGTTACAAAGCACCCCTATTTGTACTTCCTATTTTTTGATCTATGAGTATGAGCAGACCCATTCTTCTTACTTGCAATCTTCTTTCCATTGTTTCGAATCTTGCATATTGTGTTGGCTTGATGTTACCATCAGAGTGCAACTTTGTTGTGGTGCATCGCTTTTCGACATTGGTTCTCGCGAATCCCTCTTTCAAGATCATGATTTAACATCTCATACCAACCAACAAGATTTTTGGTCCAAACTTGAGACAAGTCTTTAGATGCGGTGCTAAATACATTTCTTCCCACTAGTACAGAAGAGTTGAATTTTCCCATTTTGGTTACCAGTGGAAACACTTGGTACCAATGCTATTTCTATTTTTCGATTTCATCTTTGGTCATCCTTACCTTTGTGGTAGTTGCAGTCACATATTCAAACAATGAGAGAATCTCAGAAAGCAAAGTCTTACCTTTCTACAGAATCTTGTTCACCCACTTGTCATTTTCCTTGCCTTGCATTGTGAAGCCTTAAGTCTTTTTGATATATTTTGGATCGAAGCTAATAATGGGAGAAACTTCCTTAGATGGGAGAGATAGAGTGATATTTAGATTCATGAAGGTTTGCATATACGAGGTGAGGGTTCTTACGTGATATTCTAGTTGCTCAATTTTCTCCTTATACTCCTCATTTATCGTAAGAAGGCGAGTGGAAGATTCTTTGAAAAGGTGGGATTCTCCCTCATGTGTTGTTGTCCCTAGAGGAATGGTGCTCATTTCATAGTTATACATGGTCATATCAGTAATAGGATTGATTACCTTTAGACGAACTACCTCCACGTACTGATTTCTCGAAGCACCACTGAAGAAGTGGGAAACAACTTGAGATTTCTTTCCTTTCTTCATTTTCACTATCATGGACATGGCTTGAAAATATGGAACCACTACTTGTTGAAACATGTGGGTCTCTCCTCCAATCATCTCTTGCACCCATGGGAACATTTCAGTTATTTTAGGCTCAACATTGGGCATGATTGTTGTTTCTAGCTCTAAGTGAGAAGGTGCATTTGCACTTGTTGAGTTGGTGCAACTGTAAAGGAGGAGATAATTGGAGAATTTTGAGGGATTGATGGGTGAGATGGATCAATTTTTTCATATTCTAAACCTTTTATAGGATTATGGGTTACTTTTTCCTTCGTGTATAGCCTCATGTAGTACATGACCTCTGATTCCACAGACTTTCTTTTTTAGAGCTCTCTTGAGTGAGAAGAGCTTGAGGTTTTCTTATTTGCCTTATAAGTTGAGTGATGAAATGCTTGCTTCCTGAATTTTTGGAGACCTCCTGATTTGATGAGTGCAACATTATTCTTCTTGAACCGCTCCTTGGACCTCTAGATTACCACCTTAGTTCGTTCATTGATATCCCTTGATTCTTGACTGCTTAACGAGACCTATGGCATGGGTGAAGCTTTCACCAACTTGATACTCAGGATCATACAATTAAATTCTATCATCTTCCACTCCATCCTAGAACAAATCTAATTTGAATTTTCTCATTTGTCTAATTTTCATTCTCAGATGGTCACACTTCCTAACCTCAAGATCATCAGATAAATTCACCCAACAATCCTAGATTTGTGGAACATGGTGCAAATTAGGAAGATGAAACATTTCAGGATTACTTCGAATGTCAAAATCCACCCTTAGTGTGTATGAGTAGAGTTTCACAGGAGAAAATGAAGCTTTAAGATTTGAAGCATCAATAAAAATCTTACATGAGAAAATTTCTAGAGAGATATGAAAAGACACACCTTTCTTTTTCTGATTCTTGAGTTTTCCACTGACATTAGCAAGTTGCTTGCAAAGCTCAAATGTCACAATTTTATCGTTGAGATATCTTGGAAGCCTACAAGGAGAGAGGTTAAACAATAAGACTCTGATGTCAAATAAGGAAGAAAACTACGTGAAATAATACCCGTATCTCACGATCATTGATGCAACCTGACGGGCAATCTCAACTTTAGATTTCCTTCCAACAACCCATGACAAACATGGTAAATGCATCATTCACCCTTGAAAAATGATGGTTTCTCTCCTTTAGGGTAAGTTTCAGGTACCTTTCAAAAGTAATATCCCTTTGAGAAACATTGTGTGAGAGAGTCAGGCCTTTGAATGATCTCGTACTCGCGAGAGTGTAGACCAAGTATGACGTCATTGTGATTTTTCTAGTGACTACCAACTAAAACAACTAATAGTGAAGATTATCGCTAATTATCTAACCCAAGTAAATCATTTATTTACCCCCAATGACAATAATGATGATACGTGTCATCTAATTTTGAAAATCCTTCGTGGTCTCTCCTCCAATTACCCTACTTAGTAGGATGATCACATCTGAAAATCCTTCATGAAATTCATAACTAGACCAAGTCTTTGGTATATGAGAAGGATTCCTTACTTATCTCAACCACGACCCTAATGTGAGATCTTGGAGATAGGAATAAATTTTTGACCATTTGCCTGATGAAAATTCCTTTGTGATGATGATCATGTTGTTCCATGTTGGGATTTACATTCATTGTGAAATTCCCTTTGGGTTGAGCACTGCTAGAATTGAGTTGTCATCTAATTCTACCCTTATGATTCTTGAATGTGGGTCATACTATTGCGAACATGCCAACACCAATTCCATGCTCTGAATAGATATATGGTGACCTACTGTGGCATACATTCAACTCGCGAAATTTTTTTCCTCAACCGGTTCTCTAGCGCCTTCGAGCATTCAATTTTTCAGCTCTTCTAAGTCCATATGAGCAACATCGTTGTCACCCACATCTAGATATTTTGATGCCAAGGTTGAAATGGGCTCTAGACCATAAAAATTGAACTTCATGATGTCAAAAACCAGTAAGATGAGAGAAAATGAAGAAGATAACCACTTTCTACAACTGAAACATAAACTTTCTATTTTTATTAAGTAGAGTTATGGGCTACTTTTTCTAGTTTTTTTTTTTTTCTGCTCAAATTCAATCTCATGAAGATCCTAACATACTGAGAATACCTTTGTTGATGTCATTTTATCATTTTTGTAAAGTTTTTATTTTTAGAAAGTTGCTTTTTACTTTTCTCTTTTTTCTACTTTTTTGGAAAAAACTATCTAGTTTGTCATCTTCACTATTCTCTGAGTATTTTGAATGATGAGAACGTACGATTTTGGATGGTTACTATTTATAGCAAGTGGTAACACTAGATACTTACTATTTTAGAAATTAGACTTTTCTCCATTTAATTTCAATGAAAATGTTGTCATTAGATTTGGCTCGTCTCGAGGATCTCGTGCTCGAAGTTTCATCTCGATCCGTTTGTTGGAATGCTTGTAAATGAAAAAAGTAGCATATATGGAAAAAAACTAGGGATTGTTATTGTAAAATAATATAGGGCATCATCCACCTCACAATAAAATTCATCTTGAAGGCGCATGGTATAGAGATATTCCCTGAAAATTTTCACTTGAATCAGACCACTGGTTAGCGAGTTATCAATTTTTCTTCGATTTCACATTCACAACTACCATGTAAGGATTTTGACAGTATATCTAATAAATTTATAGGTATTTGTAGCTTCATGGCATCAAAAATGGGTTCCTGGGTTGAGATGATGACATAATGAGGTAAAACAAGCTTGTTTCAATCTTTAAAACAACTTGACAATTTATTTTTAAGTTTAGCAGCAAGAGAAGAAGTTAACTTTAAAACTAGGTTTGAATGGCTTGGGGTGGGGCGAATTTTCTTGTCCCCACTTTCCCCTATATCCTAGGATAAAAGGGACAAGAAAATTTTCCCTCATTTAGATCATGCCACATGTCACAACATGATGAAATGAAAGGGAGATGTGAGAAATAAGCTTAGGCACCTGGAGGGTTAAAATTGGATCACATGGAGAACTTGGGAAGGTGCTAAGGGTGGGGCACATTTTCTTGTCGCCACTATCCCCTTTTTTCAAGGGATAAGGGGGAAAATTGGGACAAATAAATGTGCCTTGGTAAGTATGATGACACTTGAAAGCTTCTCATGTAATGTGGGAAAAGGACTTAACACTCCGTTGGGAAGGAGAAAGGTCACATGAGAGACCATGGGCAAGGGCTGATGGATGGGGTGCATTTTATTGTACCAATTTTCCCACTTATCCTATCTATCCCAAGTAAAAGAGGTAGAGTTGGGACAATAGGGACAATTGGTACAATAAAACCCGCCACCTATCCAACTTGAAAAATGACTAAGTATGGAAACTTGAGAACACATTTATCAGAGCTCCATGAAGCCTTACGAAGTAAATGTTATCCATATTTTACCCCCAGGAAAAATATTGGATCAAAACGCCCCCACAACGAAGGAACCTAAGAAATCACGTTTGATTCACATAAGCAGATTGCAAGAGGACTATGTAATGGAAGTGGCGGAGGCCTGCAAGGATCAAACAACCTTGTGTAGGGTAAATTCAGAAAATAGCTCTGTCAAGCGAACCCGGGATTTTAATCCATTCTACGGGTTATAGGTGGGCTCGAAAATAGAGTAGCAAGGTCAAAGGAGAAGAAGCAGTGTCACAAAGAGGCCAGGGGTAAGAAAAAGAAGAAACTGCGAAGATCTGAAGTCTTCAGGCTCAAAACAATTCAAAACGAGTCCAAAAATCGGCTAAGTATAGAGAAGGTAGTGGAGAGAGCCACGTGTTAGAACAACGCTTCTCCAAAGTTGAATCCAAGAAAGGAAGTTCAAATGAGTGCCAGGATTCCATGTGTCTAAAGTCCCAAAAGTTGTGTAGCCGCTAAAAATTCTTCGGCTAGGCAGGAAGAAGCCAGGTGTTGGCTCGACGCAAATCCAAGATGGGAGTCAAAAGCAGAGACTCAAACTCGCGTCAGTTTTCCACGTAGCCCCGAGCCCAAAAAGGAAGGGAGAGGTCGTTGAAAATTCCAAATACTTGTGGAGGCTTCCAAGTGTCAACTCGACACTCCTCTAATGGAAAAATTTTGATCGGGAGTTTCAGCAACTGCAGAGTCTCCATGCGTTCAGTCTCGAAAAGGGGACACAGATGAATTGAATAGTCAATGCATGGTAGTAGACTGGCAGAGAGCGCCAAGTTTTCAAACGATGTTAATTCAAGGATCGAATTGGGAGAGGGTTTTGAAACAAGTGTCAGACCGCTGCGTGTCCCCGGTCAAGGAATATGACCCCGCCAAGCTTAGCCGAGAAACAAATAAATTGAGTGAGCTGGCAGAGGAAGCCATGTGTCAGCCCTGCGCTATTCCAAGAGAAAAATACAAAGGCCACCTTCAGACAAGTGCTAGCCCTCCACATGTCCTAGAGGGCAAAAGGGGGGCCATTTTTTTAAACTAGTTTTCCCGCCCTTTTGTACACACCCGATATAAACTTTGAAGGGGCATATCTTTCGAATCAGGGCTCGAAATATTGCAAATATGACACCGTTGGAAAGATCTCAGCTTTGCCCACGCCATGGAGATTTCAAACTTTAAGTTTGGGGAGGTTAGGTAAAAAAATGGAGAAAACATCTTCAGGGCCATCAATGTAGATCTATCTACCATAACAACCAGATTAGATTTGATCTGTTTCGTCGTTTCCTCTTCCTTCAAGGTGCCAAACCAGAGGTTGATATAGACGAGGCAGATTTGGGGTAGATTTTGTAGGAGGCATTAATAGCACTGGTTGAGCTTCAACCTACTTTTCCCATTTTTCTCTCTGATTAAGTCTATAAATACCGGGTTGGGACTCATTGTAAGGGTTGGAAATGGAAAAGGAACTCATGGAGTTTTCAAACCTTCCACTAGACTGTAATACATTTCTTCCTTTTGGCCACTTTTTAATGCATTGTATCAATCTGCAAAGCAACAAAACATGTATGTGATCAATTTTAGATCCTTTCTTGTCTCTTTTGCTTTCATCTGGTCTTTCATTATAAATCTGGTTATTTGTGCTTGGTTATTGTTTGCATTTTTTTGGTTTGTGTCTATTAGCAAAATAGATGTTCATCATTCCATTAGTGCATCACCTTATAGCTTAGTTTGATTTCCTGCATTCCTTTTACCCCTGTCTCTTTGGTAAAACTTAGATTAGGTTTAGGAATAGGCCCTCTGCAAGTTTTCACACATGCACTTAAACAGAGGAATAGGAACTAGCCTTTAACCTGGAGATTTTTCTCATTTTCTAAGTCCCACACTTTGGAGAAAACTCAATGTTATGCAGATCACACCAAATGACTCTGCCTTAGAAAAGCAGATCTGACGATTCATTCGAGGGTGCTGTGATTTTGCACTAACAGTAAAGTTTTATATAATTTTTACTCCCAAGACAATTCAAATATCAATGGGATGGGTTTAAATACCTGATTCTACTTTCTTCTCCAAAAAAATTCCCCCTTTTCATTCGGGACAACAAGGTAAGTCTTCCAAAAATTAACTTCCATGAGAATCCAGTAGGTGTTGTGAGAAATATTATGATTTCATCATGTAGAGGGTTCCTTAAGATTTCTGATGACTACTTCTTTGCTTTCCAAATCATTACGAAACTCCCAAAATCCTTCGTAGATGCTCAGGTACTGTTTTTGACGATGTGATCCTTAACCCTCAAAAACCCGCTTTTACTGCAATTGCTTCTAAACCTCTGAAACTTTCCCAAATATTCCAAAATCAGTTCCATTGCTCTCTAAACTCTTCAACACCACCTCCAGATGGTTTTGATATTTCTAATCAGTCCCAGAGGATGCACACATGTCCTAAAAAAGACTAAAAATGACCATTACATGTGCATTGAGAAACTAATATTCATAAGCACTTCACTGAAGGAGATGAATGACCCTGTCTTCTTCCACATGCCCTAATCTGATTTCTAACTCGTAAAACTCTTTTGTGTAGTCCTTAATAGTAATTTCTTTTTGTTTCAATTTTTTTAGCTTCATGTAAAAATTTATTTGATAATTACTAGGTAAAAACTTGGCCTTGAGCTTTAATACCATTTTCTCCCATGCCTTAATCCTTCTTTCACCTTGTTTCATACTTTCATCTTGTATGTAATTCCCACCATAGTGTTGCATGTCCTTTCAATCTGGTATAGTCAAACTTCACTTTTTTCTCCTCAAACACATTCTCATACTCAAATTACTTATCCAAGGAAGTTATCCAATCAATAATTTCTTCTCCATCAAGGCTACATGTATATGTAGGAGTCTCCAACTTTGGTTTTGATCCTTGTCCTATAATCAATTTAAGTAATTTGTCAATTTCACTTTCTTCTCACTCTTCTATCTCTCCTCGTGTTGTGGTTGCTCATGGCTCTTCTTTCCTATCACTCACATCACCTGTTATGGTTCCTCTTCTCTGATTATCTTCCACTATTGTTAACCTTGCATCAAAACTAACTCTCGTATTTCTCAACTCTTCCAATGTGACATCTCCCACTTAAATGCCTCCTCTACCACCTCCTCTCACTATTCTTCTGGGTGGCATTTTACTTTTCATTATTTGTCTCACTTCTTGTTCTTGGTTCCTGGTATCAACCTGCTCTAATACCACAAATGATGCAAACAACAAGAGGAAATACCTAGAAATTCACTCAATCACTATGTTTTGCTAGAAACATGCTTATTGGCTAATAGCCCTTCCAAATGCTAAGTCTTATTGTTTAGGACAAACCACAAGGAATCTCATAAAAATCAAACTTATTTTAGATACCATTTTCCCCAATTGTGCTTCACACAAAATTTCATATTGCCACTCCCAATTTAGCCCCTTCAATTCGGTAAAGCTCTTTTTGCAATTAGGTCTCCAAATAAGTCTATAGGCATGTCTGGAGATTGGTAAGAACTAGAGAAAATAGAAGCAATTTCCACTAACAAAACCCTTAAAATCTATTGAAATGGAGTCTTCTAATATTTCCTTCGAGTTTTAGGGTTTGAAATGAAGTTTAAAGCCTCTAAATAGCCTTTCTTGTTTAAACCCTAACTAGGGTTTTGGGCATGTCTAAGGAATAAAAACCTCCTAAAAGAAAATATTGCAACTTCAAGCCTTCTACTTGTGTCTACAGGTCTATCTAGACCCCCTCCACATTCCTTAACAAATTAGACAAAAGAATATGAAGAATATGCTTTCAAAATGACAAAACACATACCAGGACAAAGCAAATTATGAGCATGCACAATACAGTCATGAGGAAATAGAAGATATTTTGCATTTTCACTTCAAAATCCACAATGTAAACAATTAAATAACATTAAAACCTCCTCGAGAGAGTGTATACAAAGGAAACATTCATTCTTCAAATAGAAATATGAACTTTATTAGAGTTTCACATATGAATTTGTGTTTATTGACAGTCTTGTCTCTCTTAATAGAGCATTTGTTCATGTTTTCTTTTTCCACGCAGTTAGATCCTCCTCTTCTCAAAGTTTTTTCACCTAAAAAGGCTTTCTAACTAACTCCCATTCGAAGCATTCATCCATTTCATCATATTTTCTTTTAAAACCAACTTCTATGGTTTAGAACCCCTTGTTTATAAACATAGGAAAAGCATGCTTTTAAGAATTATGACCACTTGGTCCTTAAGTTCACCTCTTAAAAGTTATAAACACATGTCAAGATGTTCAAGACTCCAAAATGAACCACCTAGACCCTCCTAACTAAACCAATCTATATACAATTTCCCATTTCCTTGTCTGAGAAATTTAAACTTGGTTTGGGTGGGAAAACTATAAACAAGCCAAAATTCTAAATGTAAATGACCTAGACACCTACCAACACCTCTATCACCTTATGAAAATTGTCCTAAGATCATTCAAACAGAAAATCTGATGTTTTTCTTATCCAAGTTAATGCTCCTGCACCATGAATACTGTGTATTTGGGAATTATATCAAGATTTTAACTTATGGCATCGGGGATACATCATACAATCATGGATATTAATGTCATGGGAAGGCAAAAAAATGCTCCAACAAACCTTGCATTTCATTAGACACTGGTATACTTAAAATTCAAACTTATTGAAATGCTCAATTTTTAAAAGTTATTTTGTATGTATGCTTGTATCTCTTTAAAATGAAATTTCAGAAATTATATATGGTATGAATAGTGTTCAACTCTGATTTAAAATGTTAAGTATTTAGAAATGTTGAAACAAATATTTTGATTTCATTCATCATTGTTTTCATATGTAAAATATAAGCACACAAGAATATTGTAGAAAACCTTGTATTCCATTAGTTATTGGTAGATATTTAAAATTTGGTCCTAAAATGATCTACATTTAACATCATGTATATGTATATAGTAAAATCCCTAACAATATTTTAGTTTATTGAAGTTCCATTGTAAATTTTTGGTCTTCTTTTTAGTGTTTGATAATTAAAATTCTAGTGCAATATGAGAAATAAAATGCTTGAATGGGCATAAATACATTCAGTACCAGTTAATCAATCAATAAATTTGGTACATGTTGCATACTTTTTGAATTAGGCTTTGACTGTGTTGGGATTACTCTCTATGTTTTAATCTAATATCTCCCCCTTTGAGAAGATGTTGCAAATCCTACATCCCTATTATTGCCCAATACTAATGGAAATCACCAATGAAACTTTGTTCCACTTATTTTTTTATTGATTATTCTTAGAAAACATTGTTATTAGTACTAACATATGCTACATAAAGAAAACAAATTTATTACCATCATTGACATTGGTTAAATCAGGGGGTCGTTTTCATAACTATGTCAAAATTTTCATATCATCTCATTCCGCCTCCATCCTCTTTGGATGACTCTCTTAACTCCATGTGGTCGATGTTCTTCTCTGACTCTCAATGGAAATACATGATGAACACAATTTAGTAATCCCCTACTGAGGCCAAATGTCAATTATTGGGTTGGCACATTCTTCACAAAAACCTTCTTATTAGCCACTCTTTGTCCAAACTTGGATTTGCTACAGGAAAATGTGCCTTCTAGCCCACCCTTGAAATTGTACCTCACCACTTTTGACATCACCCATCATCCTATCAACGATATTGCCCCCTTCTTTCCTCTCTTCCAAAATTCTTTCCTTGGTAAATTTAAGAAAAAATGCCTTACTAGCCATTCCCCCCCCCCCTCTTAGTTGTTTAGAACACTTGCAGGCTAGTCACCCTCTTTCATATTTGGAAAAATAACTGCCAACAATGGTAAGTTGGGAATAATAATAAATTAACTATTCAACAAAGTCATATTTTGTTTACTATTTCCATGTGGTTGTGTTATCCTGTAAAATTGACGAGGGCAATTTTATAGGTTACCATACCAAATTTTGTCCTGGTCCCTCGTCAAGGACCCCTCTGCATCGAAATGTCACAAAATCCCTTTCTAGGAAATCTAGTTCTCTGAACTTATCCATTTTGGTCCCTTTTGGCTGGGCGCACCTTTTATCTGTGTTACACAGAGTAAATCTGTGCCCCCTTCATTTCCTTTGGCGCACCCATTTTACGTGTCGACACATGTTTTGGTGTGCCTTCCCATGATGCGCCTTTCTTGCTTGTGCCAAGGCACATGTGCCTCCATGTTAACACATAAATTGTTACGTCGTGTTTTGGTGCTCCAAAGGGCGCAAGAAATGAAGTGTTGACAGTCTTAAAATCGCGCTAAAGGCGCAAGTTTTCCCGTGTTGACACACATTTATCCGCACCAAAGGGGTGCACCGTTTTACGTGTCGACACATGTTTTGGTGCGCCTCTTGAAAAAGTGGTTGGCACATTTATTGCACGTTTGCCTATATATAGGTGCACCCGCCCTGTCACTTTCATAATTAAAAACACGTGATTATCTTTATTCCTCTGCACCTGTCAGCACGCCCCGTCGTCCTTGTGTCGCGTTTGTGGACCCCGTTTCGTCTCTCACGTTCTATATATTCCGGGTAGGTGGTTCTTTCTCCTCTTGTGTTTTGTTTTGGTTGTTTGTGTGGTAGGATAGAATGAATATTCGAATCCATTAAACCCTCCTACCATTCTTGCAACCTTTCCCCCCCCAACCGTTTTCATCCTCTTTCCAAATCTGCTGGTAAGGAAGGCTCTGCCTCAAAAAATCACCTGGATCTCTTTGTTGTGCCCCCTTCACCATCTAAAACCCTGAAAAAGAGGCCTGAAAGATCAAACCTGTCAAGAAAGAAAGAAAACCTTAAAGATTAGTTTAAAACTGTGTTTTTCCCCTTGGTGCAATCGCCACCCCCTGCTGCATAAAATACATTCGTGCCAAGAAGGCACACTTTTTCCGCTTGCAACATGCTTAATCCCCGAACCATGTGAAAACCAAGTAAATCCTAAAAATTGGCGCGGGCGCATACCCTATTACAGCAACACAGTGTCATGCAGGCCTTCCCTGTGCTGCGCCAAATTCCCCTTTTGCGCACAGAAAGATAGTGCAACACAAATTTATCCTGTGCCATCAGCGCATCAACATCCTCTATTACATGCCAATTGCATGCGCCATTGGCGCATCCCGATCTCATGCAACACCAAGTTTATTTGCGCCCAGCCTAACCTTATATAGATGGCGCAGGCACACCCCTGTCTACAATAACAAAAATGTCATATGTGAAATCCTTGCGCCCTGCGCCCTTTGACACTGATTTGTTCCTTGTAACACTCTTCTTCAGTGTGCCATTCTATTAACCCTTCAGCCTGCAGTGTCCTTGCACCCTACGCCCAGAGGCCTTTAAATTGTTAACTCCTCATTCTGTAATACTTTAATGGAAGATCTAACATTTAACATGGCTCTTCTGCGTTGGGTTTCACTTCTTCTTGCAGGTCAGCAACTGAATTCAGATCCACATATGTCTACATCAAGCAAGAGGCCAACCAAGTCAAAAGGTAAAGCTAAGCTTACAGAAGAAGAAATGAAATACAAGTACCAAAGGGTCAGAATGCCCCAGTCTTAGGCAGAATGTGACCTGGATATAAGAGACTCTGAACTCGGTCACATCAATATGGAAGATTTCTAGGCCAGAACCAGGAGAGTCACAGGGAGTCCCTGGATGGACAAACTAGTAGGCAGTGCCCTGCATTTTGCTGGGGGATCCCCGTCAGTGCAGTAAACAATGAATTCATGATGGTAGTAGCCCGCTGCTACAACAAAGACATAAGGTGTGTCCAAAATGAAAAGGTCGAAGTCGTGATCAACCTCACTGCCCGGCACTTCGAAATCATGCTTGGCATTCCTCACCACCGGCATTTTTTGGTCGTAAGCCAAGAAGATTGCATCAAGGCTTGGGAGGAAAATGAAGACCAGTGCATGTAGCTAATGAATGAGGTGTACCTAAAGAACAAGAAAGTGATAACCAGATGGCCATAGGTTATTCACCGTAGCGACTTCTCCAAGGAACTGAGTGATACTATCACGTTCCTAAGCAGAGTATTTGGGCTTTCTGACGCCCATTACTTTCATAAATGGATGCTCAGGTACCTAGAGACCATGAACAAGAATGTACCTGATCAACGCTTCAAGTGGGCGGAGATAATAAGCAGCACCATATCTGAGCAGCTCCAGCAACTCACCACAACGGGGAAGTTCTACATGAACTCCTACGTAGTCTACGCTACAGCCTCGGAGAGGGATTATCCAGCATTGAGCCGATGCGGGGTTTGGCCTCAGGTAAAGATATACGAGTACTACCCAGAGCTGAAGTTGGAGAACAACATCTCACAGTTCACCAAAATCAATGATGCCTTCTTCTATGGCATCGTCTTCCTATTGAGGCCCAACATGACTCACAATCGAATGACCAAGAGCATTATCGCAGCAACAGAGAAGTGGGGGGGCCTTATTTACACAATTTCCCACCTTCACCTATCTCATGGCAGCTAACTTCTTGGGTGATCCCACCAAATTGCTGAGATATGCCAGCCCCAAGCTGATCCTATTGGAGCTATCCAGACAACTCGTAACATACCACGAGAAGTGCCTGAAGAGAAAGAAGGGTGGAACTCCTTTCCCCCTTACAGTGGGCAGATACACATGCATCTCTCACCACAAAGCCTGGGAAATGGTTGCCGAGCTAGAACTGCTCAATCTGAAGCACAAATTCCCAGCGAGGCCCACTTTTGATCCAAGGAATTTCCTTCCCAAGGAAAAATTCTATCCAATCCATATTCTACAGATCAAGGACATCTATATCGACCTGTACCATGAGGTTGAACTTAGAAAGAAGGACCACTCCCGTTTAGCCTTGGCAGAAATTATTCAATACGGTGTGGCCATTGTTCCAAAGGGCTGTTAAATTGTCGATCAAGAAGTTGATCAGGTATATCTGGATACCGATGGGGACAACTGGTCGTTTGTTGCGATCGACAGAACAAAAGCGCCCCAAACCATTGAAGAAAGGGTCAAGGAGAAATTGTGGAGAACAGAGCACTGGTGTAGGATGAATGGCCTTATCTACCTCGGAGTAGATTCACTACATCTCCATTGGGCAGCGCACCTGTCAGGCCAAAGCATCTGTCTAAGGTCAAAGGCAAAGATAAAGATGGTGAATCAAGCTCTGCTCAAGAAGAAGCTCTTGAAAGTCCTCCTTCCACTGCACAAGAACAGGTTGTAAGTCTGGTATCTCCAGAGAAAGAAGTGGCAAAAGGTGTTTCGACGAGCACACCCACTCAGGGTGTCACCACTGCTACAACTGTTGAGGTCCCTTCTCCTTCTCCTTCTTCTCCTCCTTGCGTGACCCAAGCGACCATTCCTTTGGCCGTGTCCTCTCCCCCACCTTCTACTATTCCCCCTTCCTCGTCATCCATCTTCTCTTCTCTTATGGAGCTGTCCCCCACCATTTCTTCTCTCATCTCTCAGCTCCCTTCCTTTCCCATGTCTTCTTCCCCTGCAGTGTCCCTTCCCCCTGTGAGCACTTTCTCAGCCTCCCTCTCAATGTTGCCACTAAGTGTCTCTACCCATTTCCCCGCATCCACTGCAGCTGCTCCCTCTTCCACCTCTGGTCCTGTTCCCTTAAGTCCTGTAAGGATATCCCAACATCTGAGCTAGCAAAAGAGGAAAGTCCCTATCGCACCAATGGACTTCTCTGTCATCCCGGCAAAGGGGGCTAAGAAGCAAAATCCCATAACCCGCTTCTCTCAAAGTGCATCAGGGGAAAGAGTGATGGAGATTGCATACCCCGATCCTTCAAAGGGTAAAAAAGATCTGTCTCCAGCAGATTATATAGTGACCCAAGTCACAATGGGAACGTCTTTAGAAAGCCTTTAAGGAGAGGCCCTATCTACAGTGGATGCCCTTTGTAAGAAACTTCAAGAAGAAAAGGAGGAGAAAAGGTTTGCTAAAGGAACAAAACAAAAATCTTCTCCATGCCCTGCAGAAAATGGACAATGCACCTCCTACAACTACCACGGAAACTCCTAAGGTCCTAAGTCAGGATAAGATAAACAAATACGCCAAAATTGGCGAACAAGGTATGGCAGTTTCCACCTGGAGAGATCAAATCCTCAAAGACAACGAGGAGGTAATAGTCAAGTTCACTGAGTTGTATCAGAACATCAATTAGGTGAACAAAGATCTCCAGGCGATTGCAGGACCTATCTCCGAGGATTTGGACCATGCAAGGCTGCAACACGAAACATTCCAGAAAATGCTCGACTGCTCAGTCAACGATCTAGTAAAATTTGGCTTCTTCAGTCACCCCAGGGTACCCAGCAAGATCCTTGCTGCATTGGATTACCGAGTCGACCAGATGGAGTTCGTCCTGGAAAAGATTGATAAAGTCAAGGAGGAAGCCCTGGATGCAATGCATCAAATGGAACAAATCGTTCTGAGGATGTCTCCAACCTTGCTTACTCCTTCTTTCACGTTAAGGAAGGCAGACGAAACTATCCGGATCTTCAAAGAGATCCTCTCGCAAGGGTTAGGGCAAGAAGCCACTTTCGACACCGAATGCATCAACAACCTTCTGGCTTTCCGTTGTTTTGTGGGGTTCTTGATGGAGGTAGGAAATGAATATTTCAAACTCCCTGAAAAACTCAGAGATGAGCGGGAGACCTGTGAGGTCATCGGTGATCATACGAAGGGTCCTACTCAGGATCAACTTCAGCACATGATCAGTAAATTCATGGAATATTGGACTCAGTTCCACATCACCTCTCCCGAACAACAGCAGAAGCAAGATACCCCCTTCCAACCGCGAGACGACGATGAATAGTTCTCTTCCTCTTGGCTTCTCTTTTTGTAAATATCTAATAGTATGTTGGTACAAATGATGACCTCATCCATGTTGCACCATGGGATGTTGTCATCCACCAAGTTGTCCAAAGTCAACATTGACTTTTAGATATTTTGTAGATATTTTTAAATTCGTTGTTGGTTCCCTTTTGCTTTCTTTCTTCTCCTTCTTCTATATATACTTGGGTACTTGTTGTATTCAAAGGATGGATACTTTTCAGATGAAAAATAGAAGGAGAAAAGACTTTGAGCTTTTTGTAACAGAAGAAAATAGTAATACAAATATTAAGACTTTGTGTTGAATATGTGTGTTATGAGCATTTAATCTTGCTTATGTCAGATTTATGCATTTATTCTGTTGAATCTATCTCTACTTTTTTGTCATTTGTTCATCAGTATTGCTTTGTTCGTTTATGCAAGTAGGTTCGGATCTGTTTGCTACCAACCCAAAACATAGACCCTCTGACCTTTCTACTTTGGAATTCATTTCTTTTCTCCCTTCAGATCCGTCTTCCTTCCTTTCCTCCCTTCATTCCTTTTTGTTCTTCGTCGAAACTATCTCTACTGGGATGAGATCCCAAACCCCCTGAAGGCAGAATACTGTAAGACTTGCACAGGTTCCTACTGGTAGAATAACAATAAACCAGTTTCACTTTGCTGTCTCAAAAAGGGGCTATGCCCTGCACACTGTTGGCTCGTCTATCCATAAATCTGTCCAGTTGACAGATTTTCAGACCAACAGGTTGGAATAAATCAACGCTCAAAACAAAGAGTTGCATATTATGCTTGAGAAGGTTATGAAAGTCTCAAAGTGTTGCAAAGGAGATAGGTTATGGACCTCCACACGCTAATGAACAAACTCTCAATTTGATGACTTGATATATGTTTAGCTTATCCATTTCTTGTTGTTTTAATATGTTCCTATTATAAGAGTTGTTTTGTAAACATATATTCATTTAATGTTTTTGGTTTTCCTCTAGAGGCCTCCATATCTTTGTATCCTATTTTTTTATATTCTTTCTTTAGTAATTACATCGACAAGCATTATACAGCAATGCAATAATTTTCATTAGATGTGATTAATGACTAGAAATACAACAAGACATAGGGGTGACCATTGGATAACTCACATCTATTGATCCATAACATATTACACCACAGTAAAAATGATATAATATTTAGAAAAATAATGATAGTTTCTTGTAGAGTTGATGTTACCACAATTGAAAGTGAAAAAGAGTTATTTTTACGTCGAGGCATTCTTTTTATCACGCTAAAAGGCATAAACACAGCTACAAAGGCCACCCCTCTCTGACACAATCTAACGGTGGAGAATCACTACATCGTCAACCATCGAATGAAGGAGAAAGAAGGGTTGAGGATGTATGGACCCAAGCACCTAAAACCCAAGCACTCGCAATTATGGAAAGAGAAATGAAGAAGAAAATGTTTGAGGTGAAGCAACAAGACAGATCAAGATGCATAAGCAATGTTTCATCAAAGGATTGGTAGTGGGAAAGATTGATGTGAGTTTTAAAGGTGAGGGAATGCATAACGAAGCTCATGCTCTTTATGATGTGCTCTCATTCTAGCCCATCTGTGCTCAGGATTTCATCACCCTCAAGAAAGTCGAAGATGTATTTCTAATAAGCTCCTTTTGGGTAGTTGTCAGACATGGTTTTCAGAATGTAATCATATTTTTCGATCCGTGATAACCCCAAAAAATAAGTTTTCCATCCATGAAGGCCTAAAATATAACGTTCGATGTAGAAAAGAGGGTGAAAAAAAGGAGGAGTAGAACCATCAGAATGATCTACAAAATTAAAAAAACCAAAAAATGAATAAATCATGTATTTTCCTAGCAGCTACAAGTACAGATAGTGATTGATGATGAGTTGGAAAACCACAGTCTTCAATTTTCAAACCCCTTTACTCTCTTATTTCCAAATAAATTAGTTAGAACACCGAGTAGACTGACTCATAATAGGTTGATTATATATCTTTTGCAAAACAAAAAAAATCTCTGCATCAACCAAAAATTCACGCTTTGCGCAAATTTATGGATTGAAACATGTCTTCTTAATGGTCCTCTAAATAGGTTTATTCATTTGAACAAGTCATGACGATTGCAATTTAGGAATGAAGTCGATATTTCATTCTAAACCTATGCCTAAAAATCTCATGCTTTTCCAAATGACGGAAGGGGCAATGAACTTGCAAAAAAATTAATTTAAGGAAAGGGAATCAAGAGTGAGCAAGAAAGAAAATTTCTTAAGCACTATTATGTAACATAATCGATTTCCTAATTTGGTTAGATTTGATTTCCCAAGTTGGTTAGAACGAAGCTCATGTTGTTTACAACGCGCTCCCCCTCTAGCCCATCTGTGCTCAGGGTGTCGTCGCCCTGAAGAAAGTTGAAGATAGATTTTTAATAAACTCCTTTTTGGTAGTTGTCAGACATGGTTTTTAGAATGTACTCATATTTTTGATCCGTTATGACCACTAAAAACAAGTTTTCCATCCATAGAGGCCTAAACTTTAGTGTTTGATGCAAAAAATAGGGTGGGAAAAAGGAGGAGTAGGAGCATCAGAGTGATATACAGAATAAAAACAAACCAAAAAATAAAGAAATCATGTATTTTTCTAGCAGCTACGAGTACTGATAGTAATTGATGATGATTTGAACAACTACAATCTTCAATTGTACGAACCCCTTTACTCTCTTGTTGCCAAATCAATTGGTCAAAACACCAAACATACTGACTCATAATATGTTGATTATAGATCTTTTGCAACACAAATAAATTCTCTGCGTCAACTAAAAAGTCACACTTTGTGCAAATTTGTGGATTGAAACATGTCTTCTTAATGGTCCTTTGAGCAACTGTATTCATTTGAACAAGTCCTAACGATAACAATTTGGGAATGAAAACGAGCTTCCCCTCTGACCCCATGCCTAAAAATCTCATGCTTTTCTAGACGACGAAAGGGGCGATGAACCTGAAAAAAATTTAATTTAAGGAAAGAGAATCAAGAGTGAGAAACAAATAAAATTACTTAAGCATTGTCACATCGAATGCATATTTAATGGAGAGCTCCAAACGTCCTATTTCTGAACATCTCAAAACCGCGTTAAACCCTAGCATGTGCAATTGTAGAAAGAGTAAAGAAGAAGAATATGTTCGAGGTGGAGTGGCGAAGCAAATTGAAAGGCGTCCACAAACTTTAGAAGCATTGTCTCATTAATGGAGTGGTGGTTGGTGAGAATGATGTGAGCTTTAAAGGCGATGGAGTGTAGAACATAACTCGTGCTCCCCCTCTCATCCTTATGTGTTTGCGATACCATCACCCTAAAGAAATTCAAAGATGGATTTACAATAAAATCCTTTTTAGTAGTTGCCAAACATGGTTTTCAAAATTTACTCATATTTTTGGGATCCATGATTACCAAAAAATAAAAGTTTTCTATCTATGGAGGCCTATATTGTAGCGTGTGATGTAGAAAGGAGGACAACCAAGAGGAGGATTACATGCATCAGAATGATGTAAATAAGAAAAACAAACCTGAAAATATAGAAATCATGTTTTTTCCTAACAACTATGAATAATGATAGTAATTAATGACAAATTGGATAACCTCAAGCTTCAATTGTTGAAACGCCTTGAATCTCCTGTTACTAGATCATTTACTCAAAACTGGGAAAACTGACTCATAATAGGTTGATTATGGAATCTTTTGCAACAAATAATTATTCTCTAAGTCAACCATAATGTCATGCTTTCACAAATTTATGGGTTGATACATGTCTTGTTAACAATACAGTTAGCTCTTTCATCTACATTATTTACGACATTTCATTTTGTCCACCTCATTTTTCTTTACTTGTCGTTAATGATTTTGATTGATAAACAATGATTTATTGTCTACTTCAATTTCCTTTTCCACTCACCATTATTTCTCTTTCGACGTTAACATCACATACCTCACGTGTGATTACTAGTATAGTGAATGCAGGTCAACTGTCAATTGTAGCCTTTCGTCGACTATTTAATGATCCTACTTAATGGACATCCACATATCTGCATTGATTTTAGCTGTACATGTGGCGAGATAGATGTATGCCACTTTGACGTTATTGTTGGGGCCCCACACAATTGTTTTTTTCTTCTTGTTTTTCTTTCAGTATCATCTGATCCAATTGAAAACCTTAACGCTGTAAAAAAAAATAAAAAAATAATAAAGCCCTTTTCCATAGTTATGTTCTCAAAAATTCTTGTTTCTTCTAGCTGTGTAAGGGCTAGTTTTTGACGCCCTAGAATTGACATATACGATAATAAGAATAGTTCAATGTTTTTCTTTAACATGATGTTTTTTTATTAAGTAGACACATGTGAATCAATACTCATTTTATCCGCCCTCAAAAGAGTCTTTCCTTGTTTTCTCTGTCACATGGAAAATATTTTAATCAAAAATAAATACTTTCCTCTTTTGGAGAAGACACATGATTCACCTTACATTTTTTTAATCTTTGTCATCTCAAGAAATCCCAGGAGTGTTATCAAACCTCAGGCGTCTCCATACCATGGAAGACAATGACAACTAGGGCAGACAACAGACCAAAGAAGATGATGGTAGACAACGGAGTGACGATGAATAAATAGAGTGAGGGTTTGAGTTGAAAGGCAAGTGAGAGGCAGGTGTAATGAAACAACTCATTTGACCCCCAAGTGAGTCCCACAAACCCTCTTTCTTACACCTTTTATGTGTGGCAAAAAAATATTGTAAGTAGTATATATTGGTAAAAGTCAGATCAGCGGGAATGAAAGCAAACAAAAATATGTCAGAAAAGAAACAGGAAGGGGACAAGGATGTGATAGAACATGGCAGTAAAGAGCATCCCATAGATGGAAATGATAACACAAAAACAATGAATAAAGCAAAAACATTAACCACAAATAAATACCCAACTTCCAATAAGCAAGAGATAGGTGGATCACTAGCAAGAATGCAGACACAAGGGACAATGATTGGAATTGATGCCTCAGGGAGGCTTGGTAATCCCACTGGATTTCAACATTTAACATCCCATTTATCCGCACAAAGATGCAATAATAGAGGCACATGAATCATACATTCAATCTTACATGCTAGGATTTAAACAAGTTACTTTATTAGACACTGGTGAAAAACTACTTTATGTCAATGCCAAACAATATAATGGTATTTTAAAATGTAGGTAGAATTGAAAAATGAGACAAATTAAGAGCAAAAAATTCACAATTATCCCACCAAAGGTAGTTCACAATACTCCAACAATCAATTCTACAAAGCAGAAAACAAAGATAACTCAGGTAACACAAGAGCAAGAAGGGGGTACAATAAAATTGAATACATTGCTTGATAACAAAGTTGAAACAAAGTAGGACATGAAACAAAACACCCAACTCACTTAGGGTATGCAACTGTGGAATGGTAACAATACACATCAGAAACATAACTGGGGCCTAGAGGACAAAGAAAACAAGGAAATTTATAGTCCAATATCAACGCCACTAATATGGTCACCCGAGCTATATGTTAATGAATTAATGAACATGAAAAGGATACTTGAAGACCTAGAAGCAAAGAAGCAATACGGGGACAACAAGATGAAAGAGGTTATAGACTCTAACCAGAAATTTGTAAGAGAAAATAACACACTCAAAGAACAAATAATCAACTTGTAGAATAACAGGACAAAGAAGAAGCAAGAGTTAACAGAGATAAAGCAATCTTTAAACCACTTTAAAATAATGGAAGAAAATAAATCAAAAGGGATTAAAAATAAATAATTTGAAATCATGAACACACCACAAATAAAAGATCCCAATCCAATATTGCCAACACAGAAATAAAAAAAGTCATATGGGAGGCCAACATGCGGGGACAAATTCTTGGGCACAAATAGTAAGAGGACCTTCAGATGAATAAAGGGAGATAATAGAAAAACATGCCAGATTGTAAATAAGAGAAGAAAATGATAGATGTGATAGGGATGTGAAAATTATTATTAAAGGATTGAGAGACTACAGAGAGAAAGAGAATACTCACAAACTAACAAGAGACTTCATGGCAGACCAACTACATTAGACAAGGCATATTCATCCAACAAATAGAATTAGTAAATTGAATGGGGAAGGAAAAGATAGACATGTAAGAATTATCATGAAAAACATAGAAGATTAAAACATGATACCTAGATGAATATTTAACTCTTGTATAACAAGAAGAAAGAAGGAAAGAGTACGAGAAAGTTAAAGCAACAAGAGAGGCAGGAAAATGGGCATCACTATAGAATGAAAGAGCCCAAATCAACCACTGAATGACACACAAGAAATAGGGACTCAGGTGCCCCTAGGAGCACTTGACCTTGGTAAGCTGGATTTTTAAAGGCTACCCTTGGAGAAGAGGTATTGGTTTGGGGCCCATAGCAGAGGGAAAATACATTATCACTCTCACTAAAACTCATGAACACAAAGGCTGCAAAGTCCCATATTTCAAAGGATAACAAAAAAATATTAGTGTGGAACGAAAGGATGAAAAGTGGGAAGGGGCATGGAGGGGTTACAATGTTAATCAAAGAAACATGGTGTGGAATTATATAAGTAGAGAAAAAGGACCCAAATAAGCAATATATATGGTTGAAAATAACAGAAAATGAGATTACAATTTGGCTTGCTACTTGCTATTTTACACCGAGGGGCTCAAAAACATACAAGAAGAGGAAGTTAGATTGTCAATACACTTACGCATCACTAAAAAATGACATTTCAGCTTTCAGCACCTTGGGAGAAGTCATGATAATAAGATACTTCAATGCATGAACAACAAACAATAGAGCTCTTAACCTAAGGAATGAAGGATAAGTAGGAAAAAATCCGTTATGGTTAGAAGAAGAAGATCATCGTTGGGAAAGGAAATCACAAGATGGAAATGGAGGAGTTACATACTATGGAGAAAAGCTTTTGGGGGTATGGAGTTTATATGACATGGTTATATGCAATGGCATGAGAACATGACAGGATTCGGGGAACATTACTTGCAAAACCTATAACGGTCAAAGCGTAGTAGACTATGTTATTGGTTCACAAAACTCCAATGCGAGATTGAGGAAGCTTGAAATTGGGGACTTCCCTATTGAGATGAAATCAAATCATAACCCAATATATGTAGACCTTAACTTTCACATCAATAACCAACGAGAAGGGCAAGACCACCACAAGAAAAGGAAAAGACCACCTCACGGTAAAATCATCATGACTCAAGAGAACCGAGAACTCTTTAAAACAACCCTTAATCAACACCTACATGAAACAAAGAATAGTACTTCAGTAATGGACAATGGTATAGTAAACAACTATATGTTGATTCACTTAATCCAAAAGGCTCTAAAGGTGTGTAAAATAAGTAGACCTAAGAGTGGAAGCTCAAATAGTTTTCTAGTGAATCCATGGTATGATGAAGAATGTAAGGCAACAAAAAAGACTTTGAGAAGTCTTGGGATGACCAAAGAAAATAGAAAGGCTTATGTAAGAATGAAAATAAGTGAAGGAATGTCATAATGCTTTAGAAGCACCATAGGCATAAAACAAGGTTGTCCCTTATCTCTCACCTTGTTTGGGTTATACATTGATAAACTAGAGGAGTGGATATACAAAGTGGGTGGTGGGGGTGTACATCTAGCCAAATATGTTGTAAAGTTGCTTCTATATGAAGATGACCTTATTCTAATTGCAAAACAACACATAGCTTGAGAGAGCATTTGAGGGCTCTTGATCTCTTTTGTCAAGAAGTGGGAATGCAAGTAAACACTAGTAAAACCAAAATCACAATCTTTTCTCTACAAAAAAAAATAAATTGACTTCTTTTTCGAAAGAAGCCCATTGGAAATAGTGGATGAATACAAGTATCTTGGGATTGACATTCACAACAAGATCAATTGGGAGACCTGCAGGTCTAAAAGAATTCAAGGGGGATGGAAGAATTTATACTCGCTTCAAAATAGGTATAAGAATACAAAATTATGGGACTGGAAAACCAAGAGAACTTTATTTGGCCTACTTATCACACAAGTGGTCCTATATGGATGTGAATTTTAGGGCAACAATGTGTTTGACATAAACAAGAGATTCATAGAGAGAATCCAAAAACATTTAATCACAAGTAGCCTAAAAGTCAAAGCTTCAATCCCATACAAAATTTTATTGGTTGAAATAGGAACTTTTCCATTGGAAGCATCAACAATGACTCAGACATTAAGTTATTTAAAAAAGATGCAAAATATGGAGAATCATTGATGGCCCAAAATGGTAATAGACAGAGAGCTAAATAGAAGAAAAACACATGGATGAAACAAAACAAAGAATGGATGAGTAAATGGGACATCAACATACAAGCACGTTTAAACACCAATGAATAAATTAAAAATTATTTGAGAGAGAAATTTAGGGTAGCCACGTGGACAAAATAAATAGGACAAAAGAAGGCATATTACATCAAAGAATTTAACCCCACTTGGGACCATGAAGAAAAGGCATACATAAGGGCAAAAATTGATTGGAACACAAAGATGTTGATAGCATAATTAAGGACTAGCTTCCACCATCTTAGATGTGAAACCGAAAGGTGGACAATGCCTAAGGAGGCATGGGAAATAATAACTTGTTCTTTTTGTGACGAGGGAGTAGTGGAGACAAAATGACATTGCATCATGGAGTGTGCAACATACAGTGACATTTGTATCAAGTACAAAGACAACCTGCAAGTCAACAACCTGATTGACTTGTTTGAGGAGGTAAGGTTAAAAAACAACAAGTTTCCTAATCAAGATCCATATTAGAAGACTTAAAATCTAGAAGAGGCCGAAAATTTAGCAAAAACAATAAGGCAACCACATGCGCTAGTTGGTTGTGTTGACATGGAATAGTCTTGTTGCTACTCTTGGTCCCATAAACTGCTTGGTCTTGTGGACGTTATTAAAATCATTCATTCATTTCATTTCCTAAAATGTATGCTCTTAAGAAAATATTATATTCAAGCTCTCGATGCACGTGTTCCCTTCAGTAAGCTAGGTGAGAGTCAAATGGCTCTTTCATATCTATGTAAGTATTTTCTTAGTTTTTAGAAGATCCCCATTGAGACTACGACCTAACAAGAAACAACAACCATGACCTAGAAAGTAAAGAAAACAAAAGCCATGACCTCGTAAGCAACAACAACCATGGGGAAGGAATATTTTGAATGGAGAAGGAATCCACAATCCAAGAAAAGTAGCAAGGAAACAACACAAGAAAGCAGTGACTTGCCAAGTTTCAAAATCAAGTAGGTTTTAGTGCAGGAAATAGTGCAACGTAGGAAAATAGTGCAGCACAGGGCATTTGATTTGGTGTTTTCAAGATTCATTTCCCTAAACAAAAATCCCTCTTCACTTGGTCCCATAGACATCATTCGTAAGGTATGCACTTTCCATTTCTTTTCTCTATCTACTTCCAGTTATTCATTTTGGATAGTGGGTCCAAAATTAGAGTAGAAACAAAAAAGCTACTGGGTCCTAGTACATAACACCAATGGTAATGGGTCCCAGCGTAGGTGGGTCCTCAAGCCACAACTTCATAGGGGATTGGGGCATAGACATGATAAGAGATAATTTTTGTGGTCAAATGTTGGCAATGGAAATAACGTTTGTGGGTGTTGAGGAGTTGAACAAGTTGGGAAAAATTATGCTAGAAACAAAAGTGGGAAATGGGGGTGGGTAAATGCAAATCAATATCGAGGTATAATAAAATATAGACTATCACGCACTAAATGGGGACTTCAGAAAATACATCAAGATAAGAAGATGAAAACTACTACACTCAAACAAAGGTCGAAAACTCAAATTAAAAGTGGAGCACACAAATGGGGGACGCATGATTATAAGGACAAAGGGGTGGAAGAAGTTTATAGCCCTATTTCCACTCCTCTTACTTGGTCACCTGAGTTATATGTGCAAGAGTTGCTAAATGTGAAAATTAGAATGGAATGCATGGAAGCTTGAGAACAAGAGAAAAATTACAAGATCTAGGAGATTTTAACAACAAACCAGACTCTTGTAGAAGACAACAAAGTATTAAAGGAGCAAGTGACAATGTTTCAAGAGGCCTTCTAAATATGAAAGCATGAATTCCAAAAAATGAAATATGATAATGAAAAGATGAAAACAACTTGGTAAGACATGCTAACAACAACAAAATCGGGTATGTGTGTAACATACTTAAAACAACAAAAGTAAGAACTTAGAAGGAGTAGGGAACAAACTATGAGTGCTTTATGGTTGAGGAATGTGCTAATGAAATAAATGCAAATGAATCTAAGTCATGGTCTTGTGTTGTCAAGGGACCATCGAATAAGGACAACGAGATAGGTGCAAATTTGGGTAGAATGTAAGAAAACAAACATAGAGAAAAGCAGGAGAGGATACAAAATCTAATTATCAAAGGGGTAAAAGAGTATGGAAAAAATGAAAACACACTCATTTTGACAAGTGATTTTTAAGAGCTAAACTACAATTGCAAGGGTCGATCATGCAAGCAAGGAGAATCATAAAGGTAGATGAAGAAGTTCTAGGCCTATCAAAGTTGTCATGAGTAGATTAGAAGACAAGTACAAACTTCTGAGTAAGAATGGACTCTTGAGGGGTTCAAAATTATTTTTATAAGATGATTTAACTTTAATACAATTGGATGTTAGAAGGAAATATTTAACTAAAGTAAGAGAAGTAAAAGATGAAGGTAAAAGAGCATGGTTATACAATGGAAAAATTGTTATTAGCAAGATAATGTCATAGTATTCTTCGCAATAGGATGACAATGAGAGAACAACGAAATTGATGTCAACAAGGAATGAGTTAGGCCAATCATGGATGAAAATTTGTGAGGACCACGCTTCAAGTTCTCAACACCAAAGTAAATAGGAATCAAAGCCCTCCTAGGGATTGTTAAAAATTACATGTTGGAATTGTAGAGGTTATATTTGGAGAAGGGGACCTAGGTTGGGGCCTATAGCAGAAGGGAGAGACGTAATTTACCTCACGGAAACTCACGAACATGATGGTTGTAAGAATCCTTTTGAAGGTTATAGGAAGTTTGTAGTTTGGAATGAGGTAGCTTGCAATGGGAAAGGTTTTGGATGTATAATGGTTTTACTTAGAGAAATGGAGGGTACAAAGATTCAATTGGTAAGAAAGGACACAAACAAATAATTTATTTGGTTCAGAATATCATAAAATGGAAGTAACATCATAATAACAGCCTGTTACTTTGCACCTCGGGTCTCAAAAACATACAAAAAAGGTGGGCTAGATGGGAAAGATCCTTATGCAACTCTAAAGAAAGATATTTCAGAGTTTTCCCAGCAAGGAGAAGTTCTTCTTTTAGGTGATTTCAATGAGAGGACTACAAATGAGCAAGCCAACACTTGGAGTAGTAAGGAGAACAATAATCTAATATGGCTCATGGAAGAAGATAATCAGCAATGGATAAGATGGTTGGAAGACAAAAAGGACATTAATCATTTTGGTGACAAATTATTAACTCTTTATAGCGTGTTTGATTTGTTTATCTGCAATGGCATGGAAATATGGCATAAATATGGGAATTTTACTTGTAAAACTTACAATGGGAAAGTATTGTTGATTACACAATTTGTTTGCAAAGTTTAATCGACATGATAAGAGAAGTGGAGATTGATGATTCTAATAGGGCCTAAAGTCAGATCATAATCCAATTTCCATAGTGGTAGCTCAGATGAGCAAGAATCAACCCACAAGGAAAGAACAACCTCAACAACATCTTTCGGAAAAAGGAAGAATTCTTGTAACACAAGAAAATTGTGATGGCTTCAAAGTGGCGTCGAGCCACTTAATGCAAGAGGGGAAAGTGAGATCGCAAGGCATTAAAAGTTACAAGTTAACAAACATAATTAAAAGGGTCCTTATAAGTTGCAAAAGAACAAAAAATAAGAAGAAACAAACAAATTGTTTTTCGGTAAATAGATGGTTTGATGAGAATTTTAAAGTGGTAAGGAGATAAGATAAAATAATATAAATATATTAATGCCCTACAAATGACCACAAAAGTAGGTCAAAGGGACTGCAAAAAACAACGAGCATGGAAACAAAGTGGGAAAACCAAAGAGTTCTTGAGAAAGACAAGTACAAAAGCCATAAGAGATGGCCAACCAGAAGGAGAAACCACTCACACCTAGAATGGGGGTGGAAATACAAGTGAGAGGAAGAAAGGTGTAAAGATGACTAAGGAGAAGAGAAGAGGAAACCCCATCTAAGAATGGTAGATCCATCTTTCATAACATTTGACGCTGATTGGAAAAAGCTGAGGATAGAATATTGATCCACCGAAGAGAGAGTCAACCTATTATGACGTCGTCTGGACATAGTGCTATCTCTTTGATGCATGGTGGATCTAGTTTGTCTCATGAGGTCAAACCTAGTACATGCATGCCTGTGATTACTTGGCGATCCATGTATGGTTTCCCTGGCCCGAACCAATCTGGAGGAAGAAGCGGGGTCAGTTTCATAAGGGCGCTTAGTTCCTCTCTCCGAAGGTAACACTGTGAAAAAGGAAGTGATCCGCTAGGTAGAATCTGGTATAGGATGTAGTTTAAGAGTTTGCTCATGAAGCTTCAAAGCCTCTTATAAGTATAAAGCTAGACACCTCTGTAAAAGGAACGATAACCAGATCATGCCAAGCCAAGAACATAGATGCTAATCAAACATCACGATCAATAAGATGAAAGCAATTCGCTAGAATAACTTTACATAAACCTTTACAAACAAATGAGCAGTAATATCATATATTATTATGGAACTCAATGAAATATAATGAGAATGGGCCTTGCTTATATAGGCAAGAAATAACAATCTAAGAACCAGTCAAGGTCATAGATCAAGCCATAAATCAAGGAAATAACTAGTCATCAAAGAACTAGTCAAGACCATAGATTTAGGAGAGAACTAGACATGAAGTATCTAGTTAATACCATAGATCAAGGAAAGAACTATACCTAACAACTAGATAATATCCCCTAATATCTAAATAAATAAAAAGAAATATCCACACACATAAGTGGACAAGGATAAATACAATAAAGGTAAATAAAGTACCTAGGCAAACATGAGCTAAGGTAAATACCTACTCTAACACCCCCCTCAAGTGAAGCTAGGGGCCAAAAATAAAAGTGGCATGTCCATAATATGAGTCCCGACAACAAGGCCTGATGAGGTACTCATGTACAATATAGCCATGAAGAAATCTCGAACCAAAAGAAGGAAAGAATCCTACTAGAAGGAAAAAGAAAGAAGAAGAAGAAGGAAGATGTTCTCACGAACACCCCCCAAAAACAACTTCCGAAACCCCAAGCATTCCACACAACTCAAGGTAGTGAGATGATGCAAAAGGCTTCATAAAGATGTCTACAACCTGCTGCTGAGTCAGAATGTACTCCAAGCAAATAATTCCATCTTGAATGTGCTGACGAATGAAGTGGATGTGTATCTCAATATGCTGGGTCCACTGGTGCTCAACTGGGTTACGAGAAATGTGAATTGCTATTTGGTTGTCACACCAAAGTACAGTCAGTGAATCCTGTGGGAATCCAAACTCTGTCAATAATTGACGAAGCCAAAGAATCTGCTGACTCGTTATAACTGTTGCCCCGTACTCTATCTCTGAAGATGAAAGTGCAATAACCTGTTGTTTTTTAACGCCCAAGCAACTGGAGAAGAACCAAGATAGAAAAGATAGTCAAAAGTAGAACACCTATCATCAATAGAACCTACCCAATATGAATTTGTATACCCAACCAACTGAGTAGAACCCCTAGTGTAGTTTAGGCCAAAGTGGGAAGTGCCCTGTAAATAGCGTAAAATCCTTTTAGCAGCCTGTCAATGACTACTGTGAGGAGAATGTGCAAACCGAGATTCAAGCCCTACTGCAAATGAAATATCAAGGCAAGTATGGGTCAAGTACATGAGACTCCCAACCAATTGCCTATACATTGTAGGATCACAAAGTGGTGTGGTACATGTGGATGTAAGAGTAACCCCAGACTAAAAATGAGATGGACTTGGCTTGCAATCAGCGATATCAAAGTGCCTAAGAAGATCATGGGTGTACTTTTGCTGACTCAAATGAATCCCTGAATCTGTCTGAGAAATCTGCAAACCAAGGAAGTAATGCAATAGCCCAAGATCTATCATGTCAAACTGTGTAGAAAGAGCCCTCTGAATACTCTAAATGTGGGAAGAAGAGTTGCCAGTAAGTAATAGATCATCAACATATAAGACAAGTATCACAATATCCTCACCGACATGCTGGAGATACATTGTATGATCAGAGCGGCAACGAACAAAACCGGTAGATAGAAGAAAAGAATCCATCTTCTCATACCAAGCACGAGGGGCTTGTTTGAGACCGTAGAGAGACCTTCGGAGCTTACAAACAAGAGAAGAATCCTAAAAAAATCCAGTCAGCTGCTCCATGTATATTTCCTCTAGTAGATCTTTATGTAAGAAGGCACTCTTCACATCCATCTGGTATACGGGCCACCCCTGTGATGCAACAAGAGAAAGTACAAGGCGTACAAAATCCATCTTGGTAATGGGTTTAAAAGTCTCAGAGTAATCAATACCTTCAACTTGTGAAAAACCCTTTGCAACAAGATGAGCCTTATACTTGTCAATGGACCCATCTGTTGTGTATTTGGTTTGGTATACCCACTTACACCTAACCATCTTTCTTCCTTTAGGAAGAGATACCAAATCCCAAGTATGATTCTTCATCAAAGAAGAATACTCAGCTGCCATCGCATCATCCCACTCCTGTATCCCATGAGCCTTTGAAAATGACTATGGATCCTCAGAAACTTCCTGACACAAAATTCCAGAACCAGTAGAATGTGCATGATGATGCCTAGTGGGTGGAAGATCCTTTATAAAAGGTGCTGCCTAAGAAACTGTAGTACAAGCCCACTTAGGCATAATGACAACATCAGTGGGAATAAGATCCTCAATGGCATCTATAACCTCCTCATCAATCTCCTCAAAGAAAGGATCCTCAAGATGAGATGATGAAGAATAAGGAATGGAAGAAGATGAAGAATCATGAGGAGTGAAACGCTCATCAAACTGAACATGTGTTTGAAAAAGAACATCATGTGTATCAGGATCTAAAAGACGATAAGCTCTCATGTCCTCACAATACCTTACAAAGATCAAGGGTTTACTCTTCTTATCCAAAGTTTTCCTTTTCTTCTTTGGCACAAAGGCCCAAGCATGGCTCCCAAAGACTCGAAAAAATGAGACATCTAGCTTAGTGTTGGACCAAGCTTCCTCTGGAGTCAAATGCTGAAGTGCTCTATGTGGTGTGTGATTCTGAATATAGTTAGCACAATTAACTGCTTCTACCCAATAGATAGGAGGTATATCTCTAGAATGCATCATACAGTTAGCCATTTCCTTCAAAGTTCTATTCTTCCTTTCTGCTAATCCATTCTGTTGTGGAGTATGAGGAACAAAATGTTGGTGAATAATGCCTTGAGTTGCCAAAAATTCAGAAAACTCATTGCTGAAGTACTCCCTCCCATTATCAGTGCGAAGGTTCTTTATGCTACTAGAAGATTGTTTCTCGACCAAAGCCTTGAAGACTTTGAAGTGTGAAAAAACATCACTTTTGTACTTGAGAAAATAAACCCAAGTACGCCTCGAGAAATTATCAATAAATGTAAGTGCATACTTAGCTCCATTGAAAGATGGGGTAGGAAAAACCATCAAGTCACTATGCACAAGCTCAAGTGGTGAAGAAGCTCTCTTAGAAAACTTCCTAGGAAAATGATCTTGGTGTTGTTTCCCTAATGCACAACCATGACAAACTCCCTCGAGACAAGAAAATCTAGGAAGACCATCTACCATACCATGAGTGCTCAACTCCTTCAAATATATGTAATTGAGATGTCCAAATCTTTCATGCCAAAGCTTATTCTCTGAATTTGAATGAGAAACCAATATTGTCCCTATAGAAGAAGTGTCATCAAAACCCTCAAAGTGATATAGTTTAGAACTATGATCAACAATACCCTGAGCAACAAGTGAATAAGGCTCTAACAAAGTTCTTACTTCTGCCCCATGTGGTGTAAAAGTCACTATTTTCCCTTGACCAGAATGACAAATTTGATATACAGAAAGCAAATTTGTAGTGATGTTAAGAACATAGAGTACATCTTGTATATTGCCACCATCAAGTTGTATATCACCTTTTCCCTCAACAGAAAGAAAGGAAGAATCTCCAACCTCAATTTTGGAAGTAGAACTCAAACCTAGAGAAACAAAAGACTCCTTGGAAGAAGTCATGTGATGAGAAGCACCAGAATCTATAACCCAATTGTCTGCAAGTGGTGACTGAGATCTTTCAACAACATTAAGTGATTTTCCATGCTGATTAGAAGGAGGTGGAGTGGAGATAGAAATTTTTTGTTTCTTGACTGCGTCCTCTAAGGCTTGCATTCGCTTATAACACCTATTTTCTTCACGATTACTACCCCCACAAAAAGAGCATGAACGGCTAGACTTATTCTTGGATTTAGAAGACTCCTTGGGTTTTGAGTTGTTTTCTTTGGGTTTAGGAGCATTTTGAGATGGAGAAGGTGTGGATTTGGTTTTACTATTTGGTTTTCCCTTGCCCTTAGGATTAGATGCAACAAATGCCTTTTGAGAGATGGAAGACTCAAGGTGAGACAATTTGGATTCTTCCCTAGTAAGTCTTTCACAAAATGTTTCTAAGTCAGACATTTTAAATTTGTCACCTAAGGCATCCATGCTAGAGAAAAATGTAGAAGAAAATATTTGAAATGGTCCTCTCAACTTGGATAGAATCAAGTAAACACACTCTTCATCTTTCTTATCTCTTCCACTCCCCTTCAACTATGTCAACAAATGCTTGAACTTGGTAAGATAGTCTATAATTGTTGGAAAATCTTCAGGATTAAGAGAGGTGATCTCAATTTCAAGTTGTATAGCTCTCATATGATCTGCCTTACCAAATAAATCCTCCAATTTCTCCCATATTTTGAAAGGAGAGTCACATTTTTTCAAATGAAACAAAATACTATCACTTACATAAGTTCCTATCAAACCCATACACTCATCAAATTTGCATTGGTACTGGAATTTCTCATATTCTTTAGTGAACACTGGTTGTTCTGAAGAAGTTAAAGCCCATAATCCTTTCCACTTAATTATTGTTTCCATTCTTGGTTTCCATGTGTGGTAATTATGTGTTGTTAATGGCTCAACATGATCTAATGTAGAAGTAGATGCCATCCTAAAAAATCACCAAAATCACCAAAATAAATGCAACAAGATCCCCGAAGCAATGCAACAAGAGCCCCCCAGATTTTGACACTTTATAATGAGTGCGTGTTACAATATGGCACTTTATAATTATAGTGTGATTCTCAAAATAAATATTTCCAATGGAAAGAGCACAGAAAAATAAGCACTTTTACAAAAAACGGAACTCAAAACTGAGTTACCAATCAAAACTTACAAGTTTTTCAATATTATGCTCTACTATTTATTTTAGTTTCCACTAAAACAAAATAAAATTGCTTTTTCCTTCACCACACAAATAAAATGAAAGGGGGTTGGAGTTAAGCACCTACTAGTAGCAATCACAAGCTTTAAGCCCTCATATGACCAAGGGCTAAGGATTTTAATGGGTTTATGGAGCGAAAGTTTATCCTTTGGGAAAACGTCTCATGTCCTTTGAGAAAATGTCTCCTACACGTAAACTGGAAAGACTATGCTGCAACAGAAAAAATACCTTGCGTAGATCTTGAACAGTAACAACAAAACCCAGAAAAATATTTCCTGGGTTTTTTTCTAACTGGAACAGTGCCTAGGGTTTTGCCACCTTCCAGATCCAATGGAATCCTTTATTGTGAATAAAAATTCACACATCAACAAAATACGGACAAATCCCAAATATATGAATATATAAAAAAATGTTTGCAAAGCGAAACTTATAGACGGATGTCAACAACAACCTCCTGCTCTGATACCATAAAAAGGAACGATAACCAGATCATGCCAAGCCAAGAACACAGATGCTAATAAAGCATCACGATTAATAAGATGAAAGTAATTCACCAGAATAACTTTACATAAACCTTTGCAAACAAATGAGCAGCAATATCATATATTATTATGGAACTCAATGAAATACAATGAGAATGGGCCTTGCTTATATAGACAAGGAATAACAATCTAAGAACCAGTGAAGGTCATAGATCAAGCCATAAATCAAGGAAATAACTAGTCATCAAAGAACTAGTCAAAACCATAGATTTAGGAGAGAATTAGACATGAAGTATCTAGTCAATACCATAGATCAAGGAAAGAACTATACCTAACAACTAGATAATATCCCCTAATATCTAAATAGATAAAAAGAAATATCCACACACATAAGTGGGTAAGGATAAATACAATAAAGGTAAATAAAGTACCTAGGTGAACATGAGTTAAGGTAGGTATTTACCTTAGATTGAGCTAAGGTGAACATGAGCTAAGGTAAATACCTATTATGACGTCATCTGGACATAGTGCTATCTCTCTGATGCATGGTGGATCTAGTCTGTCTCATGAGGTCAAACCTAGTACATGCATGCCTATGATTGCTCGGGGATCCATGTATGGTTTCCCTGGTCCAGATCAATCTAGAGGAAGAAGCAGGGTCAGTTTCACAAGGGCACTTAGTTCCTCTCTCCGAAGGTAACACTGTGAAAAAGGAAGTGATCCACTCGGTAGAATCTGGTCTAGGATGCAGTTGAAGAGTGTGCTCATGAAGCTTCAAAGCCTCCTATAAGTATAAATCTAGACACCTCTGATCCTCAAACTTGAATAAGTCAAAAAATATCACATCCTCCTAAATAAACAATGGAAATTCCCTATGATCTTGTAGTAAATGGGGCACTAAAAGATGAAGCGTGTTTCCATCTCAGTCTCCTGGAGACTACATAACTAGCAAATCCTGTTTGAATGATCAAGGTGGTGATCCGTCTCACATCAGATTCTATGAGAGCCAACCCTGACCTAACTAATGGGGATGCGAAGGGAATGCATACAATGTTGAAGGGTGTACTGAGGATAGATAATGAGACCATTCCTCAACTCCAAGAAATGCTTAGCATAAAAGGCCATCTTGGGATGTAAAGCCCCTGAGGATTTTCCCAAGTGGTACGGATTAATTGCCTATAAATATCCTCTCTGATGATCTTGTTCATCTCCTATTTAGTAGGAATAAGGTGGCTTAATGCATCTAAGGAATACCAAAAAGGTGGAAGATGGTCCATCTGAATACCAACTGCCCCCAAAAGTTCAGAGACCTTAACATACCAACTACGACCCCAATGTGTGGAGTCAGAAAGAGCAACAGCCTCTAATGAATAGTATACAAAGTATGGGTACTTGTCTTGCCCTTTGGAAGTGACCAAAAAGCCCCAAATGAAGTGCAAGAAAGAAACCAAGTCAAACATGGTCTCTAATTTGAAAGGATGGAATCCAAACTCTGCTAAAATAATGTATTGGGATATAGTTTGCTTACACTTGATGAAATGATGAAGTGTCTGGACCCTCTCGACGGAGGCCCAATTGATACCCAACAAAGAGGGTCCCCAAGCAATAGAACCATAGAGAACTGTGGGTTTGATGAGGGAGTCCATGAGGGACATTAAGGAGGAGACATCCTGAAAGTGATGGCGGAAGCACTGTCTCTCCAAAATAACTAAGGACCCATAGTCCTTATTGACACAAGGTTGGAGGGCCTGTCTCAAACTGAAACAAGGGCTAGAGAACAAAATCCCCAAGTAGGTATAAGATATGGTGATCTCAATCTCCTCATCTGTGAAGAAGAATTGGAGATGTGAAGTATTCAAACCATTGAAGACCATAACCTTGGTTTTACCCAGGTTAACCGTTAACTTCCAAAGATCACAAAACAAGGTAAGACATCTAGTTGTCTTTGTAAGCCCTCAGGAGAAGAAGCTACGAGAACCACATCATCTGCAAACAAAAGAATGGATATCAAAACCTGGTACAAAAGGCACCCATCATTATTCTAAATATGCTCATGGAGAAAATACTCTAGCTCGTCAATGTATATCCCAACAGAATTGGGGATAGGGGGCACCCCTGTGTTACCCCAATGATACTCCTGATGAACTCTGACTCTCCCTTAGAGGTGCAGAGGCAGCCCAAAACATTCTCGTACAGGTGCATCATGGGTGTGAGAAGGGTCTCAGAAATTCCAATGTCACGAAGTCTTTGGAAAAGTGCCTCACATGGAACCGAGTCAAAGGATTTATGAAAATCCATAAATCAACAATATACCTTCAATGAGAGAGATGACGTGTCTCCTTAATGATGACCCGAATGGTGAATACATGGTCAGTAGTTTGGTGAATAGGCTGAAAACCAGCTTGCCCCATGGCTCTAAGGTTCTTGTGTTCTAACTCCTTAAATAACTACATATGTAAGACTATAGCATAATGCTTGGAGAATGTATGACCCACCTTAATGGTCCTGTAGTTGTTGGGATTAGAGTTGGGACCCAATTTGTGAATTTAGTGAATGATATGACATGACCAAGATAACAGAAAACCCTAACAAACCACATGATTGAAGATGTCAGTCAAATAACTACAGAGAACCCCTTGACCATGTTTGAAGAATTCCACTTGGAATCCCTCCTCATTTATTGCTCTACTACAGTTCATCATCCTGATTGCCTCTCTAATTGTAGTGTGGGTGAAAAGGTGGCACAAGGAAGGTGGGTTGTCAACCTATATATGTGGCTATTCGGGAATATCATAAAGATTAGAGGTGTGAGAAAACATGAAATGGGGATTAACCTCAAAGGAAAGATATGAATGGCGGGGAAAAATGGTGCATCGGAAATGCTTAGGAGAGTGTCGAAGAGACTCACATAAAGTTCGTCTATGATGGGAGATGAAGAGGTGTTTTGTTCGGTGAAGGAGACAACGATAAGAGGATTTCAAGGTAAGATAAGAGGGATGAGCTTGGTTAAAGGCATGTCGTAACTATTTGTGGAAGATTTTGCACTTGTCGTCATACCATTTGTTCATAGGACAAGTTTTCCATTAGTGGGAAACAATGGAAGGTCGAGTGAAACTAGAAAAGGACATAAGGGTGGCCTCCCAGATGATGGAGGAAATGAGGGTGTATTTGGCAACAACATTACCCATAGAAAAGAACAGGAACTAATGGGGGAGAAGTTATTGAAGGTTGGAGGAAAAGGTATCAGGATCCCCTTCGTCAAAATGAAAAGTGGTGTGAGGGAGGCCATGAAGGGGGGAGTGGTGACGAGAGGGGGAGGAATGTCGACACGGAGGGACACAAAGAGAAGACCATGATTGACAAGGGGAATGGAAGAAATAGAGAAGTGAGTGATTAATGATAAGGAACTTTGATAGGAAAGGACATAATCCACCACACTCGCACCACCATCATGCACTCGACAAGTGAAGAGATGTAAATCAAGAAAGTAGGTAATCCCATTAAGGATAATTAGCTCATGTGATTCTCCAAGCTGCAAGAGGTGCCAAACATAAGCAATGAGAGGCCCTGAATCATCCTCAGAAGTCCTATGCAAGCCCACTGTCTCTGGATCAATTGTCTCAGTGCAGAACATATCCTCCTCACGGTCATGAAAAGGGTTTTGGAGTGCTCTGGTGTGGGCATTGAAATCACCCAGAAGGATGACTTCTCTGACCACTTTGTACTAGGCAATATTGTCATACAAATCGGTAAAGGGATCACCATCAGGACCATTATGAATGGCATAAAGGGAGGATGTCGGAGGGAAGTAACACACTGCAATGCAGATATCCCTATAGTGGGGACCCACAATGTGAATACGAACCCATAAGAACCTGAAAAACTCATCATTGACAACCAAAGAGATCATGCTCTAGAGAAAATGTTTGTACAAATAGGCCACCCCTCCAGAACCTCTGACATCACTTGAGTTCCTAGTTTCCTGCCTGTGTGTAGAGTACCAATGACAGCTTGTGATATCAGGAAGAGGCCGCACTAGACTCTCGTGAGTCTCCATGATGAAGAGGATGTTTGTGGAATAAAGAACATCAAGAATAAGACCCGAAGAGGACCAAAAGGAGCCATTCTCATTCCAACATCTAATAGTCACACCCTTGCCCAACTGCACCACCTTCGTGGCCTGTCATTTGGAAGACACAAGATGATACTCCCATCTAGGAGGGAAAGTGTCTTTGATTACTGCCCAAAGGTTTCTAATAACTACCCACTTCCCTGCTTTCTGAGCTTCTGTAACTAGTTCTTTGGAGTGTTTGAGTTCAACTACTTGTGACTTGGGAAAATCCTCATCAAGGAACATATTATTAGGTAGGGAAAATAACCACCTCTTGGCCTTAAGAGCCTTGAGCCTATTTTTTGTTGACCTGAACCGAAGGAAGAGGGTAGACTCATAACCGAGCCAAACACACTTTAGGTGAATATCCTGGATACCCAGAGCATCTTCGATGAAAGAATTCCCAATCGTCAAGGGGTTTTGTGATGATTGGGATAAGGGAAGCCCCTTTACTTTAAGATTTAGCTCATGCTCATGCCTAGTGTGTTCCTCCACGAGTTTGTCTTGGATGACCTCCTCAATTGCCGCCATAGGTGGGGGAATGTGCCCTTTAACCACCTTCACCCATGACTGAATATGTGATTTAGTTTCTTGTTTGAAAGAAACTTGTTGTATTCTGATTACCTCCTACATATTTTTGAGATCATGAATCTTTGCTTGTATGGTGTCATTGCGAGATTAAAGAGTTCTTGCCTTGTTGGAGATTTGTTCTTTTAATAAAGCATTTTTAGATTCCACTATGGCAACCCGGTTGGCAAGAACACAAACTTCTATGTGGAGGGCCTGGTTTACAATTTCCATCTGTTCAACCTTGTTGAGTAGTTCCTATATGACATCGATATTTTCCTTGAAGTTCTGTTTTTCTGAATTGGTAGCTTCTATTAACAATTTAATGTTGCTATCTGTGGGAGGAGATAGTTCCATACTTTCCTAGGTGGAAAGTTGTCCTTCTGGAATGACCATCTGCAAGGGAGAGATAGACGAAGGGCTGAGGGATGAAATGTAAGAGGGGGACATCGAACACAAACACAAATCCCCGGCCTTCTCCAAGGAGAGAAATTAAAAAAATAGGTAGAGAGAATTTGAACACAAAGTTGTACAAACAGATCATAAAGAAAAAAATGAGTTCATGACCATAAGAAGGGAAGAGCTTATATACTTAGGGAAGCATAACCCAAAAGTATTTTGGAAGGAACTTCAATCAAAAAAAAAAATACAAAAAATAACAATATCACAGCCAATCAGTGGTTTGAGTTTGCAAAGCAACTTTATGAGTAGGATTCAACAGTTGAAGGCCCCCCTTTGGTTAACACAACAACAAAGCTCTTTACTGTGCAAGAAGTTGAGGAGGGTATTATGAAATTAGGTGTTGGAAAAGCCAAAGATTAGATGAGTTTTAGGAAAAATATTTAAAACGAGGGAAATAATTTCTTTCTCCTCACATTGTCGACATATTCAACAACATCATTCAGTAGGGTTTTCTTGGAGATTGGACTACCAGCGTTGCGACACCTCTTTTAAGATTAGATATGTTAACAATCCTTCTAATTATAGAACCATCATGATCAACCCATTGTTTGCAAAGCTATTTGGTAGCATGGTGGAATGCAGAATCAACAAGTGGGAAGAAGAAAAAGGTAGGAGAGCGAAATGGTAAGTAGGGTTCAAGCCTAAGTATTTAACAATAGATCATGGTATCACTCTGCGACACGTTGTTGAAAAAGTTTGGAATGATAAAGAGGAAGCTTATTGTTGTTTTGTTGAATTCAAGAAGGATTTTGACATAGTTCCTAAGAACAAGATATGAGATAGAATGAAGGAGCTTGGTATCCCAGTGCACTATAGAGTGGTTGTTCATAGGCTTTATGAAAAGGTGCGAGTCTAAATTAGAACTCAATCTGGTATCTTAGAAATTTTTAGGAGTGATATTGGGGTTAAACAAGGATGTCCATTATCACCTACTTTATTTGGCCTATGTATCCACAAACTTGAGGAATGGCCAAATTTGTAGAGTGAAGATGGTGTTCATCTAGGAGAGTATGTTGTAAGACTTCTCCTTTATGATGATGACCTTATCTTGTTTACTAAGTCCACTCAAGGACTACAGAAGCATTTATGTGCGCTTGAGAGCTTTTGCAAAGAAGTGGGCATGAAAATTAACACCAATAAGACCAAGATTATGATCTTCTCCAATAGAAAGAAAAGAACTCAGTATGCTTTCTATTTCGATGGAAGCATTTTAGAGGAAGTAACGAAGTATAAATATCTTGTGTTTGACTTTAATAACAAGCTCAGTTGGGAGATTTGTAGCAAAAAGAGAACTTTAGGGGAGTGGATAGATTTCTATGCTTTCCAAAACAAATGCAATGAGGCAGAATTATGGGATTGGAAAACTATGCAAACTTTTTTTGGGCTTTTAGTAACTCCAGTGGTGCTTTATGGATGTGAGGTTTGGGCTAGCAACATTTTGAACTCAAGGTGGAAATAATTTAAGAGGATTAAAAAATGCACAATTACTAGCAAGTTCAAATTAAATATCTCAGTCCCATATGAGATTCTTCTAGCTAAAATGGGTGTTGTACCTCTAAAAGCTATTACTATGGTTCATCTCATAACATATTTAAAGAGGGTCGAGCAAATGGATGGTAGTAGATGGCTTAAGGTAGTCCTTAATGAGTTTTTGGAGAAAATAAAGAAGTCACAAATGAATCAAAACAACAAATGGCTTAAAAATGGAACATTTACTTGAATGCATGTCCTAATAATAGCCAAGAGATAAAGAATTTTTTTATAGATAAATTCCGCCAATTTATGTGGGGAAAGCCGTTAGGGAGAAAAAAGAGGTACTATTTGGAGGAATTTAACTCTGCGTGTGATCATCAACAAAAGGATTTTATATGAGCTAATATCCTGTGGAAAGCAAAGATCTTCAAAGCTCATTTGAGGACTAGTTCACATCGTTTTCGGTGTGAAACATGTAGATGGAAAAGACCTAAAGAGGTGGGAAGAGAGTGTTTGTGTCTTCTACACATCAAGTGCAATGGAGTCATAGAAACATTTCAAGTTGGAGTGTAGTGCTTATAATGAAATTAGGGCCCAGTTTGCTAGTACGGTGGCTGCTGCATCCTTACAAGATATTTTTTAGTGAGAATATGGTTGAAAAAATAGGGGGGCTGATTATTAAACTCACCAACAGGAGATATGAATGCCAGAAATATCTTTAGCAAGATTTGTTGTCCTATAGGCTATTTTTGGTAGCCTCGTGGATGTTTAAAGTTCTTCTTCTTCTTCTTCTCATATTCTTAACTTGTGGAAATTATTTCCTATTTGGTGACGACCACCTCTCCCTATCAAACAATTTTTAGGTCACAATAAGCCCTTCAAAAATACAAAAATATGTTAAATTTACATATATATATGTGTGTGTGTGTGTGTGTATAAGATTATTTAGTGTTTATTTAATTATCATTTATATATATTTGTGTCTACTACTCTATTTTATATATAAATATAGGGAAAAAATGATGGCTTTATTTTAAATATTCAAGTTATATGAAATGGTTATTTCAAATATTTGTAAGTATTTTACGGTGAAAATTATAAAAAATGTATGAGTCCTGATGGCTTTATTTTAAATATACAAGTTATATGAAATGTTTATTTCAAATATTTGTAAGTATTTTATGGTTAAAATTATGAAAATTGTGTAAGTCCAAACATCATACTTCATCCACAAAATATAGCAATGAATGGGCCCACTATAATGTATTATTGTTGACGTTGACCTACGCACTTTACTCTTGATTTGGGTGTTCTTTTTCCATTGAGAAAATTTTGTTTCTATTATTTTTGTGGTGAGTGGCAAGTTGGTGATGCCTTTGCCCATTCCTCCATAACGTTATGTTATGTGCAGAACAATAGATTAGCCTTTGGGGTCTTGCCACCATTGGCGCATGCAATAACAAATCTTCAAAACCCACCTTAAATTAAGCTTCGATGGCTTCCAATGCCCTTCTCTAAACTCCCATTTTGACGTAGCTGAGAGGTTGTTGCTATAGGTTTGAAAAATGCTGAATGGAATCGTACATGATGCCCTCCAACACATTTTTGTTGTCTTTTGGTTTACCTTATGCACTTACATTCTTAAAACACACCAATGTGATTGTAGTAATCCCTTAAAGTTGAAATATTATGCACACGTGTTTTTCCTTTGAATATTTGTAATGTATCCTCTGTTCGAATGTATCAGACCTATATTTTATTAATAATATTTAGAGTTATCGAATTTGCTGTTATATTTACAGACAATCATTTGTATCAAATATTAATATCTAAGTTTATAAGGACACACTATCTAAATTTTCAAATTCTCTATCGCATGCTTAGCTATGGTAGGATTGTCTCTAATATTAAATGCAATGCCATGGATGACAATGATAGACACACGATGAACTTGCGGGAAATGTTGAGAGAGACTGCCATCAAAGACAATGTCATTCCAACAACCCTAATCGCCCCATGGTTGTCTGCCTCGTAAGCAAAGACCATGCTAGAGCTTTCACGTAGGGGCCTCACTTCATATCGTAGGCTATGCACAACGATGCCACGCCTCGTGCAAGCTCACGGTTGGGTACACCTTCCACCAATCATGCCCCCTTGTGGCATTTGGGTTTTGTCGCAGAATAACATATGTTGTAGACAAAATTCTTTTGTCTATATTCCTCCTCCCTCTATCCCCTTGTTCGTCTCCTCTCGTCCCTTTGTACCGCTCCCCCTTTGCCACTTCAACTTCTTTTATGCCTCCCTCTCTGTATCTCCATTGCACCACTTAAGAACCGGTCCCATGAAGGGGGCAAGAGATAATTTTTTAGCATACAGTGCAGAGAATTCATAGGAGAAATTAACAGCTCTGCGGTCCCATGTTCTCCTAGTTTTTCTGCAAAGAGTTTGGAGAATACTCTATGTATTTATAAAATAATTTAAAATCATCATTGACATATTGTTATAGAATACTCTAGAGAATATTGTTCTCTAGCTAGTGATATGTTGACATGACCGAAAATAATGGAATGCAACAACAAAAAGTTTTAGTGCCCCATCTATTTCAGTAGTTAGAAATGACAATGACCCTCTTATTGCGGGGTTGCTCCACTTTTCTTGGGAAAGATTCAATTTTCTGTAATTTATGAAAAATTATTTTTACATGGGACCATCTGCCCCGTAAAATTAGTTGCAATTGCCCTTGGATAGGACCACTCTCTTAGGGACAATAGTTATGATTGTTTTTTTGGCATTTTAGAAAAACCTAGAATTCATCTACGCCGCCCATTTTCTCTCTAGAATAGTACGGCCGTGGGCACAGCCCAAGCCGCCCGCACGTCTAATTCATTATTCTTGGAAGCACCATGTCTAATCTGCCATATTTGTTGAGAGATAAGATGCACGAAGAAGAATGCAATTGCAATAGAAAGGGCCATAGTTGTTGTTACATAGCTCTTGCCGAAAAGTGCGTTAGTGGATCAAAGATTTTTCGAAGAGGCTTCTGCTACGGCTATTGAGTGTGTTGACATCCTGCGAGCGCTTGAGGTGAAGAGGTAGATTCTCCATTGCTGTTGTAGGGCTAGCAGATTTTTTATTTAAAACTTCTTGTTCAGTTCAATGAGAGAGTATTACAATGGAGACGAGAAACTTGGTTTCATGGATTATCCAAATGAATGGAAGATTGTTGGTGTGCCTCTCTGCAGGGCTCAACGAGTGTTTCAGATTTTAGAAATCCAAGGCTTATTTTATTGTAATATGCTTGATCTTGCATTCATTTTGCATGTGTTTTTGTTTTTATTCTTATTTAGTGATCTACATTTCTGCGCTGTAAATTTACTTTGTGAATTTTGATTCCTAAGGTTGGTTTTTATCCAAAGAGTTGGGGCTTCTTTTGCCATAGAGCCACCTACGTCAAAGAACAGAGGAAGAATCATCACTAGAGTTAGAACTTTGACAGTCTTTAAAGCTTCCAATGTGGGGCATCTGAAAAAAGGGAGTTGTGCCCTCCTCTGCTCTGATTTTGGCAATGGTTGTTCATCTTTGTAGAAAACTTATAAGTCTTGTTCCTTCAGAAAACAAACAGTTCAAAATTACTTATGAAGAAATCCAGACATATAAACACAAATTCCAATATAAATTTATAAAATAACTGGAACATTTGAAGAGAAATGAGAACTTGTGTAAGACCAATGTAATCGAATCCTGCACAAGTTTGATTTATATGATTTAAAACTCTTCATGAGAATATTGGAGTCCGAGTTATTCAACAACATGAGGAAGATTATCTGCAGATTCAGAAAGAATCTCAATAGTATTAGGCACACATTCACTAGCTCAATCAACAACACAAAAAGATACTGATCTGATCATATTCAGCTAGCCATGTTTTGGAAGTAGTTGACTATTAGTCTGAATCCTGATAGCTATTATTTTTCGTTTGCTGTTTGAATTGGCATCAAATTGCTCTAAAGTGTTCCTTGATAGCTATGTTTAACAAATTAATGCGCTGAATCTGGAGGTATCAAGAACATTTAGAGATGAAATTTAAGGGTGCATAAATTTTCAAAAAGTGTAGAGGAAAGTGCCCATGAATAAAATCAAGCTTTTTCAAACATTGGGCGTTCACATTTCCATCTGACAATGGAATAGATTTAATAATCAAAGAGTTAAATATATTTATACACGTTTTTGGTATTTGTTAGTCTAAATTGAGTAGTTATAACTTATATATGTATTCAAATGAACTTGACTAACACTATAAGGTCATGTTTATATATGTGTATATATATGGATGTATGTATTTATATATCTATTTATATATATGTATATGTATGTATATGTGAAGTCACAAGATTTGAGTTCATGTTTGATGTAGATGAGGATAAAATTTGATTCAAATTTGTCATTAAATAAAGTTTAATTTTTTTTTCGTCATTATATTTGAGTAATAAAAAAAAATAATAATAAAAAACATAAATTAATAATAAAAAATACATTCAACACAAAAATAAATATAAAAAATATTAAATAAATTTTAAAGTTCATTACAATAAATATATTAACAATATAACTACTAAAATTCATCATTATAAAAATGTTAAAGTTTATATATATATAAAAAATTAAAGTTCATTAATTTAAGTTAATTTTAAAGTTTAAAGTGGATGGAAACATAACAACTACTTAATGTTCGAATAAATATTAAAACAAATGTAAAAGTAAACCATACAAATAAATTAAAATAAACAAATAATAACAAAGCATAAAATAAAAATATAGTTTATAACCTAAACTTTATACAGGCACGAAGAACTTAAGCTATGTTCAGCCGATCTATAGGAATTACATCCAGTCTTCCAATAACGCGGATGACTGCTGTATGAAGGTTCATCCGCTGCATAGCTCTAACATTCTAATCTCATTGTGATCGCCTCTCAGATTGGGACAAAAGCACTTTTGTAAAGAATCCTTCAGGCTTTTCAAAGTCGACAGCTAGGGCATGCTCGTTCACAGGTTAAATTTTCTGCTCATGCTCAACACGTCCACACATCTTCCACCTTTTTTTAAAGCAGAGCTTTTTATGTGATTTTCCCCTGCGTTTTTAGCCGAATCACACCGAACTTTATCAAACTTTTTGTATATGTATGGACTCATATCGCAGAACTCTAATCAGTTAGCTTGTAAACGTTAAAAACTCCAAATCGATGTGTTTTCATACACCCACGATTTACGTCAGTCGGTCTGTGACCTAAATTTTTTCCTTTCCTATTACGAACCTTTTTTGGAAGATGCTTTGTCATCTTTTAATAATCAAATGGGTAGGAAATACACTTTGCATTATGCTTGATTTTTGCGAATTATGCGTACTCTATTCTGAAGCCCCTTTTTAAGGTGAATTGGTAATAATTTTGTAAGAGAAATTTAAAACATGGCCATTATATTTGCTGGATGTGCACTTTTGTGCAGCTATACACACACACACACACACACATATATAGAGAGAGAGAATGAATTCCAAGTTTGATTAGCAAAGGTAAAATCTGAGTGCCAGGCTCTGATAAAGTGGAGTGAGCTACAATGTGACAAATGATTCGCTCGCCTTAGGAAGCTATCACGTTTTGTGAAGCAAACTAATCTAGTAGTAGGGATCCAAAATGTCTGACATTTTTTTTTACATAGGTTAATCGGGAAGAGTTTTACTTGTTATTGCACTGCTAAGAAATGAAATTTTAAAACTAAAAAGGGTCATCGATGTGTAACATACTCATGACATGAGTGTTATATTCCACAATCCCATACTGTTATATGAATGGGGATGAAGCCAATGCTTCATCCCTTATTCCCGTGAACATGAAGCTAGTAGTAGGATTTGGAATGCTGAACGAAAAACATTCACCAAAGTTAAAACTAAAAAAGGGTCATCAGTGCCCACACACACACAGATACGAGCTCATATCAGTTATTTTGTACACATAAGTTCAGACCCAAAAGATAAAATTAAAAAAGAATAAACCTTTTGGTTAGGTTTTGAATGCCCTCGAGCTTAACATCGTGGGGTTGCCAGTTTAGATGCACCCAATTCTTAAGCTTGTGCTCTGAGGGGATTCAACCAACAAACTAAGCAACCAAAGATAAATTCTTCAACCAATGACACGCTTTATCAAATTCAAGACATTCTAAGACAACATCTAGCATAGAGGTCAACTGGGAAAAGATTCCTTGACTCGTGGAAGACTTTTGGGATGAAATTTCCTGGCTCACTTCGGCGCCATGGCTATTTGGGGCTCCATCAGAAACTCCTGTAGGAGCCTTGGAGTTTGTCATAATGTAGGAAAACAAGTCTCCTAAGGCTGGTTTAATGTTATGTTTAGTGCAATAAATGTGAAGGGACTAACTATCCTGCCAGTAGTGACAGTGTGAAAGTCAGCTAAGGAAAAAACATGAAGACCCTAAAACTCTAGGAGGGCAACTTTCGAAGGACCCAAAAAATATTATACTTCAATATAATTTGACAATAGTTCATTTTATAATTGTATTTATTTTATTCATTAATTGGTGTTTCTGCGAGAACATGATAAGTTTCATGTTTATTTCATTGTTATAATGTTATTGTTAGCGAAGAATATTTTCATGGGTGTTTCATTATGCAATGCCCCCTTTTCAGAATTAATTGATTATGGATACCTGAAGTCTATTCCTTCTATTTTCCGTAGGCTAAAGGGGAATTAAAGAGGAAAATAAATTAATTTAAGTGGTCCAAGAATATTTTTATATTTTATTTGGACAAAGGACACTTGAATTATATTTTAATCCAAAAAGCAAAAGTGGAATAACATAATAATGAAATAAATAACTTATATTTTTGGGGGCGCCAAAGATAGAATAATAATTAAATAAAGCATTCTATTATGGGGCATCAAAGATAGAATGGGCTGCATGAGCATCACGATCCTATTTTTAGGATGGAAAGGATAAAAACAAATTTATATTGTTTATTCCTGTTTTTAGGATGGAAAGGATAATCATAAAACAAATTTATATTGTTTATTCCTATTTTTAGGATGGGGCGTCAACTTTGGAGAGGGCCTTAGAAGTTATAAAGCCAAATATGGGGTTTATTATTCAATCATCTTGGAAATTTATCAACTACTTCTATGTTTGCAAGTAGCTTATGCTTTTGCATGAGTAGTAGAGGACGAAATCCCTCATTTGCATATAGATCTAAGGACGGAATCCCTCATATCTAAGCTTGACAATTCCATTTAGGGGTTGCAGTGGTCATTTAGGGTACAAGTGTTCATCTAGTTCAACTAGGGCACACTTTTCAGGCTTGATTCTATATCTAGAACAAGTACAACTAAGCTTTAGTAGTTGGGGGGCAAATTTCAGTCAAATCAGTTTACATGTGCTTATCTTTCATCTATCTTTCCATTTAGATCATCAATTATGAGAAAATAATTGTATTCAGACACTTTGGTATTTTATTGTAGCTGATTCAAAATCAATAAATGAAAGTCTGTTTTTGGCACATTGGGGTTTGTTGTTTTTAAAAAAAAATCAAATTGTCGTCGTTGTCATAAAAGTCAATTTTTATACTGCTGCCCTAGGATTTCGACAAAAATATCTAGATCTATTTGAATTTTTTTTCAAGGATATTACGGTGGCATCAAAGCAAATTTCCTCCCAGCTTGTGGAAAAGGGGGAAAAAAGTAAAAAATTACAGCGTTGAATTTCATGCAAGGTAGTGACAGAGAAGTCAAGTACTATCAAAGGGAGAAAAAGAAAGGTACATAACAACTAGAAGAAATGGGTAACAAGGATCCGAATGAAACACACTTTGACAGGTTTGTTTAGGGACAAGACATGTTAACTGCAATGATGGGTTAGTTAATCCAAGTTATGTAGGGCATGAATGTGCAAAGGGCTCCAAACAGTGAGGGAAGCTCTTCAAGAGTGAACCATAACCAACCCTATCAGGGGACAACCAATGGTTCTACTGTTAGGCCCTTCCAACCTAGCTTCTTACGTAGAGAGGAAGCAATTCGGGAAGTAGAAATTTAACCTACCATAGCAGATGATATTGCTGCTAGCTATGAGGAGTACATGGTACTTCCTAGTGAAATTAGAGATGCCATATTTCTCATCAATTTTATTAATCTAAAGGAAAGTAGAGGTGGACCAAGGGTAGATCCTAGGCCACAAACTAATCAAAGAGACTTGCATCAGGCTTTAGGGAAGTTGTCACTCCCTACTCTTGATGGGTCTAATAAGAGTTCTCCCTTAGAGACGAGGAGAGGAAGAAATTGCGGGGCATGAAGCGAATAAAGAAAAATCAGATTTGTAAAAAGGTTTTGGGGTGGAGTTTCAAGAAGACCATGTTGAGGGGCATGAACATGAAAAAAGGCTTTACCGGTTGTTAATGTTGATTTTCAGTTTGTTGGAATTTTCATAACCTATGAGAAGCAAATTGATTGTGTTCATGACTTTAACAAGAATCATGAAAATGTTTTATTTACTTGTAATGTTTGCATGCGTCAACAAGATTCACTTGTTGAATGTGAAGAGTTCAAGGTGAAGAAGAATGTTGATCTTAACCCAAAAGTTCTGAGTCACAAGGTTGGGGATACTAAATATATCTCAACCAAGCTCCATTCGGCAGAGGAAGGTGAACAAGTTGAGGACAACCAAATGTATGAAAGTGTTGTGGATTTGTTGCTTCCTACCAAGTCATTTTAGATGTGTGGTCATCATGGACAACATAGTAGAAATGATGATAAAGTGAAGAACACTTTGAGTGGCAAAGGGCACATAGATCCGTTTATATGAGTTCCAAATTGTGTGAACATGAGAGTTTGAGATCTTGGTATTTGTAGAAGGGACTTGCAAATTACTTGAGGGAAAACAATTTTGGGAAGGGCAGACTGTAATGTCCCCTTTTTAGAATTAATTAATTCTAGACTCGAAGCCTATTCTTATTATTTTTCTGTAGGCTAAGAGGAAATTAAAGAGGGAAATAAATTAAATTAAGTGGTCCAAGGGTACTTTTATATTTTAATTGGAAAAAAGACACTTAAATTATATTATGAATCCAAAAAAACAGAAATAGAATAAAATAAAAATAGAATGATGAACTTCTATTATGGGGCGCCAAAGATAGAATATAATTAAATAAAGCATTATATTATCGGGCGCCACAGATAGAATCGGTTGCATGAGCATAAAAGCCTATTTATAGGATGGAGAGAGAATAAAACAATTTTATATTATTTATTCCTATTTTTAGGATGAAGGACCAACATGAGAGAGAGAATAAAAGAATTTTATATTATTTATTCCTATTTTTAGAATGGGTCGCCAACATGGGAGAGAGGATAAAACAATTTTATATTGTTTATTTCTATTTTTAAGAGGGACCTGCCAACTTTGGAGAAGGCTTTGGAAGTTATAAAGGGAGATTTGGGTGTATTATTACAACATCTTAGAAATTTATCAACTGCTTCATTGTTTGCAAGTAGCTTCTGCTTCTGTATCAGTAATAGAGGACAAAAACCCTCATTTACACACAAATATGAGGACAAAAACCCTCATATCTAAGCTTGGCAATTCCATCGAGGGGTTGCAGTGATCATTCAGAGTAGAAATATTCATCCAATTCAGCCAGGGCATCATATTCAGGGCTGTTTTAGCATCCAAAACAACGAAGTACAGCCAAGGATTTCTTCAAACAAACACGTGAGGGCAGATTTCAGTCAAACCAGTTTGCATGCTCTTATCTTATGTTCATCTTTCCATCTGAATCAATGGTTGTGAAAAAACAATTGCATTCAGACATTTTGGTATTTTCATTGAAGCTGATTTTAAAATAAATAAATAAATTCCATTTTGTCTGCAATTGGGGTTTACTGTTTTTATAAAAATATGTTTATTGCTGCTGTCATAAAAGTTCCATTTTTATACTGCCGCCCTAAGGTTTGATAAAATATCAGATTTATTAGAAATTATTTATATGGATGTCCAATACAACTGGAAATGTGAGTTAATTTATTTGGAAATAACATGTAAATTTATTTGGAAATAATATCTTTCTATTGGACTTCATCCATATTTTGTTTTTGCATATATGGCCACCCTCCAACAAATGTGAGTTTTTTCATCTGGATAAAATACCGGTTTGCAAGAATCCCAACACCATATCTGAGTCAAAATGTCTTATTCTGGATACACACACACTTTTTTTACAATGGGTATTTGTGTAATTTTCATCATCCTGATTTTTTCTGAAAATGTGTTTTAATCTCTGTGGTTTATTGCACACTTTTTCCCAATGGGTGTTTTTTGATTTTTCCTTGTTTTGAAATTTTGTTGAAAACTGTCTATGGTCGTCACAAATAAGTTCATAGCTTTGAAGCTATCTATTTAAAAATTGTTAAAAAAAATGTTTAGTATTTTTTTGATTTAGTTATATGTGGGATTTGGGTGGCCCCACAGTCTCTTGGGACACAAGTGGGGTCCCAGACCCTTTTTTTCCGATCAACTGAACTGGCTGCAACCACATGTACTGCATGGCATAAATCAGCAGCAACCAGCTCAACCAACCATGGCCGCAGCCACAACTGGCCACAGCCACCCTCAACCGCCCAATGAGATTTGAATCTAGGTGGGACTGGGTCAGCCATCCCACTCAACCAACTCAGCTACATATTATCAAATATCTTTAGTATTTTGTGATACACTTTGTTTATTGATTTATGTTTGAAGCTATTTTGAAAGTTTTTAGGCAAAGTCTCTTGGGGGGTTTTCTACATCTTTTTTCTAATGGGTTTGCTTCAAAATATTTCAGTTTTGAACTTTTCTGTGCAAACGGTTTTCAACCTCTATTGTTTTATTAAACCCATTTGTTTGCATGGAAATCGTCAGGATTTTCAAGTTTTCTATTGAAAATGTATGTTTTTAAAACTCTTTAGCTCTTACTAAGGTTTTTTGGCCAATAGTTGTTTGTTTTACCATTAACTTGAAGTTTTCTATGCAATGGGCAGCATTTGAAAACTATCTAGGGTTTTGTTACACATACAGTAGGTGTTGAAGTTGTAGTTGTTTCTCTGTATTGGCGCACAAGCCTCTTAGAAATAGTTACTCTGCCTTACAATAGTTATTCTGAAAGCTCAGTGCTTTTATTTTATGGTAATTTGCACACTTGTGTAACAGGGTATTTGCAATTGCAATTGCAACACCTATTAGAAGTTTTCTTCCACCTTAATTTTGATGTTTGGCATGGCTATTGTATGCTTCAATAACTTGCACACTTGTCTGTCTGGGATCTTGCAATTGTCAAATCTAAAACAAGTCAGACAACATATTTGGTTTATTTGATCTCAGTACTCTGTTGTAAAACTGCGTGTTAACAGTACAGTAAAATTACACACTCATATAATTAGGGATACCATATGCTTGCGTTATCACATTCAGGTAAGCTGAGTTTAATTGCGAGGAATGGCTGCCAACCTATTACTAAAGATCCCCGGTTTAATTGAATTAAAGATGGGCCTCATTACTAGTTTAAAAAGGTACATTCTGCCACCTTCATCTGTTTAGTGAAACAATCCAACATTGGATAAATTTCCTTCATTTATGGATGCGATGCCTCCTATAGTGAATATGTGCATTCTGTTTTTAATCTCTGTTGATCTCCACGAGTGTCGCACTTCGATTCCCCTTCCACAATGCCAACAATGTTGATGCTGCCGTAAGGTAGTTAGGGTGCGCACAAGCACGGGCAACCTAGACAGAGTTTCATGCAAATGGGTGAGGCTCTACCTCTCTTGGAAAGAAGGTGCGTGCGTGGGAAGGTGCAATAGGCAGTTCAACGCCGGCATGGGAAATCCTTCTCCAAGGTTTATTTCCTCTCTTGACGGATCTCGGTGGCCTAATGATATGTGCTAGGGAATAGATCAAGACAAAGGGAGAGTAGATGTTTATGATTTTAAGGGCGTTTGCTGGTTCGTTGCCGTTTCTAGCAAGTGTGGGAAACTAGTGGCTTAGGGAATTCATCACAACGAAGTCGGTTTGGGGATTCTGCAAGTAAAATAACTAATTAACATTCATTCATAGCCTAATGAAATTGTGTGGAAAACCAATAAAACTAATATTCAGCTATGGGTATCACTTGTAACATAAATATACATTGTGTAATGATCACAAGTTACAAGCTTTGGTCCTAATACTAACAAAGTTGATAAAAAAAATGCAAAAGAGAGTAGGGTAGGGCAGAAAGAGAATAAGTAGCAAATCTGCTTAGCTCTCTCCAACTCGTTTGAATGCCAAGGATCGTGAGAACCATGCCTGCGCTCAAACCAATATGCACTTGATCAAGACACGGAGAGGTGCGAGAGTTTGAGGGGAAGGACTTAGAACACCAAGATGATTGTGCAATGCCGTTGGACGCACATGATGCATTCTCTGATTTTCTAGCCACTAAAATGAAGATATTACATTCAATCAACAATATGAATCCTTAACACTCATTCAAATTGAAACAAGATTAACTCAGAAGCTAACATAGATCAAGAACATGGATAGCCAAGTGAGAAAAGCAAGTGCCAATAAAAATATTAGAAGCTTTTCTATTCCAGATTCAAGGACCTTTACAATGAGTTTGATTTGGGTATTTATTAGAAGAACCCATATGAACAATGTTTACAAGCATTAATAGTTGTAGGTTCTTCACAACCTTGATTTAACAATATAAAATTACATGGTAGATGCATAGCCAAATTACATTGAATGCCAAGTTGACCATCTAGAAGGCTTGTCAGGTTGGAAAACATCCTCTACAAAAAGGAAGGTCTTCATTAAATGGTGCAAGGCTCAAGAGCGAGTTTGGATATGGTACACCTAGATTTTTCAGGTTCCAAGACAGTATGGTGTGCTGGATTACAAGATTCAAATTCCCCATTTAAGGTAGCCAACTACCTTTAATATCAGGTGTACATGCATTGAGATCCTCCGACAAATTGACTAGATAAGGCGTCGTGATTTGTGGGCAGTCTAATTTGTCTCTTGACTCACTTTACATTTTGTTGTTTTCTTCGTCTTTGATTGGTGGCAAGGAAAGGTATGCGTGAAAGGTTTGTGCAATGGGATGCGTGTTAAGGCTTTCTCTTGGTGCGCACGAAGGTGTGCGCAAATATATGACTACCTTGAATTCTTCGCGCAATGGGTCTTGCACATTCCTTCGTGTGTCGCAGTTCCACACATTCTTCCTCAACGCTTCACCCTTGTCCTACATTCACAAAGTGAACAAAGGGTGGAATTAGTATTGCACACAATAATTTGAACGAAAGAAGAAATACTCTCCTAGCATGCACCTGCCTAGATGCCTTTAAAGTTTAAACACGTCTCACTACCCCACGTGGGATATGAATTTTTAGTGCATCTTGGAATTCCATCTATGACTCCAAAAATTAAAATCTTCATTCTTTAAAAAAATTAATCTCACATTACTTGGTAGGCTTGGTCTACGACAACATATAAACCCAACAGAGCATGATCTTTATGCCAACAGAGGTGATGCTACAATGGAAGTGGCCCTTCTACTAATACAATGGTTGATTGGTCGTGGGATTACTAGGTTAACTTGCTTGACGTCCTGCTCGCTCTTTCCCTCCGTGGTTTCATAATCCCAAAAAATATCCTGCTCATATGCTCTCTAAATGCATGCCTTACGACCCCAAGTTGGATATGCATCTTCGGTGCATCTTGGAATTGTTTCTAGGACTCTAAAATCCTCTTTCATTTAAAAAAATAATCCCACATTGGCTGGTAGTCTTGGTCTGCATCAAAATATAAACCCAATAGACCATCATCCTTATGCCAATGGGGGTGATGCCACAACGAAAGTGCCCTTCCTACTAACAAACCGTTTGATTAGTTGCAGGATGAGTATGTTTTCTTGGTTGGTGATGCAGGAGCATCAGTTGTATATAGTCCAAATTTTGGTCTTGATAGTCTTTAGGTCCATTTAGGGTAGTTTAGTAGTGTTACTAGTCCATCTAGGCTTATTAGCATGTAATAAAAGGTTTTGTTAGTTTCCCTCCAAAACCATGAATTTGAATATTTGAATTAGCTTTAGGAGTGTTATAGTACTAAGTGTTTGTAAAAGTGTAATAAATGATGTAATAAAGGATGTGAGACATCTACTCTACCTTTGTTATGACTTTCTCACCTCACCTAGGCCTTAACTCATCTTGAGTTAGCTTAATCAAGGTTGGGTTAGTGTGGAGAAGTCCTAACCACCTCATTCTTCTCTTCATTTGTATGAGAATTTATGATGTATTCGAGTTAGCGAGAGATAGGAGAGAAGAGGAAAGTTAGACTCTGTATCAGAGCCTTAGGGCTCTTGAAGCTGTGTTATTTTCATGATTTGATCAAATAAGAGCTTCTTTGTATGGGAAATTGTGTATAAGAGTTGTATTGATAATGTGTGAATTGAATGTAAGTGGTTGTGATTTATTCTTATGCAAAAACAAATGTCATATGAATGATGATTGCAGGTACAGAGGTTTTGTACAGTCCCTAGAAGACATTCAAGAACAATGTGGATACTAATTTGTCTAGGAAAACAGTCAATAAAAGAAACTAAAGAAATCTGTGCATTTGAGGTAAGTGTATCAGTATTTGCAAGTTTGAACCATTTTATGGTTGCTCAAGGGACTCATTAAAGGATTAAGGAGTAGTGTTCACTCTAGAAGGTGGCTAGGGTTTTAAGAAGTCTGTGTGCAATGTTTAAAACCCTTGTAAACGTGTGAAGTGCCAAGAAACCTATTACCAACAGTGATACCCTGTTTCAGGGTTTAACAACCAAAATTTGTTGATGCTAAAATGGAGTTATAAGACATGATTGTATTGGTAAGTAGAGGACTACAGGAGTTTCAAGATGGTGTAACAGAGTTAATACAGTTTTGAAGAGGATTTAAAGCCCAAGTCTTGCAAACACAATCATGACAATGAACATGTACAGTTTGAAGGTCAAGGAGGGTAAAATCCCTTGTGAAGGAGTCAGGACACTAATGCATGCTTGAAGGTCTGTGTTAAGATGTCAAGGTAGTGAGAAGTCATTAAAACCTTTGTTTAACTCCAAAATGTTGAATTATGGAAGGATACGTAACAAAAACTCAGTCATTTTCAGTTGGGACAGTCAAGTTCATGTTTGTGAGGTTCAATATAATGTCCTTGTGTATCAGTCAATTTCCAGTCTTGCAGAGGTCTGAGAGGTTATGAAGGAGTGATAAGGGGTGTCAAGGTGGAACGATATTTTAAATATTGTTGGAAGATGACTTTAATGACAAATATTGCAAATCACAGCTGTAACAGTAGTTATACTTAGTTTAAGGGTTGAGTGAGAGATAATTCAAAGTCTGTGCTCTTAGAATCTTGAGGAGTCTTAGAAGATTAGTAAGAAGTTAATATTTGCAAGGATCATAACATTCAATGCCTAATTTGAGAGAGGTAAGTGCTTAAGTAGAATAGGAGACACAATCTTTTATGCACAGACTTGACCAAGGAACTGTGACAGTCTAGGTGAAAGAAGGAAAACAGTGATCTTTTGGAGAATCCTATCAAGAAGTGGAAGGGTAAAAGTTGTTGCGGAGTTTAATGGCCTAGAAGGGTAAAATCCCTTGTGAAGGACACTAATGCATGCTTGAAGGTCTGTGTTAAGATGTCAAGGTAGTGAGAAGTCATTAATACCTTTGTTTAACTCCAAAATGTTGAATTATGGAAGGATAAGTAACAAAAACTCAGTCATTTTCAGTTGGGACAGTCAAGTTCATGTTTTTGAGGTTCAATATAATGTCCTTGTGTATCAGTCAATTTCCAGTCTTGCAGAGGTCTGAGAGGTTATGAAGGAATGATAAGGGGTGTCAAGGTGGAATGGTATTTTAAATATTGTTGGAAGAGGACTTTTAAGGACAAATATTGCAAATCACAGCTGTAACAATAGTTTATACCCAGTTTAAGGGTTGAGTGAGAGATAATTCAAAGTCTCTGCTCTTAGAAACTTGAGGAGTCTTAGAAGATTAGTAAGAAGTTAATATGTGCAAGGATCATAACATTTAATGCCTAATTTGAGAGAGATAAGTGTTTAAGTAGAATAGGAGACACAATCTTTTATGCACAGACTTGACCAAGGAACTGTGACAGTCTAGGTGAAAGAAGGAAAACAGTGATCTTTTGGAGAATCCTATCAAGAAGTGGAAGGGTAAAAGTTGTTGGGGAGTTTAATGAGTAAATGAGAATTTTGAGAAATGAGGAAAGTTCTTTTGAAAGCCCTGAACCAAGTCAAATTTATGACTGTCCTGTAGAGTACAGTCCCTTGAGAAGTCTTAAGGAGAGCAAGGAGATACATTCATAAGAAGAATAGACAAGTGACTTAAATGAGTTTATGGAAAGAGTGTAGAAGTTGAGCAAATGTAATGAAAAGACTTTAGACAAGTCAAGATGAAGTAAGTGCAAAACAGAGTTGGAGGTGGTAGGACACATGAGAGAAGCCAAGAAGGTTAAAAGAAGGAAGATGGGTAAGATAGTGAGTGGGAAGTGAAAGAACGTTGATAATAGCTTGAACAAGAGTGTTAGGAGGGGTTTGAGGTGTGTAAGGAGTTAGAACAGGTGGAAATTCATGAAACCCTAGAAATAGCTTAGAAACCCTAACTAGAGACCTAAAGAAGCCTAGCTTATAAGAAGCAAGTTGAGTTGACTTCATTGTACAAAGAATTAGGACTTGAAAATTTGCATGAAGGAGGAGGAAGATAAAGGGTATCCATAACATCAATCAAATTTTCATGAAAATTTGTAGATTCTTCCCAGCTCCAGGGTTTATGTGTACTAAGACCTGGTTGCAAGACCTAACTGGAAATGGTAATTTGAAGATAACAATGCACAGAAAGGGAATTGGTTATTGAAACTTTGGAATCTCCTAAAAGAGCAAAAAGGGTACTTAGAAAAGTTAACCAGTAAGGATTAAGTGTGTATATTTTATTAAATACATCAAAATAGGTCATTTTCAAGGGCTAGAAGCAAAATGAGAGGTCTATAAAGGAAATAGGTGAGATAGAAGTTATGAAATTTGGTAAAATGATATAACATGATGGTTTGAAGATATCTAGCAGTATGAAGAGGTTTTAGATCTTGAATCAGTCATTTTGTGAAATTTAGTGGTTATATGCCAATTCAGGCTACTTGGAAGCAAGGTAAAAGTGCATAGTTTTGTTGTTTTGATAAGTATTTGTTCTAACAATTGTTGTGGGTTGCATTTGTGGATTATTTCTGCGTCAGTTGGCCTTCCCCTCTCTTCTTCTGTGGCTTCATAATCCCAAACCAAATCCCGCTCAGATGCCTCTAAATACATGCCTTACCACCCCAAGTTGGATATGCATCTTCAGTGCATCTTAGACTTGCTTCTACGACTCTAAAATCCTCATTCACTTATTCTTATCTAACACCTATTAATAACATGTGTCTACACAGGTATGTATTGGTTTAATGGCAATATGCATATTTTTTGTGCAGAACAGCTATGTATTTGCTTGCATCAGTATTTCTTAATATTTTCCCTGATAGCTCGAAGGGTAGGTGCTGCTTCAACTTTCTGTGTTTCATACCAATTGAGGGCACCAAGGGCTGATAGCTCAGTCACAACAGCTTCTTCTACTCTCATTGCTTTAGCTGCCCCAAATAATAACACTACACTGGGAAATATTATTATTTTCTATTTACAATAAAATGTCATTAGACAGTCATTTTAGTTTTCCAATTAGCGATGGTTCTCATTTTATTTTGTTGACATTTTGTTCACCGTGTCTGCAGGAATGGGTGAAAAGTGTTTTCTTTTATAAATAAGAGTTGATCATTGGTTGCATTAGGTTGACCATGCAATCATTTTAAATAAGGCACATTCTTATCTTTTCATTTGTTTAATTTTTTCCAAAATTTTCATGATACCCCTTTTTTAAATTACTCCCTAGGCAAAGGTTATGCTCTGCTCACCCCCAGGCTGCCGATGGGGGCCTTGCTTAACTCCAGATGGTCCATCAATTTTGGATGGTCATCCTGGGAAGCTAAATTTCATACCATTTGGAAAGCCATCATTCAGCCCAAGCTAGCCTGTTTTGCTTGGTGTCTGCTTTATCAAGGCCTCCCGCTTGGGCGCAGATTAGCTTATTACGGAATTGCTCCTCGGCTATGCCCTTTTTGTGGGCACATTGAGATGCTCATACATCTATTCTGGTACTGCCCAAAAGCTCAAGCTATTTGGGCTTGGATCCACGATTTCTTTCAGCCGTTTAGATCGACTCAATTTCTTTGGCAACATGGTTTGCTGGGGGATTCTATTTCCATTCCCATGCTTTTGCGCAAGTGTGGCATACTTTCAGAGTGGAGATCCTTTTTTTTATATGGAAAGAACGCAATTCTGTTGTTTTTGCTAATTCCGCAGTTTCTTGCATTCTTTCGCATTATGATAAGGCCATGCTTATCTCGAATGTGTTCTTATAGATCCAGGACTAGGTCCGCAAGGTGGAGCTGGAGGTGCGGCACCTTTAGACCCTTCTGGATCATTGGGCCAACGCTCCTTGCACTGTGGTGCGGGAACCCCCTACCTCCCCTTCTGGGAGTGTTCGTTCAAGAGAGTGTCGTGGCCGTGGCCGGTCGGTTGACCAAGCTCATCGTCATCGCTCTCCCAAGCGGCAGCCCGAGCATCGGCGTAGCCCTGTCAACTGCGGTGGTTGGGGGTCCCCTCACCGTTCCGCGCAACACAGTGGCTGGGGTTCCTACCACCACTCCTCGCCTCCTGTGCGGAGGGATGGGTGGGATTCTGGCAAAGTTCCCAGGTTGGCTCTTGCCATTTCTCCTAATCAGCAGGAAGACAAAGACGAAGAAGTTGCTTCAGGCTGGTCGCCCCTTCCGGATGGCAATGATCTTTCTGGTAGTAACTTGGAGTATAAGGGGCCTCCACTGCCCCCTGCCTCTATGTTTGTTGTGGCGGCCTAGTTTTTTTCCTTTCGTTTTCTAGTATTGTTGCTATGTTTGTTGTTGCCCCTTGGGCTTGATACTTTAGTCTCCTAGCCGTCACGACTAGTTTGTTCGTGGGGTGTGCCCTTTACCACCCACATTTTTTGTGGATAGGCTGTAATATTTTATAAAGTAATATAGACTATTTCATCAATTTTTTTTTTTTTTCATGATCCTTTCCTATGTGTATTTATGTAGGATTGTTTTCTCTATTGAACTTTTTTGATCGGATTTGAATCCCATTGAGGGAAAATGTTGGTTTTTTCTAAAGCTACAAAGATATAGTTCAAGCTGAAAGAGGATTGAAATCTTGTATACTATTCTTTTTCTAAATAGGACAATACCGTGTTTGCCATTGACCCAAAGGCTGATCTTGTATGTTAAGAAGCATGTTATTAATAGTAGCTAGATATATATTATTTGTTAAACACATCATTACCACCATAAGATGGCAAGTTGTCTACCTTAGGTCTTCAAGAGTGTTTCTAGGGTGGATAAGTTGGTTGATAGCATAATAAAATTGACACGAGGTTTAATATTTATGGTAGCTTCACCTTTAGAATGAAGTTTCCTGCTTTCTTTTGCATTGTGATAGCAGCAAAATGTACACAACTTTTTAGACAACTAATTACGTAAGATTCTAACAAAGCCCTTGTATACAATGTTATTTGAAAGATGAATTGAATGTGCACTGTTGGAATGGGTTTTAGTACTCGATATTAATACTCTATTCCATATAATTGTGTAGATCATGAGAGTGACCAATTGCAAACTGCATGGTCACTTAAACGGTTAAACCCCTTAAACTGTACACATCTTTCGGATTGACCTTTGTGCTTACAGAGCAATTGTTTTCATAAACTACTGGGCAATGCACTTAAGAACTATATAAAATTATTTTAAAGAATGCAATTTTAACAATTTATGTTAACATAATGGAGTATTATATATGTAACTTAAAATTATAAGAGTGTGAAATGAACTTGTATAAAATCCTAAACCGTTTTGAATTTCTCGAAGTAACTTAGTCTTGTTTATGGGATTCATCAGATACAGGTTATCTAGAATTGGGCAATTGATCTTAGGAGAGACCATTGTCATGCTCAATTTAAACTCTAATACAAATACAATCTACTTTCTTGTTGGTAATTTTTGATGGCTAACAAAGATAAATTAGTTTTTTCAAAGATTCTTGTATCGGTATGAGTTGACCATACACAGTAATGCATCATTATCAAAGTGAAGTAATTCACGATAATGCACTTTTCTTTTGCTTTTTAAAAAAAACATTTGAATGTTTTAGAGATGCTAAATTGAATGATGTTTTTAATTGCTCTTAGGAGGTTATGTCTGATTAATGCTTTTCTGATTGTGATTGAACTTTGGTTTTCATTCTTCCAGGAATGGACCTGAAATCAGATCCTCAAGTTGTGTATGATAGTTCAGTGATTACTAGAAAACCACATTCAGGGGCATCTGCAAGTGAATGGCGAAACTTCATGGTATTCCTATTATCCTGCAAGTTCATGTGAATAATTATAAAATGGATAAGTTTTACTCATTCGGGGATTCTGGTCATAGAAAGATGTTATCCCTGGTATTGAGGCCACATTTAGCATATGCTGAATTGAAGCATTTCCTTTATTGTGCTGAAAGCCACGTATTCTCAAATTACATTTGTTATTTACTTTAATTTCAGGAGAATCAATCTATAATGTTGATAGCTTGACTCTATCTTGTAATGCACCTCTTGATTTACTAGATATACAAGAGCAACCTCAACATTCTTCACAAGCTTAAGCATAATCTTACGGCTAGTCCACCCTATAGCCATTGAACAAACGTACTTTTTCAATTTTTTTTCAAATCATTGTTGTGGAGATTGTTGTCCAACTGTATTAAGCTCTCTTTTGAATGCTTTGCTGAGCTCAACAGCAAAATTCAATAGTCCTTATAGAGCCTGTGAGGAAATATGCTCACTAAAATGCAGTCCAGGCTGACACCCATACAATACATATGAATGCATTTATAGATACAAAAAGTAGTTGAGAGTTAGTGAGTACCCAACCAATCTGACATCAATAAACAACTAATAACCCCATAACAAATCACCACAATTACACGAGATATTAATACAATAAAATGTAGTGTAAATAATTTACACAACTTGAATAATAGTCTCTATTGAAATTTGAACCCTTTGTTTGTAGGAATTCTTCGCTTTATTTCATTCCTTGTTGACATTCTCAATTGAACGTGAATTAATCTTCATATGAAGTGTACCTACTTGGACGCCAAAATGTATAGCTCTATACCTCATTGGGTTATTGGCAATTCTGTGCTTCATATTGTATCACCAATAATTCCAAATCGCTAAGTAGTGAGCCTCTGTAGCATTATAGCTAACTGGAATTTGTATTTCTATGGGTCTTAAGATGGCTTTGGTTCTGCTCTAGCACTGGGCTAAACAAGATATTTTCCAATTCTAGAAGTTGAGCATACACGGATATCCTTTCTTGCTTAGATGCCAGGTATAATGAATATCTTTTCTGCCAGAGCTTCCCGAGTCTTGCACCAAGCCCCCTCCCATTGAATTTGCACATTATTAGAGCATGGCAGACCATAGTTGGAACAAAATGCTGAGGGATGGCGTGAAACTCCTCTTAGCTCATCAGTGAATTATCACCTTGAAGATTCTATTCGCCTTTGAACTTGCTAAGTTTTTATAGTTTGGATTCCACATTGCTCTTAGAGCAATTTTCCGCTCAAAGATTGTTCTTTGTAAAATTTCCTTTTAAGTTCACACCAATGTTTTCTGAAACATGGAAACACAGGAGGACCCATCACCGAGATGTATGGAAAATTTCAGGTGACTTTGGGTGGAGGTGGGTATGAAAAGTATGGGAATTCTATCTTTTTAAATGACTAAACTAGGCAATATAATTAAACAATGAATTCTATACAGCAAAATCATTGTCTATCATCTAAAAATTAAAGATTAGTAAACTCATTGGGTTATACTACCAACTTTTCAATGACTTCATGACATTGGTTGATGATCGAAGAGGGACGATTTAACTTACATCCAAAACATTTCAACATCCATATATTTGAATCTTGATATGATGCTTTACGGACCAATTGAATTCAGTCTTTCAACTTCGAGAAAGTAATGTGTACTTGAGCAATACGTTATAATCCATATTATTTACAAAAAGACTCGATTAATGTTCGTATAACTAGTACAGAGAAAGAGGCCAAATTAAGCTAACAAGGCACCCATCTTGGCCGATAAATAGTTGTACAGTACAGAACACATGCCATGGGCTAGCTAGCTATAGGCTTTACTATCTAATTTTTAAGTCAAAAGTAAGACTTGCTCAGAGGCAGGCCTGAAGATGGGCCGAATGGATCCACCCCATAAAAAATATTTGTGGGTTCCCACCAAAATTTGTCATCTGTCATCACTTTAAAATCAAATGAGTTCTCTTCCTTGTCTTCTTAAATTGGATTTCTGGACTATAAGGAAGAGAAGAACTTAACATTTTTTCAGCCATATGACTAAGTTGGGACATTTGAAGTGTCCTATTTACATTTAGAAAACAATTTAACAGGATTTAAAAAGACCCATCTCACGGGAGTCCCTTTTGTAGGGGAGATACAAACCTTGGTTTTGGATTCAAGAGTCCTTTGAGTCCGTTTTTAGGAGACATGTTTCAGAGGACAGGGATGTCATCCTATAAAGCTTCCTTTTTTTTATAGACATTTAAGAGATGGAGTTCCCTAAATTGTGTCGTTGCCAATAGGGTCCTAGGGATCCACCACCTTGTTACACTGGTTTGCACTGTAGAGGACAATCTTGCTGGAACACATGTTGCAATTAATGACATGCAGAAGGCATTGTCGAAGATTTAATTGTTTTTTTTTTAAAGTTGCCACAAACAATTAAAACTTAATAAATGGGAAAAAGAATTGAAAGCAACACAAGGGGTCACACAAGCATCCGTTATGTTACACGCAAATTACTACCATAGTAACAACCAAAATTGATTTTATCAACAAGTAGTTTTTAGCTTTACCAAACAAGAGACTATTGTTGTGAATTTAGGAGAGAAGTATAGTGAAATTGAAATGGACATTATGGAATGATCAAATAATAGATTGGCTCAGTTGGTAGTGGTAAAAACCCTTCCCAACTATGTGTATGCTGTTAGGAATATAGTGTTATCACTCACATTATTATTGTGTGTGAGACATTAGTTAGGTGGGTGAGATATATCTGCGTGTGTGAATATATTTGTTATAGGTGAGTTGTATGCAGGTAATAACTCACTCTAGATAAAGGTAAGAGAGATTATAGGGATTTATAGTTAGATTGTGACGAAGTTGGACTCTCTGTTAATAGGAGTCCATTGAGCCTATATATGTAAGCGTGACGCACTGAATAAAATCAATCAAGATTATTGTCTATTTATTTTTTGCAATCTGAACCAAAACCTTCATTTGGTATCAGAGCAGGTTTCATTTGTGAGTGTGAAGATGCTTTGTTAATTGCCACAAGGGGCAATGCCAAATGACATGATTTCCCCATTGATGATACACTTTGTATCTTATTTCTTGTAGTTATTATTAGATGAGGTTGTAGTTTATTTCTTATGTAAGTAAATAAACTAGTTTAGAGAGGTGGAGTGCAGTTTATCTGTTGTTTTATGGCAGATCTGTGCAAAAGTGTGGAGAAATATTGCTGCTTGAAAAATGCAGGTGTAGACTGTGCGAATTGTTTCTTATTGCAGTCTGGAAACGTAGACATCCCCCACCTATTGCATTTATCTTCTATTCCCAGCCATCTAGCTTTCAATGTTGCCATAGTTTTTTTTCTTTGTCCACGTGTGAGTCTGCACTCCTGTGCAGTGTGCACATCCTATAATTTCTATTTGCCATTGGTTAGTGATCCCCAATGGCACTCTTGTGCAGACCTGCTGTGTGTATCTATTAGTGGTAAATGCATTTATATCATATATCTACTCGAATCACGTCTTTTGTGCATTCAGGAGCCTTCCACCTCCACACAGAAAAGAAAGCCGTTCTAAAGGGCGTTATAAGCATGGCTATCTATTAGCTATTTGGTGATAGGAACTTCGGCGCAGCATTGATGTGTATTAAATGATGCTGCTGTAAGAAGAGAATGAAATAAAAAGCCTGAGAGTGCTTTTGGAAGGGAGTTTCTGCCTGTTCCTACATGTGCATTGGCACAACCCACATTTGCCATGCAAGTATCAAAACGCGCTATGTCTCTATCACAATGCATCACTATTATCATTTAGCATCTAGATGAGATCCAATCTAGATCTGTGTCTCATGCATCTATGCTGACCACCCATGTTCCACTCTTCTTACACTCACATGCAAGATATATACTTTTCAAATTTTCTATATTGGATGACTGTGTGTTTGATCTTCCCTGCCTTGTGGATTTGAGCATCCACTTGAATGGTCCATTTCCCGGTTTCAAATCATAGTCTACTTCTACATCTCTTCAACGTTGTGTTGATTCATCTAGTATCCTTCACTTCGTGCATTCTTTGTTATATGTTTTAGTTGTTAAATGCTGAGCTGTCAATTTTGGTTATAATTTTTTTCTAGTTTTTATGATGCTTAAAATAAATCTTTAGTCTAAAAGCATGTATATAGTATAGTAGTCTTGGGAGTAATATTGTTTAGTGCAAAAAAAGGAAAAAAGGAAAAACTGGCTTATTGTTTTAGTTTGTTACTATCAGGTGGTTAATTTGAACTTGGAGTGTTCAAGTTTCCATTGTGTCTAGGGTTTAGTGTCCTCTTTTCTTCATTGAAGTGTATTTGTGTCGTTTTTTACAATAAAACTAGTGTATTTCTTTCAATTACTATTTCTTGTAAGGGCACATTATTGGGCAAACCTGACGTCCTGGAAATGCATTATTTCACATTGTGGGGGGCATAAAAATAAACCCAATGTTGAAATTGCCGAGTCTTAAGATTCAACCTGCTGAGTGAGTAGCAATTTGCTAGAGGGAGCAGGAGGCAGGAGGTAGGAGGCGAAACAACATCTTCGAGTTCATCACTAACTTAGAGGCTGTTGATCACATTAGTGGCAACCAAAATGTCTGCACCAAACTGATTAACGCTGAGGACAATTTTCAGTGGCAGTGGAAATTGTCTATGTAGGATCAATTGGAACGGAGGATGAATAAATGGAGTGGAGTATTAATTAATGCATGTGTCATTGTTCATTTAGGATTGGTTGATATGTTTCCATCCGTTAGAGGTTGATGGGTTCCCTTGACTTTCATTTAGTCTTGTAGCCACATGTTCTAGTGTTTGTACTAAGGAGGGAATGTTGGGAATATAGTATTCACATTACTGTTGTGTGTGAGACATTAGTTAGGTGAGTGAAACATATTTGTGTGGGTGAATAAATTTGTTATAGGTGAGTTGTATGTAACAACTCACTCTAGATAAAGGTAAGTAAGAGAGATTATACGGATTTATAGTCAGATTGTGATGAAGTTGGACTCCATGTTAAAAGGAGTCTGTTGAGCCTATATATGTAAGCATGATGCGTTGTCTAAAATCGATTAAGACTGTTGTGTGTTTATTTTGTGCAATCTGAACCAAAAATTTCATATGCAAGATAAGATGATGTCAATGAGGAACAATGTCAGGCCAAGAAATGAATATATCCAGAGTTTGAAACCAGATCTGAGCATGGGACAAATGCCAAAAAGTTCTATTAAATAGTTAGGATATTAAAAAAGGGCTTATGTGTAAATAGTAGGATGAATTGACTAATCTTCCTATTTTATGGCAGGTGACTTGAAACTCTAGATGGAAAAGTATATTATTATTCACAGTACATGAAACAAATTTAATTAAAGGTATATGCATAGCATAGTTACCAAAAACGGTAAAATCTTAAAGATTTTCCTTATTTTTTCGTGTTTTCCATTCCACCGTATAAAATTTCGTATTTTAACTGGTAAAATATTCAAATGCAGGATTTAGAAAATTTATGTTATTAATTATTATTTTATACCATAAATATTTAAATTATGAACACCTCCAAGATTTAATAGTTGGCAGCTAAACATATTTTCATTTTTCAGTATTGTATAGAAGGTTTTCAGCAGTCTCTAGAAGATTAGTGAGACCGTATTTTTTTCCGTATTTATCGTATTTTTTTGATCGACCTTCTTTTTTCCATATTTAAAGACCATCGCTTAATACTCTCCGTTCGAAAGTTGCTACCTTGATGTCTATACAATATTGATGTATAGTTATCTGCAGTCAATTGTAAAGTAGGAAAATGTTATGAGCATCTCAATATTTTTATATGATAACCAACTCGTGTGTTATGTAGCATTTAACGGTATCGCTAACGTCTGTATTAATGATAACTTGATAGGTAGCTTGAACCTTATGCCATAACACTTTTGTCACTTGATGACCATCATCAGTGCCTGGAACCTTTTATCTCAAGTATAAATGCATAACTTCGTTTAGGGTTCCAGTCCCTAGAACTGGGATGCTTTCCTTTCACATTTGCAGGAATTTTCCATTAACTATGGCCACAGAATGCCCCCATTGTCGTGTGGAAAGAAATCAAGAAGTTCAAAAAATAATAAATACACTTTTAAGGTCCTCACAACCACGAGATTTGAATTTGGAATTCAATCTTAGAGATATTTGTTCCCAGTCCCATGTCTGTGTAATGCCTTTGTTGGACTTTGGAGCCTTGAACGTTGCATACGGTTGTATCTGATATTTCAGAAGCTGTGTTGTCTCATCCATTCCATTTGAATCGGTTTGGTAGGGTCTTCACTTATTTGACTACCATTTACACTACCCTGCCTTTCAGTTGGGTTTCCTTGGAAACTAATAAATCGTGGAAGTGGATTTGAATTGCCAAAATGGCCTCAAAATATGTCACCGTACTCTTTATGCCTGAATTGGATCATTTTCCGATTCGCCAAATTTTGCATCACAATCCCAATAATGTAATGACAAAACCAGCTCATTTCTTCCATTGCTGTTTGATTCCATCCTCCGTGTCTCCAGCTAATATACTGTAAATAAGGATCCAATCAATATCCTGCAAATAAGGACCCTGAAAAAGTTGGTACAAATTAACACCTCTAAAACTATTCATTATTTTATTCTTCAAACATTGATTTATTTATATAGGTTTATTGTTCTCCTACAATGGTGGAGATAGTCTTATCACATTCCAACCATACAATCCCTACTATCTTCCAATTGATCCTATTTATGTGAGTTGTTAAAAAACAGCTCCCATATAATGTATTAAACACACTATATTATTAACCTATGGGACGTACTATAATATGAAATATCCAACATTCTCTCCCTTGGTGCAAACATAGGGGAGAGGGAACCATGCCACACGAATTGGGAACAAAAATGTATGTCAACACATACTCTAGTATGCACTCATGCTACTCATGATGGCTGTTGCCTTTGATCACCTACATACTTGAACACAACTGTTGTTTGTGATCATCTACATATGTGAACACAACTGATCACACTTTCACTTCTAGTGAGTGCTAGGCTTTTCAATGGCAAACTATTTACTTTCAATAACAACCTACATACGCAAACACAATTATTTACGCTTTCACTACCAGTGAGTGTTGGGTTACTCATCGACAAATTACTGAGAAGGTACTCAACAAAGGATACATAGTAGACATTGTCTCTCCTATTCACTGTTTGCAGTTTTATTTTTACACCATACACAAAACATATAAAAACTGAAATTGAGGACTGTGTCCTTATTGTCTTCTCGTTTGTAGCCATTATCCTTGACTGATGCCACCCGATGGCAAACAACATATACGGTTGCCATTGCCATTGGACACTATTTTCTACATTAGTTGGTTTGATGCTTACATTTAGTCACTATAGCAGTGTGCAACCTTTAATTTAGCGGAGAACTCGAGGTTGTTGTTGGCCTCCTTCCTCCGTTGCCTCCGACCTCCAATGGAATGCTGCTTACTTAATGGGATGTCTTGAAGCTCAATGATTTCAATTTTGTGTTTATTTTTATATTCCCCCCGCCCCCCACACACACAATGTGAAACAATGCATTTTCAGGATGACATAATGACTTTGGCTGATATTGCATCCACTTACAAGGAGAAGTTTCTGATTTTGTTTTTGACGTAATGACACGTACATACTCTATTGAAAAAGGCCCCCCTCCTAATTAACCTAACGTATCTATACATATAATGACTTAGGACTATGGAGCCGCCTAGTATTAGGATATATTGACATGTTATAAATTACATCATTAAACTCTGTATAAAATATTAAACAATATAAAAACAATTCAAACTATTACGAAGACTAATATAATTTATAACAAATTAAGGTTTTAAAGAAATTACCAAACCTAAAACAACTATATGTATTTGACATTATACAAAGTAACCAAAGCATCTAAAACTTAAACACTATATTTTTAATAAACAAAATTAGACAGTGGACGTGGTTAAGAGTGTGACCCACAAAACCTGAACGAACATGCATTAATTTGAAGTATGGACTCACTAATGTCAACGTGGTAGAAGTTTTTCTTCGGATGTAGTTGCGTGTGTGTTGACAGATCTGAACTACGTGGAGGAATTGACAGATCGCGTGGAGCAGGGGAGAAGTACCGAATGGTCCAATACTAGGTCCTTAGCAGAGTCATCAACACCACAGGCAGACCACCACGCCATCCACAGGCACAGTGATTGTCAGATCTGGAGAAGAAAGCTTGGATGTGGATAAACACATTGACGGGAATAGAGAAATGAGCATTGCCATGTCTGTTAAGTCAGAGATACCGACGGCAAGGTAACTAGTGCTTTGCAAAATGTCCCACAGAATATTGATTGCACTCTTTCACAGCAAGTGCGATGGAGATTACGTGCATCCCACACAACACAAGACACAATAGCGTCTGCTTGATCATTTTACCTTTAAAACCCTTGTCTTATCCAATTCCCTAGTGGATGGAGTTTTCTACTGATATATGTTAATGTATCTGTAGTGCAGGCACAGATAATAATAATTGGAAGTCCTTACAACTTCTTGCTGGACAATGCTTGCAGGAGATTCGTCTGTGCTGAAATGAATTTTACGTTCCACCAAGTTTCCGGGACGGGGACGGCAGGGGACCGGGGGGACGTGTTTCCTGGACGGATTTTTTTTAGGCCTCTTTTTAGGGGACGGCAGGGGACGGCTATTAAAAAATAAGGGAAAATTTAAAAAGTATAGGAAATTTTTAATATTCATATGATAACATTGCTAAAGCATTCATCATACACAATATAGAACCTTAATAAATAAAATTAGAGTTGAATTGAGATTTCACATAAGATTTAACCTTAAAAATACAGGAAATTTGAAATTTCAAATATTCATAAGAATAATCATATAATGATAAGTATAACACATTGATAAACTTAATAAAGCATTCATCACACACATCATAAAACTTAAAAACTTTAATACATAAAACTGGAGCTGAATTGAGAATGCACATAAGATTCAAGTTTCAATTACAATGAAATGCCCAAGGGCAACAAAATGTCTGAAACATAGAAAATCAAAATGAAAATATATAGCTGCCCCCTAATCAAACTCCGCTAAAGTGGCATCAAAATCAGACTCTGAGTCTGAGTCACTGGAACTATGAGGGGCTGCCTCATCCAATGGAACCCCAACCAATCCCACCTGTGCCTCCTCCTCATCAATCTGTGAAGCATCTTCGGGATCAACATCCCAACATGCGGCTGGAGTCTGACGATACTCAGGAGTCTGTCGATCCTGAAGTCTCAAGGCACTATGCACGACTACTAACTTCTCTGAAGTCTCAAGGGCACTTAGAAATGCAAGTGGGGGTCCTTGTGGGCCCCCACATTGTTTTAATTTTAATTAGAAGTGTGTTTAAAAAAAAAAAAAAACGTTTTTTTTAAGGCTGTATGCGCAGGGGACGGTAGGGGATGGCTAGATGTCCCCGGTAATGGTCGAGGGATTTCTAGAAGTCCCCTAAACGTACCGGGGACGTCCAGCCATCCCCTATTTTTTTTTTTGACATCCCCGGGATGTTTCCGAAAATTTGTAGAGTTTGGGGATGGGAAGGGGACGTTTCCTACCCGTCCCCAAGGTTCCAAAATGTCCCTGGTACGGAGACGAGCTAAAAAACATAGGGGACGCGTCCCCGTGGAACGTAAGCCGACTCAATTAATGTAATACCTAAAAGTGCTTCTAGAAGCTTCTCTGATCACATCCACGAGCCCACTGCTGAGCTGATTAGATGAATGAAGCTTGTATGGCAGATTGGAGGAGATAACACAACAGTACATATACTAAATAAAAACAAACGAATAATGGTAAAGACTGCCTTTTATACTGATCTTATTCTTTAAAGCCGAACTTTCATTTACAGGTTCAATACAACAAAGGACCTGCCCCTTTACAATTATTAAACCATTAACATGTCCTCCTGCTCTTACAGCCGCTCTGATACAGAATGAAAAAGTTGGTACAAATTAACACTAAAACTATTCATTATTTTATTCTTCAAACATTGATTCACATATATAGGCTTATTGTTCTCCTACAATAGTAGAGATAGCCTTATCCCATTCCAACCATACAATTCCTACTGTCTCTCAATTTATCCTATTTGTGTGAGTTGTTAACTCACATACAATATATTAAACACACTATATTATTGACCCATGAGACATACTGTAATATGAAATATCCAACACCAAGTAAGCTTTTGGTTCAAGCCTTTTGTAATTGTCAGTTTCACAAGTATTTCAATGTAAAGAAGCACCGTATCGCATGAAGAAAACCTACTGGTGGAACCTATTGGCGGCATATGACAATGAAAAGGAGCAGAATACTGTTGTGCAGAAACAGGGAGGCAGCCTGTGTATATTTTATTGATTGGAAAAATCATATTATTCAGTTTGAGAGGGTGCTGCAATATTTATAGATATTGTACTGCAAGAACTGAATAACCAAAAATGGTTACACAGGTGCAATCAGGACAAAATATATCCATGAAAGAAAACTAAATAATCACTAATCAAATACAAACAAATAACGGTTTTTAACCATATAATAAACTAACATATTAAATTACATAAGGTAAAAGTAACAACCTTATTACTTTTGCAGAATTAAATAATTACCTATGTTTTTACCCAACAAATACTACTGCTACTTTAATGGGGCTTTTACCATATATGATATGAAGAAAACCATGAAGCAGGGAAAACTATGTGGGGCATATTCGATGCCTTAATTATGTGCATGTCCTTGTTAGGGATAGTGAGCCCCAATGATGCTACACTACAATCAAACTGACTACGATTTATAGTATTTGAAAATGTATTTACACTAATGGAATGATGACGTAAGCAACGTTTGAACCCACTCTACATCTATTTTTCCAAACCACAGTAGCAAAAAACCTCCATATTGAAAAAACCACGTTTGTGGGTTTTTTCATCTGTATGAATAAAATGCCTGTTCTTTCTTGGAGAAAGTGTGACCACGGCAATCCACACTCTCTCTAACCATAATTTATTTTTCAAAATTTGGCCTTTAATGCCTCATGTGGAAAATCACATATGAAAGAAGTTATTTGCAGAGCACTTGAGCTGGGACATGTGCTTGAATAAACATCTATTAGTTTTTTGTCGTTTTCATTCCTGAGTGTTTTTTCTCAAATTTATCATACCTTTTTTTAGATCTCATGTATTTTTTCTTTAAGTAACATGGCTACTTGGTTCAGATTGAATCAGAGATTAGAGAGGAGAGCTAGCATGCGGGAGACCAATGATGCCACTTACTAAGCTAATCAAGCTCCTGACCTGCTTGGACACTGACCTCACAAATTCTGTCCTACAGATGAAAATTCTAGTAACAAATCTCGCATGAGGTAAACATGCTTGGATGCTGTCCCCTCGATCTGCTGAATGAACCAATGAACATTACCACACTTATGTATCACATTTATGTTGCATGTGTAGACTATTCTACCTATGTTATCATGGGCAGTTAGATAACTCATGTTTATGGGGAACTGTTATGGGTTGTATTTTTGTCCCAAGGTTTTTGTACCCATTGTATTGTGATACTGCTATGATGGTTATCTACTGATGTGCTTACATATAGTTGGACTTGCAGTAGGATAAAGCAGAACTGAGGAAGTACATTATTGTATGGTAAAACGGTTGAGTTAATACAATAAGTAGATAAGTTACTGTGCTGGGTTTTTTCCCGGAAGGGTTTTCTAAGATATATCTTGTGTACTGTGTCATTTTGTGTATGTTATAGCTCTATTTTCTGTTTATCTCAAAGAATCTGTGAAGTATTGCTTGTCTTGTATTTGTTTATTGGATCAAATTCTCTTCACTTCCATGGATCTAAGAAAATTTACTTTAAAATAATGGATTCTGCCAAGAAACCATCTTGATAGAAAGACATCAAATTTCTTGCAAGTGCCCATAGAAGCTGGTTTCAGTTTCTTGATAGTGAAAACTTTCTTATCAATATTCTGCCTCTATATCTGCATCTCTCTCATGAAGTACGTCCCAATTCATCGTTGGATGTATTGTCAAATTCACGTCCAAGATTATGAGAAAAATACTCTAGTTTCCAGATTAATTCAATTTAATTGATGGCTAGTTATGAAAATTTTCACATACATGGTTTCCTTGAAGATGAAAGTTTTGGTAATTGTTTCTTTTTGAAAGAAAAATTATTATGTATTTCTTCTATGAAGCATGAAATCATTTGCTCTGAAGCATTCAAAATTGACTGCTGTGAGTGCCTGTTCATATTCAAACAGTGATAACCTAAAATTTATAACTCCTTGTGTCAGGGTCTAGACTGCTCTTTCAGAAGAGCTGTCTTAACTCATCAACCGTTTCATAGCTTTCCATGAGGATACCAGTCATGAGACCTTCTTGGGGTTGCAAAATGCTACAATATGGTGTCAAGAATATGGAGCAGCAACCATAAGGTGCCCACCTGCATGACATCTTTTGGAGGCCTCTTGTTGTCTTGTCTGCCAATTTATCAGAGGGAGTTACCTAGGATATGGTAAATTATACATGATTGCATACAGTGGGAATATTTTATTTAGAGTGTTTATTGACTAGTATACCAAAAAAAAATAGAGGCAAAAATGTGAAAGGAAGTTCCAAAAATAAGAGGGGTTATTTTAAAAATTGGGGTTAGTATTTAGAAGCTGACAAATGGACATATTTTAAACATGTTTCACTAAGTGATTCTCTTGGAACTTATTGAACTATTATATCTCCATATGACCTATGTTATTCCCCAAGGGCTTTTTATTACATTTTTTGAATTGAAAATTCTATTGTATTGTCTACAATCGTGTGACCCATACAATAACTGTTGGCTTGTTATTGAGCTCAATTTTATTTGTGACTAGCAGTTTTTCTGTATATAGGTTTATATATGCAGCAGAAAGCAAAAAAATTAATATTTTATCCATATGCATGACCCTTTTTTAGAGAGAGATGGACATTATGAAACAGGACACCCTGGAGTTATGGATTCTTTTCTAGCAGTCATGCTTTTTTCTTGTATACTTCTTTTTTTAATTTCATGACTGTCATTCCATTTTTTCTTTGATTTGGTGGCTAGTTCTCAAAATTAGCTTACTGTGGCACTGTTCAATAGGGAAATAGTTAAGATCTGTTTTGGCATTTTTCTGATGGTTTTCGATGTATTGCAGTCATCCAATCCATCTAATATGTTCAAGGAAACACAAACCAGACGATTAGATAAGCAAGTGGACTCCGATGAAGAAAATGACATATTTGAGAAAGTGTTTAAGGAAGTTGAAGAGTTAGGTGTGTTTTTTTTCTCATTGTTCTTCATTTTCACAGTCCAGTATAAAGCCATATGTATTAAAAATTAATGATATGTTTGAATGATCATATTAATAATTAGAATGTTTGTATATTTATTTTGAATATACTGGTAAAAATAGAAACCGTGTATAATTTGAATTATTCAGTCTTAATTTTCTGGTCATTTCTTTGACATCATTGGGAGGTGAAATGCAACGTTGTAACTTGTAAATATAAATTTGGCATGCCAGAAAGACATATGCCTGGTATCTGGTTCCATAAACTTATGTTACTGATATTCAAAGTTTATGGAGTATGCTGGCCATCAGTCACAAACCGACTAGTGCATTCATTCTTTGTTACCTCGTGGTTTTTAGATGTTCACAAACCAATTTGAGTATTAATATCTTATTTCTATGGGGATCCTATCTAAACTCTACATATCTTATTTTTAAGGGGCCCTATCTAAACTCTATATGGAGTGGGGGGCGGGGGTACCCTATAGAATAGAAATATATGGCATTCTGACCCTCTTATCTATACTTTCTATGGGGTGGGGGCACTCCTGCCCCTCTATATATATGGGCCACTCAGCCCGGGCCCTTGTCCTATCCCATATATAAACTGGGGTGGGGCCTATCAAATAACAATCACAAAACAAACATAATATGATATAATTTGTGTATTAGATTTGTTCATTCATTTTTGAAAAATACATAGAAGACCATCTATATCTTTGGTTTGAATTTTTGATTTCTTAGATATGATTTCAAATCAACACGTCTCTTCAATTTTAAATATGTATTACTTAAATGAACCCGAGATTCCATTTTTGTCCTTCAACGTAATTTGGCTTCATGTAGAGTCAACCAAAATGACCACTGACTTTGATACCACCCTTTAGTGGTCATTTCATTCTAATTCACATACGGTATATCTGTGAAGTTTCAAATTTTGTCCTTATCAAAGCCTTTGTAAAAACACCTGCAAGCTGCTCTTGAGCTCCACCATAGTTAGGCTCAGCTCCTTACTTTGCTTTAGTTCTCTAATGCAATGATTGTGTCCCCCAATGTGTTTTTCATAGTTCCAAGGGGACACGCCCCTGAGGGTCTATGATGGCCCGGGACAGGTTTAGGACACTCCTCTCCCCCAAATCCTTCCAAAAAAGTTCATGAAAAAAAAGGATGTCCCAATGACATTTCCCCACCGTCCTGAAATATTTTTTTAATTTTTTGTTTGTATTTTAAAGATTTAATATTGATTGTATTTATTAGTTTAGTAGCCATCCCCCGTGTAGTCCATAAAATCCAGAATTTTTTTGCCTTGCTGTTTACCTGTACCCAAGATGAATGGAACACTAGTGTTTTCTTTTTGCATGAAAATTTGGATTCTTAGCTAAGCTGAATTGTTGCTTAAATACTTGTTTGCATTGCTTTTAACTTTTTAAGCTGCATATAATGGTGCCTTATATTTTGCTGAGTGGAAGGTTATGAGATGGTAGGTTTTTCTAGCTACGTAAAGTTTATATTACACTAATATTGAAAGGACTGACATTATTTCCTTACAAGAGTTAAAAGCAATATTCCAAAAAACTTGTTAGGAATCCATTGTCAAATTTTCCGTGACATAGACTTCCAACCAATGCATCAGCTACACCAAAACACAGCAGATTCCGTAAAAGCACAACCAACACAAAACCAGCCAAGCCAGTCCCCTTCTAGTGATTAGAATCCACCACAATTGTGACATCTTGCCGGATGAATGCTAGGGATGTACTCCAACTAGCATTCATGGCAGGTAGTTATCAATATCAGACACTCAATCCTATTGGACGACTTATCTAATTGAACTGGGAAATCAACTTATCGCGAGAAAGTGGAGCATCACCAACATGACTCCCATTACCATTCTTATCATTGCCACCCATATGCATATTGCTAGTCACAAAGTTAGGATCGGAAAAGAATTGGACGGTGTCATGGACCAAGTCATCCTCTGTAGTTGCAGGTTGACATTTTTGAGGTCTCGCTACCATCCTGCCCTTGACGATCTGTAACACGTTTATTTGCAATGAAAATATTGATGATGACACCAATTATTCTTAACCCGTTCAGTGAACTGTGATATCATATAGAAGTTGAATGAAATTCGGATTCATCGACACAATGAAACTTTCCAGATAACTCTTATCCACAATGAATTCATCATCTTGCCTTTGATGCTTTAAGTTTACATTGACCTACTAGCTGGGGAACTGAAGACCACACATGTCAGACAGCACTAAGTTTTCTCTCAATAGTTTGCCCTTAACTCTACCACCTTTTTTACTGAAATTATTCTTACAAGCTTCTATTAAAATATAAGGCTTATTTATTAGAGTTAGTTTAATATTAGTTAAATATTGACTAATAAATGATTGAAACTACTTCAACCACTTTGTAACCATCTTTCACATGATAAAATGACGGACACACAATTATAATGTGAGCATTTCACTTTCTCTTCATCCGTTCTTTGTACATTCTATATTCTTTCTCTCTCCGCATATTCTAACAGCTTCGAGACATCAGTTTGTATGGAAAGAAATGAAATGTGCATGACAGGATAAGTCCATAAATATGCTACATTTGGTACAGCTTCCAAGCTGTCTTAAATGTCCACTTTCATGTGTCCACCAGTGAATTCACTTGATGAAAGATTGATTATGTGTGTCTTGTCATTTTGTTCCTTGATATCAATTAATGCTTGTATGTGCAAGGAAGATGTGCCTTAAACTTCATGTATTCTTGATTTTTTTTAGAACTCTTTACCCAATCTGATAAAGTTTTGTATAGAGATGAACACATTTTCCACATACCAAGATCTCCACAATTTGCATAGAAGAAGAGATTTCCAAGGACAACAGAATCGGTGAAATCTCCACAAAGAGGATTCAAAATGCTTCATAGGTGAAAGGAACAGTAATGTGATTAGCATTCATATTTGTCAATGAAGAAGGGCCTGCTGAAAGGCTTTATATGAAAGAAACAGTAATGTGATTAACATTTATTATTGTCAATGGAGAAAGGCCTAAAGGCTTTATATTATTTGATATCCTTTAAAATTTACATTTTTAGTGGATGACACCTCCCACTCTTCCATATGCCAGGTTTCATGAGTATGAGAGTGGCTTACATCAATAGTTGCATTTCTAAGAGACATACAATGCCAGTTGTCCATCTGCAGCTGGGCTATCCTGTGCTCTTTCTTTGAGTGCCTTGGTGATCCAGATTGAGAGAATTCAATGAGAGAATTCAATGAGGGGGACATCACACCAACTGCTAGGGATTGGTGTGTTATAATAATGCCAAACTCTTCTATGTTGAATTGACACATATTTGCAGGAGTAATAAACAAAGTATTATTGCAAGATAATAGGAGCGCTAGTGAAAAGAATGCAATCTCCGCGGAAAAGAGATCAGTTGTCCACTCTGAAGTACAATAGGGTAAATCCTCGTCTTTTAGCTAAAGAAAACTAATAATAGAGAACTGCTTTAAAGATAAACAAAACTAACATAACATCTACTCAACATGCGTAGACATGTGAATAGGAGTTTTATTGTAAATCTAAACAAAACTAATAATATCCTTCTAACGTGCATGGGCATGCGAATAGGACAATTCCTAGAAATAACTATAAGAGATCTTTTCGAAGATGAACTGCTAATAATAGCCCAGACATCCTATTGGGGCTAACTTTTCTAAGTTTCCTCCTATTTTATATTATAATATAACAAAACTAAATCATTGCTCTCCTTTTGTGGTCGCCAGTCACTATTGGGATCATTCCCCCCTTGAGAAGCAATGGGTCCCATTGCTCCCAGGTATATAACCAAATGTTGGAACTTTTGCTGAATCTGACTTCTGGGTAACAACTTTCTTTAGTGCGCAAATTGTCCAACCATGATCACTTGATATAGGGGAATTTGCTGTTTCTTAGTATCTTTGATCACTATATCTATGACATGGTCATTGGTGAAAAGAGTAGAACAGTCAATATTTAACTCTGTGACTTGCGACTGTTCACCAATACGTGAAGTGTCCAAGAGGGGTGGAAAATAAGGCCCGAGCAGTTCCACATTGTACTTTGGATGCAACCCAAGGTACGGATAGCAAGTTTAGCTCAAAGGCATTTGTGCCTATTTACTTGATGATTGTGTAGGGCCCCTACCAGAGAGGTATGAGTTTCCTGTTTGGGCCTTTCAAATGTTCTTTCTCCAAATGCAGCCATACCTCATCACCAACCTGGAATTGGTGAGGAACCCTATGTTGGTCATGGCGTTGCTTGTACTTCTGGCTGGTTCCCTGCAAGATTTGATGCACCTGCTTTTGGATTTTCTGGATGTGCTCAATAAATCTGGTGGCTTGTCAGATTCCTTTTGTGCATGGAAAGATACTTCCTCCACTGTAATAGTTAATGCCACATCAATGGGAGCTAGGGGCTGAAACCCAAGATAAACTGGAAAAGGGCTATGACTTGTGGAGTCATGGAGGACTAGATTAAGAATGTTGGATGTATCGTAAACTATCATCTCACGTCCGCGGATGTTTTGCGTTATACATTCAATGTAGATATACCATCATACGATTAACCACTTCTGTTTGCCCAACTGTTTGTGGATGAAAAGAGGTAGACTTGGTTAGCTTGGTGTCCACCATGGACCATAATGTAGACCAAAAGGTGATACAAAAATCCCTGTTGGACACAATGGTCTATGGTAAACCGAAGTGGACTCATACAGACTTGGCCTTGGCGCTCCCTCTTGCTGCTTGGTTCACGGGCCATGTAAGATGAGAGAATCCATGCATGGACCAATGGTAAAAATTGGCTAACTCCAAGAAGCTATTGAGTTCTGTCAGTGTTGATGGTGGCAACCATTCTCTGATGGTTCTGATCTTCTTTGAGTCAAGCTGTACACCATTTAAGTCTATGATGTATCTAAGATATTGTACACTTTGTAAAGCAAAGAGCACCTATGTTTGTTGGCATACAACTTATGATTGCGTAGGGTGTCCATAACTTGGCTAACTTGTTGTAGGTGCTCCTCCCATGTCTTGCTCAAAATAAGGATGTCATCCAAGTAAACAACCACAAATGAATCAAGGAATGGTCTCAAGCCATCCTTCATCATCCGCATATACGTTGCAAGTGCATTGTCGAGCTGAAGGGCACGACCAACCATTCAAATAGACCTTCCTTGTACTTAAAAGTTGTCTTCCAAGTGTCAGATGGCTCAGTAGGTACTTGATGGTACCCCCGATTTCAAATCAATCTTTTTGAAGAACTCTGCCCATTTGAGCTGGTCTCAGAGGTCATCAATGCGTGGGAGTGGATGCATGTTCTTGACATAGATCTTGTTAAGATCTCTGTAGTCAATATCGAGTTGCCACGTCCCATTCGTCTTTCCGGCTAGCACGCTGCAAAATTGGGCTTCCTCAAGGTGATACACTGGGCTGAATATGGCTTTTCTGGAGTAGCTCCTTGATATGCCACTTGATCTCTTTATTTTCCAACACAGCATATGTATATCGGATCATTTGGCAAAGGCTGCCCTAGGGATCAAGTCCACGGAATGTGTCACCTTATAGTGTAGAGGCACACCATTATGTGCATACACAACATCATTACATACTTGGTTAGGATCTGCTCCACCTAGCTGCTGTATGATTTGATTCTGGATGGTAATCTATGTGGTTGCAATAACCTGCTGAGTGGTTTTTGGCCTTATAAACATGAGCTAAAATTTCTGAGTGTGACCAATCACATGCCTACATTGCTTTGCACTAGTCAAATCTACTGTTCTCTTAGGAGAAACCTCAGTGATCTTGTAGAATTACTTTCCCAAAGTAGTGATAACACTGTAGGTTTTGAACTGATAGATTTCATCTCTTTTCCACATGTATGAATGCAAGCAAAACATCACAAACCTCCTGGGGTGCCACATCATATAGTACCTCCTCTTTGAACGGCTTGACATTGCTCACTAACACGAATATCTCTTCCTTGGTTCAGCCATTTGATGGAGTACAGCTATGGATGAGGTGTTCTTTTTGACTCATCCTTCGTACAATTTGTGCAGAAATCAGATTTTTGTCACCTCCACCGTCTTCAATTAAGTGAAGTGAAGAGCCTTCCCTTGCACTCACATCTATGATGAGAAAGGTGTTCTTCGTCCTCATATGATCGTTGCAACCTACATTGTAACGATGGTGGAATAATGGTCAGAATTCGAAATCTGCTTACGTGTGTTTGTAGGATGAAAGAAGTGCTTGTCCTCATCGGTTTCTTGTATCCGATCAGAGTCACGTGCCTTGGAGAAAATTTCCTTTTGGAATGGCATTCGTTAGTGTTGTGAGTCATACTCCTATGCTTCTCACACCACTTTCTAGTTTCCTCCCGTGGCTTGTCCATGGTATTTTTTGTGGAAATCTTGAGGCTGGTTACTTTGAGTTTTGGTTCTTGTTGTTGGGCCTTTTTAGTTTGTTGCTTGCCTCCACATATGGAATTTTCTCTATTATTTGATTGTGTCTGCTTTCCTACAAAGTTCCTTGTCTCTTTGAACTTTTCCTCGATTTTTGATGCATACTGATTAGCTGTTCTCATTGTCTCCATGGTTAGGAATGCCATCTCTGTTTGGATATATTGATGTAGACCACTCTTGTTTTTGATCACTTTATGCCCTTTGTAATCCTTGATGCCGAGTTTCATTGATAGAGTATAAAAGTTCTTTGTGTAATCTTGCAGAGATTGCTACTTCTTTTGTCACAACAATTGCCATTGCGTGTACTTTACCTCATAAGCATGTTTTGGACAATACTCCTCTTTAACAACATCGGCAAAGTCACTGCATGATTCAAAATATTGATCCAATAAACTAGCTATGTTTGCTGGTTATAATCCACTACTCTCGATTATACAATTCATACTTGTAAAGCAATGTTATAAGACAATTTCTTGTGCAAAGAAGGTGCATATCAATTCTAGGATGATCTGGGCATCCTGGGGAAGTAAAGATCAACTTCTTGTTCCCAAGTCCTTTATAAAACAAATAGTTGTTGATTCAAAGGATTAACTTAATATGGACATCATCAAAAGTATGTTTTTATTACATATTTGGGTTCTCCTTGGAAAAATATACATTTTGAAAAAAATGACACCCGATTTTGAGTTCATATGCAAAAGTTATGGCTTCCGGAAGCTGTAGGACGTCCCAAAATGACCAGTTGCGCCTAGGCCTCAGATTTTTGAGGAAAAACAGTGGCTTGGGTGCCCGATATCAGAAAAAGGTGCAGCTGTGTTACCACGGGTGGCAGTGTAGGGAGATGTAATGTCCCCTTTTCAAAATTAATTAATTCCGGATACCTGAAGCCTATTTTTTTATTATTTTCCATAGGCTAAGTGGTCCAAGGATATTTTTTATATTTTAATTGGAAAAGGACACTTAAATTATATTTTAATCCAAAAAGCATTAATTGAATAAAATAATAATCGAAAGTTGACTTCTATTATTGGGCACCTGAGTTGGAATTAATAAATAAATAAATAAAGAGAGTTGCATGAATACCAGAATCCTAATTTCGGGATAGGAGGTGGATAATTTTTTTTTAAATGTGTTTAATCCTATTCTTAGGATGGGGCACCAACATGGAGGAGGAATTTATTATTTTTTAATTTTTCAAAGATCATGCATGTAAGTCTAAAAGGGGGGCACCCACTTTGGAGAGTGTTTGGAAGTTATAAAGGTAGATTTGGGGTTCATTGTACAAACATCTTGGAAATTGATGAGTTATTTTTATCTGCAAGTAGCTTCTGCTTCTGCAAAAAAAAATAAAATGAAAACCCTGATTTGCATATGGAATTGGGGACGAAATCCCCCACTTCTTAGCTGGGCAACTCCATTCAGGAGTTGCAGAGGTTTTTCAGGGTGCAATTGTTCCGCCAGTTCAGCTCTAGACAATTGTATTCAGACACTGGTATTGTTTTATTGTATCTGGTTGGAAATAAATAAATAAAAGACCTTTTTTTCCGTATTGGTTTGCTATTTTTATTTATAAAATTCAGATTATTGCCGCTATTGTAAAAGTTCATTTTAGTAATATTGCTGCTCCTAGGATTGAACGGAAAATCCAGATTTTCCAGAAGTTTCTTTTCCAGGGTTATTACAGTGGTATCATAGCGAAATTCCTCCCAACGTTTTGGAAGGGAATTAAAAAAAATGGAGGGAAAAAAAAAGAGGAAGAAAAATAAATAACAACTTTGAACTTCATGAAGGTTAGTGACAGAGAAGTCAGGTACCAATAAAGGGAGAAGAAGAAAGCTACAGAACAACTAGAAGTCATGGAAAATAGGGACTCGGAAGATGCACATTTTGATAGGCTTGTTCGGGTACAAGACATGTTAGTTGATATGATAGGTTAGTTGATCCAAGCTATGCAGGGCACAAATGTGGAAAGGGATCTAAACAACGAGGGAAGTTCTTTAAGGGTGAACAGTAACCAACACACTCAGAGGACGGTCGCTGGTTCTACTGTTAGGCCCTTCCAGCCAAACTTCCTATATAGAGAAGAAGCAATTCAGGAAGCAAAAATTCAGCCTATCGTAGCAGTTGATATTGCTACTAGCTATGAGGAGTACATGGTACTCCTTGGTGAAATTAGAGATGCCATATCCCTCACCAATTTTATTAATCTGCAAAAAGGTTTTGGGGTGGAGTTCCAAAAAGACCATGTTGAGGGGCATAAAAATGAAAAAAAAGGCTTTACCGGTTGCTAATGTTGATTTTCAATTTGCTGGAATTTTCAGAACAACCTATGGAAAGCAAATCTACTGTGTTCACGACTTTAGCAAGAATCATGAAGATGTTTTATTGACTCCTAATGTTTCCATGCGTCAACAAGATTCACTTGTTGAATGTGAAGAGTTCAGGTTAAAGAAGAATGCTGATCTTAACCCAAAAGTTCGGAGTCACAAGGTTAGGGATGTTGAAGATATCTCAACCAAGCTTCATTCAACAAAGGAAGGTGAACAAGTTGAGGACAACCAAAGGTATGAAAGTGTTGTGGATTTGTTGCTTCCTACTAGGTCATTGCATATGTGTGGTCATCACGAACAACATGGTGGAAATGGTAATAGAGTGAAGAACGCTTTGAGTGGTAAAGGGCACATAGATCCGTTCATACAAGTTCCAAATTATGTGAACATGAGAGTTTGGGATCTGGGTATTTGCAAAAGAGACTTGCAATTGCTTGAGGGCAAGCAATTCTGGGAAGGGCAGACTGTAATGTTCCCTTTTCAAAATTAATTAATTTCGGATACCTGAAGCCTATTTTTATTATTTTCTGTAGGCTAAGGGGAAATTAAAAGAGGAAAATAAATTAATTTTGGTCCAATGATATTTTTATATTTTAATTGGAAAAGGACACTTAAATTATATTTTAATCCAAAAAGCATTGATAGAATAAAATCATAATAGAAGGTTGACTTCTATTATTGGGCACTTGAGTTGGAATTAATAAATAAATAAAGAGAGCTGCATGAATACCAAAATCCTAATTTTAGGATAGGAGGTGATAAAGTATTTTTAAATGTGTTTAATCCTATTCTTAGGATGGGGCACCAACATGGAGGAATTTATTATTTTTAATTGATCAAAGATCATGCATGTAAGTCTAAAAGGGGGCGTCCACTTTGGAGAGTGTTTGGGAGTTATAAAGGCAGATTTGGGGTTCATTGTTCAAACATCTTGGAAATTGATGAATTATTTTCTCTGTCTACAAGTAGCTTCTGCTTCTGCAAACAACAACAAAGGACGAAACCCTCATTTGCATACGGAATTGGGGACGAAATCCCCCACTTCTCAACTGGGCAACTCCATTCCGGATTTGCAAAGATCTTTTAGGGTGCAATTGTTTTGCCAATTCAGCTCCAAGCAATTGTATTCAGACACTGGTATTGTTTTATTATATCTGGTTGGAATTAAATAAATAAAAGACTTTTTTTCCATATTGGTTTGCTATTTTTATTTATAAAATTCAGATTATTGCTGCTTTTGTAAAAGTTCATTTTAGTAATACTGCTGCTCCTAGGATTTAACGGAAATATCTAGATTTGCTAGAAGTTTCTTTTTCAGGGATATTACAAGAGAGGAATGGTGACAAACATTTCGTCTCCCATTTATCTATTCGTTTCAGCTTCTTGACGGGTTTCTTGATGCATAGGTATAAATATGGGTGTCTATGGAAGGAAAAGGAACACACACACAACTGAGGAAAGAGAAATTCAGTGTGAGCAAAGGGAAGACTACACAACCAAGATGGATTAGTACAATAGTCTCTCTTCTTGAAAAAGAACATTATCCACTGAGGAGTGCAGAGCTCATTACAAGTGAAGGAGCCATTGAGGGGTTGGTATCCTTGTAAGCCCAAGAAGGCATGGGCTTCTAAACTGCAAAACATAGTGGATTGAGGCAATGGAGTTAGATTTAGGAGTGCAGTTGCAAGTTGGGTTCATGTTTTGTTTCCTATTATCCTCCTAGTTGGAAGTGATTGTTTTAGTATTATGAATTGTTTTGAGAAGTGTTGCAAGAATGCAAAGAACTAGGCAAGTGTTTAGATAGATTGTATTGAATTTTGTCCATGAAGACCATGTATCGGCTGTACATTTGAATTACATAGTGGATTGGGGAGTGAAATTGACTCATCTGCTAAAGTTTTTCCTATATTGGGTTTCTCTAGGTCAAATACTTGTGTTTGTATTTTGTGCATTGTGTTATCTTATGCCTCCAACGTTTATTGCAGCAGTCTGTATTTCAATTCTAATACATTATACCTCTGTTTAAGCAACCAAATATGCAAAGAAATATAGTCAAATAATCACTTATATGTTGGGAGTTAAAAACGATCTGTGTTGATGAAGCCTAGTGTGGAATATCTAGTTGGTTTACATATCACCTCAAGAGGGATTTGTGAAGATTGTACCCTCATCCTATGCATTTGTGTTATATTGCTTAAGGTGAGCCTTCCACCATTGTTGGAATTGGGGTTTCTCTTTTAGTAGAGAAAACATTATTTTCTTTGAAGCAGAGAAAGTGTTTAAAAAAATACGTATCTAATTTTGTGATCTAATTTTCAAGGGCATCTGCTTCCATTTTACCTTCAACTATTGGAATATGAAAGCTTAATTTTATCTTCAAGGGCGTGGAATCCTATGAGAATTTGTGTGTATTGAATCATTATTTCAGCGCTATGCTTTGTTAGAGCTTTGTTGAGCATTGCCTTTATTGGGTTTGAGGAATTTGATCCTCTTACGTCTATGGTCGTTTGTGTCTAACAGGAAGATAATCAAATGGATCTCATCTTCAAGCCAAACTTTTGATACCTTGACCTTGTCAGGATATAATTTACTTTGACACCACTTGGTCACTTGTGCAAGTTTGTGCAAGTCCATGCTTTGAGCACCGTTGCCAACCCATTGCATCATGTGCCTTACAAGTAGTGCCAAGATACATGTTGTGCAACTCAGAAGACAACTGTGTATCTAGCATCTCCGTGTAGTCCTTATAAACATGTTTTCTCTGCACAATGCCAAGACACATGTGGGGTAGCTTAGAAGACAACATGGCTTCCTTAATCAGAAGTGAGGCGAAGCCTTGAAATGTGTCTAGGGCTTAGCTCTTTTAAGGTTGAAGGGTAGTGCCCTGTCACTCCATGCCAAATTTTGGACGATCAATCTTGACGTCATTCGACGCCACTCTGTGTTCTGTATAACCATGCATGAGTGTGTTCCTTGCAAACTACACAACATTGTACCATGTCTCACCATGCCTTTTTTATTTTGTTATTTTTGTTTATTTATTAAATTAATAAATCACATTGCTATCGTATTTTCCGTTTTTGTTTGTTTATGAAAATATTTATTTTGTTGTTTCTTTTTCAGTCCCAAAATGAGTTCTGATAGTGATTAGGAAGCTGAATTGTACGTGAATGAGATGGGTAGTGAGGGGCCCAAGGAGAAAGGGAAGAGGCATCGTGAATTGGATGTTTAGTGGTCAGTAATCCAAAAGCTTGATTGCTACTTGTCAATGCTGGCCAAATATGCCAAGGGGCCATTCAACAAGGAGACCTTTAAAATATTTTGCTCAAAGACTTGATGCCACCAAAACAAGCACCAAGTAGGACTAAACTATGGAAGTGTAATACTTGTTCGTTGACTTGGAGGGCAACATTACTAGGAGGAATGCACTCTTCCTACGCATGCTAGATGACAGCAGAGAAAAACTAACTGAAAATGGAAGACAAACAAACAATGCAAACCTTCCTGTAGCTTTCCAATGCGACCTCGATGTAAGATTTGGTGAAGCTTAGCTTGTGGAATCTTGTGGAATGTAGATTTGTGGGTGTTCTTGAATGATCTCCAAACGTAGATTGTGACCATGCTACGAGCAGATTGGGCTTGGATTATTGCTTCCAAAATAGTAGAAGTTGAAACAAATTTAACAGAGTTATTGTGATGTGAATCCTAGAGGATTTTAACAGAGTGATTGTACAAAAATCCAAGAGGATTTGTAAGAGAGTAAGCCTGTGTTTTATAGAGGCTAAGTTGGCTGGAAGTTGGTTGAAAGTGGCTGAATGCACATGCTAAAAATAACATTTGAGGTTAGTTGAATGGTTCTAGGGAGATAAATGCCATTAGGGGCAGTAAATGAATTTAATTGCAGAAGTTGCATCCAGAAAGGTGGTTGTATGTGCAATTGAATTGCCCCCACCTTTCAAGGATTCTAGAAGCTGAGATGATTGGACTGGTGAAGTGGAGTCCACGTGGAGTTGACTGGGATGAAGAAGTGGAGTCCAAGTGGCAGTTGACTAGTAAAATAGGTGTGTTTTCCTAATTAGATAACTAGTTTAATTAGTTAGGATGTGCACACTAATGAATTAATCATTTAATTAATAAATGATAATTAAGCTAGCTAAAGGGGTACTAAAGATTAATTTAATTAATCCTAAGGGGTGCAAGTGCACGACTAATCAATTTAATTAATCAGTCGTAAAGGGGGGAATAACAAGTGTGTACTAGGATAAGATGGAAACAAGTGTGTAATTTAGGGTGTCTACATTTGCCCCTCTTTAAAGTGCTATTGCGAAGTAATAGTGCTTTAAAGATAGTAGATGCATGCATATCAGCGAGTAGAAAGCGATGAAGCATTTGGATGTCCCAGCTAGTAAGATAATAGAGGAATGCCTCCTCAAGCGGGTGGACGACTCAACAAAGCGACATACAACCACTTGATAGGAAGAAAACAAGGGATTGGAACAAGGATGGGAAAGGACTGTTCTTGTAGCATGAGTGTCATTTGGAGGATAATTTCAGAACCTTATTGTTTCTGTTGCACAATAGAGTTGTTACCATGATTATAAAACAATCAAGATGGTTAACCTAGATGCGTGTAAACAAACACACACAACAAAGAAAAGATAAAAAAGAAAACAAAACCAATATACAAAGTAGGTGCAAGCATTAGGGTTATAAAGGAACCAAGATGTAATCACACTACTTGCAAGTGGTTCAAAAAGTAAGCATCAACAATGCAACACAATCGATAAAGAAGACAATCAACTATGCCCCTAATGTGTGTCGCAATGAAGATTAAGTAGCTGCAAATGCTCCCAAGGTGGGAATAGGATCAAACTGGAAGAGCGGAGTAAAGTGACTCGTTATGACACTCTTGTTGGATCCATTGTGCAAATGATCGAGGTTGAAATCGCCCTAGTCAAAGTTATACTGCGAAGGAAAAAAACAATTTTGTGACTTGCCCCAAGCAGAGTTAGCCTATCATGCAAAGGGAAGAAAGTGATAAATCACCATTTGTCCCACAAACCAATTCACTAGGGTAGTAGATAAACAAACAATGCAAACCTTCAAACCAATCACAAGAATGATAAATCACAAACATTGATAGTAGAGAAAAACTAACTGAAAATGGAAGACAAAGAAACAATGCAAACCTTCCTGTAGCTTTCCAATGCAACCTCAATGTAAGATTGTAGAAGCTTAGCTTGTGGAATCTTGTGGAATGTAGATTTGTGGGTGCTCTTGGATGACCTCCAAACTTGGATTGTGACCATGTTACGAGTAGATTGGGCTTGGATTATTGCTTCTAAAATAGTAGAAGTTGGAGCAAATTTAACAGAGTTATTGTGCTGTGAATCCAAGAGGATTTTAACAAAGTGATTGTATAGAAATCCAAGAGGATTTGTAAGAGAGTAAGCTTGTTGTGTTTTATAGAGGCTAAGTTGGTTGGAATTTGGTTGAAAGTGGTTGAATGCACATGCTAAAAATAGCATTTGAGGGTAGTTGAACGGTTCCGAGAAGAATAATGCCAGTTAGGGGCAATAAATGAATTTAATTATAGAAGTTGCATCTGGAAAGGAGGTTGTACGCGCACTTGAATTGCCCTCACCTTTCTAGGATTCTAGAAGTTGAGATGACTGGACTGGGGAAGTAGAGTCCAAGTGGAGTTGACTAGGATGAAGAAGTGGAGTCCAAGTAGGAATCTAAGTGGCTGTTGACTAGAAAAATAGGTGTATTTTTCCAATTAGATAACTAATTTAATTAGCTAGGATATGCACACTAATTAATTAATCATTTAATTAATAAATGATAATTAAGCTAGCTAAAGGGGTACTAAGGATTAATTTAATTAATCCAAAGGGGTGCAAGTGTACGACTAATCAATTTAATTAATCAGTCGTAAAGGGGGAATAACAAGATGTGTACTAGGATAAAATGGAAACAAGTGTGTAATTTACGGTGTCTATACTAAGAAAAAGGGTTTGGGCTTTGTATGGAACTCACACTTGATGAGAGGGCATAGTGTACTAGGTTTAATGGTAATATGACAAATAACATTCTAGCAATCCATGGCTTTCACACCCCTTCTAGGAGTTCTTCATGCTCCCACAAGTCCAAGTTTTGAGGTGACTAGAATAGATTCTAGGGAGAAGAGATGTTGTGCCTCCCACTCCAATTGTAGGCGTGTATGATGCAAAGACTAAGGAAGAGGTTGATGATGCTATTTGGCTAATTCTTCTTTTTGCTGACATCCTATTTCATGCTACTCACTCTCGTTATTAGTGGAGGCTATGGTTAAGGTAGCCAAAACATGAGCATCTCTCATGTGCCCTTTGGAGACATGAAATTGAGGACTAACATCTTGGACAAAAATATTCCAAAGTAAATTTATTGATGGAGGAGATGAGGGCCACAAATCTCTTAGGTTTGCAACATTATCATGGATTGTGGACAATATTAGACACCGACTATTCGTCAATATCATTGTCTTATGCAAGGATGGACCTTACATCTTGGGGAAGGTTGACTATTCAGAGAAGTGCAAGGATGAAAGTTTCAGTTTTAGATATTGAGAGACACCGTTGAGGAGGTTGGTCATTCCAATGTGGTACAAATAGTCATAGACGCAACTCATGTTTGTAGGGCAGTAGGTTGGCTAGTTGTTATTACTTACAAGCATATCGTTTGGACCCTGTGTTGTGTGCATGCTATGCAAAATGCACTGAAGAACATTACTGAAATTGATTGGGTCAAAAAGGTAGTGGTTGATGCTAAGGAGCTGCAAATGTTCATATGTAACCACTACACGTCATTGGCACTTTTGCATTCTTCAACACTTTTTTGAAGAAGGAATTACTCAAGCTAGTGGACACCTATTTTGCATCGTGCTTCATTATGTTAAATAGGATGCTTGAGCTGCAGGAGCCTTTGCAACTCTGTTCATGACACATGAGTGGACTCAGTGGGGGGAGTCCAAGACAAAGCAGGGGGGCAAGGCGAAAGAGGTGGTGGTAAGAGACATTTTGGGAAAATGCGAGAAACATCACATCAATTATATCTTTTAGTTTTCCTCATCATCAGATAAGAGGATTTGATAGCCCTAACCTTGGTGAGATATACAAGTGCATTGATAGCATGCTTGACTAGATGATGGTTGGTATTTAGGTTAGGGACCCCACCCTAGACTTCTAACATCAACATGTACACCCCATCATTCTATGGAGGTAAGAGAAGTAGAACACCCCCTTATATATGGCTACATATGCACTTAATCCAAAATGGTATGTGGAGAGGTTTGGTAGAGTTGCCCCCCCTGGACGACGAGTGCATGAAGGGCTTCTTGAAGGCCTCGAGAAAAATGTATAATCTAGAGGGAAGCTTTAAATCAGAGTTGAGCAACTCAAGTTTACTTGTCTTGATGGCTACAGGGCTTCAGTTAGGATATGCAAACTCACATTAGAACAAAACCATTCGGTGGTGTTAACATTTAGACGAGCCTTGTATAAATTACATACTAAAAAATAATAATAAACACACTTTTAATACAAAAACATACAAGACTATATTCAATATACTGGGGACAATTTTATTCAATTATTTGAGAGGTTTTTATACAAGTGCTTGATCCTATGAAATAGGAGTCCAGTCTTATACTTCACAATATTCTCTCCACTTATCTCTAATCCCATATATCTCTCACAATATCCCATAATATCTCACACTCCTAAATAGCTACGTGAGTTATTACAACTCACTCACACACTCACACTAACTATATTATTAATATGAGTTATATTAACTCATTAATAATATACACAATATTAATATACTAACTCATATAATAATGTGAGCACTAACCTATAGTATTCCTAACATTTCCCCCCTTAATGCGAACATGGGGAAAACATTATCCTGTACTGCTGAGTGCTGACCAACTCAAATGATGGATGAGTGCTGACCAACTCAAATGATGGTTTTACACTTGGCTAACCAGTAACCTACAAATACCCACGATGGTTTTACACTCGGTTTACCAACAACCTACGAACAATCAGGATGGTTTTACACTCGGATTACCAACAACCTACAAACAAAGGATGGTTTTACAAGTGGTTAACCAACAACCATAACAAACGATGGTTTTATAAGGTCAACCAACAACCTAGATATAACAGTACTCTTTCAGCTCTCATCACCTTCATACATCAAGGGAAAAATACAGGAATGGTTCACACATTACATTTTTGTATAGGAATGTACTTCTATTCTTATGTTGACACAGCGGAAATCAAACACCACTGAAAAAATTCCACAACTTAATTGTGTGGCCTCATTGCTTGCGGTTGGTGAGAGGTCCCTGATTGACCTCCTTCCTCCATTGCCTCCATCCTCCAATATGTCGCTGCTTAACTCAACAAGATGTAATTTTGAAGCTCATTTACAAATCGAATGTTGGGTTACACCGAAAATGCGTCTGTAAGGCAAATTTTTTTATACAACTTTTGACTTTGACTCATGATGACAACTTACAAAATAACTATTAAAAAATCCTAAAATCACCTATATGACTTTGACTCTTCTACAATTATTGAAATATTTGGACAATGACAAATTCAACTCACAAAGTAGACTTGAAAATAATATTGAAAACAAACAAAATTTACTACACATACAAGATGACAATTACAACTTTGGACCACATGGACTTAATCCATTAACTTGACCTATCAAAATAACAACCTAAAGAATATAAAAAAGCACAAAGATCTCTTATTTTAAAAAAAAACCAAAACATATAACTATATATTATCAAAGACAATAGATGATAACATTAAACACTGTAAACATATCCTAAAACGACTAAATAAGAACATAAGACATTAAACATGGAAGAATTTGAGAATGCACGGTTTATACCATTCACGGCTGCATAGTCAATTTGTTGGTGGAAACATGGAAGGCGTTAGACATGGTTGTAGATGCTCAATGAAAACTCGACTGCTACAAAGAGGAATAACAATTGAACCAGTAGATGAAAATGACTGAATTATCACGATCTATGCATGCAATTGTCACAAGAAACCAGAATACAACTTACTGCATACTTATTTGAATATGGACGGTGGATGCTAAGTGTCAAGGAAAGTTGAATCTGATGCATGCAATATTAATAGCAGGAGAGATCAGAGCTTGCTATGAACTCCAACACATAAATGATTCCCTGTAGATGCTGCATTGTGAATCTCGCTTTTCTCCGAAAATACAATCTGTGTTCAGCTGAAATTTCTGCTGTAGTTTCTTTACATATATATCGTACAACCTATTGAATTTTAGAGAATCCCATATCATAAAATAAAAGTTACAATCTATTCTTCAAATGAAAATAATTGAAACCGACAGTCACGATTTGCACAGCATAATACGATTCTGATCTCAAGAGGCAATGATTGAATCTGAAATTTAAATCAATGCAAGCTCAATCCAAGCTGAGAAAATCGATCCACAAAATCTGATGGCACTTAATATGCTAATGTTTACACAAAGGGCTCTGGAATTGTACGGAATGCACCAAAATTCTTACAAATCAACACTCTAACATGGATATGAATACTACAGAGTGCCCCATTTTTCTTCTAATTCTCCATATTTAAAGGAAACGTACTAGCTCTGATACCAATGTTAAGATTTAGACGAGCCTTGTATAAATTACATACTCGAAAATAATAATAAACACACTTTTAATACAAAATCATACGGGACTATATTCAATATACTTGGGTCAATTTTATTCAATTATTTGAGAGGTATTTATTCAAATGCTCGATCCTATGAAATAGGAGTCAAGTCTTATCCTTCACAATATTCTTTCCACTCATCTCTAATCCCTTATATCTCTCACAATATCCCATAATATCTCACACTCCTAAATAGCTACGTGAGTTGTTATTACAACTCACTCACATACTCACACTAACTATTGTATTAATATGAGTTATATTAACTCATTATTAATAATATACACAATATTAATATACTAACCCATATAATAATGTGAGCACTAACCTATAGTATTCCTAACAGGTGAGCTGGTGGCATAGTGACTGTACGAGTCCCTCGGATCAATGCAAACATTTGCCAACTTCCTTTCCTATGTTCTAGCTCCATTAGTGCTGAGGGGATTTTGTTGACTTACGGTTGGATCCACTCTATTAAGAGGAGTAGACTTACCTCTAAGATACACGAGCACAAAGAGAGACCGACATTATGATGAGATGTAGATCTAGAGGAGCTGAGGTAGGTTGACAAGTACTAGGATGTTGTTGTCATGTAAATTGATTAACCAAAAAATTCAAAATTCAAGACATGACAACTATAAGCCACAATGTAAAATTTTTCCTTCAGATCTTCTTGAAACCCTCCTCCTGGCCAACTTGTCTCCAATGGCACCATCACCCTGGCCCTAAAGAAAGTCCTAATGATGCTTTCAAGCATGCCTCAGTGTGTAAGGAAGTATGATGAATTTTATGGATGGATTCATAAAGCTCAGTGAAAGACTAGTCTTGCTGGAAACCTAGAAAGGCCAATTTCGACCATTTTGGAGCCTGTCTACACCCTCCAAGAGAATTCAAAAAAGATCTTAAGCATCTGGAGGTGGTGTTGGGGAGTCTTGAAAGTGTTAGAAACAATTTAGGAAGATTTAGGAAAGGTTTGCTAATTCAGGGACAATTTGCTCAACAATAGGTTTTTTAGGTGTAGGGAACAAACACTCTAATGGTAAATCCTAACTTCTTCGGATGATTCTGAGAGCTCCATAAGGAGTTAAGAGACAAAAAAGTAGGCATCAGAAAGCTATGATAATTCTCTACATGGTGGGAGCATCAATTTTGGTTTGAGGTTCAGAGGTTTCTTGAAACATTCTAAACAGTGCAACTGCCTCTCTGTTCTGAACAAAAAGGGGCCTATTTTTTCAATTGCAGGAAGATTCAAGTTCTAAAAGTTGTTCCATTGATCTTAGAATGTCTTTTGGAGTCAAAATCATATAAGATTTGACCCCAAAACATCATCCTAAGTCTTTGGGGTAAAAAAACCAAGTTTCTTAGCTATTTTTGGACATCTAGTGCAAATATGGCTTTCCATTCTTGGCCTAGGCGCACTTTTCACCTCCTTGTGTCCCAATTGTCCCCTTGGGGACAAGGGGGACATGAGGGACACAAAAGTGCGCCCTCATCCTTCTCCCCAAGGTGCACTTTTTTGCCCTGTGTGTCCCATTTGTTCCGTGTGTGCCAATTGCCCTCTTAGTGCAAGGGGGACAAGAGGGGCACAAAAGTACACCCTTACTCTCTCACCATGGGTGCACTTTTGTGTCCCAATTGTCCCTCTGCCCCTAGGGGGACAAGAAAATGCGCCCCATGTAAAGTTGGAGCTCTTGGATCTCCACGTGACCTCACACAACTTCGTAGTTGCATTTTGCTAGCCCCCAGGTGTTTTTCTCAACCCCTCATCACATCCTCCTCTCCTCCCATGCAACCACTTGTCACAATCTTGCTCCAAGGCGCACTTCTCTGCCCCTATTGTCCCAATTGTCTCAGTTGCACCATTTTCAAACTCTCACAAAACTCAATTTAAACCCAGGTTCAAGTGTTGTTAACAAGTGAGTTGGAAAACGCAACAAAACTTCATTAACTCCCCATTTACCCAACACTTGACCATTTTTCATGAATTTTGCTGTTGCAACACCCTCAAGAACTCCATTTTTATACAGAGGTGTTGTCGAAATCCTTCCAGACATCCATGGCCACCAAAACGAGGATTTGCTCATAACTCATAAAATTGCTGTCACGTTTTCTTTGCTAGGGCGCAGGATACAGTCTCGTTTTCCCTGGTCAGGCAAGGGGTACAGTCGCATTTTATCTACTAGGAATACATAAATAACGAGATTTTGTGACTCGTTATTCCGAGTTTTCGTGATTTCTGGTTGTGACTCATTTTTTCCTAATTCGTGGCTCGTTTCTTCTAGTCGTGGCCCAATATTGCTGCTCATGGCTCAGGTCTTCTGGTCGCGGCTCGTTTCTCCTGGTTCGTGGCTTGTCTTCACTATTCGTGGCTCGAGTTCCCTGCTGTCGAGCTCCCTTTTCCCTCCCACTTGCGTCAAGCTTGCCTGTATATTCCTGGTGCTACGGTGCAAAGGGAACCTCGAGACTGCTTCCACAAGACATTGTGGAAGTCGTTCCCAATCTCTGAATAGTGACACGAATGAACAGTGCCGTTGAAACAACGAAGACTCAGTGAGGAGAAACACGAACAACACATTCAAAAACTAGAATACACATGAACTTACAGGGATTGCTTGAAGGAGCAAAAGCGAGGGAGGAGAACTGTTAGAGCAGAATCCTGTCCAAATACAAACAGTGTAAGATGCCATTGATTCCATTTAATTTTGAGGGTAAAGAACACAGTCGAAAAACAAATTTTCCGACATTTTCTAGGGCCAGACTAGAACTTTGTACTTGAATTATTTTGCCGTTTTTGGTATGCTCTCTAGCTTGCCTCTCAGCCTCTCCCCTCTTCAGGTGATTTATCCTAGTGATTGGCTACAAACATGGCCCCAGAAACTCCTATTGGCAGCGGCACGATCGGGAATCCCTTGGGTCACACCTCTAGCAGTACAACAGACATTTTATTGGAACTTCTCAACCGAATCCAGAAAGTTGAAAATGGCAATCAGCAACTCCAAACTGAGGTCTGTACACTTATTGGCAGGGTTGCGGATGTTGAGTCTGAGAATGCCATCTTGAGAGAAAAATTGGCCAACAACATGGATAACACTAGTTCCCCTAATGATGCCCTACATGCATAAATTGTTGATCTTTGATCTCAACAGGAGGAAATCATAAATAACCAAGCTTCCTTAAAACTGGAAACAGAATCATGGACCAAGGTTGTTATTGGGAAAGCAACATTCCCCCCCCCCTTTGGCTGCAGTTGAGGCTGTTATGCAGGCCAAGTTGATTGAGGAGCATACTAGGCGTGACAGGGAATTAAACCTCAAGGTGAGGGTTCTCCCACCCCCCACGTCGACACAGGACCCATTGACTGTTGGTAACTCATTTATCACTGATACTTTGGGGATTTTTGACATTATATTAGAAAGAGCTTGGGTTGGCTATGATTCCACACTTTTCATCCGTTTCAGGACAACTTTTGATAGGCTACGAGTTCTCAGGGCTAAGAGGGTATCTGTTTTCACGCCCAGACAAAGTCTTCCTCGATGAAGATCTCACCAGGACACAAGTTGGGGAGCTCAAACGCTCTAGAGAGCAAGTTATGGCAGCAAGGAAAGCAGGTAAATGGGCGGTTATCACAAATCTTCGGGCTGTTATTAGAGACTCTCCTCCTCCTGGTTGGGAGCCCTGCCAAGGGGCTCCCCAATGACGGGCCAAGTGGGAGAGGAGTCATGCCAGAGGCTTATCTATCAGTTGCTGGAATGGGAATGGTTCCCTTTGGTCTTCCTTGGCCTTATGTTAGATGCTCTCGGGGCTGCTGACATTCTCTTCATCACAGAGACACATGAGAGCCCGGTTCGTCCTCTCCCAGGTATTACTGGATTTCGTTGGTTATCAGCTTGCAAACAGGAGACTCGGGTTTCGGGTGGTGTCAGAGGCTCTGGTGGGATTGCCTGTCTCTATAGAGACTCCCTCCAGAACAGGATCGTGATGGTCGGTTTTGATGAGTCTGTCAGGTACATGTGGATTCGTATTAGTGGGGCTGCTCGTTTCTCTAGGGCTTTCTATATAGCAGTTTGTTACTTTCCTCCGGCTGCTTCCCCTTACGCCATCCACAATGGCCCAGATGGCGATCCCTTCTTTGACTTATACGATAGTATTGATCAATACTCTGTCGCAGGGGAGGTTATCATTTTAGGTGACTTTAATGCCCGTACCAGACACTTTCAGGTCCCCCTCCATGACAGATTAGAGAATACGCTCTGTACACAGAGGATTGACCTCGTGTCAGCTGGTCTGCATAGGATTTATGAGGATACAGATGGCCCCTTTCACAACTTATGGACGGTTCCTCCTTTAGCTCGGGGAGTCACAGGCGTTGGTGATCTTTAATGGGATCGAGCGCTTCCCGGATTCACACTTCTTCACATGTCACCCCCATGACGGAGGCACTAATGTGGTGGACTATGTGTAACATCACAAAAATTTCTTGTAAGTTAAATTAACTACGGATAAGTCTAATCAGGATTAGACGAGATCATCATTGTGTGTAAAATTCATTTGGTTCGTCGTGTCATGACCCACAGCTTCTGCTGTGCGGTATGATACTGCGGAACGAATAACCCCGCACCCACCTTGATGATCCTTACTAAAACGTTATTAGGCCTTAATCGTAGGTAAAACGGTTCATAAATGATTGTGGATCTTTCAGTTATTTGTATTTCGGTTACTTTATTTTATTCGGTTTGGTCGTCTTTTGTTTTGTTCGACTTTTGCATGACCGCGATGATAATTGCCTCTGTTTTATTTGACTAAGCTATATTAAGCCAGCTTTATGAGAATATTTAAATTATGATTTACGGACTTGGTGATTTTCGTTATTGGAATGTTTTATATAAACCTGGAAATTCAACTAATTATTATGGTAATATATTGTTGGAGATATGTGGACTTGTATTATGAAGGTTAATTTTTACTTAACCATTAAGTTGGGTAACAACTAAAGTAAAAAAATGTGTATGAAATATTAATTAGTATATATATTTTAGAGGGATTTGGCATGTAAGCCAAAAGTTTTTATTAAGACATTGAAATTTATGGGTTTCATAAAAGTGAAACACCTTCACATGGCACAAGTGTGTGGCATGCACTAGTACACATACCAACATTGGGAAGCCCGAAATTCTTCAATATGCAGCCCAACTATAGTCTCTTTCATTATATTTTTTTTCTGTTATTTCTCTTTGGTCTAGTTTTCATTCTCCCCTCATGGAATACCTGCGTGAGTTTTGGAGGAAAGAAGGATTCAACTTGTTGGAGCTAGAAGAGTAGAAAGTTGCCGATTCTAAGTTTACTTCAGGCATGAATATCTTCTCCTTTCTCTGCTGCATTATTGGTAAAAAAACGAGGAAATACACATTTTGTTTTTAATGGCAATCAAGGAATTTGTGGACAGCTTTTGATTTAATCGTTTGGAGATGCAGTTTGAAAAAGAAATTGATGGATTTTGTATTCTTTTTAGTTTCTTTGTGTAATTTTAATAACCCAGAAAAAACGTAGATGGCGTTTTGGGTTTTGATCTGCAAAAATAAAGTAGAAGAAAGGTTAAAAATTCCTTCATTGCATTATGATAAATTGTACCTGAAAGGAAAAGAGTTGTGTTTTTCCTGTACAAGAAGGAAAAACGTTTTGTGAATTTGTGTTTAAAATCGATTTGTGCTTGTGGGTGTTCATTTTGGTTTACTGGAATTTAGTTGTGTGTTTTCTGTAAACAAATTAATTTGGGTATACAAATCGATTTGCATAAATGAATCGATTTGGGTAACTCCATCGATATGGGTATGTAACCGGTTGGGGTTTTGTATTTTTCTTTTTTTGTTGTTATATGCAGGTTTGATTGTTAACTTATTGTGATCTCTTGAATGATAATTGTGGATGTCAAAGCTCTTGCATGGGGCTGTTTTTCCAGAAATTTTATCTTTATGGACATCTAAATCTGATCATGTATAAATGAGGGTGTGTTATGTGTAAAAAAAAGGCATTTAACCTGTAACTTCCAACCTGACAATATGACTTGGATTTTTGTAAAACTGTGAAAAAGAAATTGCTTGTCTTGGTAAGGGCATGAAAGCCAGGACAGCTTGACCTAGATGCACCAAGGAGTAATTGGTGGCATGATTGGGATTTATATAATGATATCTTATGAAAGAAATAATTAGCTGTTCTTTTACTAAATAGAGTATGTTTACATGATGTAATCAGGGTGCCTCTATATTGTTTTGTTGGGGTTGTTCGTTTACCAGATAGAACATGTTAAAGTGATGTAAATTTGGTGATATTTGTGCTCATTTGTAGAGTTGCTCATTGACAGAAAAGAAGTAAGTTTTATTTCCTTGGTAATGATGTTCTTGGACAATATGATGAGTTGCTTATTAACTAGAAAGAATATGTTTGATTAGTTTTTGGTAATGATGATTTTTGGACTGTTTTGTTAAGTTGCTCGTTGATTTGGAAAATAGGAGAAATAGTATTAAAATCTATACCAAATAAAGTATGATTTTCTTGTGCTCATAATTTGAATTTGGAGGTTGAGTGATTACGGTTTGATTATGCTGAAATAGAGATTGGTTGTTCTATTTGTATGCATCCATCGCTGTATCTTTATAGAAACCAGGGGGTAAATCATTTTCAGCTGTATTACCATATGCTTGTTGATAAAACATGTATATCTTTTCTTATTTTACTAATTAATTGCATCAGAAAATGGAGTTAATATTCATGCTAGTTCATTTTGAATTGACATCATACTACTACTCCAGTCTTGCAGGACCATTAGCCGTAACTTTTGGATGTGCGGAAACTCATGTTTTGTGAAGTTTTATCGTAGCATGGATCAAAATGAGATACTTGGATTTCAATTTGTAGAAGGATGAAATCCTAGAATTTTGACTGAATTTATTGGGATCTTGGACCCATTGTAAATATTTAAACCTCACTATGTGAGAGTTATTATACCGGTTATATAATTCGCCTTAACGACATATTTAATTTATGATTTTAATAAAGAGATAATTACTTTGTGTGTAATAATGTCTCAAAATGAGTAAATGATGAATACTTGAGTTGAGAAATCTTACTTTTCACAAATTGTTAAATATATTTATTTGATAGTAATCAATGTATGAAGCCGATAATTGGACAATTATTGTAACAATCATTTGTCTTTTAATTTCTAAATTCAATAGCTATTTAGTGGCGTAGCTAATCAAGGGAATATATATATATATATATATATATATATATAATTCAACCTTTTGGTAAACTTGGTATTATTATGTTAAGATTGTAAATCATGTTGTATAGAGAATGGAAGAGTATCATTATAAAAAGGTAATTTAAAGTTAAAGAATCAAACATCAAGAAATGAGAAACTAAATGGGATGGTAAATAGATGGAAAGATCCATTAGGCATATTAAGAGATAAGTACATGCGGAATGCTGATATAGTTACATTTCAGCATAACGAATGTACTTATCTCATAATGATCCTAGTTGGCCTTTGACATCTATTACAATATAAACTCTTGCAAGATAGGTTAAATTGGAAATAAAATAAAAACAAACTATCAAGATCTAGATAAATATGAAAGGGATAGTTGTGAGGTGGTGGAAGACTTAAAACTCATAAGACTAGTATGCTGTCTTGAGTTTAGCCGTAACCTGTACGGCGGATAACTTTGGCCAAAGTAATGCATTGATGGCTGTGCATTGTCTGATCACCTAAGTCCTCCAATTAAAACAAAAATTGTCTGTAACCTGATCATGGGAAGTTGAACACTGAACATGAGGTAGACAATGGTCGGATACCAGAATACGAAGTCAGGAAATTAGCTTCGTGGTAGACCCAAGGACTTTCACATAGTTCCCATGACCTTTAAAAAGTTGAGCCGAAATGCTAGTAAGCATTGTCACTCGAAGTAGTGACGAAGGGAGATCTGGATACACCCTTCTTAGCCGCACATGGCTTACATGGATGTTATCAGATAGATCAAAAGGACCAAATGAATTTGATTAAATAAATCTGTACGATTGCAGTTGTGTAATTTGATTTTATGTTTAAAAAAAACAATCCTCATTTTCCAGCTCTTGTAATTTTGAGTGTTACACTATGCCCTCGCCAACCTAGATATCTCACCCCTCTTCTGCTCCTCTGTTTCCCCCATTCCCCTTGCTGACCATGCAGTCCCATCTTTCTCTTTGGTCACCAATCCTCCTACCACCACCACCCCTCCTCCCCCTCCCCACTACCCCCCTCGCATCTCCTTTTAGTTTGATAAAGGAGACTACGGATCTTACTCATCCTACATCTGCGACCTTCTCCCCTCTGAGCCCCGCTTCTCTAACTTGCCTGGTGCAGAGGCCAAGTACACATGCCTTTCCTTTGCCATGTGGGAGGCTGCCCTGAGATCCTTTCCCAACTCCACCACCCATCCCTCGGCCACTAGTATTACTAAATCGTGCCCCATGAACCAATGGTATGATGTAGAGTGCAAATCCCTTCACCGACGTCTTCGCCAGGCTTTTACCCATGCCCTCCCCTCCTTCCCCACTCTTTAAGTTGCCTACCGGTGCCTTCTCCGTCGTAAGTAGAGATCCTTCATTTCCCACCATAGACATATGCTTTCCACCTCCCTTAGGACTAACCCCCGGGTCCTTCTAGCGCACTGTCTTTCCCCGCCACTCCCCCTCCACAACGATCGATCCTATCTCCATTTTTTCCCACACCTCTACCCTTTACGATGTTCTGGGGCAACAATTTACCCAAATTGGCCCTCCCGCCGCCTGGAAATCCCTTCACTCACCGCAATATCAAAGAGGCAATAAGGATTTTGAACTGTAACAAGGTAGCAGATGTGGAAGGTTTCCAGGTCGTGTTCTTCAAGCAGGGTTTTGAGGTCTTTGGTAAATATTTGACAGATCTTTTCAATCAGATGGTTACCATGGGCTTCCCTCCTAATTGGTCTCTTCATATCATTCACCTGATTCACAAAGCTAGGTCCATTTCTGATCCAAATAACTACAAGACTATCATGGTGGGCCATTCTTTCTCCAAACTCTATGCTACAGTTCTTCACAGGTTGTCCAAGATTTTGCAGCAGAAGCAGCTCAGAGCCAAAGGTCAGGTTGGTGTTCGCCCTGGTTACCACACCATCGACCACATCTTCACCCTTCGAGCTATCATTGAGGAGGCCCGTCATCGCTCTTCGAAAGTTTATTGTTGTTTTGCCGACTTTCGAAAAGCTTTCGACTCTGTACCTCGCATGGCCCCTCTTCTAACGGCTCCGAGACATTGGTATTTCTGAGATTCTTATTATCGCCATCATGTGCCTCTATGAGTCCATCCTTGGTCGTCTTCGTACTGCACACGGATTGTCTGATTTCATTAGGAACACCATTGGGGTTAAGCAGGGGTGCCCCTTGTCTCCTACCCTTTTTGGCATTTATATTGATGAGCTGGAATCTTTTCTTTGGGATCACATTCAGGAAGGGGATGGTTGCCTTCTTCAACATGTCTTGATTTCTATTCTCCTTTTAGCCGATGATATTGTTTTAAATCACTTCTTCTCGTGAGGGGCTTTAGAGATAGCTTGATGCACTTGCATTATTCTGTGATCTTTGGCATTTGACGGTCAATTTGGGTAAGACCAAGGTCATGGTCTTCAACGGGTTGAGGACATCACACCTCCACTTTTTCTTCAAGGGGCAGGAGATTGAAATTAGTAATACATACACTTACTTGGGAGTCTAGTTCTCAGGGCCTAGATTCAGTATGAGGCATGCTCTTCAGTCGAGGGTGAATAAAGGGTATGGGTCTCTTGCCATTCTCGAGAGACAGTGTTTTCAGCACCACTTCCAGGACATCTCTTCCAAGATGTTTCTTATGAACTCCCTCATCTGCCCCATTGTTCTCTATGGGTCTATTGTCTGGGGGCCCTCCCTCTTAGACACAGTTTGGGCTTTTGCTGAGAGGATTCAGATTCTCCTCCTTCGCCGCTTCATCAGATGCAAACAGACAGTCCCCCAACATATTATTTTGGCAGAGTTCGGAGCCCGACCTTTCTGTCTGGAGACTATATTTGGCATATCAACCTTTATTCACTGTATCAGGAGGTTTGGTGATCTTTCTGATGAGCAGGACAGGTATCTGTATCTCACTTATTGTTCCTTTGTGAGTATTGCCCAGGCTGTGGGACGTTGTTGGTTTTTTCGAGACTTCTGCCTTGTTGGATTCAGTTGGTATCCAGATTGATCGTCTCCCCCCTTTAAATTATCTCTGAATGCTCCTAGTCATCTCTTGCCCACCAAGCAAGTGTTGAACAGGTCCATCTGGGAGGATATCTATAGGAGCTTCATTCAGACTACTTGGGTGAACCCTCCTGGGGGTTTGCGCCCTAAGATGTCCTTTTATGCAGAGCACTTTCTTGAAATCAGAGATGGACTCATCATCCGCCCTCAGTACACCTCTCGTCATTGGGTGCATGCCCTCCGTATACCTTTGGGTCAGTTTCGAGTTGGCTCCCACAGACTTCAGTACGAGACTGATCACCACATTGATCGGGAGGACAAACTTTGTAGGCTCTGTAGCCTTCAAGAGGTGGAGACCGAGACTCATTTCATCTTCTGCTGCCCCATCTACTATGAGATCAGAGGACGATTTCATTGTCTCTTCAGAGGGATTCAGACTCTCCCGCTCTTCTTCAGATATATTGACCAGCGGTGTCTTGCCCTCTACATCCGTGAGTCTTTGCTGCTCCGGGACCAGATTCTTCATCCCCCTCCGAGAGTCATCCCCACGAGAAGAATTACAACCTTCTTTCCGGTTCTACCTGCAGGTGGAGGAACTAAACGACAGAGCCTTTCTGACCCAGATACAGTGCATAGATCAGTTCGTCCCCGGTTGGACCTTAACACTTCCCTCGATCACCACCAGCAAAATCGGATGCACACATGTACCAGAGGGCAGCCCAGCTCCATTCGTCCCCCTGGCCGTCGTTTCAGTCTAAGATCTCAGCAGGGGAAGAGGTTTTCGCCCCCCTCTTCAGGTTGCCAGTCCATCAGGGGCTTCTTTTCGTCGGCCTCTAATGTTAGGAGGGGTGTGGCTACCATTCCTGAGTAGACCATTGGTCCTCGTTTGCCCCCCACCCCTTCATTCCCTTCTTTGCTTCTCTCGTCTTTCTCCCCTGCTTGCTCCATTGCCCTTGCCTGTGGGGGTATTGGCGTCGGGTTTCCTTTTTGCTTTGTCTTTTCTCATTTCTTTTGTTTTTGGGAACTCGTTTTGAGTTGACCCCGCTTGCACTTTGTATATTGTTTGGGCTGCAGTCCCATTGACCTACTTTTGTGGTCATTCGTTGGACATTAATATATTTATCTTATCTTATCTTATCATCACTTGGACACCGGATTGCCATGAAATTTTGCCAAATCTCTCTCCAAAATGCCTTTGGGAAGATTGTTACAGTAAACTCATTGATGCCCTAGCTTTTTTGCAACAACAAACTGAAATTCTAAACCCTAAAACTTGCTTTTTCAATTTCCCGGAGATTCAGTGGACAAAAAATGATGAAATTCAGAACAAAAGATCCAGGTGCAAATCATAACATTTTTATGGTGGTTTCATTGCAATCTGACACTGGTAGGCCCAGTTTCTAAAAATAGGAGGTGCTCTGAGCAATAGGTTTCTAAAAATAGTATGTTTGCCAAGGTGATGGTTTCTAAACTTTATATGAATTCTTTTCTATTTGCAATCTGAATTTAGTCCTGTAAACTATCTCTAAAATTTATAAGATTTCTTTTCTATTTACAAAATGAATTTATTCCTGTAAACTATCTTTTCAAAAAATCCAACAGAACAAAAATAAGCTTTATCCTGAGGATTTGCTGCATGAGTGGGATTTATAGTGATTACAGGATTCATCGTGGTAACATGTTCATGTAAACTCCGATTTGGTGCGTGAACAGAATTCACAGTGGTAACATGTTTATGAAGACTTGGATTTAGTGCCTGAACAGGATTCATAGTGGTAAAATGTTCACGTCAACTCGGATTTTGTGCATGAACATGATTCATAGTGGTATTTTACTCATTTGAACTCTGTATATTTGCAGTCACTACTTCAGTTCAGGGATAAAATACATGAAGAAATGAAAACACATTTTTGAGTTAAATTCCTGAAATAATTGTGTGAAAAAAATACACCAAGAAATGACTTCACAGATTTTTTGAGTAAGTTCAGAGAGAATTTAGGAGGGTGGGCAGATGAACATAATGGTAGAAATATAGCTAGGTCTTGCAGGAGATGTGCTTTTTATTAACAAGATTTTGTTAGCAGGAGTTGCACAAATGCCTTGGAAGAAGCGGAAGGCAGTGGAGAATCAGAAAGTATTAGCTTTGGGTGGAAAGGTGATTCCTGTAATTAGGCTGCCAGATGCTGCCTTTAGTCGTATCTAGGTTCTTAGATGATTTATATTTATAATAGTTGTAGATGTGTCTTATGATGCATTCTCTGAAATTTATTCCACATGCGTCTAATTTGTAATCTTACTCACAGCCTGCAAAGAATTGCAAAATATCCATTTTGGATGGTAAGTTTATTAAGAAGAAACGGGAACGTACGGAGAAGCAGGCAATTAAGAACGAGGTTAGTTTTTTCTGAAAAGACTTCTGAGGATCCTTTTTGTTTTATGATATAAAAGCTTAAGCAGCTATAAGCTATTTAGGTGCTAGTTTTAATTTTCTTTTGTGTGATGATTGAAAATAATCCTTAACAATGCTACTGCCTAAAGCATTTCTGCCAGGCACACTTGTCTTCATCACGTCTTATTTTCTAAGCTTGTTGTGGCTGGTAACACACCTATGACAGGAAATTCTTCTTGGTCAGTTTGGAAAGCGTGTTAAAAAAGATGATAGAAGACGTAAGCCAGAGGATCGAGGGCTTATGGCAACTGAAGGAATTTTCAAGCAAGGAATTCTGCATGTCAAGCCTCTGAAAAACACCGCTGAAAAGAGTGATGAAGGCATATACAGAATGGGAACTGGAAAAGGGAAAATGAAAAATAAATCAAAGAGAAAGAAGCAGAAGGGAAAAAAGAAGCGGTGACTATTTTAACATTTACCTTGATACCTTAGTTTTATGGCTATTTAGTATTATTGAAATATCTTAGTGTCAGACTTTTCTTTAAGCTTATTCAAGATGTATTTTAGAAACGATAAATTTTAAGTAATCTGACACACTCACTTGTGGATAGCATATTGAATCAGAGCCATTGAATTTTTTGGTATTGATGTTAAATTGCTAACTGTGGAGTGAGTTTGTTTTCCTAGGGTAAGAAAGCTAATTATGGTTGTTCTATAAACAATTAGTCTTCACTTTCAGGAACTAATATGCTATTTTTTCTTATGGATAGCTTATCGAAGTAGAGTCATGGAAAGTTTTGTCAATGATGGCAAAATACTAGCCAATGATGTGTATTCAGGAAAGTGAGCAAAGTCCTTTCTTTTTTGGCCAAATTGAAGTTTAAATTTTTCCAACAGTACCACTCTGGCATAAACTTCTGATTCATAGTATTTTTTAAACTGCTTTTGATTTTAACACCCAAGTACATGCACTGGTGTCAAGATACATCAATTACATAGCATAAAAGTGTAGGGATACATAATTTGAGAATTGAGAAAAAGAATTGTATGTTTTCAAGTAGTGCCTATGATTAGATATTGAGGTAACATTTGCTAGCCGTGAATGGTTTCCAATGCCATGCAATCAGCAAACTTTTGTCTACATTGAAATAGTTTTCCATAAGTGAGTAGTTAACTTGGTTATCCTGTGATAGGGAGTTACAAATGCAGTGTTAGCAAGTATTGGGCGACTGCTAAGTTGTGGTATTTGAGAGACTTCTGAATTTTATTAACCCTTGTCACCCACAATATCATGGAGTTTATTAGGTTGAATAGTCTTATGATTTTATTCAATGGACATAGAGTACTGCTGGCAGTGAAGAAATGCATTCATCTACAATCTTGAGTATGTCTGAGCACATCAATTGCTTTTGTGTTATCACCATTTCTGTGTGTCATATACTCCTAGTCTGTTGAGAGAGCCCACAACCTTTCCTTGCGCCTTCCGGTTATTTGGTTGCAAAGAGTTAGCTTCTCTGTCAACAATTACTGATCATTGTGTAGCTGTTCACAAACTTCTGAAGCGTTAAATGAAAATCAGATGGAAGACATGATCTTCCATGAGGCAGTGCTTTTATGTGCATGGAAAATTATAAATGTGTTGAGACCTATTACATTAACATATAGTAGCTTAGTTGGCAATCCGCCATTCTCATTGCATTAAAGTAAAATTTTAATGGAACATTTGAAAGAAATCTGGGCTCAGCATGCTCGGGGATGTCATTAAATCACATAATGGGCACCTCCATCGTTCAAATCTCCCCCCAATGTTAAGAGTTAAAGGGGATTTCCCATCCCCGCATGTTGGGGGGCAATGTAAAACTAATATATAAATATTTTAAAAAATGGTTTTGAAGAAGTATTTACTTATGACATTATTTTCAGATAGCTTGAAACTGGAATCACGGAACTTAAACTTTAAAATTACAGAGCAAAGTTGAAAGAGAAAATATCATGTTCGAAAGATTAGTATAAAATTAATAAAATACATTCACCAAGTTTGTAGGGAAAATTGTAAAGAAAAATTGGCTTACATCAAGTAGCTACACGATCAATATTTCTTTGTATATGGACCAAACTGGGAGGCAACGTTTGTATTAACAATTAACTTATAGGAAATCTGATATTTTTGAAAGGTTCAATGGGTGAATTATTTGAATCTATTCCAGGTCCAATTATTCCGGGTGATATTTGCTGATGTTATTATGAACAAAATTATTCAATTATGATTTGATGGGTGTCCAATTTTAAAATTTTTGCATTTCTATAATCTTTTCATACTTCTTTTGGTGGCTAGATATCCAAGTGAACTGTGTAGATGGTAAGGTTTCCATTCTTTTCTTCACCCATAGGCAACGTCTGAACTGGTTTTCCCTGATTCAGTTTGGATTTTTTTTAGCACTGCATAGCTACACCAACATACTGTGGGTGCTCCTAGATTCTTTGAAGCTCCTGCATTCATTTGCTTTGGAGCGGGAGTAGCAGGATGAGTGGAATCTTGTTACCATGGGTTTACAAGGAAAGGTGAGAAGGATTTTTCTGGCACTCAACACTTTTTATGCTTTCTAATACAAACAAAACAATTACAGTAGTTTTGATTGGGTCAAGCACCAAAAGTGGGGAATGGGTGAAAGGTGGAAAGAGAGTGTTGGTAATGCCGCTTCTTGTGCTGCTACAATATAAATATGCTTCCAACATACTATGGATGCCTCTAGATTCATCAAAGCTTGCTTTTGTTTGGTTTGGAGCAGTAATGGGCTGAGTAGGATCTTATTACCATGGGTTTGCAAGGAAACATGAAAGTGATTTCACCACTTCTGCTTTTTAACACAATTTTTTTTACTATTTTTGAAGGGGTCAAGCAAGAAATGTGGGAGAAGCGTTTTGCTAAACCTCCTTTATTTGATTTCATATTGTAAAAGTTCTTTTTCTTAACACGTTACCTTCTTCCTTCTGAAAATAGCTTTTACTTCTCCATATATATACTCCATTGTACTCTAACTTAATTTCTTTCTTCTAAGAATAATTATTATAATGCTTTGAGCTTCTCACCTTCTAGCCTCTTTTCCTATTGGCAAAGCTTTTGGACCCTATAATGCCTTATAAGTTGCCTTAGTTTCATAATGCTTACACAATTCCAACACAATCATATATTTTGTGTAAAGTTATTGGGGCATGTAATGCCCTTCTAAAGAATTTGAGTTTCATGATGAAGTTTGATTGCAATTTTTGTTAGGGTTTAAATTGAAAGAAGGGCATTCAAGCAAAAATGATGTGTAAGGCAACTGCCTTGTTGAGCTTTGTTTTTATGCCTTAAAGGAAAGTTTGACGATATTTTTGCATGATACTGTAATAATTGGAAAAAGCTCATAGTTGTACATTGTTCAACAAATTGTATAACCCTGCGTCCCTCCAAATTCAAACCTTTGATTTCCTCTATACAACACACCCATTCATCATTAGGCTAACTCGAGCTATACAATTAGGGTTTTGTTTTGTGCCATGTTTTATTAATTGGAAATGGTGGTGCTTTCAACTTTTGAAATATGTATGAGACTTGTTTCAGATGCCTCTACAATATTGAATATTTTATGCAGACAATCCTCTTTTACAATTGCTCTGTTAGGATAATTTGACTTTGTATTAGTCCAGTTGATCGAAAATAAAGTTATGTAACATAATCAACATCTACACTTCTGATTGAAATTTGAATATGGATTGTTTTAACACGTTTTTTCAAAAAAGTGAATACGTCAAATATAAGCAATTTCTTAAAATGTTGATGCCGTATACTCAAATGAAGTGTCCCTCCCACATGGCACAATCATGCGACACCGTCTTTCCACAATGCTTTGCACATACCACCTTTCTTTGTACCGAAGCAAGCATATTTATGAAATGTTGTTCGTGGAATACTTTTGTTTGTTTCGTACTATTCTTTTCTATTGGTGTTCCGCTGCACCTTGGATGGCAATTGCTATTTATGATTATTATTGTACATGTCCAATGCTAGTGATGGAACCGACGACGAAGCCAAGTCATTGTCAGTCACTTGAGAGATTTCAAGTGTTGACAACATCTTGTATCATTTTCCTATAATTTATGAAGAATTTGGCAAGGTTTCCTATATCTAGTTGAGAAGATATGTATCAAGTTTCATCGGCTGCACAAGTTTCATTTGTAATTATAGTTGAGAAGAGTTGATAGTCCTCAAATTCCAACTCTATTTTATATTTTAGTTCACTCTTGATGGTCCTCAAATCTTCTAGAGATGAATTATTGATGTTTTTCCATATACATGCTCAAAGTTTCAAGTTGTTGCAGAAGATGGGATATATTTGTCAATTTCGTGATAAGATGGCCACGGAATTTAGATACCTATTCAGACGAAGATAATGCCTAAGAATTTAGGCTTGGATACACTGTACACTTGTCTTGATCTACCATGGGCATGTGTTGGGTTAGTGGCCACCTCTGCCCCAAAATCTTCACAATCAATGATTGTGAATTTTAAATATTTCCATGCTCTTGTAGATTACTCTCGACTTCAATAAACATCATTTACTATGCAATACTGTATTTTAAGAGTATCCAAATTCTTAAGTCAAATTAGTATTTCGTAGCACATTAAATTTCTGCAATTCAGTGTGCTGTCCACTACATTTTCAAATAAAATTGGAATCTGTAGGCTAGGAAGAAAGATCGGTAGGGCAGCACATACTTGCAGTTACCCACCTCCTCTAATTTTTAATTTAAGTACATGAAATAATACTAAATTAACGAAAATACCAAATTCTTCTTTTTTTCACACATCGCAAACCAAGCAAGCAATCCAAAGTAAGCAAAACAAACTCTCTACCATATGTTAATTACTCAAGCAAGCAGACAAGAAAATAAGGAAGAACAAACGAAATGTGTTTGTCAAACAACAATCAATTATAATGCTATAAGCTATATATTGATCACAAAGGAAATTGAAATGTGAACGTGAATTTTTTTTAAATTTTAATTTTTTTTTTATGTAAAGCAATAAACCCGAGTCCCAATGCAATACTTGTGAGTCAACACAAAATGCTCTCCAAATCAACTATCATACTGTAAGGTATGATAATGCTAAAAGTAACAAGGCTGAGAGATATTAGGAAATATTTTAGGAAGGACCAAACCCACCAAGTACCTTGCCCAAAAAATGTGTTATGAACTTAATGACACATTAGAAGGCTGTAGTTAAGGATAATCTTTTTAAGAAATTGATTTTTACAAGCTGGAAACCTACGTTAAAATGCCCCCACATGAGATTTTGTTCTTTTACATACAAGCTTAACTAAAAGTTTTTCTACATCCAACTCAACCAACCAACCTAATTACCTAGCTTGCATGCGGGAATAACCATGAACAAGTATAAATGTATTCACGTAAGTTAAGATTGACTGACATATTGACTCTTGACAAAGAAGGGAGCGTCATAAATGAAAAATATAGCCTATAAATTTTAGTAACTGAATTACTAACAACATTTAGATAACTAGGCCTAACAATTCCCCTTCATCTAAAAGGATTAATGAAGATGAAGAGGAGAGATGGCTCTAAAGCTATCCAATGAAACCCACCCCAAGTTATGAATTAGCAACATGTACCACTAGCATTGATAAACATGTGTTGAACCATTCACTATTTTCCTAATAGCATGGCCTCATTTGCATTGTGCCTATGCCATTCCCTACATCCACCTAACACTACTGTATGCAACATTCACCATCCATCTAATCACATGTACTTAAATTACAATATAACCATCATCGTGGGAATACCGAACTACATTGATCCATGTCTCGATGCTGATTTGTACATCATGTATGACACATCTTACCTGATACCTAACAACTTTGAACACTTCATAAAAACTCTAGTGCTTATAACCCTTATCAGTGTATAATCGTCCAAAGACTGATCAAAACCAAAAGTCTCTTGTTGTCCCCCCAACCTTGTCCCCTCCCGCGCCTTCCCCCTCCCTCCTCCAAGATTAGAGGTGAGAAGTCTATGCAACATAAGCACTACTAGCTATTTAGTCCTCCTCAACAATGTCAATAAATCAAATAACATGTTTAGTGGAATTGGAACAAAGCCAAAATCAAAATTGCCACTAAAGCACCACCCCTTTCATTGAGCTAACAACTAATTCAAGATGGGTCTCTTCTAGCTTTGTCAATGAAATTGATCCCTTGGACCCTATACACCACAATACGCAACATGATTGTGTTCACATTAAATCTGTCAATTTAAAACTTTCAATACATTGCTCTAGAAACTCACAAGGAGAGAATTCAAACACTGAAAAATATCCCTTCCCATGGTTTCCTAATGTTCTTAAACTTTTAACAGGATTGGTCAAGTGAGCATTGACTTATCATTTGAATACTACCACCACATCCTTGCAATCAGTTAAAATATGAAGGCTAAAACTAATAGATAACTCAACTCTACATGCTTATTTTCGAACTCCATGCAAAATAAGAAATATGAGATTAGAAGGGGTTCAAATATTAGACCTCTTAAGTTAAAATGTTACCTAACAATTATTTTGTGAATGATGCCAATTAATTTTTCATGTAGGTGGGCTCCACAATTTCACCAACAATAATATAAATTTATTGAAATGCTAAACAATAAAAAAATATAATTATTATGCCCACTGCAAAGAGAAATAATTTACACCTCTCATGCAATATTTGTCTTCACACGCTTCTTTATGCTCATATAAGACAAGCAATGTGCAACAACCTTCAAATGCCCATGTTTTACATTGTATTTTGTGCATGATGTGGGCTCCATACGACTTACACAAAGTCTTATTTCTAATCTTTTTTATTGAATCTATTTTTTGCATGGATTAAGTGCACATAATGCTATCTTGAGCTTAGTGCCAAGGGCTAAGGGGTATCCATTCTTATGGTACGATCCCAACCACATCCCTTTTTTTGCTATCTCCAAAGGCTTGTACCTTGTGGATGGCTAGGCAACATCTTTTACAATATCATCCTCATTGTTGGACTACAACCCACTTAATTTAATTGCAAATTTAAAATCAACTTCCTCAAAAAATAGAGTATTACATCCTGTATTATCTCACACTTCAACAATTCCGGAGGCCTTTGTTTATTCACCCACTCCTTTATAGAAATACATACTAAAGATTTTTAGGCTTAGATAATTATTTTATCATTAAGAGAACAAAAAATGTCTTCAAAACATATCAAATATCTTATCAACAACCAAATCTTTACTCAAAAGGGCAACACCAAAATATGGAGATATATTGTATCAAAACTTTACGGTAACAATTTGTTTTCTCCTCAAGCAATCTATATACTCTCTCTAAGAAATCATTAAAATCTTCATCGAACTTAACCATCATTATCGACTTACAAGCAACTTTTAGTGAGATCTTTGATATAACATTTCAAACAAAAACTACATGATTTTAACTATAGACAAGGATCTTACATCTGTTTTCATTATTTTACATACAAGCTTAAATAAGCTTGTCTACATAGTACTGTTGTATCGGTATTATTTGATTGTTCTAGATAGTGTATTGCCTCTTGGTTTTATATTGTTTTAACAACTGTTCAATTTCCTAACATCTTCAATAAATTATAGGAAAAAAAAAACCTCATCTACACATAAAACTCAACCTATCAACATATTAACATAATCTAATATAGACTAACATATTAATTCTTAGAAAGAAAGAGTGTATTGTAAAAGAGAAGCATACTCAATGCATCTATTATCTTAAATATTAACATTTTTTTTTTGATTGAGCACCTCTAGGTGTGTTGTACAATTGGGCACTCAATTACTTAGTTTAATGACATCTTTGCCTAAGTTCCAGAGGGAATATATAGATTCAACAATGCAAAGTAAGCGAAGAAATTAAACCAATGATCACAATATTAACAACATTTGAATCACTAGACCCAACAAACTGAATGCCTTTAGATCAAACTAAAACAACGAGATAAAAAAGGTGAAATGAATCCAAATGTGAAGATAAATGCAAGAATGAGGAAAGACAAAAAAGACAAGTTTATGATGTGTTTTGAATTAAAAAAAGGCTAAGAAATGAGGAAGTGAGCCAAGAACAAGAAGCTAAGCAATGACAACAATCACAATGAGACATGGTATGTGGTAAACCACCCACAAATATGTACATAACCACTATTGAGATATTTACATATTCGTCCATTCTAAATTTTGAATTCAAACCATTATTTTGTATATAGTCACATTATTTTACTAGATTAATGCAATTCTAAGTAAATGATTAATTGATTTTAATTCTCAGAGTAACAATAGTTTGTTAGGAAGTATTAGTGCTTCATGGTATAATTGTGTTTGTGATTAATATTGCATGTAAGAATAAATGTAAATGAGTTATTATTCAACAATTCATACTGGATATGTTTAGTATTGTGAGAGATTGTTGGGATAAATGAGGATGTTTACAGATAAGAGATATTATAGGAAAAAAACTTGTTAGAGAGATTTGAGGGATTGAATGCTGATTATGAGATCACACTTATATGTATGTAATTCGTGATTAATGAGGGAGATGATAAAATCGTTATTGTGTGTTTATCTTGTGTTAAATCTAAATCAATTTACATAGTTCACATAAAAAACAAAATAATTAAACAACAATAAATCATATATAAATATGTCCACAACAAATAATACAAATTCAAATATGGAAATAATAGCCCAAATTTAGTGGTTATTAGTCAAAATGACATTCTTGTAATACAAATGAAATAGATTAAGTTCAAATCAATCTTAAAACAAGAAAGACCACATTAATACCGTCACTGAAATTTCAAGATATATAGATTCTGATCCATTTAAGAATGGGGTGTCAACTAAACAACAACTTGTTTCTTGCAATTATGTACCAATTCACTAAGCTATGGGCACCCATATAATGTACACAAGAGTAGGGAACAAATATCACAACTGTAATCAATGCTGATTACACAATTATAAACTTAGACAAATATACACATCACTAGTTTGTTCTAGTGTTAAAAATATGAAGAAGAGCAATATAATCCTAGTCATGTTCTAGGCTTGACTCAATTCTCTACACCTCTATGTCCTCTCTTTAAACCAATACCATGCTATCCCCCCTCTTAGCAAGCATGAAGTTCATAATTTCCCTTTATCTCATGCTTCCATCATTTCTTGGACTCCTAGAGTGTCTCTCTACTTTCTTGAATACTAGCACAAATGAAAACATTCACTAATATGGATCATTACCTATGTGTGGATGTGTTAGAGGCTAGAAAAAACTTCACTTAATTCGAACTAGTTGTTATGAAACCACCATGACTATTGTGTAACCTCAAATTATTGGAAATTGTTGGTTTCATAACTACCTCTTGCAATAACTCGTGATTTTTTCATGAGACATGAAACACCTCATTTTTTCCCATTTCATGACTTTTTTTTTTCTTTCTTTCTGAGTTTATCTTAGGTCATGAGATGATTCATAAATCCCTTCATATCACCCTTCACAATGTTTCACTAAAAACAACTACCAAACTAATGACAACACACTGTTATTTCTTTTTGGATGATGTAAGATTGTCAATTCACACAGATGCTCCTACATCAGATATACGTTAGCTAAGTGAAAAGTTCACAAGTTCCCACCCACGAACCTTAAGTAAGATCTTCCAATGGTTTGCTATACTTTTCCATTAGGATACATTCATCCAAGTTGAATATTTTGCACCATATTCACATTTTTTGTACCGATATATCGGTATAAATAGGGGTAATAGGTAAAAGGGGGGGATTGTTTATGGATCTAGAATCTATGCACAAATTCTATTCACCACATTTCTTCAGTGTTAACACTACCAAACTTCTCATGGGCTTAGACTTTTCTTATAAAACCCCTTTCCAACTATTATTGTACACTTGCATTTTCACCTCTTCATGCTCCATGGATGTCAATTATGGGTTTCCTTGCTTGAAAAAATGGATCTGATAATCAAACCCATGTGATAGGTAATCCTCCTCATGGATGGTAAACCATATGATAATTCATTAGAAACAATACCAACACACTCTTTCAACAAATTCTTCCATTCTCTTGGAAAATCACTTGCCTTACCTACTGTCCCAACTTGCATGGTTTTGGAATTGAAAGCAAAACATGTTTTTCTCATTCTTTACCTCTTTTAAGAATTGTAATTTCAAAAATAATTAGAGCTTTAGGACTAATCTTTGCTTCTTATTTTCCCTTCAATTGAGTTAGTATATTGTCTCTTTACATTCTTCTCAAGAGTTTGTGCTTATTATACCATCTTGTATGCCCTTTATATCAAATTTATATTGTATACCTAACAACACATGACACACATCCATATGCATGATGTCTACATGAATTCATCTTCATAATACCCTATCTATAAACTAACCAAAATTTTCACATTTACAAAGAGTTGACACCCTCTTTGTAGCCAAGTCACCTTGTACATATTTGTGTATACAAGAATTTTCAACACAATCTTATCTACCTTATCATTTGACACAAAATTACCAGTACTATCACCATTGATAATGAATTTTCAGCACTTACCTCCAAAATTTCAAATGGTTTAGAAAATTTCCTCCCTTTATACTAGTTCATCCATCTTCTTTTTGAACTTTAACACCACTCTCTTGATCACGAGAAATTTTCCATGATCTAGTTCGTCCACATACTCATGTGATGCAACATAATCTTCATCTACTTTTACAATATGATTGGCATCATTCATCCTACAACTTCTATTTTTATGTTTTTGGGTACTCATAAGCTCATAAGTAGGTTGTCTATATCTAAAACATGTTCACATGAATCCTCTTTAATCTTCCTCTTGGTGCTTGGTTTTGGTTGTGAGAAGTGGCAACTTCTCCACCATGTGTATAATGTCCTCTTCTAGTAAACTTTTAGCTATTGCCATTGAATCTACCTTTATCTCGTATTCTATTTTGCTACCTTCTTGAGAACTTATTATTAAATTTAAGAGAAAATTAGTACACCTCTTCCATGGTGAGCAATTTGACCATAATTATCTCATCACATGTGATAATTTTGAGCCCATTTATGCATCTCGCATCATTCTCTTGATCAAACTTATAGGAAAAAATGGGTCCTTTACACAACAAGTAAAAACAAGAAGGGTTTATACACCATTATCGACATAGCATATAGAAATGGATCAAAACATATAGAAACATGACTCACCTTGGAAAACCATTTCAGGTAAAAATCTCAGCACAATAACCTTGTTTATTGCATTCAAATTTAACCCAAATTATAGGTACAATAAAATGAACTTTAAGGTATGGTGACACAATATTGAGTATTTGGATGTGGTTACATAGTACACATTGATGTCACGCAAATTTGTAACATGACAATTTTAAACTTTCAAACATGACAACTTAGCCAAAATTCAAAAATTTCCCCCTGAGTCTCCCCAAAACCCTCCTAAGCACTTCTCCATATCAGTTCCCCCTCTGTGTCAGGCCTATCCCAATCCTCCAAGTGATCATATGTGTTGTAATTACCTTGCCCATGTGTTGGAAAGATGAAAACAATTTTATGAAGTTTTTCTGAGACAATGCTTCTCAATGCAATTTCTTCTATAAACATAGAAAGGTTATTTCTAGCCTTTCTGAGACAAGTGTGCATCCTATGAAGTAGGGTTGAAGACCCAAATTCATTGGGAAGTGGTATTTAGGAGATAATATCACATTGCAAGTGATTTAGGAAAGTTTAGGGAAGATTTGAAGGTGTAGGGACAAGTTCAGTAAAAGCAGGTTTTTGAAGGTGAAGGAGCTTGCCGTTCAAAAAGGCACATGAGATTTAGAAGATGATTATGGGAGATCAAAAAATATTTAGAGGAAAAATAATAAGCATTGGAAATCTAATTTAATTCTTTAAATGATGGCAATTTCAAAATTTTCACAAGACCAAGGAACTTATTTCCACAACCCTCGCGGTCCCGAGCAAATTGGTATTTTTAGGGAGTTGCAGGAAGAATTAGATCATGGGAATCATCCCATTAATCTCAAAAATATGTTTGGAGTTAAAATCATATAAATAAGTTCCAAAAAATACCTCCTAGAGCTCCGACAAATTCATCTTCAAGCTTTCTTTGAAGGTACACTCTCGCAGTTATAAATTTTTTGTAGTTCCACATGTCAGAACGACACTGAGGAAAAATGTTTTGTCCCTTTTGTCCCATCCAAAGGGGACAACAGGGATAAAAAAATGTGCTCCATTCCTAATGGAGCTCTTAGAACCATCAAATGACCATGGGAAGCCTTAATAAGTCATCTTTGCCAATTTTCTAAGCCCCCGCCTCGTGCAACCTCAGCTTGACACCTATCACCATGGGGATGAGGCACATTTTTCTATCCATTTCATCCCATTATAAGGGGAAAATGGGGACACAAAAATTCACCCTCCCCCTTGCTCCCGCATGGTCTCTCACATGACCCAAACTTTGGCTTCTAGGTGCAGAAAATTAGCTCTTTTCCCTTATCTGCCAATGAATCACTGCTTGCCACTTGTCATCATAGGGATAAGGTGATTTTTTTTGCTCCTTTTCATCCCATTCCAAGGGGATAACTGGGACAAAAAAATGCGCCCCCTCCCCGAGAGGATAAAAAACCAGAAGTTAGATTTTTTAAAACTCTAATGTGCTCCCGCCCTCCATCCTCCACTCCATGAATGCGTTAGCTCATGCTCACCATCAATCATAACTTGAAAGCACAAATTTAAAACATAAAGTAACATCCTTGGAAGCCATTTTAAAGCTTATTTTGGAGCTAGTTATGACATTTAAGCATGAAAAAACCCTCCGTTGTGCCTTATCTCCCAAACCAAGTTTTTCTCATAACTCATCCTCCCGAACTCCATTTGCCATGAGATTTGAACCAATGTATTCTTTGTGTGAACCAATGTTAAGCCCTGAAAATGGATAAGTGTTGGAGAGCGTGCGTGAAACTTATAGGGGAAACACATGTGGGAGAGATTATGGTGAGCGCGCGTATGGATGAAAATATTCGCACATAGGGGTACATAAAAGGGTGCTCAAGGATTGCTTCTAGAAGGATTGAAGACTTAGAAAATTTTGAGCAAGATGCTAAATTTAGAGATGGAGTGAGTGACACGCAAGAGAAGATTCCATGCAGGAAGAATCTATTTTTGGAGCATGGAACTAACAGTTCGAATTGGAGTATGAAGACTTGTAGACCAAACAAAAGTTATTTTGGGACAAGTAGATGAACAAATGACATGCAATGTTTTGAGCTAATAAAAGGCTTTGAACTAAAGTTATTTATAGGACACCTATTGTTAGAAGAGCTTGCATGCTCCCTTGTTATCTCTGTAATCAACGCACAGATATTCTTAGCATGTAACCTATTTTTATGATGCATAGGCGGCAAAGGGAAAGTCCCCACCCCTATATGTATGTATTGATTTGCACAGTTTGAGACACAAATATTTGTAGTAGAGTTATGCTGTTGATTTATGTGCGCGCATGACTTATGATGATACTCTTATGTATGTATTCAACTTTTGTGTTTTTATGGTGATTAATACAATGGAGTTATGTGGATGGATTCTTGTTATTGATACCTTTGTTACTAGGATTTTACATGGTAGATCTGATCTTGATTCTTGTTTAGTTCATTCATGCATATTGTTAAGATATAGATCTGTTTATGCTTTACTTTTGAATGGATATTATGGATCTGGATTATATGTGTGTTCATCATGCTAACTCCTTGACAAATTCACCATAAAAGAGGGAACTGGTACCCTTGTGTGCTTCGGGTGAGCGCTCAGGTTAGTCTGAGTGATGTGCTAGCACGCCTTGGGTTGTTTGGTAAAATAAAAGACTACATTTGGTTCCATTTTCAGGACCTCTTTTAAAATTATTACAAGGATGTTGCATGATGAAGACGTATTGGTTGACTTTGGCTAGTATTGACAGTTGGGTAGAGAATTTAGAGGAAGAGTGCTTACAGATTTAACACTGGACCTAAATTTGATGTGAACACATGGGTTGAAGAACTTCTGTATCATGAGATCTATGAGATGATTTTCAACTGTTTTCCCATAGAGTTGTACAAGTGGCTGGTAGCATATGCATCAAAGAGAAATTAGAGGTATAGAACTATTGTGTGGACATAGGAAGATTACCAGACCCTACATGATGCTAATTTGATTTGGACACACACCGTAGATCACTACTGTAGTGGTGTTTTGCATAGTTATATGTTGGATTAAATTGTCTCTACTTATTCTTGTCCAGAGCTTTCTGAGTTTCATTTCTTGCGTGAACCAAGAGGATCCTATTTGCGAACTATCCCTTTAGCGATTAAGATCTTGATTGTAACCTTGTATTTGGAGGAGCGACCTATGGCTAGTTAAATCTCATTGCGCGTGAGGGAAGGAGCAGGTGTGGTGAAAGATGGTGGACATGGCGGCTGAAAGGTAGAGAGAATAAATGCGGCTTAAGTATAATGAAGCACATGAGAGGGAATTGACAAAGAGACGCGACATTGAGGAGTATTTGGAGTTGTGGAGAGAGATGGCTCAGGAAGGATTTGGGCTCACATGGAAGATGTAGAGCTAGAGCATTTGGTTCTCCCATCCTTAAGAAAGTGCGATAGATGATCCCTCTCGGCTTATGATGAGAGTGCATCTGAGGAAGAACAATTAAGAGCCATGAGTGTGCATCGGATCTAACCTGGCGACCTAGCCCTTGCATGTGGTGTTCCAGTCCCTGAGACAATTGTTTAGGATCAAGCTAGTATATGTACTTCGGTATCGACATGTAACTTTCATTTTCCCTTGAATACAAGAGTTTTTCATATGGCTATGCAATTGTCTTTGTTTGGTGGTCCTATTAGCGACACATTTTCTGGCGCGTCATCTGCATAAAGTTTGGGTGCATAGAATGTTGGTAATACGTCTAGAAGTAACAAAAATTTACAAACCGAGGGAGTTCAATTTAGTACAACTGTTGGTACACAAGGAAACACACCCTCTGGTATAGCGCCTGCTACAGGAGGAGGATCAGGTGGTTCGGGGTCTAGTGGATCTAGTGGTTCTAGAGGTGGAGGGAAAAATGGAGGTAATACAGGTCTTGGATTTGGTGGGCATGGTCCATACCAACACTTGCAAGTGTATTATGAGATGTCTCTTTACCTACCAGAATACAGAGGGATTGAGGATGCAACTAAGCACATGTATATGTGTGAGATACTATGGTGCGCTAAGGGAATTACAACCCCAGAGCATAAGGAAAGTCAGTTTGATAATACTCTGGAAGGGCGTGTACATAGTTGGTACATGGAGTATGATCCGAACTAGACTTGTCTAGAATATACCGCACTGCATGATGCTTTCTTAGCTAAGTTCCATATACCCGAGTTTGAACAGAAAAACATCAGCATGCTGAAGGACATTAAGTAGGGCATGGATGAAAATGTAAGGGAGTATGATGCACAGTTCAAGACTCTATTGTTCAAATTGTCTAATGATATCCATCCTAGTTAGCATCCTCAGTGGTTTGTTGGAGGTTTGATCACACCTTTCAGAAGGGCGCTCTCACATAATACATTTACAAACCCGCGTGAGGCTTTGGAGGTAGCTCTGTGTGCTAAGGTAGTTGGAAGCGTAGAAACTGGAGTTAGCCCATTTTTGGAAGCTTAGATTACACATATGGTAAAACAATTAGAAAAATTGTCAGCCAATTCAGACCATGAGATGCACAATGGTATTTGGTGCATAGATTGTGAGGTATAAGGACATACTAAGGATAGTTTCCCTTGTAAATAGATGCACGCCATATTGCTTGATTGTGAGATCTATCATTTGGATCATGATTCAAATAGCTACCCCTTGTTGCAGCGCACGATAAGGAAGAACATATATTTTTTTTGTAAGATTTGTAAATCTACCACTCACGATACAAAGAATTACAGATTGATTAATCAGATTCATAATGCCATTGAAACTGGTGTATGACAGACCAATATTGCAAACAATTCTAAGGAACTAGGTGAACATCATAATCATAATCATTATAAAGGGAGCTCTGACGGGGGTGGTTGAGGTAGAGGCTACCGTGTGGGATTTAGAGGCCGTGGTCGTGGTGGTGGAAGAGGTGAATTCTCATGAGGAACCTGTTTCACATATGGATCCCCTGATCATTATGGGCACAAATGTCCTCTAAACATTATCTATTCCTCATGCGGAAAGAATCAGAAGTTTGAGGAATTCCCAGATTTGTATAAAAATATGAAAAAGTGGCAGAAGGAGGATAAGGGCATGGGAATGGTTAAAGTACAACGTGTTATGGAAGATCAGTGGATGCCGAAGTTAGCACCTGACCATGAGGTGATACTTGTGTTGGTGACTACACATGTTGAGGCTGTGCGTGCGCATGAGACTCTGAAATAGAAACATGTTATTACAAAACAAGAGGTATTGCATGAAAATTATCCAGATCCAACCCATTAGAAGGAAGTTTATCATGACTCGATGGAGGTAATTAGAAATTTGTAGGGTTAGATACAATGCTTGAAAGAGAAGTCACGGAAACTGGAGCATGCAAAAGAAGTTGAGCTCCCACAGAAAGATGTTGATGACTTAAAGGAGGTTTGTAAGTTGCTGCGCCTATAAAAAATCATTCCTTTATTAGGGGACTAGTGAAGGGAGAAGATACTGTACGCTACCGTTGAGCACGAGAGATAGATATTGCATGCAAACATGCCATCTCACAGTCTTGAATATGACAAAGAGATCACCTTAAATGCAATAGTTGATGGATGGCTATTGAGTAACATTTTCGGAAGCTCAGATTACACATATGGTAAAAACAATTAGAAAAATTGTCAGCCAATTCAGACCATGAGACGTACAATGGTATTTGGTGCATAGATTGTGAGGTATAAGGACATACTAAGGATAGTTTCCCTTGTAAATCGATACACGCCATATTGCTTGATTGTGAGATCTGTCATTTGGATCATGATTCAAATAGATACCCCTTGCTGCAGCGCACGATAAGGAAGAACGTATATTGTTTTTGTAAGATTTGTAAATCTACCACTCATGATACAAAGAATTACAGATTGATTAATCAGATTCATGATACTATTGAAACTGGTGTATGACAGACCAATATTGCAAACAATTCTAAGGAACAAGGTGAACATCATAATTATAATCATTATGAAGGGAGCTCTGACGGGGGTGGTTGAATATAGAGGCTACCGTGTGGGATTTAGAGGACGTGGTCATGGTGGTGGAAGAGGTGAATTATCATGAGGAACTTATTACACTTATGGATCCCCTGATCATTATGGGCACGAATGTCCTCTAAACATTATTTATTCCTCATGTGGAAAGAATCAGAAGTTTGAGGAATTCCCAAATTTGTATAAACAAGATGAAAAAGTGGTAGAAGGAGAATAAGGGCATGGGAATGGTTAGAGTACAACGTGCTATGGAAGATCAATGGATTCCTAAGAAGTTAGCAAACCTGACCATTGAGGTGATACTTGTGTTGGTGACTACACATGTTGAGGCTGTGCATGCGCATGAGACTCTGAAATAGAAACATGTTATTACAAAACAAGAGGTATTGCATTTCTAATTATCCCAGATCCAACCCATTAGAAGGAAGTTTATCATGAAACAATGGAGGTAATTAGAAATTTTTAGGGTGAGATACAATGCTTGAAAGAGAAGTCACGGACACTGGAGCATTGCAAAAGAAGTTGAGCTCCCACAGAAAGATGTGGATGACCATTAAGGAGGTTTGTAAGTTGCTGCACCTAGAAAAAATCATTCCTTTATTAGGGGACTAGTGATTTGCGAGAAGATACCGCACGCTACAATTGAGCGTGAGAGATAGATATTGCATCCAAACTTGCCACCTCACAGTCTTGAATTGAAAAAGAGATCACCTTGATGCAATAGTTGATGGATGGCTGTTGAGTAACAAGGGAAAACTTGATTGATACAGGTGCATGAGTAAATGTACTCGCTTTGGACTTGTGGAATCAGATGGGAAGACCACCGTTATAACCATCTTCAAATGTGTTGTATATGGAAAACAAAACTAAAGCCACGTCCATTGGAGTCTTGAAGGATGTTACTATTACTATAACAAGGGTCCAAGTTTACTGGGGACTTTGAAGTCTTGGTGCTTGCGGAAGTAGATAGTTTTCCATCTTTACTTGGGCGTCCTTGGTGTTATGCTGAACAATTCTGATTTGTGCTTTAATAAAGATTATTTAAGTTTTGAGAACAAGGAAGAGTGCATGATCATTCCTTTGAAATAAAGAAAAGCTATACCTTATGTAGAACCTTTGAGTGAAGAGGATTTGAATAGAATTTATGTGCGCACCATTAGAGATCCTGAATTATCTTGAGCCATCTAAAGAAGGCATTATTCAATGGGATGATGCATAATCTATGAGTGATACAACCAACGTTTCTTGTGATAACTAGGTGCATGGGACATATGAAATGGTTAAGCATGAGTATGAAAAGTACATCTACTCACGTGTAGATCAGGCCATGTTGTGTTAGGCATTTACGTAGTAACTAGGTACCAAGGTACATTGGTGAAGGAAATCTTGATGTGTTTTTACGCGCTACGGAATCCCAGTGGATAGATCAAGTGGAAGAAGAAATATGCTGGTATATACCTTGCACATGACAACAACACAGTGGTGGATTGCATACATAGAGATAGTATTTTAGAGTGGTGAGAGGTGAGAATCACCTTCTCCACTATGATTTCTTAAGAGCAATGCGCCTACCAAGGCATGCTAATTTCATGGGGGATCGATGCCTTTACATCACGTTCATGAGTGTGAGAGACTCTGGATAGAGGGGTAGGAGGCCTTACCACCGTCACTATGGGTGCATAAGTTTTACTTCACTTTGCGTGGCTGACGTGCATGGTATGTTTATGTAAAGTTGAATAGAGAAACAAGGAATTGACAAGAATTGACTACATGTATGATTCATACCTTTGATTATTTTTCTACTAAAACCTCTAGTGAATGAGGCATTACAAATTATAAAGTGCTTGACTATGGGGAATAGTGTAAAGGCTAAGGAGATTATTCAAGAATTATTAGGAGAGTCAGATCTAGAGGAGCAGATTTTAAGAAGAACATCAGATGAAGAACAGACTTGGGCGGGCCTGGATGGAAAAAGAGAAAGGTAAACTTGTTTACATGATTGATGATGAGGAAGTGGAGAATTTAGATGTTAGATCATATTGTGGGTATGCAGTGAGGTCTTAGACAATGCAAGATGAACAAGTGCATGCATATCACGAGCCTATGAAAACAAAGAAGGTCAACATTGGGACAAATGCAGAACCTAAGGAGGCCATCATTGATGATTATTGGTCTGACTCAGAAGTTGCCAAGAATAATTGATCTACTGCATGACTTCTAGGACTTATTTCCTAGAGCCTATCATGAGTTGAAAGGGGTGCATCAACTCTTTGGGTGAGATAGGGATCAAATTAAAGGAAGGTGTGTGCTCGATTAAGAAGAGGCCTTATAGGATGAATCCTAATCTGTGCATCAAGGTAAAGGAGGAGATTGATAACATGCTGAAATCTAGAATCATTGAGCCCATTGAGGAAATCAAAGTGGGTTAGCCCTATGGTGATAAGCATTAAGAAATATGAAAGGATAAGGATCTGTGTGGATTATAGGGAGTTGAATGACACATGTGTAATAGATCCCTTTCCCACACCATTTACTAAAGAAATATTGGAATGCATTGTAGGGCACGAGATCTACTCCTTCACTGATGGATTTTTTTAAGACATCATGTTATGTTTGTGGAGCCTATTTTCATGTTAGAGTGCGGTACACCTTCTATGTGTTACACTCGGGTATTTTTACGGCGGTCCCGCTCGCCGGTGAGTGGGTCAAGGGGGTTCGGAGGGGCGAAGCCCCTGAAAGAAATTTTCATGGGTGGTTTATTAACCCATGGGTAATGGGTAACCATTATGGGCTGTTTTTGGGCCCATGGTTTTTACCCATTGGTACCCATTTTTTGCCCATGGTTTTGATACCCACAGTTTTTTGCCCATGGTTTTGATACCCACGGTTTTGTATCAAACTGCTTAAGCAATTGTCTATTTATATGGTCTTATGCATATGATACATATACAAGCAAATGCATTGCAAATGTGCTTTGAATTCGGGTGTGAATTATGTAGAGTTTGTTGAGCATAGCTCCAAATGGATCTGGGTATTGTATTGAGAGAGTGGAGGCTTGTAATAAAATCTGAGCAAGTGATTCTTGGTGGACGTAGCCCAAATTGGGTGAACCACATTAAATACTATCTTTCTGTGTTGTGTTATTTATTCTACACTTTTATTTGAGATCTGTAATATTTTCTGCATATTAGTTTCTACTGTTGCGATTCTGTAAGGGATTATTCCGCATATTTTATCTCTTATTTCCTAACAATTGGTATCAGAGCCTGGTTTTGGTTTGCTGAAGTGTTGAATCGTAGGGAAAGTTTTATCTTGAGTGGGAGCTATGGTAGATGATGGAAGATCTAGGGTTGATAAATTCAACGGGTAGAATTTCAGTCTTTGGAAGATGCAGATGGAAGATTACCTTTATCAGAAGGATCTTTATACTCCGCTGTCTGAGAAGGTGAACAAACCCTCGAGTATGACAGATGTGGAATGGGATTTGTTGGATCGGAAGGCACTTGGAATGATCTGGCTGTGTCTTGCATCTTTGGTATTATTTAATGTTTCAAAGGAAAAGACTACAAAAGATCTAATGGATGCATTAGGGAAGTTGTATGAAAAACCCTCTGCCTCTAACAAGATATTTTTAATGAAAAAGTTGTTTAATATGAAGATGTCTGAGAATAGTTCAGTAGCAGATCATTTAAATGATTTCAATACGGTTGTGAATATGCTAGCTTCGGTTACAATAGAATTTGATGAAGAAGTTAGGGCTTTATTAATTTTGTGCTCTTTACCTGAAAGTTGGAATAGCCTGGTAATGGCGGTAAGCAACTCGGTTCCAGCTAACTCAAAGTTGAAGTTTGAGGATGTTGTAGGGGTGATTCTAAGTGAGGAAATGTGAAGAAAAATCTCTGGGGAATCTTCTACTTCAGGGAATGCTTTGACAGTGGAAACTAGAGGGAGACAGAAGAATAGAGGAAACCGTGGAAAATCGAAAGATCAGGCAAGGTCAAAATCCAAGAGCAAGATTGTATGTTGGAACTGTGGAAAGTCTGGGCATGCAAAGAAGGACTGTTGGGAGCTTCAGGACAAGAAGAAACAACAGGAAGAAAACAAGGAGGTAAATGTGGCATCGGGTAATGTATGTCAGGATGCTTTGATTCTTTCTTTGCATAATATTACTGAATCTTGGGTTTTAGATTCAGGGGCTTCTTTTCATGCTACTCCACATAGGCATTATTTTGTTGATTATGTTCAAGGGGATTTTGGGCATGTTTTTCTTGGTGATGATGAGCCTTGCAGTATAGTTGGAAAAGGTTCTGTTCAGGTTAAGATGCAGAATGGGAATACATGGCTATTGAAGGATGTCAGACATGTGCCTACATTAAGGAGAAATTTGATATCGGCAGGGCAATTGGGAAGTGATGGTTGTACTGTGATATTTACAGCTGACTCTTGGAAGGTTACCAAGGGTGCTCTTGTGGTGGCAAGAGGTAAGAAGGTTGGAACCTTGTATTTATCCACTGATAGTACTAATGATTGTAATCTTGTGGCTTCAGATGTAGATACAACATTATGGCACTATAGGCTCGGTCATATGAGCCATAAGGGCATGGACATCATAAAGAAGAATTTTCCTGGATATACAGAAACAGGTTTGGATTTCTGTGAGAACTGCATATATGGGAAACAGAAGCGAGTAAGGTTTCTCAAGGTTGGACCTACAAAGAAAGAGAGTAAGTTAGAGCTGGTACATTCTGATGTGTGGGGGCCAGCTCAGGTATCATCTCTTGGGGGTTCAAGTTATTATGTTACTTTTATTGATGATGCAACAAGGAAAGTTTGGGTTTATTGTATTAGAAACAAATCTGATGTATTTGATACTTTTGTTAAATGGAAAGCCTTGGTAGAGAATGAAACAGGTCTTAAGTTAAAATGTCTCAGGTCAGATAATGGAGGGGAGTATTGCAGCAATGAATTTGATGATTATTGTTCTAAGAATGGAATCCACAGGCAAAAGATGGTTCCAGGAACCCCGCAGCAGAATGGGGTGTCAGAAAGGATGAACAAAACAATAATGGAACATGCTAGGAGCATGAGGATACATGCAGGACTACCTCTTTATTTTTGGGCAGAAGTGGTGAGCACAGCTGTGTACTTAATAAACAGAGGACCCTCAAGTGCCTTGGATGGAGGCATACCTGAGGAGGCTTGGTACGGTAAGAAAGTTGATTACTCATTTCTTAGAGTCTTTGGATGTGAGGTGTTTGTTCATATTGACAAGGATGATAGGACCAAGCTAGAGGCTAAATCAAAAAAATGCACTTTTATTGGTTATGGTGGTGATGACTTTGGATTTAAATGTTGGAGTATTAAGGACAAGAAAATCATTCGGTCTAGGGATGTGGTCTTTAATGAGAAAGTCATGTATAAGCAACAGTTGCAGGAAAACAGGGAAGAATCCAAGAAAGAATATGCAGTGGTAGAGGATCTTCCAGATGGGACAGTGACCCATGAATCAGTTCAGGAACCTACTCAACAGGAACCCCAAACTCCTACAGTGAGGAGGTCTTCTAGGGTAAGAAAAGAACCTGAACGTTTTTCTCCTTCTCTTTATTATTTATTACTCACTGATAGTGGAGAGCCAGAGAGCTTTGATGAAGCAATGCAGGTAGATGCCAGTAAGAAGTGGGAGCAAGCCATGGATGAGGAGCATAAGTCTCTCATGGAGAACCAGACTTGGGATTTGGTGAAGCTACCGGAAGGCAAAAGAGCATTGCAGAACAAGTGGGTGTACAGAGTTAAAGACGAAGAAGGAGGAAAGAAAAGATATAAGGCCCGGTTGGTGGTCAAGGGGTTTGCACAGAAACAAGGTATAGATTTTGATGAGATCTTTTCTCCTGTAGTAAAAATGACTTCTATTAGAACTGTTCTTGGAATAGTGGCAGCAGAAGACTTGCACTTAGAACAGTTAGATGTAAAGACTGCATTTCTCCATGGTGATTTGGAGGAGGAGCTATATATGCAGCAACCAGAAGGATATGAAGTCAAAGGTAAAGAGGAGATGGTGTGCAAACTGAAGAAGAGCTTGTATGGCCTGAAACAAGCTCCACGTCAATGGTATAAGAAGTTTGATAGCTTCATGATGGAGCAAGGTTATATCAGATGTCATTCTGACCATTGCATGTATACAAAGAAATTTGAGGATGGAAGTTATATTATCCTGTGTTTGTATGTTGATGACATGTTGGTTGCAGGTAAAAACATGCAGGAAATAAAAGTACTCAAGAAACAACTAAGTGAATCCTTTGATATGAAGGATTTGGGGGCTGCCAGACAAATCCTTGGTATGAGGATAACTCAGGATAGGAAGGAACGGAAGCTGACTTTATCTCAGGAAGAGTACATTAAGAAGGTATTGGATAGGTTTAACATGCAGGATGCTAAACTGGTTGGGACTCCTTTGGCAGGCCATTTTAAGTTATCAAAGGAGCAGTGTCCCAAGACAGAGCAGGAAAGAAACTATATGTCCAAGGTACCTTACTCATCAGCGGTTGGCAGTTTGATGTATGCTATGGTATGCACTAGGCCTGATATTGCCCATGCAGTAGGAGCTGTGAGTAGATTTATGAGTGATCCAGGTAAAGAGCATTGGCAAGCAGTAAAGTGGATCCTTCGGTATTTGAGAGGGACCATGGGGATAGTTTTATGCTACAGTGGATCAGACACCACTTTACGTGGTTATGTAGATTCAGACATGGCTGGAGATGTAGACAGCAGGAGGAGCACGACAGGTTATATTTACACTGTAGGTGGGACAACAGTAAGCTGGATTTCATGACTACAAAAGCTGGTGGCTTTGTCAACCACGGAGGCTGAGTATGTTGCTGCCACAGAGGCAAGCAAAGAGATGATTTGGTTACAACAATTGCTTGAGGAGTTGGGGCATAAGCAGGAGGAATGTAAGTTGCATAGTGATAGTCAGAGTGCTATACACCTAGCTAAGAACTCTGCTTTCCACTCCAGGATGAAGCATATACAGTTGAGATATCACTTCATCAGGATAACTTTGGAGGAAGATAAGTTGAAGTTGGAGAAGATTCATACCAGTCAGAATCCTGCAGACATGATGACCAAGGTGGTCACAAGGGATAAACTAAAGCTATGTTCAGCTTTGGTTGGCCTTCGCAGATGATAGTGAAGGGTTGAGAAGCTTGCTCAGTGGAAATCAGTCTCCAAGTGGGAGATTGTTATGTTTGTGGAGCCTATTTTCATGTTAGAGTGTGGTACACCTTCTATGTGTTACACTCGGGTATTTTTATGGCGGTCCCGCTCACCAGTGAGTGGGTCAAGGAGGTTCGGGGGTGAAGCCCCCAAAGCAAATTTTCATGGGTGGTTTATTAACCCATGGGTAATGGGTAACCGTTATGGGTTGTTTTTGGGCCCATGGTTTTTCAATACCCATTGTTTTGATACCCACGATTTTTTTCCCATGGTTTTGATACCCACAGTTTTTTGCCCATGGTTTTGATACCCACGGTTTTGTATCAAACTGCTTAAGCAATTGTCTATTTATATGGTCTTATGCATATGATACATATACAAGCAAATGTATTGCAGATGTGCTTTGAATTCGGGTGTGAATTCTGTAGAGTTTGTTGAGCATAGCTCCAAACAGATTTGGGTATTGTATTGAGAGAGTGGAGGCTTGTAATAAAATCTGAGCAAGTGATTCTTGGTGGACATAGCCCAAATTGGGTGAACCACGTTAAATACTGTCTTTCTGTGTTGTGTTATTTATTATGCACTTTTATTTGAGATCTGTAATATTTTTCTGCATATTAGTTTCTACTGTTGTGATTCTGTAAGGGATTATTTTGCATATTTTATCTCTTATTTCCTATCATTTTTTCACAGGTTTACTTGGATGATTGAACAATTTATGGGCTAGTAAAAGATCATTGTGTTAATTTAAGACTCATGTTTGAGAGGCGTCAATAGTTAAGTATCTCCCTAAACATTAAGAAGTGCATCTTTACTACATCCTTTGGAACTCTGTTGGGGCACATCATATGTAAAGAAGGCTTCTTGGTAGATCCTGCCAAGGTTGTTGTCATTTTGGGCTTAGAGGAACCTACTAATAAGAGCAAGGTGTGCAAATTCTTGGGAGACATAGGTTATGATAGCAAGTTTATCAAGGGTTATGTTAGGATATCCACTCACTTAGAGGAATTATTGAAGAGGAAGGGAAAGATCCATTGGGGTGAGGTGCAACAGTGCACGTTTGAGACATTGAAGGAAAGGCTTACTTCTGCGCCTTTTCTGTGCTTTCCTTCATGGACCAAACCATTCCATGTGCATGTGGACACCTCTGGCATGGCCATTGGCACAATATTAGCCCAACCTGGAGAGGGTGTTTTTGATCATCCTATTTTATTTACAAGTAGGAAGTTGACCTCAGATGAGCATGATGATACAACTATAGAGCGCAAAGCATTATCCATGATTTATGCATTGCACAAGTTTAGGCAATATCTATTGGCAAATCCGTTTATATTTTATATTGATCACATGACACTTAAATATTAGGTCAATAATCCCATTTTGCAAGGGCACATATGTAGGTGGATTCTCTTGTTCCAATAATTTGACTTTATAGTAGTGGTAAAGCCAGGCAAGAGTAACTCAAGACCAGATCATTTATCAAGGATTAACTCAAGTGAGGATGCGTAGAGCATTAAGGATACAATGTCAGATGCACAAATTTTTAGATTGAACCACACGCCCTCTGACTTAGAGGATATTGTTGTATTCTTGCATATAAGTGTGGTGCCTAAAGGGATGAAGGCTTTGGAGAAGAAACAACTTGCTCTACGCGCCGAGCCCTACATGTTAATTAGTGGATATTTATACAAGTTAGGCTGGGCTGAGGTTTTGTGCCAGTGTGTACTTGAGCATGAGCATACTACCATTATGGAGGAAGATCATGGGGGGATTGCATGTGGACATTATGTAGGAAATGCTACCGTGCGCAAGATTCTATTGGTAGGCCTTTGGTAGGAAATGATTTATAAGGATTGTATAGAATATTGTAAGGCCTGTGATCATTTCCACCACCTTGGAAATCTTGGGCATAGAGATGAGAGCCTTTGAGGCCTATTTCTAACGCATAGCCTTTTGAAAAGTGGGAAATTGAATTTGTGGTTCCTATTTCCCCAACCGCATGCATGACTAGATCACACTATATTATAACTTGTACAGACTATCTTACAAGGTGGGTAGAAGCAATGCCTACAAAGGATTACACGATGACAACAACAACAACAAGGTTCTTATGGGAGAATATAATCAATAGGCGTGGATGCCCATTGAGTTTGATAAGTGATAGGGGAACTCATTTCCTTAATGAGACTATCAGGATATTATTGACAAAATTTATGGTGGCCCACCATAAGACAACACCCAATCACCCACATGCCAATGACACTGCTTAGGGTTTCAAGCACTTGAAGAAAACATTGATAAACTTATGTAGTTGGATGAGAGGTGTGCCATAGCACGTTAGAGTCAGAAGATAGAAAAGGCCAAGAAAAAGACATGACATGATCGGAACATTAAAAACAAGAAGATTGAGGTTGGACACATGGTTCATTTGTATTATTCAAAGTTTTTACGCCACCTTGGAAAGTTCCAAGTGCATTGGTTTGGACCGTATGTTGTGACTTACATACTTGATTCAGGTGCATGCCAGCTATAGGAATTAGAAGGGACACGATTTCCCGGTTATTTCAATGGGAGTAGGCTGAAGCCCTGATGTAAATAAGTCTTCTTGGTGTTTGTAATAAGGCAATATTTCCATTTAGATTATATTTCACTTAATGCATTCCTTTATATGTGTTTCCTTTCAATGTGGCTATGCTTTTTCAATTTAGTTTAGTGTTTTGTTGTGATAAGTGTGCTTGCACACCAGTGGTTGATTACAATCTCTATGATTTCATGCATAGAGGACCGTGCATACAATTAGTGTGGGGTAGATGGAAAGCAAGAACGCGTGGGAGGAGTTGATATTTAAAAATACCTAAGCACTAGAGGAGCATGCATATTGATGTTGATGTTGGTTGTTGAAAAATGGTGATAAGGTGTTATAAGAAGAATGGTGATAATAAGGGTGATATCAAAGGGGAAGTCCATGTATAGTTAATGAGCGTGCATGACAACATGAAGTAGGCAACGACATGGATAAATACTTGGCATAAAGTGTAGAGGTGGATGTAATTTGGTGCATGGTGCGCACATAAGGAGGTATGCGGTCGGTGAAGTAGTTTGTGTGCCAAAAGGTTGCAGTTGGTACACACGTTGGGTGCACGGTGGAAGCATGCTTGGAACTACAGAAATGGTGGGAAAAGGTAGAAAATATGAATTTAATGTAGTCATATGGTGGTAGTTGGCAAGAAATAAATGCGGGTAAAAATTAAAACACTATAAAAGGAGTATCGAGGTAAATCATTTTTTTTACCTTACCTTGTGTGAATTTGTGGAGAGCTGTTGCATGACCTAGCTAAAAATTCGACGATCAAGAAAGAAATCGGCGGTAAAGTTGAAAAATCATGCACCAAAGGGCAAAGAAGAACACGACCAAGTGATGAGAGTTCTTTTGGAAGGAGTCTTGCAGATTAGACGATGTGGTGTGGGTTTTGATTTTATTTAGTTAGGGTTTTGCAAATTAGGGCATGAAATTTAGAATTTAAGAAAAGTACAATGGTGTTGTTTCTAGGGTTTATAACAGGAGGGTTAGAGTGTCACAAAAATCAAGGAATAAGGTAGAAGTTTGATTTTACACGTTAAGATGACACCAAATAAAGTGGTAGCCGCATCACCAAAGAAGAAAGGCAAGGGCAAGGACAAGCCAACCCCCACAGTGGATGTTCAAGAGGAATGGTACTTGGAATTATAGTACCCAGATGGAGTCATAATGGGAAAAGAGTGGGCTTACCATGTCAGGAGTATGACAGTTACTGATTATAACCATCAGACATACCTAACTGCGCATGACATGACGGCAGAGCTCGTTCAATCAACTGATGAAAGAACCCCAGATGATAAGCCAGTGTATGATGATAGGGTGAAGAGGGTATTGAATAATGTTGGACTGTTGCAGCTGTATGAGCTTCTATTCTTTGGGAAGCCTGAAAGAATATATCAGTGGTTAATGTCATGTGTGCTTGAAGATTACTTCTATTTCACAGGCAGAAGGATGTGCATCACTGTGTAGTTGATTGAGAAGTACATTGGACTCATCAATATTGGTAACTCGTTTGATGATGATTTAGGTAATTATGAAGAGGTGAAGAAATATGCCAAGGAGTTTTAATACAAGAAGGGCGGGCACATGTTTGATATTGTAAAGTTGAAAGACCTTGTCATGAGGATGGCCATGTATTTTCTCACCAAGCTAAGTGGGCAGGAGCGAAGGACACAAGTAAATAAATGGCAACTTTATGTATGCAAAAATATATAAGAAAGAACCATTTACAATATTTCTTCCTTTATAGCTAAAGATATTATTGATGCTGCACACGATGGTGAGAAGATCATGTTTGGGAATATTTTGCTTGTGATAGTGTTTTAAGAGATTAGGGTGTTGTTATCCAAAATGTGCCCCTGCTCATATTTTGTGGCTAACTCCTCTCATTTTTTTCCTCTCTTGTGCCTTATTCATAATATTTTTCTTTTCAGGCACTCAAAACCTTTTGGAAATGACACCATTGGATAGAGATCTTTCTCAGCTTTCCAGAAAGGTAAAGTTTTCCTCCTAACTCCATGTATTTTTGAAGTTATGGCTCGGCGGAGTTTTTTGGAAAAAATTTCCCCTGAAAGGCCCACCGCTAATGAGATGCCGCCACATGGCACCTAGAGTGGCGGAGCGCAGGGGAAATTTTGGAAAATTTTCCAATTGACCAAAAAGGTGCAAAAATTTGAATTTTTTTCCTGCCGACCCTATTTGGCCATGTTTTTCCCTAAAACTTCAAATTGCCATATCTTTCGATCCAAACCTTGTTTTTTCACGTTCTTTATATCAATGGAAAGCTGGTAAAATTCTATACAAGATTCTAGGGTCATTTTTGCATTTCGGTGGAGTTTTGAGAGAGAAAATAAAGAAACACCTCTGGCACATGGTCATGGACAGAAATGACGTTTCAACCACCGTTTTTAATGAAGAATGGCTCGCATTCTCTCCCAGCATGGCTAAAAATGTCAGGGAATGGGTATGTCAGGGAACCCATGCTATTTTGATGGAATTTTGGTCAATGGTTGAACTCCTTACATGTTTTCCCGTGTTTCTCTCTCCTGGGGTCGTGGTTTGCACTGTAAAATCTAGAATGAGTTCATTTTGCAAAGGGGAGACACTTTTTCAGCTCTGCAACTTCCTTTTTCTTCCTCCTTGGCAAAATTTGTGAAGAAATTTTACCTTTCCATGTAATGCAGCACCTTTTCTTGCCTCTGGATCACTGTAATGTACTGTATTGGATCTGAGATGTTGATATATGTTCTGTGATTAAAATCCCTCAATCCTTTCATATATCTATCATTGCTTTCTTGATCTTTCATTACATTTTGAGAATTTGTGCATGTTTTGTGCTGTGTTTCCTTATGGACTGTGTATTTCATGCGGCATCAGTTGTCTACAACTCCTTTGGTGCATCACCTATTAGCATTAGTTCTCTCTTTTTTGCATTCTCTATCTTTGTTTCCTTAGAATTTAGAGTAGATTTAGGAGTTTAAACCTCTACAATTGTGCGAGTGAAATAGCTGATCAGAGGAGTTGAGGAACTAACCTCTAATATGGAGATTCCTCTTCCATTTTACAAGTCCCACACTTGGGAAGATGATTTAATGTTGTGCAATCACACTTGGATGCATAGGGTGATCAAACTAGAAATATGATCAACATCTATGGGGTGCTGCTGATTTGCAATAAAAATTTTGGCATGCCCGGTGGGACCTTTGAGGTCTTCCACTTTATCTTTGACAGGTTGGTGTGTTCCTGTTAAAGATTCAGGCTTTTGGAGGCACTTTCAAAAGTACATCTGGCAACTCCATCTGGTAAACAACTCATTCTCTAAGTTGTAGACATGTTTTCCATTCATTTCCATCCATTCTTCTTTCCATCATTTTCATTCTTTTCCATTCCATGAAGTTGTGCAATCATGACTTCATTTCCACCATGGAATTCACATTTACAACAACAGTATATCACACCTCCAACATGTTTTACAAATCCTCCAAATCAGCATTTTGATCAAATTAAAAATCAGCATGTCTACCCATATGAGCAGCAGTGCCAAAGTCAGTTTGGATATGAAGCATGTCAAGCACAAGGGTATGTTGGTTGTGAGGGTAGTCAAGAAGAAAATGCAGATCTACTGGAACAAATCCAAAAGATGGAGGTAAACATGGTGCAATCTAGGGCTCAAGCACAAATGAAAGCATTTAGAATCGGTTGTAGAGCACCTTGTCCATGGGTGGGACCTTTTCCAAGGCATTACATCCCTCAAGAGAAACTAGACTTCATGATTACAACACTACCATTGCTTGCAAAGTGGACTGAAGGAATAAAGGTGTATGAGTGGACTATTCAACAACCTTGTCAATAGGGAAGCACATCATCTCATGCCTTTTCTCTCCCTCTTTCCCAATCTATTTTATCTCAGCAGTGTCAAGTTTTAAACTCTCCATTTGCTGTCCCAAGTGTTGTATCCATTTCTCCATTCCCTATTCTTCCACCCCATTTCAATTCTTCTGTCCTTTTCCCTTCCAAACAGCCATTCCCTCCAAAGAAACAAGAGTTCCTACCCCCTCCACCACCACAAAAAATTGCAAAATCAATTGAGTTACAATCCACTTCTCCTCTTGCATTCCCAAATCCATGTTGGGAGGATAAAAATAAGAATGCCAATAAAGGAAAACATAGCAACAGAAAGAAGAGCCAAACAAGGATGAAGAAATTCAAAGTCTGAAGAGTTAGGCTCTTAAATTCGGGATTATAAAAATCCCCTTGATGGTGAAACCAATAGAGGATGTTGAAGTTGGCGAACAAGTGGAAAACAAGGCTGATTTTATAACAGCAGTGAAGCGAGAAAAACAACAGTTTGTTGGTGATGAGTTGGGTGTCCGTGTTGGAACTTTGCCCAAAGAAAATGTTGATCCAGTTTGCACTGCAAAAATAAGCCATCGAGAAGGAAGGAAAACCATCTCAAAACCCCATATTCGAGGAGCAAATGGATGAGGTCAAGTCATTTTTTACAACAGTAGAAGAAGGAAGCATTATTGATACAATTTTGCTTTCATTTGAAGGGGCTGATTTGATTGATGAAGCCATTATGGAGGTGAATAAAACAGGTCCAAATTGTGAGCAAAAGGCACAAGAAATTTCATGCTTCTCTCCCACTTCATCTCTCCAACAATCTGATTTTTGGGATGAGTTTGGATTGACAAGTTTCATGTTTGAAAATGCAGTTATACAGGGTGAAGACAATGCAGATTTGGAGGCCAACATACAAGAGGGGGAGACTTTGCTACAACAAGACATTCAAGAGTTTGATTTTCCATCAGAATTAGAAGAATGTTTAGATGAAGAGCTAGCTGAAATTACCATGTTTCCTTCTTCACCATTCGTTCTCCAACAACAAGAACTTGCTGCCATGGACAAAAGAGGTCAAGGACAATAGCCTACAGTTTGTAACATGCCTCTTAAATCAAATCTGAAAGAATTTGATCTTCCAAAAGCTGCAATGGAGGAGCTCCAAAGCCAACAATGTATTGCAGCATGGTAAAAACAATGCAAAAGCAACTTCATTGGATGTTGCAATCAATAACGAGGAGTTACACACTATAGAAGAGTTCCATGTTGCCATGAAGGAAGAGAACGGGCAGAAAAGTCCTACCATTGCTTCCACATCACCCACCCAAGAAGGTCTACGAGAAGACTCCATTTTTGGAGTTGAAAATTAGAGCTATGGGCATATCAAATGGATCATACCTTGCCCAATAAGGGATTTGACTTCATTGGAGTCAAAGGAGAAGTCACAACCAGTCATGCTTGCTTCTAAGCATGAGGGTGAGCTACAAAGTACCAAGGATCAGATGTCATACCTCTTCAATCCAAATGCAGAGCAAATAAAAGAGGTATTGGATTTGTTTTTAGTTGACACCTTGATGATTTGGGTAGAAGATCAGCTTTTTGTTAATTTTCCACTCATCCAATCAGCCATGTTCAGTGCCAAATTAGTTACATGGTTGTAAATTTTGAGAAAGGGAAGTTATTTCTCCCAACCAGTTGCAGGGTTTTTTTAGCCCACTTTTGCTTCTAGTTGGAGTAGGATAGGTAGTTTTTCTTTCAGTAAAAGAAGTGCTTGTGCACACTTTGCATGTTCCATTTCAGAGCATGTATGATTTTTTGTCTTGTACATAGTTTTTGTGGTGCTGGTTTTGCTCTTGCACAATCTATTTTAGTGGGTTTCCAGGTGGCTCAAAGAGGAGGTTTTCAAAGTTCGGATCAGTTTGTAGGCTACAACTCATGACTCCATGCCCAATGGATACTTCAGACAACTGGTAACTTCATCTAGCAGGCAGATGACCCCTTTGAGTCGCTAAAATTGTCATCCAAAATGTGCCCCCTGCTCATATTTTGTGGCTAACTCCTCTCATTTTTTTCCTCTCTTGTCCCTCAGTCATAATATTTTACTTTTTAGGCACTCAAAACCTTTTTGAAATGACACCATTGGATATATCTCTTTCTCAGCTTTCCAGAAAGGTAAATTTTTCCTCCTAACTCAATGTATTTTTGAAGTTATGGCTCGGCGAAGTTTTTTTGAAACATTTTTCCCCTGAAAGGCCAGCGGCTAATGAGATGCCACCACATGGCACCTAGAGTGGTGGAGCGCGAGGAAATTTTGGAAAATTTTCCAATTGACCAAAAAGGTGCAAAAATTCGAATTTTTTCCTGCCGACCCGATTTGGCCCTGTTTTTCCCTAAAACTTCAAATCGCCATATCTTTCGATCCAGAGCTCGGTTTTTCGCGTTATTTATATCAATGGAAAGCTGGTAAAATTATCTACAACATTCCAGGGTCATTTTTGAATGTTGGTGGATTTTGGAGAGATAAAATCAAGAAATTCCTCTGGCACATGGTCATGGACAGAAATGACATTTCAACCACCTTTTTTAGTGAAGAATGGTTCGCATTCTCTCCCAGCATGGCTAAAAATGTCAAGGAATGGGTCTGTCATGGTACCCATGCTGTTTTGATGGACATTTTGGTCAATGGTTGAACCCCTTGCATGTTTTCCCATGTTTCTCTCTCCTGGGGTTGTGGTTTGCACTTGTAAAAGCTAGAACGAGTTCATTTTGCAAAGGGAAGACACTTTTTCAGCTCTGCAACTTCCTTTTTCTTCCTCCTTGGCAAAATTTGTGAAGAAATTTTACCTTTCCATGTAATGCAACACCTTTTCTTGCCTCTAGATCACTGTAACGTACTTTATTTAATATGAGATGTTGATATATGTTCTGTGATTAAAATCCCTCAATCCTTTCATATATCTATCATTGCTTTCTTGATCTTTCATTACATTTTGAGCCTTTGTGCATGTTTTGTGCCGTGTTTCCTTGTGGACTGTGTATTTCATGTAGTATCAGGTGTCTACAACTCCTTTGGTGCATCACCTATTAGCATTAGTTCTCTCTTTTTTGCATTCTCTATCTCTGTTTCCTTGGAATTTAGAGTAGATTTAGGAGTTTTAAACATCTACAATTGTGCAAGTGAAATCAGCTGATCAGAGGAGTTGAGGAACTAGCCTCTAATTTGGAGATTCCTCTTCCATTTTGCAAGTCCCACACTTGGGAAGAGGATTCAATTTTGTGCAATCACACTGGATGAATAGGGTGATCAAACTAGAAATCTGATCAACATCTAGGGGGTGCTGCTGATTTGCCACAACAGGTGCTCGATGGGCCTAAGGACAAGATATGGGAGTATCCTACAAAAGATCCCTCCCTTGCAAAATGATTTGCAAATTATACTTGCAATTCTGTAACACCAACATGTAAGGTGCAGTTGGACAAATGGTACAAATGAATGCGTGATGTATTCAGTGTTGAGTCAAGGATTATGAATTAGTTACACACTCTTGTGGATGGAGTTATCGATTTCAATGTGTATTAACAATTTTTCATTGGGGGGTTCATGTTGACTGATGACACTAAGGGGCCCATGGTGTAAACTCTCGTTTGCTTTCATAGCACAGTACTTCTAGAGTGTTGTGAATAGATTCAAGGGGGCAAAAAAATTGAGGTATGATCTATGTGAAGTAGACAAGGAACACCATGAGATGATAAAAACACTTGTCTACACCAAGAAGCACACCTATGAGGAGAAGTATGTTTCAAAAAGCATACACTTGATGGAGCCAGTAACTTTGTCAATAGCTTTAGTGGATGTAACAAGGACATATATTTATTTAAGGCCTCTGTTTGTGGATGGAGCATTCATAGAAGATGATGTAAGCATTCCTGAGGAACCCTCCACATGTAAGAAGGTTGAACTGAAGAAGCGATGGTGTGAAGAGACTTATGCCATGACTAGAACTAAGGGAGTGAGAAAAGATAAAACTCCCATTCGAAGAGCACCCATAGAACAAACCTTAGAAAGGAAGGAGGTAGGGACAAGCACTTATATAAGGAGGAATCCTATTAGAAGAATGTATCTAGTGCAAAAGAAAAAAAAGATAGTCCACAACTCAGATTCTATGAAGATAGAGAGATAGGGGGAAGAATAAGGAGTCGAGAGTGAGGAAGAGCAGGTTAAGAAGCTGAGCCCGTAAGTACATACCATCGAGTAATCAAATGAAGAAGGAGAGGATGAGCGCTTTGAGGATGACCATGTAATGGATGTGGATGGAGAAGGTGTTGGCGCAACCAACACACATGTTATGAAGGAGAAACTTAAACAAATAGAAGAGCTTAAGGATAGGCCCAATCCCAACCCAGAACTAGAGCCCAGATTAGAGAAAGAGGTTGCATATATTATAGAGCACTTGGTGGAGCATGAGGTGGCTCACAACAAAGAGGAAGAAAGAAATGAAGAAGAGAGGAGTGTCAGACAGGAAGGGATCATGGGAAGAGAATCACTCCTTACTATAGGTTTCCCCATGGGTGCTCGGGGAAAGAGGTAACCATACATCCCCAAGAACCTATAATGCAATATGTGGATGGTCCGAGTAATGTTCTGCACACGAGGTATCAGAGCATGATTCCTGCAGATGAACTATTTTTTTGGTCCTCATTCGATAAGAAGGGTGTGCTCTCGTGCACAAGAAAGATGTTGTCCTGGCATTTTGAATCTCATATTGAGGAGCCAAAATTTGAAGTAAGCACACATTCCTTACTGGATACCCATGAATATTCAGTGTCAAGAGACATGTATCAATTTTTTGATTCTTAGAAATTAACAGATGAAGAAGCGCGTAATGTGCTTAACAAACTATCAGTAGAAGTGGGATCTAGAATTTTTGATATGAACAATAGTATAAGGTACATGCAGAGGGAGCTGGCAGAGAAGAACAAATAAATAATTGAAAGGGATAAGGAGGTAAAGAAGGAAGAAATTATTACGTAGTTAAAGCAAGAGTTAAGGGATGAAAAAGGACAAACATGCACACTTTATAAGAAGGCAAAATTCATAGCTGAGGCAATTTTAATTGTGCGCCCAAACCTAGATGCTCTGGATAAGACAACGTATGAGTCTGATTTTCATTGTCTTGAAGATCTAACACACATAATTACTTCCCAACTAGCCACTCTTACCTTAGAATATGCAAAAGAAGTTATGGCTTCATTGATGATCTTGGTAGTAGACATTCTGGCTTCATTTGGAATGCTATTGAGTATAAGTTTTTGTCAAAAATTGGGAGGGAAAATCTAGTTGAATTGTTCTTCTGCAACCATTTTGGTGAAAGGAGACATGGAAAAAATTTCTTCCAGAAAAGAAGATGAGGTACATGGTGCAAAAAGGAGGAAACCCAGGAGCCAACATTTGTACCACAATAGTAGGAGGATGAATCATTTTGTGACATCTGAAGAGGGAGACGAGATACCAATCTTGATAAGACTAAACAGTCTTTCCCATAGTAATATTGATCTAGAGGAAGTATTGAGGAACTTTGAGCTGTAAGAGGGTTACCCTGAATTTTCGAATGATGCAAGCCATATAGAAGAAGAAATGGTGCTTGGTGGATTTAAAACAGAGAAATCAACTCGTATGCTTATCCATGAAGAGGAAATATTATTACTCCCATTTAGAGATGAAGATACTCTTGATCATGTCATCCATGAAGAGAAAAATTAAACTTGTGATGATCTCTCAAAAGGTGTGAAGGAATGGTCTGTGCAAGAACTGATAAGAGCTGTAGAAGAAATAGAAGACCCTGAGCTAAGTCTCGAACTCCTGATGCAAGCTATGGACCTACAATACAAACATGAATCTATTCTTGGTGTCTCAACTGATTTAAAAATTGGTCATGAAAAAGCAAAGGAAAGTGAAGAATCTGATGTCCCTCCTGAGCCAATGGGTGCTGGATGTATTGAAGGAATTAAAGTTTTCTCCTTTCTATTTGAAAAAGAAGATTCTTTATATGATGAAAAGGTTGATTTTTTTTTGAGTTTTACAAGGACTAAGTTCCTCTAGAAAAAAGAGTAGGGGAAGGAAATGAGTTTTAAGATGATGGAGCAAATCCTCCCACATATTTCCTTGAATTTCAAAATGAAGATTCTTCAAATGAATGCAAGGGTGAGATTTTTGTAGTTCCAAAGGAAAACTTTGTGTAAGAAATCCTAAGAGTTATGGAAGAAATGGAAGATCCTCAACTCAGTCTTGAACTATTGATGCAAGCCATGGATTTTCATGATGAGTATGAATTCAGTTCTGCATCTTCAACCAATTTCAATTTTGGTCATGGTGAAATAAGACAAGGTGAAAAATCTGATGTAGCTCTTGCAATAATGGTTGATGGGTATGATGATAAGATTAAAGTTTTCTCTTTCACATTCAAAGAAGATGAGTCTTTCTTAGTGGGAGATATTTAAACAAAATTTCTTGATCTCTTTAGAGATGAGACTCCCCACAACAATGAGTCAATGGCTTCGTGGAATATCATCACTCAATGTTTCCCACTTAGGGGTAACCTTTGAAAAGAGAAGAGTGCTACGATAAAAGTGGGTTGTCCCCTGCCTTGTACTATATGTGATTTAGGTTTTTTCCCCTTTCCCTTTTGTGTGTGATTTTCCATTTTTGGTGTGGTGTGTTTCCCTTTAGTTGAGTGTTTGTGTGTTATCCCTTTCTGTCAACCTCTTGCAAGTTGCATGTTTCTTTGAAGCCCAATGGATCAGGCAATGGTCAGAGTTATGTATCATTTTTTTGGCGTTCTCATGTCATGTCCTCTCTGCGATCGATCCACGACATGTGCCCAAGTTAGAGCTAGCTGTTGTCATGAGTTTTTGCAAGGGAAAAATTCACACTTGAAAGAATGACAACCATACCCTACTTGAATTTTTTTCTCAAAGGTTGTTATGAGTCCTCCTTCTATTTCACTGGATTCTTAGCAAATTAATGAAATAGATAAGGGTAATAGGCCAAGGAGAAATACCTATTTGTAATGTTGGTTGAAGGTTGTGTGCACATTTTGATTTCCTGATCCAAGTTAACTGTGAGAGCTCCCTTTTGGCTAGGAGGAACTACCTGTAAATGCAAAACAATACCGCCTGATAGATTTAAACAAAACAATGAGTGGACTACCTAACAAAAGCTAGATCCAGGAAGCGTGATGCTTCCTGAACAGGATATCAATCCACTTTTTATATAACAGTATTAATGCTAATTAAAATATACATGAAATAACAATCCTATTGGAATTGAAACGATCTAGGTATCTCATACAAAACAATAAGAAAGGTTAGGTAAAAGGTGATTGGGGTCAAAACAGGTCAGGTGATCGGCTGGTGTTGCATTGCAAGTCTGGTAAAGATTGAAAATGGTTATGGGATGTTGGGAAATGGGTACGAGCTTGTTGGTTTGAGGTATATTACCAGACATAGTAGCCGATGTTGGCTAGATGACTGATGCTGGTTAGGTAGAATGATTGAAGTTGGTAGGGGAAATTATCAAAAAGTTCTTGGAATTAGTTTTTCAGACTCTCTATGATTGCACAGAGGTTGGAAATGGTGAGCATGAGGTTGAAAAATGGTCTTGAAGACTCAAATATGGTTAGAAGAGGGTGAAAACATGTGAAAGGGCCATGTATGGTAAGGTGATAGGTTGGTGGGAGGAAGGAAGTATATGGGTGTGGAGAAAGATAAACTACTGAGATGAATAATAAATCTTACTGAAAGAAAACAAAGGTAAATGAAGAGGTGTTAGGTACTTACTAAATGGTAGATTTAGAGAATGTGGGTGATGATGATGGCGAGGGAAGAGATCCAGAGAGAAGAGCCATTGTTTTCATGTCGCGGCATTTCAAACCTTTGTGCTTCTCTATGTGAATTAGTGATCATGAAGAAGGTGATGAATGCCAAAATGGTTGTTGGTAGTGATCCTGTGTGTCTTATTTTGCCTAACTGCTAAAGAAATTTGTGTGCTCCAAGTCTCTGTTTGTATGAGATCCTGAATCGAATGACCAACCTAGGTAAGGGATTTTGGAAATGTATTTAACCTAACTGGCAACGGCTAGGTGACCGATGTCTCTTGCGATATAACCGACGTCGGTCAAGGCGGGAATATATAGGTTGGCCAAAAATAGCTAGATTGTTTCTATTTTTGGCATGATCTCAAGCCTTCTTCTGATTCTTGAGTGATAGATCACGTAAAGATAAGTAGGATTCCTTTTGGGTTTGTTAATAGGAGTTAAGTCTAGGTTTAGACTAAGTGCTAGTTGGTTAGTATAGGCTTAGACTTGGTCGTAGGTCATTAATGAGGTTTGAGTGGGTCATTTGAGTGAGGTGGCTAGGTGAGTTGGCTAGGTGAGGTGGTTAAGTGAGGATATTAATTAATTTAATTAAGATGAGTAATTCAATTAACATGTCCACTAGGGGATATGAATTGGTAGGATATGGTTAATTTAATTAACGGGGTTTAAAGGGGAGTATGACCCAATTTTGATGTCTACACCTTCATATCACCCTAATCCATGTGTCATTCCTATCCCACCTCTCTGATAAGTCCAATATTTTGTGTCAACATGTCTATAGGTGATTTAGGAAAAGCAAGTGCACCTAGGTACTCCGAAGACATGATTAATTGAGATAGGCTCTCTGACAAGCTTCAGGAAAGACTATTTTCTAGTCTTCTTGAGGCTGGTACATACCCTGTGGAGAGGAAAGAAGGACTAAAAATCATCATGGAGGTGCATTAAAGAGCTAAGAATTTTTTATAATTGGTTTTTGAAGAATCTGGGAAGTTTCTGAAGTTTTGGAGCAATTTCAGCAAAAGTGGGTCTTGGAGGCTTGAGTAGTGCACAATGCAAAAATAGATCCTGAGCTTTGGGAAATTTTTTTGAGATCTCTATAAGGAGTTAGAAGACAAAAAAAATATAGTCAAAAATATAATTCAGATCCCTATAGGATGGTAGTCTCACATTTTTCACAATACTTAGGAGGTTCTGTCCACAACCTGTTTTCAACATGCATAACCTTCAATCTCAGAGAAAAATTCTATTTTTCAGGGTGTTTCAGGAATAATAAAGGTATTATACCATCACCATTGTGTTTATAAGGCCATTTTAATGCAAATTCATATAAATAAGTGTCAAAAAACTCCTCCGGGAACTCAAGTTACGACTTCAACAAGTTACCCCCCAAGGTATGTTTGAGGAGTTAGTCAATTTTCAGGCCTAAAAATTGGACCAATTAGAGAGTGGCACAATTTTGTGCACCAACCATCCCAAATATTTTGGAAGTTTGGTGCAAAAAAATGTGCCACCTCCCATTTAAGCCCCTGGACCTCAAGGTGACCATTTTTAAGCTCCTTTTACAAGTTTAAGCCCCCATGCTCCAAATTCAAGCCCCCAACTTCGTCCAACCATGCAACAGCAGGTGGACCAAAGGGAAGGGAAAAATTTTGTGCACCAAAATTCCTAAACATTTGGGATGGCTGGGACAAGAAAGTGCGCTCCTTCCCAACATGAAGAATTTAGTGTTGCTTCTTGCTACTTTTGCTACTACCTACATACACGCACTGGATAATTGCTATTGCCATATTTCTTCTCCTTCCTCCATTACTACCACCTCTGAATGTTTCCTGCTACACCTCCCATTCATTTTCCATCCTTCCCCAATGCTGTAATGAAAAAAATGGATATTTTCAAGGCAAAACCATGTGGTGAAAAATGAAGATTTGCTCATAAATTTCAAACCCGTGGTCAAATCTCAGTGAAAATTTGGGAAAATCCTCCTCTCCTAGGATCCTTGAAGATGAATAAAATATAAACCTCTGAGAGATCCCTAATTTTGAATGGCATCCATTTAATTTTTTTTTTCATGAGAGTGTTTTTTTTATCATTTTCCGTCAATCCGGGAAGTGGGTGAACTCGAGATTTTACACAAAGACTAAAAAATAAAAACCCTGAAAGAATCCGTAGTTTTCTTGTCAAACCAAGCCCATATGTTTAGATTCTAAAAATAGTAAGTGTCATTGGTTCACACTTTTTATTTTTAGTAAGTTTCCTAAAACGGAAAAATCCTCCAGAAGAACTAAAACATTGAAAATCATGAAAAACTAAAAACCAGGGTACAAGGGTTGAAAGAGTAAAAAAGCAAAAGGCAAATTTATAAAAATAGAAAGTTTTATAAATTTGACCCAAAATGTATTTGAACCTTCTTAAAATGTGGAGGAATCATTGTAGTGTAAATAATAAGGTAAAAAAGTAACCTTGCCCAAAGTAGCATCTCATGGGACATAATTTCCAAAAATAGTAGTTTTCAGTTCCAAGTGTAGAAAGTTGCAAAAGGATACATTTTCACTCATCTTTCCACTTTTTTTTTTTCTGTTCACAGGGTTTCCAGATGGTTTCATGGGTTAAATGGAGGAATGATAACTTCAAAGAGGTTTTGGAAACATCATCATGAGTTCATTTGTATTCAAGAACAAGGCAACACATTACAGGGCACAATGGGTGGATCCATCTTCATCACTCATGGAGCTGGATGAGTCAAGGAGTTCATCAATCAAGTTTCAAGAAGGATCATCATGGGCATTGTATGCATTCATCCCAAGATCACATCGGGAAATCTCATAATAGTGTTTCTAAACACTCGTTATGTGGTCTAGGGTGTTCGTGCATCATATAGAGGTTGTGATCATCGTCGACAAGATCTTCATCAAATAAAAAAGTATCCCCACTCATGATTTGGAGAATTATTCCCTTCTATCTTAATTATTTCTCCTCTTCTCTACCTCTTTCTCATTATTCGTTATGAGCAATCATAACATTCATCCTATTCATTTAAATTTTGCTTTAGCAAACATTGTAATAAGTTGCCCTTGATTAATCTAAAATGGAAATTAATTTCATTCCTAAGAATCTCAAGAGTCATAATTTGTGAGGAAAAGTGAAAGGTCATGTGGGGGATAGCCAAAGATTCATTTCTTGGTCTATATAATGTAATGACACCCTCATTCTTAAGGGTTGTCAATTTTGTACACTAAAGAGAGATTTTTTTAGAAAGGTAAAGGAGATAGCCATTCTTCCCCTTTCCCTACCTATTTTCCTCTATTTTCTAGTATTGTACAACTTGTTAAGATGTTAATAAATAAAGGGATTGCTTATTTTCATGACTCATGAATGTGTGCAACTTTGTGTGTATGGTTTCCTCTGGTTGTTGACGTTCCAAACATAGTTGTTTCTTTCTTATAATTTGTGAATGCGAAAATTCTAATTAGCTTTGGAAAGAATTTGATTTTCTACTTGCAAAGTTAATTTCTTAGAAAATTCCTCCATTACACTTCGTTGTAAGCATTTACCGTGAGTACATTGGAGTGTGTGTGTTAGATCCTTGACCTCCTGGCCAACAACAAATTTTCATTTTTGTTCATTCAAAATAAAGTGGAACTACACCACCCAAGTAGAGGGACCTAGAGTCTCGAAGATGTTGGCAAGATAAACATCAATTTTTCCACCCCATAATTTTTTTTGCCAACAGTGATCTAGACACTTTTCACCTTCCAGCGTCATATCATGTTTCACAAATTGAATATTTTTGCGTGAATTACATAGATGAAGTTGATGTTAGGAAAAGATACCATATGCAGATGATTTTCAGAAAAATAAAGAGATTGAAGTTTGACTGGTACGAGGAAGTAATTCAAGATGATGACATAGAGTTTTATGATCTAGAATATCAAGCAGTGAAGGCTTCGCCTCTACCATAGGTAACATGGAATGTTCGTGAATCAAGAGACATAAGTGAGTGGATTGAGGTTGTAATAAAAAAATAAAAGGAATGGTTCAAGAAGAAGAAGGCTTCTTACATTGCATCGGGAAGTTTCCCCACCCTTCAAAAATAGGCATCACACCACTCTTAATCGAAGGTCTTTGAGAAGGCTTCGAGTTCAGTTCATTCTTGAGGGAGCTCAAAGTGCAAAGCGGTGGAATCAAAGGCCTCCTACTACAAAATATTGAAAAATAAAGTTAGATCAAAATAGGATCCTGTAGTAGGACTAGAACTTGAGGAGAATGATCCAATCCATATTTTAGTTTCTCAGCAGCTCTAGAGATCCCCATCTTTCACTGCCACTCACACTCCATTTACACAAGATGTACCCTATCACCCCGAGAAGGAGACAATGGTCGCATCAATTTCCAAGCTCAAAACAACTGAGATGTTTCCATGGATGAAAGAGATGACCACAAAATAGGACCACACAGTCTAGTAGTTGACATTTCTTGATTTCTCAATGATATCATCATTAGTCAAAGGGAATAAGAAATTTTTTTCTCAAACAACTTCTCACTTTTTCGATGGTGCCACGAGCAATCATTATGTAGAAGTATTCATTCCTAAGGTAATCAATCCTATTGAGGAAATGACACTAGCCGACTATGAGATAAACACCATTCCCTTAGGCCTAACCACCCATGAGGGAGATGCACATATGTTATAGGAGTCTTCCACTTTCCTCCTCGCGGGGAAATAGGAATACAAAGAGAAGATCGATCGGTTGGAAGACCACGTGAGCACACTCTCCTCGTATGTGCAACATTTTATGGATCCGAATGATCCTTCATCACTCCCAATTGAAGAAGTTACCCCAATCGGTAGCTTCAATCAGGATTCCATCCAAAAAATTCAAGGATTCACCATGCAAGGATATGCAAATGACAAATGGGTGAGCATTATCATATAGAAAGGTAAAGTATTGCTTCCAGATTTGATCTCACTATATAGGTACATGTGCGCCACTTCCAACAAGGTCTGAATGAAAAGGGAAGCATTGTAAAAGGAAAAAGAAAATTCGGACCAAGTTCATCCAGTAGTCATGGAAATGGGAGATGCTCATTCTCTGGTATTGGTAAGCGAGAAAGTATTCAATGATCCATTTGAGGAATTGTCACATGTGTGGGCGAGAACTCTTGCCTCTTGATATGAAATGTTGAATTGGGATATCGATGAGTTGGACTCAAATGAGGAGTGTGCCTTCAATATGCAAGACAATGTCAACATTGAAATGTAGAAGCTTGGATTTCCCGCCATTGATGAGAACAATTATGCAGATGATTTGTTGAGGCCATTTGAGGAATATATCCAGAAAAAGGTCGGGGAACCATTTTATTTCAATGAAGATACACTCGAGTCTCTATTTGAGATCGGAGCCACAATTTCAAACATTTCAAAGAAACATCAGTCGTGGTTCGTTAAAAGAAAGAATATCGATGATATCTCAAATAGATGGCTCGGCTCCTTGAGTTGTGTCTGCATTCCTCAAGTGGAGAAAGTTACACCTACAGTGGCCCAACATAGTAAAGAGTTAAATGGAGTGGAAATATTTCTAGTGGAGCTTGGCAAGGATCAATCAAGTGGCGAGGCATAATCAATGGAGGTAATATCTTCATCGACCTAGTTTTCTCTTCTCTTCTCTCTCTCTATTTCTCTCTCTCTCTCTCTATCTCTCTCTCTTCTCTCCCCCTACCCCTCCTCATTCATGTTATATTTCTTCATTGGGGTCTACACTTTTTTATTTTGTCATATTCCTATTTTGTCATATTTTAAATGTGACTATAGTTTGTAATGTAATAATTCACCCTTAATTAATAAAAAGGGACTTAATTCTATTCCTAGGAATATGAAACGCCACATGTTGTGAGGGACAAATGAAAATTCGTATGGGGGGTAGATAAAAAGTCTTTCTCAAATCTATAAATTGTAATAACACCCTCATTCTTAAGGGTTGTTAATTTTGTATGCTCAGGAGTAGATAACTACTTGTGAAAAGCAAAAGAGATAAATTTTTTCCTCTATTATTCCTCTCATATGTTCTTCCATTCCTCACTATGTACAATGTTGCCAAAATATCAATGAAGAAGAAAAGAGTTTCTTTCTTTTCTTGATGAGATAATTACTGAGAATTTGTGTTCATAATTCTACCTTGTCTTGGTGTTAATAACAAAGTTGTTTTCTTTCTAAATTTGTGTGATGATATGATCTGATGAATGTTTACATGCATTTGATTTTTTACCTATGATATTAATCCCCCTTCCTATTTCCCACTCCCTTTTCCCACCTTTCAGAAAATTCCTCCCTTGCAAGAAATTACAAGGATTTGCCGCATGTTCACTGGAGTGTTCTTGTTGGATCCCCAACCTCTAGGCCACCCACATATTTCATTTTCATTCACGCATAATAAATGGATTTCCACCATTCAAAAAGAGGGTCCTATAGTCTCAAAGTGTTGGCGGACACCCACCAATTTTTCCACCTAAACAATTTCTCTCCAACACAATGGATTTGGAGAAATTAGAGATACTACAGATGAAACTAGAGGAGTGTGATTGGGATCTTCAACACCACTTAAGATGCCAATATGAGAAGTCACGAGAGGAAGAGGGTGACGAGAATTTCTTATTTTCTCGTGTTCTCTTTGGAGTTTTACAAAGATAAGATCAAGGTTTCCTATTTACCTCTCAGATATGGTATATCTATGATCAACCAGTTTGTAGAATTTAAATAAACTCAAATCTAAATTGTATCACACTCTCCTTTATTGAATTTGAGCTTATATTTCTCTTTCCAAAGCTTCTGCACATTCTCTTTTAGAATCCAAAACTCTTTTAGCTAAGGGTTAATGGAAAAAAATTACTCTATTATACCAAATGGCCTCTCTCATGTCCGATGCAATATCTTCTTGGGTATGGAAGAGAAGTTCAGGTCTTAGGATTGGGGGAGGATTAAGAATATCCATTAGTAGAAGGCATAAGGCTTAATTAATGTTCAAATTTTAGAATTTATTTTTTATATTTTTAGATATCTTTTTTTTTTTTGTATTTTTGGAATATATATTTTTATGGATTTTGTGGTATTTGATTTGGTGTAGAGACAAAAAAATATGCCCCACGGTGGGAGTCAAAAACTGTTGGTGAAATAATTTATCAAATGGGAAAATTGTGGGATTTCAACAATTCTCTGGGACTAGGTCCCTCTGCTTGAATGAGGCAGCTCCATTTGAAAGCAAGGAAATTAATACAATCTAAACTAATTTCTAGGGGTGTCCCGAAGACCGAGGATTGCACAAGAATACTTCCCCAAACTTTTGGAAATTACGTGTATGGAATACAAGGGAGAAAAATTTCTTAGTGAGGGAGAGATAGGAGAGGGAAATAAGAAGGGCATTTTAATCAATAAATAACATAGCTAAGTTCATTACATTAAAATCAAAATATTTCAATTGCATCAATCAGAAGAAAGCACTCAATAGAAAGAGGAACAATCCACAAGAAACAAAAAGTTTTATTGCATCATATTACACAATTTACAATGCTGATGGAGTATAAATTGAGATGGAGATAGAACAAAAGTAGACAAGAGAATAGAGGAAATGAAGGCACTTTTTCCTAGAAAGATAATGGGATCTAGTAAACAAGAATCAACTATCCCCTTACAATGAGGAGGATATCTCCTTTTTATAGCTTTACAATCCATCTCTTCATCTACCCCCTACATGATTTTTCATATTCCCATTACAAGTGAATTTTAAAATGACCTTAGGAAACAAAAAATAAGTCCCCTTTTTATGATTACAAAAATATTACATAGTCACTTTAATGAATACGAAAAAAATTCATCATTACACATAATGAAGAATTTGAAGAAAGAGAGTAGAAGGAGAGTGCTAATAGAAGAAGGATAAAGAGAATGGAGAAGGATGAAGTAGCTCTGCCGCTTGATGAAGACCATTCTTATGATGAATATTCTGCCTTTGATGCATCCTATGTAAATTTAATTGGCTTGAGCTCAAGTCCTTTTAATTCCCTGACAAAACGAACAATCACCGGTGTGATATTTTATGACTGAGGAATGGTCACATAATCCAATGTGTTAATAAAAGTTTCTGGAATGTAGCTTAGCCTCTTACACTCAGTGAAACAATTTTTGTGATCTTGAGAAATTTTTGAAATAGAGCCATTGATTGTTGCGAGTGACTCCAGGGTGTCCTTGTTGAAAGAGAAGGGATCTCTTGCCTCTTTCTGAACCATTTCTTGAAAAAGAGTCATGAGGTCTTCCAAAGATGTGTTTTCATTGACAGAAGGGGCCCCAAGATCTTCTACACATTCCCTTATATCTTCAAGAATTCCCTGAGCTTTTTTCTCCCACTCCTTAAGCTCTGTAAAAGCATCTTTTAATACATCGCACCTTGCAGCTATGGTACAAAACCAAATAGGGGACAAGTTCTCAGCTGAGTCCATGAACATAATTTTTTTTATCAAGAATGAGGAGTCAATAATCCTCATTTCATAGATCAATGGGAGAACAATATCCCATATCATATTTTATTTCTCCATTTCAACCCTAGTGCATTTGATTATTGAGATGGTACTTGAAAGGAAGCAAAATAGGGAGAGGACCTCGTGTAAAATCACATTCCATTTTCAATGATTTTCCCACCTACTTGTCATTTTCTCTCCCCTACATTTTGAATCCTTGAGCTTGCTTGAGAGCTTGCAGGTCAAAGTTGTTAATGGGTGAGACAACCTCAACTAGAGGCAAGGATGATGAACATGGTTCCAAGAATGATTGCACATACAAAGACAAGGTCCTCACATATTCCTAGAATTAATTGATGGTTCATTTATATTATTCAATTTGCTCTAGTATCCGAGTCAAAGACTCCTTGAAAAGATGAGCGTCACCCTTGTGTGTAGCCTGGCCAAGTGAGACTCTGGTCATCTCATAATTAGTGGGAGTCATTACTTCCAAAGGTTTGTTCACCTTAGGGCTTGTAACTTCTACAAACTGAACTCGAAAAGCCTTAGTGTAGAATCTTGAAGTAGTTTTTGCTTTCCTTGAATTTTTGGATTTCATGTACTTCGAGATGGCCTCAAAGTTCGATGTTGCAACTTGTTGCACCATTCTTGATTCTCCACCAAGAAAGTCACAGACACATGGGAATGGATTTGAGGGCATGGAAAATAACCTATTACTTGTTGTGGGACCAATAATTTCTCATTGTGATCTGAATTAACTACCTCAGATGAGAAACTTGGCTCTACTTGATGCACGGGAGATTGAGAGGGTTCAATCTCTCCTTGTTCTAACTCTTCAACTTGTTCTTCCTTCTCTTTGAATTGTTCCTCCCTAATCATAGATTTCTTGTGAGACTACATTGGTGGTGAAACTTCATTACTCTTGGTTTCTAAAACTTTCCTCTTATAGGTCTTCTCAGAATGAGATGATTCGAAAACTCTCTCAAGCTCCTTGAGAGATGATGCGTATGATAATTTCCTTGGTTGAAGTGGTGCCTTCTTCCCTACTAGAGACATTCTTTCTTCTAAACTACTCCCTTGATATTTGAATTACCACTTTGGTCCACTCTTTGATGTCAACATATTCATGAATAATCCATGAGGGAGGAGGGAGGGGAGAGGGTTTCACTGCCTGATACTCTAGATCAAACAACTCAAAACCATCTTCTTGAACTCATCCAGTGAACCAATAAAACCCAAATGTTTCCATATCTTCCACAGTCATCCTCATGTAGTCTCTTTCCTTGACCTCAAGGTCATCCACATAAATTTTCCAATAGTGTTACAATTGGGGAATATGATGCAATCCAAGAACATTGAAAGACTAAGGAACTTTCTTTATGTCAAAGTTGGATCTATGAGCATATGTAAACACACGAAATGTAGCCAGTGAGGTATCAATGTTTCTAGCATCCACTTCACTCTTACAAGAGAAGACACTGAGTGAGATGGGGAATGAGATTCCCTTCCTCTTTGCACCCTTGCACTTGAGATGCACCTAAGAAATTTTCCGATAGAGCTCTACCATAATGATCTTATCACTAGGATACTTAGGAAGCCTGAGGAGAGAAAGATCAAAGCCACTCACCTTGATGTAGGTGAGGGTATGAAACTATGTGAAATGAAACCCATACTTCTCAATAAACTCAACTACCTGAGGAGAGATTCTTCTTTAAGGATTTCCTTCGAGGAAACGAATTATGAACATGGTGAATGCATCATTCACCTGTGTGAAATGAACATTGCTTTATTTGAAGGTGCTTTGTTTGTACTTTTCAAAGGCGGGAGATCTTTGAGGAACATTATAAGAAATGGAAAATCCTATGTATAGTCTAGTGTATATAAGGGCATATACTACATAGGAGGTCATTGTGAATATCTTGGTGGTGAAATGTTTCATTAGTTTTTGGTGTAGATTGTCACTAAAAATCTAGCCCCAATCTATCATTTGATATCCCTATATGATTGTTAGCAAGAACTAGGCCATCCAATATTTAAAATTTCTTGGTGTGTTCTTTGCCCATCAATTTGCTTGGTAAGACAATGGCATCTGAGTAGGCTTCATGGAACTTACTCTTTGACGGTGATTTTGGTAGCCCTTGTTGGTTTCTCTCCTAGGTTTTAACCAAGAGCAAACTACAATCTCCTACAAGTAAGAGTCTGTTCTGAGCCATTGCTAGGTTACAAAATATTTTTTTGGTTATCACCATATTTCTCTGAGTTAGGATTTGTAGACAACTTGAAATTTATTTTAGATTTAGGATCGCTAACAATGAGTTTTCATCTGTAGTGATTGTTTAGGTGGCAGGGTCATAGTGTTTGGCATAAGATAACAACTGATTCAAAAAATGAGAGTTAATTATTAAATATAATTTCAAATTCACGTATGATAAATAAATATTAAAGTACAAATTTGACACAAGAAATAAGCTAGATAAATATGAAACCTTAAGTACAAGAGAGGGAAAAAATGAATTAGTTAATTTTTACGCTATTGCTGGAATTGAAATAGATTGGGTAACTGATGAAAAAGAAGGATAGACCATCACACCTATGCACAATAAATTCTGAAGTTGTTGGATATGCCTGGACTGGGGGCATCTGGACTGGGTCAGGGGTGCTTAAGCACTAAAGTCTGCTTCTAGGCATCTGTTTCTGCATAGGAGCTCAAAACTTGGTTCTTATGGGGTCACAAGATGGTCACTGGTAGTCACTATTGGTCACTTGTAGGTCACACTATGATTGCAGAATTCTCCCCGATAACCTACTAAGAAACTTTGACATGTTAAAGCCTCAAACTACATCAAATCTAAAAAATAAAAGATGTAATACGAGGAGTCAGATTAACCCTGAAGGTCACTCGACTGAGTGAAGTTATGACCAAGTGTTGGACTTCATCTCAGACTCCATGTAGTTCTTGTGCGTGTGTGATAGTATCGTTCCCTAAGAAACCCTTGTGTAAGTGCATGTGATAGCAGGTCATAGCTAGATGTACTAATTTGTAAATAGATGTGTGAATGGAAAAATTAACTTTCCCTTCCTATTAAGTGTATGCAGAAAATGTAGTCCCTTGTCCCTTGTATGAGTGCTAGATGGATGCCTTTGATGCTATAGACACTTGTTTTTGGTACTCCCCATGCCTTCACCTCTCATCCTCACCTAACATGTTCATTTTCCCTCCTATTTCCTAATCTCCTACTTTCCCTCCTAAAATCATATTCCCCCACATCTCATTTATTTTATTTATTCCCATATTTTTAATCTCCATTAATCCTTATCATTTTTCTAATCCTTAATCTACCCTAAACCCATTTAATTTCCCTAATCCTATCCTAATCACTCTCATTTAATATCCCCATCGATTCCCATGACCCCTAATTATTATCCCTAATTTAAACCCTTCCTAAGATTCCCTCTACCCATTTAAACCTCCCTAAGATACCCTTACCCATCAAACGCCCCCATATGCATACAAGTACAAAAATAGCCTGCTAGCTATTACATTCCCGTTTCCACATATTTCTTATCCTATTCTCACTCACCCATTATGGTCCTAACGTCTCATGGCAGAATGTTCATCCGAGTCACCGGAGACTGACTTGGGTCACCGTCAACCCTACCCTATCCTATTTAATCACACTCACCCCTCCTCTCAAAGGGCTGAACATTTTTGAATCTCTTGTAATTTTTGTGATTGTTTCCTCCCGTGTTATCTGTGAAGCTCTGATCATCAGTAGAATCATTTTATCATCCTTTTACATGTCATTGTTGAAACTAGGAACATAGTGAAGGTTACTTGGAGATATCGTTTGTGCATTCTCTTCATTGATTTGTAGGTTTGTAGGTCTTCTTGGAGTTCTGCCTAGCCTTTTAGTCATCCATAATTGACCCTAAATCCTTTTTTTCCATTTTGTTCTTCAATCAACATCCCTCATCTATTCTAGTCTAGATATGGTCACCATCGACCCATATCACATATCTATCAAATCTATTATACGTTACATCCTACCCACTTTATCTTGCACCCTATCCACCCTACCCATACCCTATCCACCTTATATGCATTATGTTATCCATCTTAGCACCTTAGAACCATCATTGGTCCCTATTTTTTGCTTCTTTCCATCAATCATGCACAAGTCAAAGTCGAATGTGCCTGTTTGTCTTGGGTCACAGTCGATCCTCCCCTTTACCCCATTCAGATCTATCAATTCACCTACCCATTTATCTTATTTGTACCTTAATACCAATTTTTGTAGCTTTGCATCACACTTCACTTTGTTCCTACACAGTTTGTATTATCTTTACTCTGGTCGTCATTGACTGTACCATTCCTACTTAGGTCACTGTTGACCCACTCTTGTTTTCTCTTACTTTTAGGATTTCAATTATCAATTATCATTTCAATATATTTTAGTTCAGTAGATCTTTATTTCAGATTCTGTTATTTGCATATTTCTGTTCATTATTAATTATGTACATCCTTTTATCACGTACGAAGACATCATTTCTAGGAAGCCTTCGCTTCTCTGAATTGAATTCTTTGGGAAGCCCACCATATGTATCACTAACATTTTTTCATATTTTAGTCTTTGTTGTTGTGCAGGTTACCAACTCACAGTAAGGAAGATCCATTCTTGTGTGCCTGTACCATCTTCATCGTCATCCACATCAAGAGGTCCCTAAACCCTCCCATATTTTGAGGTTTTCTTTATTTTTCATTTAGTTTTCACTAATATGAAGTAAGGAGTGCAAAATATTAAAAAAATAGACGCTCTTAGATGCATTTGGATGTAACCTTAGGTGATGATAATAGATTCCTAGAGCTTGGTCCTTTATTTTGGTCACAAAGCTTTGTATTTATATATTTCGCTTAGTTGAATTTTGTAATTGAAAACTTAAAGGCTAACCCATAAGAAAATAAGATGCCAAAAAGATAAAAGAATCCTGAAAAAGAGCGAGCAAGATAAATCGATGTTAGGGGCACCTAGAATGATGAGGGCTCCTGGGTATTGGATTCCTATCTAGGTGTCTAGAGCCATAAAAGATAAAGAAATAAAGTTCAAACTAGGCTGTAGGGTGTAAAATACCAGAATGAAGACCAATAAAAAATCAAAGTGGAAAAATATAGCTTTCAATTACTATTTTTCTCTCTTAGGAATCATATGAATGAAAGTATGCTTTTAAGACCTAGAAATGTACCCAAGTGCATGATTTTCTATCTACAAAAACACCTAGGGAGCAAGATGTGAAGTTTAAGTGAAGAAAGAGGGTGAGAGAGCAAGGTGGCGTATGTTATTGCACCTAATGCACTTTTTCGCTAGGTGTAAAGGTTTAATCAGGCTTCCCAAGTGCACCATGGGTGGGGAGAGTCATGGGGAGTGGGTGTTTTGAAAGTGTGGGTTGTTAACTTGAGCCTAACACACAACATTGTCAATTAAGTGAAGAAATAGATCATCCCCTTAGTGGCACATGTTTTTACACCCATTGAAATTTCGCATCAGGTGCAAAGGTGTAATGAGGCTTCCCAAGTGTGCCAAGGGTGTGTTAGAACATGGAGAGGGGGCTTCTCAAGTTGCGAGTTGTTACCACTCACCTAACCACCAAATAAATCACTTAACTGATGAAAGTTTAAAACCATCATCCTCCTTCCTTGGTGGCACATATTTTTTCAACTATTTAACCTTTGCACCAAGTTCAAAGGTGAAAAATTTCATCCAAGGTGCGCAAATGCGCATTAGATTGATTTATAAACCTCGCCTTCACCAACAACTGCTAAAAATAGACCTTAGAGAGTATTTTCCACCCTTAGAGAATCCCTGTGAGTTACCTAGTAAAAAATTCTATCATTTTGAATCCAAAATTTTTTCTGATATCATTCCCATAGGTTTTAAAAGCCAATTCTGCATGAAATTTGAAAAATTCCCCCTTTATGATTTTATTCAAGCCTATACGCTGGTGAAAGCAACTGCTACTAAAAAGTATGTTAATGGAGAGGGAAACCAACTCTTTATGAGTGAAGAGGAAATTGAATATGTCATCTTGGGATTTGAATCAGGTCTCAAATATTCTTAGAACTCCTAGAATGTTGATTTGAATCTCCAACAGGATTAAAGAGATTCATCTGCACTGTTGGGCCAATATCTCAAAATTCAGATGATAGAATACCCCGAAACCATTTTCAATGTGAATTATACCTTATTATCTTTCCGATGAGTATCTTGTTACTTCGCAAAAATAATTGAGGCTCTTGTAACATCAAAAACAAGATCATTAACTTTTTTACTTCTTTCATTTCCCTGCATCGTGTTATAAGTAGCTCGGTGTTGCACAACTTGTTCCTAAACAAGTTTCTCCTTGTAGAACTTCCATAAAATACCTCCAATGATATCATATATCTATTACACACTTCTTGGAGGCATTATATTTTCTTGATTCATCTCCAGGGGGTGTTCATTAGGTGCTAAAGTCATCAAAATATGCCTTTTTAGGCCTTCGAGAGTAGTTCCTTCAAAGTGGATCAAAATGAATCTATGAATTTATTCCCACCAACTCACCTGCACATGAAAAACACTTTAAAATTATAGTTATCACATCCCTCTCGATCATGATGGGGGTTTACATAGTTAACAATTGGCTAGAGGGCAAGTTTACATTACCCGGTTCGAGGATTTTTGAGTGGGCTTAGTTGCCATGGATTTTGTTTTTCAATTTTTCATGCTAGAAATTTAGCATCAAAACAAAATCATAATCACCTGCATATAAATTTCAAGTTTTAAATGGTATGGCCACTTATGCCCATCATTTTTTAAAAATAAGAATAAAAAATAAAAGTTTTTTTTAAAACAATAGTTAAAATATATTAAGATAATGAGTACATAAATCTAAATAAAAAATGATGGACATGTTTCAGATTTGTAATTTGAAAGGGAGGTTGATCTCAATATTGTTGCAAGTATTTTACTAATTAAATTACAAAAAAGTAAATGACTGCTAAATTGAAATTTAGCGTGCTATAATTCTAATCACCTTGTCTCACATGATGCATTATTGTATCTATGGATTTATATTTGTATTTATATTTAATATACCTTTAATATTTGTTTTTCGATGGTTTATATATATTTTTGGATGGAAACATGTTTGAGGATCATATAACGTCTAAATAAATTGGAATATTTTTTGATATTCATTTTGGTACATTTTTAAAATACCCATTTGTTCATAAAATTATATTCGAATCACATTGGATTTCTGAACATTTTCTCAAAAAGTTCATGGGACTTCAATATGATTCCACATTTTTCATACATGTCTAGAAATGCATTCACAAATAGAACAATTTCATTACATGGCATTTGTTGGTTGCAATTAGGATATCCACAAGAAGACCTCTCGTCTAGTCTTAGGGCTAGACACTTTTTCAATGTCCACAAAAAATTTCACTTTTCAAATGGGTTCCATGTTAAGAAATATGGGTTAGTGTTTATATTAGTAGGCGAACAATAATAATGTTAGTATGTATGTGAGTGCATATATTTTAATGTTAGTGATTTTTTTAATAACTCATGAAATTAGGGACTAGGAGAGATATTTGCTACTTAGACAATATCCCTAAATATAGGAGATACAATTTCTATATGATTGCACTATATTTCAATTAATATAATGTTGGATGATTGATTGATTGAAGAACTTTATGTGTTCGAGCCTTTAGCTCAACTCCAATATGGAAGTTAAACTACATTCCAATGCCATCATTACACATCGGGAATTCTATTTCTATTATCTTGTTGGAGTTTTCCTTAAGAAAATAGTTTAAACATGGTGCATAATTAGAAATCCCGTATGTTATTATTGCTTTAGAGCCAACATAGGTAGTTGTAACTATAAGAATGATGCCATAGAAGTGCTTTATCTATATTCTTTTATCAACGATGAAATGTATTCATTTAATAGGTCGTTGATGTGCATGTCCTTACCCTTCCCCTTCCTATAACTATCTTTTGCTTAGATATCATTTACTTGTTATTCACAAGTAGAGGCATATTTGGTATACTGTTGATATTTTTTGATGGATAATTTTTGGGGGATGAAAACATAAACGAAAATCATATGGCATCAAGAAAAAAATGAAAGATTCATTACATCTCTATGAATCTTGTTAGTCTTCAAAAAAATTCGTCCTATACATAATGTGTTTGTTTTGGTATTCTTAAAGGATATGTTTGAACATGAAATTATTATCGAATAACATTGAATTTGTGTACATTTTTTTAAACAATTCATGGGCCTTCACTATGATTCCATGTTTTCATACACATCTAGGAGAGGAATTTACAATTAAAAAAATGTCACTGTATGCAATTTGTTGGCCACAATTATGATATCCATTACAAGACCTCTTGTCTAGTCTTTTGGTCAAACATTTTACTAGCATCCAAAAAAATGAACTTTTCATATGGGTGTATAAGGGTATTTTGTATAAGTTTTTTGTATGGAGAAATAAAATTCCCTCTAAGTGATGTGGGACTAGATTCACTTACCATCTATAAGATAATTTATTGAATATATAGGTGTCTAGTAGTCGACGTTGTGTCAATGAAACGATAAACCATTAACTATCCTAAATTTTAAAGGGAAATGTTGAATGAAAATCCTTCACAAAAATTCAACTCATGAATTCACCGAGTCACCCACAACAAAGTTATCAAATTTCTCTACTTCAAAAATATAATTAGTAATTTTTTTGGTTTTAATAAATTGACATATAAAAGAGAACTTTGGATTAGGTCATCATAATTTCACAACAAATATGACCTTGAGTGTTTTAATATCAAATTTTATTAAACATTAAGATCATGTTTTCACGATTTGATTCACTACGAAAACTTTGTTTCTCATTTTCTAAAGCATATGCCACCCTTTGATATTTCCAATATCACAACTTTGTAGGACCTTTTGACATGTAATTTTAATGAGCTCGATACACTTTGAGAAAAATGATTAGAGACTTTTTAGTGTTTATCCTCAAGTTGCTAGGATTTTTGGTTTTACTACTCATCACAATGTATATGGAGCCATTTGTATTTATGAAGTTTAAAGTACATTATCTTGGCTTTTCAATTATTTGCCTCGTCAAAATAACTCAAATAAGGTATACTTTGCTATAATTGAGAGATGAAGAGTTGTTTTTCGCTTAGGGTTCTTCATATTTTTGAAGTAAAAATTTGGAAATCTTTTTTCAACAATGGCTTTCTATATTTCTGTAGTGAGAAAGGTCAACAAGATATATTCATATGTGTGCTTCCTTTCAATTTGTGTTTCAACAACTAGTGATTTCTTTTTCCCGTCGAATATTATTTTTAAGTTTTTGTTTCAATAAAATAATAATTTACAATCAATTCCGTAAGCCTTAGATTAGTAGGTACTCAAAAGATAAAATTCCCCACTGAACAAATAACAAATAATGGTTTGACATGCCATTACTAGATATTATTGATGCTTCTGACACAAGCCTAAACCATTTGTATTGTCAACATAGATAGTGATACCCTATTTTAACACAAGCCAAAAAACTATTTTTATGAGCAATGTAGACACTGACAACACAACATCACAATTTTTTTTAATGTTTGTAACACCAAAAGCATTTGTATCCATGAACTAGACGTTGAATGAATGCCATCTCAATTCCTTGATGCTCACAACACAATCTTTTTTGATGTTCTTTGGATAAACCACTCATTGACAAAGAAGTATTTTATTTTTTCATGGGGCACACAATTGCCCATTTCCATCCATAGTTTTGGAGAAAATTACATCTTTAGTTTCAAAGAAATAATTAAATTAAAAAATTAGCTCACTCACTTCCACAATGCAATAACTTAAAAATGTAGACATTTTTGTCAATATATGAAAATATTAAAATGGATATTAGAGAATATGCAAATAATGTTTAACATCACTTTATTTCTCCATAAACATAATCTTTACAACTTAATGTGCAATTACCAATTTAATATAAAATCTAATCAGTATTTTTGATTGAATATGAAACTTAGCTACACAAAATTCTTAAGCGTAACTGTGAAATATTGAAAAATTCTATTCTACCAAAATTATCGTGAATACAATTCTAAATCTCAATTTCTCCTTAAATTTATATTTCACTAGATAACTAAACAATACCTATATTTTACACCATCTTCCCCAACCCATTTAATTTTAACATTTTTAGTAATCTTTGAAAGAACAAATATAATTTTAAAAATACTTTCTTGTCGCCTACTCAGGCGACAGAAAGAATTTGATTGAGCCAAATCAGTCGGGGATTCTGTCAATTAGACTTGAGAAATATGAAGCACGTGGCATAGGCAAAGGCCGTCAGTCAACATCGTAAACTGTTTCGTAGATTCGGATAACCATGGCGGTGGGACCCACGTAGCCGTACTAACAACTCCGAACGGTGGTGTCAGGGGCCACCGCACGCTCTGATAACGACGACTAGATTCCCGCTTTTTCGGTGTTTTTTTAAATAATTTTGTGGTTTTAGAATTTAGCATGTCCAACGATGGATATTTTGGTAGGATGAGGATGGGTTTTTTCTCTTGGAGTTTTTTTTGGCTTATGAGAGGTCAAATGTAATGTATGTAATTAATGATAGTGGATTTTTCACATAAATAGTAGAATTTGTATTAGAACGATGCATTAAGAGGTAGGGATGCCATTTAATCTGAACATTGTATGTATCTTAGGCGGATGATTAGAAATCTTAGTTGTGATCAAGATCTTCCTTTGTATTGGGAAGCATAAAGTTTCTAGTTTTGCATAGGTTAAGAGTATGCTACCAAAGGTAATTCAATCATATTGGACACATGTTGGTTACATTCAGTGAAACAATGTCAATGTTTGACTGACATATTGGTTTTATTCTTTTGTCCTGCGGTGAGGATGATAATAAGGTGGCTCCATCTTCGCTTCAAGTGCCCGATTCATCACAATTTACAAGACCACATCTCATCAACACATCTTATTGAACATTTCACATGCCCTATTTTAAAATGTCCCATTCTAGCAGAAGTTGTGAGGATGCTAGCAAAGGTTGTGGTATCTATCTTTACACCTATCAATTGTATTTGATGGAAAGGTTGATAATAAAACAATACTTTGGTGGATGCACTTTAAAGAAAAACCATATAATTTATAACAAAAGGTCGATAATAATAAATAATTCTGTAGACACCAATTTTTGGTATCGCTACCCCTCATCCTTCGTTCTCTCCCTTTTATTATCTTTATTCACATGCATATCTCTCTTCCTATTCGAATTCCCCTTTCCCTCCATAAATCCCATTTATTCGAATTTCCCACTTTCCTATATAATCCCATAATTTATTTTAATTCGTTCTTAATCCCTAATCATATTTATTATCCTAATCACATCTCATTTATTATCTCTAGACCCTCATTTAATATTTAACTATCCCTAAATAACCCCCAACCACCTCTAATTCTTCTCCCTGTGTTGTCTCTCATCTCTAAGCTACCTAGTTGCTTATCCCTAGGCTCCCCTTAGCCTTTATTTACTCCATTTCATCCCTCACCTACCCATTACATCTCCTTATGCAACCCTAACCCACATAAACATCCTAAAATCCTAATCCCGCATCTAATGGGCTTGATGCATTGAGCTAAGCATCCTCCCACCGCCCAAATAAACGCTTCCCCAAAATCGACGGTGACCACCCAGGTCACCATCAACCCTATAAAGCCATCTTCACCCCTCCTCCCAAAGGGATCCAAAATTAAAATTTTAGTGCAAACTTATAAACTTATCTTTATGTCTGAGCCTCTTTGCAGTTGTTATAGTCTTCTTGGAGTCCCTTTGAGTTTATTTGCATCAATATTGGAGACTTTGAGGAGTTAATCTTCACCTTTCTTTGGTGTAATTATCTTTGTATTATCATTTTTGTTATTGTCTGCTATTAACATTTTGTAGGTTCAGCTGTCATCAAAAATCATGTTCCAGCCTTCTCTTCCATCCATCTTGTTTGCAGGTTGTCATTCCAACCCATCTATATTCGTTCAAGCCTAGGTTAGCCTAGGTCACCACTGACCTTGTTAGGTCGTCGTTGACCCAGCCTACTTTTGCATCATCCTCTTCGCCATTCAGATCAACAATATGTTACTTTTCTATTTTTGTTTCTACACAACTCCCATATATGTTATCATGTCACTCTGCCATCCCGGATCCACTCTGTCAGCCTTCGGTCGCCATCGACCTTATCCATCTATCTATCATATCCCATTAGATCCCTATCTTCTTGCATCCTTTCTGTTTCTCCTGTCTCAGATCTCTTCTGCGGGTTGCCAAATTCATTACAGAGCTTCATCACCTTTATATCCACATTCAAAGCTCTCATAGCGGCATCCTTGGTTACTGTTTGATCTACTTGCCCCTAGTTGCTGTTGACTAGCCCTCTGCAGCCTGGGTCACTGTCAACCCATTCAAGTTTGGTTTAATTTATATCTATTTTAATCAGATATGTACTTTCCTTACATTTCTACATTTCCAGTTTCTGTTTATCTCAGATTCGACATATTTTCCATTTTTTTTTATCATTGATCTTATCTTCTTTTATCAATAAGGGGGTTGACATCCGTATAAGGAAGTTCATGCTTCTTGGAACCGACTTCATCAAACAACCCCCTCATCTACCATCTAATCCATTTTCTTTCTAGTCATCTTTGTTTGTAGGTCGTCAAGCTTGGAGCAAGGAGTCCTTTTTGTGCCCGTATCCATCCATATCATCTCGAGGTACCATAAACCCTCCATATTTCAAGTTACTTGTTTCTCTAGTACTAGTTCATTGACTTAGATATGAACAAAGAAACTTGGTAAAAATTCTAGCACACCCGGTGGGACCACCCCTTTTTCGATCGTGTTTGCTTGGATTAGCTTTCGTTTTGCTTGCTTGCTTTGAAGATCAAATAAAAAGGAAAAGTGAAAAACAAGTATTCCCCTTTTGTCTTAGTTTCTCCTTTTGCATCATATTTTCCATTTCTTGTGTGGTTGTTCTCATCGAATCTCCATATTTGGTTTTGGATTCAAAATGAACCTCTTTCATTCTTGCTTGCAAATCTAGTGTAAGTAGGGGTTTGATTGGTTGTATTTCACGCTTCTTCAAACACATCCAAATACACAAACCAATTCACACATTTAAACAATCCTTTACCAGGTGGACCTAATTGGGATTTGATCACCTAATAGGAAATCCTCCATGGTTTTTTGGCCCCATTATAAATCCTATACAGACTTGGGCCTCACGTACCTTCGGCTATATCGAGGACTCCAAAGCCGAAAGCACCTAAAACTAGCCTTAGATCTGTCATTTTTCTAGGTTTCCTTCAACCCCCTTTTCTTATTTCTCACTCTTTTAAATAATCATGATGATAATTTTTTTTTGCTTGATTTGTTTGTTAATAAACAATATAGACATATTTTAATCTACTTCATGCATATTATTACTCCTTCTCAGGCCAAGAAAATGCGGCAATCCACCTCATCCAATGACATCCTTTCTTCCAATGATCCTTCCCAATAAGCTTTTGAACTTGAGACCACACCTTTGGTCTCCCAACCTCTTGTTTCTATGGCCGCTCTTCATGAAGAACACGTCATCCAAAGTGACCCTCGTATTGAAACCAATCCCTCCAGACCAGCTTCACCTCCGTCTCCTACCCCTTTAGAGACTCTTGGACCTCCTACTATCCCTCATGGATGCTTGGAGTTTCAGGGACTCCTTGATGCTAACCCTATCGCTCTCTATGACTGCCTACTTCGTAAGTCCTCCAAAATACCTCAATCCCATCAATCTACTCAATTGGTGGATCGCATTCCACCTAAATCACTTCATATCAGCACTATCCTCACTTCATCTACTACTATCACTAGTATGCCTATGCAATCATCTCAACAATCACACTTTCAACATAAAACAACACTACCCCTTATCTCTACTTCACATGTTCATGCCAATTTAATCACTTCACAACCCTATTTATCCGATTCTAGGTGCTTATCAATACATACTTCCCAACCAACCAACTTAAGTATCCCGACAACCTATCAATTACATCCCAACCAACACCATAATCAATCAATCAAACGTCCCCATTACACAACACCCGACTAAATCTTACCAATATGAAGATATCCCCATATCTCAACATCAAGCCTTATCCTAACCCATTCAATCACACCCACTTAATTATATTCCCCCTTATCAACTGCTTCCACCAACGCCAAGACATCCTCAAACACTTCAAACATAACAACAACCCAACTCATCCACCTCATATGCATCTCAAACTCATCCTTCAACATACCAACCATCTAATGATCCCTTAAAATGTTATTAAGTAGAATGGCTAACCTTGAAGCCATAACTTTGGGATCTAAAACCATATTCTCACATGTCCAAATCTGCAATGAGCCCATTAATCCATCAGTTCCTATCAAACCCTATCCTCCACACTAGTATCTACCAAGGTTCTCTAAGTTCAATAGGAAGGAGGATCCCCAACAACATCTTCATGTATTTAGGCATGCATGCTACCTTATCGCCCATGATCAAGATCTCAAGCTTCACACATTCCCCATGTAATTAGCTGGTCCCGCACTAGATTGGTACAACAATATCCCAAAACACTCATTATTCACTTTTATGCAACTTTCCCAACTATTCATTGAAAATTTCTCGATTAATATTACGCGCAAGATTACCATCATTGACCTTTATGCCATTCAACAATTCAATGACAAATCTATCACAAATTTTTTCACACGATGACATAGCCTCATCAATCAATGGTCATTCTCCCTTCCACAAACAAAGCTTATTGAACTCTTCTAACATTCTTGTGCAAAGCATATCTCTTCAAATATTCAAATCCAATCTTCCCAGACCTTTGAAGAGGCATTCACTATGGATCACAAATTAAAATTCCGTGCCCTTGAAAAAAAACACCTTAAGCTTCGATCAAACAAGCCCAAAACCATGTTCGCTAAATCTTCCACACATGGTGACGAGTCCAAAGCTGCCATCACTATCATCATGGTTCAATCTTCATCTGCATCCACTTCCCACATGGAGCTTCCATAAAGATATCTTAGACCACTTCCTAACTATACTCCCCTTGGGGAATCATATAGTTTCATATTTGAAAATTTGATGGCAATCCATCGCATAAGAATTCCTCCCATTCGACCTTTTGATGATTCCCGACCCAAACTAACATGGTATTGCAAGGACCACTACTGAATAACACCAAGTCCGTGGTCACGAAATTGAGAAGTGTCGTTCCTTTAAATATCACGTCCAACAACTTATAGATTAGGGTGATCTCCAAATAGAAAATCCTAACTCATCACCTAATAAATCTCTTGATGTCTCTAAAAAACCATTCCTCAATCATCCATTAATGAATCAATTTCCACCCCCCACATCTTATGAACCTAAGGTTCACACAATTAACACCATAAATCAAGAATCTACATTATTTCCTACATCCACTATCCCATCATCTACCACATCTACCTTTACTTTAGACACTCCTTCTACAACAATAACCTCATTATCCATGCATATCTTTACATCTACCACAACCCAACCTATCACATATAGTACTTCATCCACATCTATATCAAATATGCATACCACTACATCCCAATTTATCATATCCAATTATTCATCAACATTTACCATTCCTACATCTATGCCCGTTTCCACATCAGTCACATCTACTAGCATAACCATACCTACACCAATCAACCTAAGACCTATAAAATATACAACCCATTTTGAGCTCATCAATCCCATCATCCAAAAATCCCTTCCATCCTTAATATCCTCATCTACAATGCCACCCACACCATATGGTTCTACTTCTATAGAATCCCTGGTTGAAATCGTAATAATTCTTGCCAAGGGTGAATCCTCATCTCTAAAGCCTAAGAAAACCAATGATACATCATCACTCTTGGGGGCACTACCCTCCATCTTAGGGCTAAGCCCTTCATCTAAGTCCCAAGTCATCAGAACCAAATCACAAATATCCATTCCTCCTTCTAACTCAAAATTTGAACCAAAATCCCTCATGAGGCCTCATCAAAGCAAACCACCTCCTTTGCCATTGTTTACCAAGTCCACTTCATCTATATCCTCTTCTTCAAAAAACCCCATTGGGTTCTACACTGTAACCTTTCAATACTTACCCCAAACCTAAGAAATCACCCTTCCTCCTATCAAGTCTTTTGATCCACGTGCTCCAATACCTCCTTGGTTCGACCCTAGTGTCGTGTGTACTTATCATCACACCCCTGGGCATGACACTAAACATTTTAAAGCCCTTCAATTTCTTATCAATAATCTAATGGTGGGAGATGATCTTACCGTCCATGAAGACCACCCTCTTCCTTCTATCTCATGCACGTCCAAGTCCAATCCTCTAATTGAACCTTCACCTCCTACGGCATCTAAATTGGGTCTTTCACCTAAATTATTTGTTATAATCCCTCCTTCGAGATGTGTTTCTCCTAAGGGGAAGCCCCCCTCTTCATAGACGCCATCCATGTTACTAATTCTCCTTACCCTTATGATCCTCAATTGTTTATCCAATCAAAATCTATAGGCATCATCGCCGCTCCTTCTAAAGATCCTACCCAATTTCCCTTAACATCTACTAGCTCCTTTGCATCTGCATCCAAGCTTCCTAAAGTGATGCAACATCTCTCACTACCAGAGAAATTTTTAGTGGCGATTTTTTTGTAAACTAGTGAAAATTGAGGTTTATGGAAATTCAAATTGGCGAATTTTCAACGATTTGTAGCCGACTTATTTGCCAAAAATTTCGACCAACATATCCCTTGTATGGTTCATTTTGCCTAGATTTTACACATATATAAGAGCTTATGCATGTAATTCGCCACCATTTTGTATCATTTCATACACATATTCACTGAATTAAACATAAACAACTAGTACCATACAACATATGTTGTTAAACTGCAACTGCAAACCATCCAACTCCAGGTTTGTCTAACCTCAGACTCTCAGATCCGTCCAATCCCTTAGCTGTCCAACCCCTTAGTCGGCCAACCCCATACGGGTATTTATAGGGGTCTGAATGATTTAAGGGACACATGGCAGAAAACTATTGGCTAGCCATGACAACGGCCCAACCCACGTTGGACACATGATCAACCCACCCGACCAATCAAACCGACCAACTTAATGAAACAACCTGTCTAACCCATGCGTCCAACGCACGTAGCTAACCCACCTGACCAACCTAAGTGTTCAATTTGACAACCAACCCAACCGACCAAGTCACTCGCGCAATCTATCCACGTAACCACCTATACAACCTACCCACCTAGCCAACTGGCCAACCCACCCACCCAAACCAATCCACCCTACCTACCCGTCCAGTCCACCCACCCGACCAACCTGCCCGACTAACCCACGCGACCAACCCACTTGACCAACCAATCTACTCCTCCACTGGTTTTGACCAATCTACTCATCCAACCCACTCAGGGAATCCACCTAACCAACTTGACCATCCACCCCTCCCGCACAACCTACCTGACCAACTATCTGACCAACCTACCTTGTCCAACCTACTAGGCCAGCCTACCCGGCCAACCTACCTGACCAACTTACCTGACCAACCTACCCAACCAACTTGCCCAAAAAACTATGCAAAACCTCGAGAAAATTTCTCTATGCAAAATCTCCTTTCCCGTGAAACGTTCTTTCAAAAATTCGCCAATGATTCGAAAGTCAATTTTTGAGATTCACCACAAATTCTAAAGTAATTTTTCAGAGGGGGCATCTTAAAATGAACCCATGCTCGCTGGGGGAGAATCCACTCCTCAATCTTGGTCCTCTTACATCTCCTCTTTCATATATATCACCAATATCATCTTATCTGATCTCACCTAATCTTATATAAATATATTTATCCTTCACCTAGTATGTTATCCCATCTTATCCAATCCACCTATCTATTATCGCATCTCATTCTAATTCCACCTTTTGTGGTTATATTTATTCCTATCTTGGGGCACCATACCTCATCCTAAGCCCACTTTTGTGGCCATCTTCATCTCACCGTGGACATACATTTTCTTTCTATTTAAAAAATAGTGCATAATCTCGTACCTTCTCTTATCTATCCAATTTTCTACAAATGTATCATCTAATCCCCTCCACTCTCGTCATCTCAAGAAATGTGACTTTAACACCATGTCCCTTCCCCCTAATCTCTCCTAAATCAGAACATCACTACTATAGAAAGGAGCCAACGTGGAAATTTTACTCCCAATTGGATTAGACCTTACATTATCACACATAAGTATGGGTTTTGGGCCCATTGTTTGGCTTTGCTTGATGGTAAAATGAAAACGGAACCTCTTAATGCATTGCACTTGTGGCATTTCTACTATTAACATACTTACCAATGTTCACTTAGTCATTTCCATGGTCATCCTTCCATCATTAGCCGCTTCCATTTCTCATTGTAATGATCTAGAATTATGTGGTCTACTGTCACTTTCCTAATCATGACCTTGAATATGGGCACCACGGCTCTTCTCATAGCATATTCCTCGTGGATAGGTTATCTCTTCTTGGTGAAACCTCCACGATCATTACATCCATTACCCGCTTATTTACCTATTGGACCCACGCTAGGGTCCAAGGGTGTCACTTTTACATTCATTCTCTCATCATATGTGGCCTACCTAGCTATTCCCATCTCTTCCCCATGAAAAAAGTCAATAGCAAATAGGCTGCTCCCTCGAAGGACAACTATTCATCAAAAAAGAAGAAGAAGAAATAAAATAAATAGACCGATCTCTCGAAGGATGGCTAAAATGTATATCATTGCTACCATTACATAAAAGTCATAAAATCATAAAGTATACCACTCCCTCAAAGGATGGCTACTTCCTTGTCTCATGGAAGCGAAGTCTTCCTGTATTGATCAACCTTCTATCTTATCAAGTTAAGTATTAAAAAAAAATCAGCATCCTAAGAAAGCTTCCTGCATTAATCAAATTTCTCATAGCAGAATTCCCGCATTGATCAATTTGCTCTTCCCCTACCTAGAGCTGGGGCATAGACCTAGGAAAATCCACCTAAGGAGAACCTAGTTCCCATGTATAAGCCACATCTAACCCCATTTTTCATGTCAACTTTAGGTTTATGAGTCCACTTTCTTTGTTTTCCACATGATCCTTGGAATAGCTAACTATCGTTGTTTATGTGTTAACACTTGCTATTGGTTGCAAGTGCATTGCCTTAAGTGGCTCCATTTCTTGTTTACCTCCAATCTGGTTTGAAGCATTGTTTCCTCGTTAAATCCTTACTATGATGAAGTGTTTGCTTCCACATTTTGGGTCACCCTATCGAAGCAAAGTTTTATCTTTCACATCCAATCCAATTCTATCCCATTTCATCAATCTTTTATCTAATCCAATTTGCCATCTTTTAGCTCAACACATCATATTCCATCCATCCTCATCTAATTTATTTCATCATAATTCCACTCTGTGGCCATTTTTGTGTTCCCTCTCGGGGCAACTCTATCCCATTTTAAGTCCACCATTGTGGCCATCTCTTTCATCCTATTCCTACCCAAAAAAATCTTTTTGATTCCTCCTATACAAAGGATATCACATCTTTTTAAGACCATTATTTTTACCATCCTTGCATTTGTTTGCACATATTATTGATGTCTTCCTTTGACCCATTGGTATCATGACTTATACATCCATTTAAGTGGATTCCCATTGGACTCCCTTCATATTGCAGTGATCTTTTCTGAATCACAAGTTTCGTAGGTCATTAATGTCACCTCCATCGCAGGCTGTGTTATGTTCCTACTGATGTGTTTCCATTATCACCACCATATTTTTATTTATTTTTCTTGTTGTTATCTTATCAATAGTCCTTCCCCTGCGCTTGGGGCATCCTTTTTCTTCTTTTCTAATCATTTATCCTATTTTCCATCCTTTTTTCTCTTTCTCCATCTATTTCTTTCAAACTCACGATTGATTATTCTTCACATCATCAATCCCTAGTTTGAGGGGGAGTACCCTTGTCATCATTTCTTGTCATCCTTATCAATCATCTTTCATCACTTCTAGTTTTTGTCTCATGGCTTGACCAATACAAACCACTCAAAAAAGGGGAAAATGTAAACACCAATTTTTGGTATCGCTACCCCTCATCCTGTGTTCAATCCCTTTTATTATCTTTATTCACATGCATATCTCTCTTCATATTCAAATTCCCCTTTCCCTCTATAAATCCCATTTATTCAAATTTCCCACTTTCCTATATTATCCCATAATTTATTTTAATTCTCCCTTAATCCCCAATCATATTTATTATCCTAATCACATCTTATTTATTATCCTCCCTAGGCCTTCATTTAATAATTTCATCTCCCCTTGGCCTTTATTTAATATTTTCCCTCCTCTCAACCACCTTTTATCCATCCCTAGGTTCCCAACCACCTTCATTTAATAATCTAACCTTCCATATGCATTTATTTAATATTTTCCTACCTCACACCTACCTTTATTAAATGCTCTCATATCCCCCACATCCATCCGCTCACCCTATAAATACACCCATACCCCCTCCTTCTTAAAAAGAGATCAAAGGGATGCAATTTTGGAATCCTGAAGTCTTCTTGGAACTTTTGTGCACATTAAATTTGGAGATTTGGGGAGACTTATTTCACCTTGGAATATCTTGTGTTTTCATTGTAATATTATTATATATATCTATCACTAACACCTTGTGCAGGTTCAACTATAATCCGGAAGTCTACTTCGGCCATCTTAGCCTTCTGTTTCATCTACAGGTCTTCATTTCAGCCCATTCATTTTCGTTCAATCCTTAACCAGTCCCAGTCAATGTCAACCATGTCTGATTCCCATCGACCCAGCCTCATCCACATTATTATCTTTGTTGTTCAGACTCTCTATTGCCAGATATCTACTTCTGTTCCCATCTAGTTTCTGGATCTCACCATCCTGCCTCTTTGATGCAGGAGCATCAAGAATTCAGAGTGTTTTAGGGTTTTTTAGGTTGTTTGTGTTCATATAATAACCTCCATGTTCATGTGGATGCGTGTTGTTACTTGACTTGGTCAATATAAGAGTGAAATATTAGGTGTGTACGTAGGTGTAAAAAGATGAAAATAATTATTTTATACCTAAATAAGACCATATAGATAGGTTACGAGGTGTCATTTCAGTTGAAAACTAGTTGAGAGAATCTTATGATCAAGTTTCATAATTTTCTAATGTTAAGTGTACGGTTGAGCTATCTTAGGAGCTAAACATAATGTATTTAACCAATATAGCACAAGGAAAGTGATGTGATGGAGAGTATAATGTAAGACAATTGTATGATGAAAAAAAGAGATATATGAATTCTATTGAAGGTAAATAGACCAATTTTTTACGTGTTTTATTATTGTATTGTGGACTTGTGTTCAAGATTTGCCTTGGCCAAATGGTAAAAATGTGACAGTCATCTAATGAGGAATCCCAGAGATCTGTGGAAGAAAAGAGAGGAAAAATACGTTATGAAAAAGGTATTTCAATTTAATTAAATCTTTGAATGTAAACCATTTACCTATTATATGCATTTTCTCATACGCAAGCCCTAACTAGGGCATCAAATTTCTCAAAATCGTTTGAATGAAATTTTCTAAAAAGTTCAACATATTTCTGTCCTGACGTATTGAAGAGACTCACAAAATTTTAGAGCAAATAGTGGACTATGCAGCGAGCAACGAATGACAGAAAATATGGAAGTTGTGGGATCTCTACAATGAACTGGGTGAGTGAAATTTAATCTAAATTGACTGCTTAAAGGGTAATATTGTTAGAGGATACTGTTATGTAAATTGGGAAGAAATTTTCACTCCAGAATCCTTGCATATTGGACTTGCATTGAATGGTGTCGAGGTATTTATGAATGGAAGTGGATAACTGAGAAAGTTGAATACACGTCTCTAGCTGATTCAAAGTGCGACTGGCAAGTCTGGAAGTGTATACATATATAAAAATCAATAGGGTTATGATGGTGGTCACCTTTATTATGATGGTTTTGCATATATTGTTGTCAATGGTGATATTGTTGTTCAAAGATCACAGTTCTCTCTCCATGATGTTGAAGTTGTAACAATCATAACAAATTTGGATGTTGTTTTGAGTTATAGAGGAATAATTAGTAGCTTACATGAGAAAGCTAGTTATGAGCTATTATTTTTATCAATTCAAGTGGATTTTAGGCTGTGTGAGTTAAAGGAGAATCTTAGAGTTTTCCCATCATTTTCAGTTAAGGTGAGATATCATTCTCTAGAGGAGGAAATAGCTCTGGGTCCAATTTGTTGAATTTGGTATTGCCTGTGAAGGGGTGGATCATTCAACTATTTTTTGCCTCTTTCAGGTGGGAAGATAGTTCATCTATAGCAGTTATTGTTGGATGCATGTGAATATACATACATACATACATACATACATAGATATATATATATATATATATATATATATATATATATATATTATATATATATATATAAGTTACAAGAATGAGAACAATTTTACACATAGAGAAGGAGATACTAGATCAACCAAGCTCTGAGAGGCTAGATGTCAGGGTATGGAGTGTCAGAGCAATAAGATACGAATTCAAGCGATGGTGGGTTAAAGCATCCTAGCCAAGACATGGGTGAATGAAGACTATAAAACTGTCCTAGGAGATTTAATCAGTGCCTTGATAATCTAGATAGAGCTGACTGAGTTTCATTTAGGAAGTTCCTTAAAGAATCAAAAGTGTGATTATTCCATTCAAGGCAGAACCTTCAAAGTGAAGGATAAATATTGTAAACAAACCTATGCATACATGAGTGAACTTAGGAGGTAAAAGTGTACAAGATTAAGAATGATGAGTTAAAACTAAGCTAGAGTAATAGAGGTACAACTGAACAGTTAGTGTTAGACCATAAATGGAGGACATTCATAAATGAAGCAATGTCAAGTGAAAGGGATAGGAGGAGAATGTTAAGCATACACATATGTCATAGCGGAGTGTATGACATGTAGCACTTGAATCACAAAGATCTCCATTTGATCAACTTATTGAAAAGATAAAATACAAGTTATATAATATGGAATCAAGAGGAAGGATTGTACAATGACAAGGAGAAGATTGAGCTAGATGAAGGGCATCACTTTGGTATCAGAGTGCTAATGATACCTCTATTATATATATATATATATATATATATATATATATATATATATGATTGATTAATATGAATGTTGAGATGATTTAGTAGGATGTTTATTTTGTTTTATGGTTTTATGTTATTTTCTAATAGTTGAACAAGATTGATTCCAAATTTTAGGTGAAGGAAGGAAGACTGCAAGTAGTTAAGAGAGAAAAAGAGATGTATGCTTAAGAACAAAACTAAGAGGAAAAGTTATAGATAGAAGAGGAAGAATTATATTGAGAAAAGCAAATTGGCATAAATGCCACTTAAGATTGCAAAAGTGAAAAAAAAATCTTAGAGAAGAAGAAGAGGAAGTCTGAGATATCCAAGAAGGAACTTGGATAAGGGGAAGAAAGAGGCTGCAGTCTAAGGTGAAAGAGACTTAGATAAGAGAGAGACCATGGAAACCATACCATGGACATAGGTAATTGCTTTGGTGTAAGCAATGAGTGATATGAGAGTGGTAGAAGAAAGGAGAAAAAAAGAAATGAAGAGGGCAAGAGAGATTGCTGATATAAGGAGGAAAATTGAACTCCTTGAGGATAAATTATTAGCAACAAGAATGGAGTATAGGGATGATGAAGACCCTATAGAAGAAGAGTAATTGCTAGCTTAGGGATACGATGAAGATGACTACAAATGGGTTGATGTGATAGATTCACAAGAGGATTTAAGCTTTGTGAGTGAAGTATGTGAAGATTCTTGCAAAGAAGAAATTGAGTATGAGTGTGAAAGCCTCGTAGAAGGTGATGATGGGTGGTCTGATGAAGATGAAGAAGAGCCACAAAGAGAAGTGAAGAAGGTTCTTGTTGAAGAGAACAAAAGAAAGAAAATGCCAATGAAGAATAATGATGTGAAGTCCATTCAAAGGAAATTTCTGGATGTGAATGCTATGTTGCAGTCTGATTCTACAGGTACAAAAGGCAGCCTTGCCAAGGAAAAGGTCATGAAACATATGGATGATAGACCAAACAAATAATCCATGATATGATGACATAAATGAAAGAATTTGAAAGAATTCAAACATAGAGATATGTTCTCTTAGGAAGAAAGTGAACCAAAATTTTCACATTATTCAAGTGAGGAGTATTCAACTCAAAATGAGGACATGCAACAAGTAAATGGGAAGGAAGACCAAAGGATGAACATAGAGGATCTTGTTAGAAAAAATGGATACATAGTGCCCAAATGTCTCAAGAAGACAACATCTAAGTAGGTATGTGAAGACCTATAAGATGTAAGAACATTCCAAGGTGATGTACATGAAGGTGGATATACTAAAGAACCAATCATTGTTCAGAGGAGCTTTTGGAAGAAGGATAATGCCATCTTAGAGGAGACACAAGAAGTAAGAAATAAAGGTAAACTCATTGATTTAGATACATCAAATGATGATAATTTAAGTATGGTTAGTGAAAGTAGTAAATGCACGAATGACTCTTATAGAGAAAGGATAGAATGGGATAATCTGGAAATATGGGAACCTTCTCATGGAGGCCAAAGTGAAATGACAAAGGACAAATCAGAATTAGACTTCTTGGAAGAAGTACAACAACATCTAAATGCAGGACCAATACTTGATGAATGTCAAGAAAAATTTGATGATTCCTTTTAGAAGGAAGACTTGAGGATGATAGAGACATTGTATGTAGGTGTAAGTCAGCTCATGGGTGGAGAAGTGATGGGAACATGGAAGAATGATAAAGGACAACCTCAAGTTGTCAAAGTGAATTTTGTTCAGGATGAAGATGTAAAACATGAAAGTTTGAAATCAGGTTACGTAGATTTTGTTAATTTTTATGACAACATGAATGATACAAACCTTATTACAAAAATGATGCATTTTGAACAAGAGAGAAATGAATTTGTTTATGAAAACATGGAACAAATACAAGCTGAAATAAGTGCATTAAAATATGACATACATACATACATACATAACATACATTACATGGTATATATATATATATATATACATATATATATGTATATGTATATCACATGTATATATATATACATATATATGTATGTGTATATATATATATATATATATATACATACATACATACATATAGATATATAGATATATATGTATGTATGTATGTATGTATATGTATATATACATACATATATATATATATGATATATATACAACATACATATATTATTATATATACATACATACAATCTGAATGTATGTATAGTATATATGTATATAGATTATATATATGGATATATGATATAGTATATATATAGATAGATTATGTATATATATATATATACATATATATATATATTATATATATATATATAGATATAATATATATCTATGTAGTATGTGTATATATATACTATAATCTCTATGTTGTATGTGTATATATATATATATATATCTATGTATGTATGTGTATATATATATATATGTGTGTGTGTGTGTGTGTGTGTATGTATGTATATATGTATGTATACATATATATGTGTATATAAATGTGTGTGTGTGTGTGTGTGTGTGTGTGTGTAATGGAAAACTCAATGAGTGTCCTAAAACAACAAAGATGGAGGAATTTGATGAATAGAATAAGGCAAGTGAGTCTCAAGAAGAGGAAATTATGAAAAGAGAAGTAAATGTAACACTAATAGTGGTAGATTTGAATGAAAAGTTCATTGACAAGCTTGGGAATGAGACGAGCTACGAACAAAAAAGAGATGAAAAGATGAGGTTATATTTGATCAATGAAGAAACAAAAAGAAAAGAAGAAGAAGAACCTCATGGAGATCAACAAGAGGCTTCATGGCCTCATACTTTGGTATCTAAAGTTTCTTTTAGTGTTGGGTATACAGGTACAATAGGTGATAAGGTGGATGAAGTTCATGACTCCATGGAAGAACTCTTGAAACAAAGAAAACAAGAGGATAATGAAGGCCTATATGATGATGAAACAAAAGTATGGAACTGGATAGATGTGAACAAGACAAGTGCAAGAAGAAAAATAATAAAAAAAGATGAAACACAAAGAATACAACAAATAGATGCAATCACAAAGACCATGGGATCTAGGCATTCAGTAAAGGATGATGAAGAACTACATTTGAACTAGAGTTCAAATCTTTTCCTACCTAGAGAGTCTGATGCAGGAGTATCAAGAATTCAGAGTGTTTTAGGGTCTTTTAAGTTGTTTGAGTTCATTTATTAACCTCCATGTTCATGTGGATGTGTGTTGCTACTTGGCTTGGTCAATGTAAGAGTGAAATATTAGGTGTGTACGTAGGTGTAAAAATATGAAAATAATTATTTTATGCCTAAATAAGACCATATTGATAGGTTGTGAGGTGTCAATTCAGTTGAAAACCTGTTGAGAGAATCTTGGGATCAGGTTTCATAATTTTCTAATGTTAAGTGTACGGTTGAGCTCTCTAGGAGCTAAACATAATGTATTTAACCAATATAGCACAGGGAAAGGGATGTGATGGAGAGACCAGGGTGAAAGATGAAGGAAATATAATGTAACAGAGTTGTATAATGAAAAAAAGAGATATATGAATTCTATTGAAGGTAAATAGAACAATTGTTTGCATGTTTTATTATTGTATTGTGGATTGTTGCGTTCAATCTTTTCCTTGGCCGAATGGTAAAAATGTGACAGTCATCTAACGAGGAATCCCAGAGATCTGTGGAAGCAAAGATAAGAAAAATACGTTATGAAGAAGGTATTTTAATTTAATTAAAGATTTTAATGTAAACCATTTACCTATTATATGTATTTGCTCATACGTAGGCCCTAACTAGGGCATCAAATTTCTCAAAATCGATCCAACTATTTTTTAAAAAAAGTTTAACATATTTCTATCTTGACGTATTGAAGAGACTCACAAAATTTTAGAGTAAATAGTGGACTATGCAATGAGCAACGAATGACAGAAAATATGGAAGTTGTGGGAGCTCAATAGTGAACTAGGTGAGTGAAATTTAATGCAAGTTTAGTCTAAATTGAAAGCTTAAAGGGCATTATTGTTAGAGGATAATGTTATGTAAATTGTGAAGAAATTTTCACTCCAGAATCCCTGCATATTGGAATTACATTGAATGGTGTCGAGGTATTTGTGAATGGACGTGGAAGTCATCACTAACTAAGAAAGTTGAATACACGTCTCTAGTTAATTCAAAGTGTGACTTGCAAATCTAGAAGTGTATACATATACAGAAATCAATAGGGCTGTGATGGTGGTCAGCTTTATTATGACGACTGTCTATATATTGTTGTTAATGGTGATATTATTGTTCAAAGACCATAGTTCTCTCTCCATGATGTTGAATTTGTAACAACCATAACAAATTTGGATGTTGTTTTGAGTTATAGAGGAGCAATTAGTAACTTACGTGAGAAAGCTAGTTATGAGACATTAGTTTTCTCAATTCAAGTGGATTTCAAATTGTGTCAATTAAAGGATAATCTTAGAGTTTTCCCATCATTGTCAGTTAAGGTGAGATATCATTCTCCAGAAGAGGAAATAGCTCTGGGTCAAGTTTTTTGAATTTGGAATTACTTGCGAAGGGGTGGAGCATTTAGCTATTTGTTTCCTCTTTCAGGTGGGAAGACAATTCATCTGTAGTAGATATTGTTAGATGCATGTGAATACATACATACATACATACATACATACATACATACATACATACATACATACATACATACATACATACATACATACATACATACATACATACATACATACATACATACATATATATATATAAGTTATAAGAATGAGAACAATTTTACACATAGAGAAGGAGATACTAGATCAACCAAGCTCTTAGAGGCTAGATGTCAGGGTATGAAGTGTTAGAGAAATAAGATATGACTTCAAGAGATGGTGGGTTAAAGCATCCTAGCCAAGACAGGGGTGAATGAAGACTATAAAACTGTCCTAGGAGATCTAATCAGTGCCTTGATAATCTAGATAGAGTTGACTGAGTTTCATTTAGGAAGTTCCTTAAAGAATCAAAAGTGTGATTACTCCATTAAAGGCATAACATTCAAAGTGAAGGATAAATATTGTAAACAAACTGATGCATACATGAGTGAAGCTAGGAGGTAAGAGTGTACAATATTGAGCATGATGAGTTAAAACTGAGCTAGAGTAATAGAGGTACATCTGAATAGTTAGTGTAAGACCATAAATGGAGGACATTCATAAATGAAACAATGTTAAGTGAATGTGATAGGAGGAGGATGTTAAGTAGACACATATGGCATAACTGAGTGTATGACATGCAACACTTGAATCATAGAGATCTCCATTTGATAAACTTATTGACAAGATAAAATACAAGTTATAGAATATGGAATCAAGAGGAAGGATTGTACAATGACAAGGAGAAGATTGAGCTAGATGAAGGGCATCAGTTTAGTATCAGAGTGATGGTGATACCTCTATTATATTTATATGTGATTGATTAGTATGAATGTTGAGATGATTTATCAAGATGTTTATTTTGTTTTATGGTTGTATGTTATTTTCCAATGGTTGAATAAGATTGATTCCAGATTTCAGGTGAAGGAAAGAATACTACAAGTAGTCAAGAGAGAAAAATAGATGTGTGTTTAAGAACAAAACCAAGAGGAAAATTTATATATAGAAGAGGAAGAAGTAGATTGAGTAAAGGAAATTGGCATAGCTGCCATCAGAGCTTGCAAAAGTGAAAAAAAAAATCTCATAGAAGAAGAAGAGGAAGTCTGAGATATTCGAGAAGGAACTTGGATAAGGGGAAGAAAAAGGCTGCAGTCCAAGGTGAAAGAGACTTGGATAAGAGAGAGACCATGGAAACTATACCATGGACACATGTAATTGCTTTGGTGCAATAATGAGGGATATAAGAGTGGTAGAAGAAACTAGAAAAAAGGAAATGAAGAGGGCAAGAGAGATTGCTGATATAAGGAGGCAAATTGAACTCCTTGAGGATAAAATATTAGAAACAAGAATTGAGTATAGGGATGATGAAGACCATATAGAAGAATAGTAAGTGCTAGCTTAGGGACGTGAAAAATATGACTACAAACAAGTTGACGTGATAGATGCACAATAGGAGCTAAGCTTCATGAGTGAAGCATGTGAAGATTCTTGGAAAGAAGAAACCGAGTATGAGTGTGAAAACTTCATATAAGGTGATGACGAGTGGTTTGATAAAGATGAAGAAGAGCCACAAAGAGAAGTGAAGAAGGTTCTTATTGAAGAGAACAAGATAAAGAAAATGCCAAGGAATAATAATGATGTGAAGTCCATTCAAAGGACATTTCTGGATGCGAATGCTATGTTACAGTCTGATTTTGCAATTACAAAAGGCAACCTTGCCAAGGAAAAGGTTATGGCACTTATGGATGATAGATCAATCAAAGAATCCATGATCTGAAGACATAAAAGAATGCATTTGAAATCATTCAGACATAGAGATATGTTCTCTTAGGAAGAAAGTGAATCATATTTTTCACATTATTCAAGTGAGGAGTCTTCAATTCAAAATGAAGACATGCAACAAATAAATGGGAAGGAAGAACAAAGGATGAACATAGAGGATCTTGCTAGAAAACATGGATACATAGTGCCCAAATGGCTCAAGAAGACAACCTCTAAGAAAAAATGTGAAGACCTAGAAGCTATAAGAACATTCCAAGGTGATGTACATGAAGGTGGAGATACTAAAGAACTAATAATTTTTCAAAGGATTTGTTAGAAGAAGGATTATGCCATCTCAGAGGAGACACAAGAAGTAAGAAATAAATGTAAACTCACTGATTTAAATAGATATGTTTCATCATTTTCTTTACGTTTTGAATGACGAAAAAAATACCCAAAATTGTAGGGTACTACACCACCAGAATGATATTACACATGCCCCAATGATGATACAGGTCTCCTTGCAAGGTGTTCAGAATCCAGAAAGGCTCGCCAAGTATACGCTTGTATCCCGCATGCCCCACTCAGCCTCCACGTGCTTTGTTTTTCCCTTTGCCCCCCTATTTTCTTGCATTTTAGGCTTCAGTGATGAAACCTCCACCCTGCCTAGGCGGCAGTCCCGTGACCACTGCCCAGGACAGGGTGGTGGTCCCATAACCACTGCCCTGCATCAGGGCGGTGGTCCTTTGCATTTTCCAGATTCTTCCGACGATCGCGTTTCAAATGTAAATCTTCAAATTTACATGCTTTCTTCAACCACTTTGGCTTGCATTAATGTTTTTGGTTCCCTGGTAATAGTGTTTTTCCTTTGTTTATAGTAAAAGAGTTCAAATGGGAGTTACCCTCTGGTAAATGCATTGGTTATAAATAGCCAGCTTGTTTTCAAGAAAATGGCCCCTCATCTTCTCAATTCTCTTATTCAGTCTTTCAATTTCTTGCTTAGAATTCTACTAGCTTCATGTTTTGCATCAGTTATTAGTTTTCCTTTGTTGTTTAGAAGTCATTCAATCTTCTTGTTTCAGTCTTGTTCCATTGCTGCTCCATACAATCATTTTAGCATAGAATAACTTCATTTCTAGACTAGAATCCATTAAAGTTACAGGTTTTGTTTTATCACAAGGATAGATTCTAAAACTCTCAGTGCACTTGTGTTGTATTCCCATAATAAATCCCGCTAGGAATTACATAGTCAAGCTCTATTCACTTGCGCTATCCCTCTCCTACTCACATTATATTTGGTCTATATCCAAAGCTGCCATTGTTTGAATACCATCTTCTGTTGATACTATCATATACACACTTTCTGGATTCACGAGGACATGAAGGAATGAGGATATCACACTGAGGGGATGAAATCACACATAACTAGATTTACCACTGTTCTGTAAATGCCAGGTTTGAGCTATCAAAGTTCTAGTTACGACATATCAAATAGAGTAGTGAATTATTTTATTTCAGTCAAAATTTTTCTCTCGATATCGCCAGGGAAGCTGTGGGGATTGATAGTTTCTGAGAAATTGTGATTCATTCCTCACTTCTGAGGTAGGATCGAGAGTCTTTTCAATTCAAAATATATAGCTACTTAGATACTTAGGATAAAATCACAACTACATAGGCAAATAGCCATACCAGGCTACTTTTCTTGTTTTTATTTTGTTACTAGATTAGTTGTCCATTTTATAAATATACTAGAGTAGTTGCTCTTCAATTTCATTGAAATGCGTCATTGAAAATACAAAAATAGAAGAATGCTTGCATAGTGTAAATACTTCTTTAGTAATCAGTTTATTAATTTTAGTTAAAAGTTGAATCATTTTGTATGACAATCACAGGACCTAGAGAGCCTAGAGAGTATATATTTGAACCCATAGTGCCTCAACCAAATATACCTATGACATTAGTTGATATAGATCAGGACCTTAGGATATAGGTCTTTCAAGCAACAACAAACTTACAAGCAATTAGTGAGCAACTAAGAGGATTAAACATCGAAGACGACAAAGCTTACACATTTTGGTCAAATCATCCTAACTATAGACTGCCTTGATAAAATACCCGAATGACCATACAAGGATTTGAAAGAGAACAGGCATTTGGTTGTGATCCTTTAGTTCCACAGCCTGACACAGGAGACCTCCTCATTGACATAGATACTAGCTTACACATTCAAGTTACCAGAACACCTGTTAGGTACTCTGAGAAAATTATACAACTTCTAGTCCTAAACATAGAGGCCTGAAAAGGCATACGATTACTGGATAGTTGGGAGAAGGGATTGATTCTTCACATGACCATAACAGGTCCACAACAACCACAAACTCATGGTTATGATCCCCAAGTCCCACAACCCAATGGGCCTACAAATCAGTTAAGTATTGATACCGGCTTATGAATGCTTGGTATTTAGATCCTCACCACTCCCGCCAAATATTATAGTACAATTCTCCGTATTAAACATAGAAGCCAATCAATCTAATATTTTCTGGGCTAGACCAGAAAACCACCCATAGTTCACTACAAATCCACTAAATCACCCATCACCATTTTCATGACCTTGTCTAGAGATATATACGAAGCTCCCACAGGTCACTTCCCACGTATCCAACAACCAAGAAACAGGATATCGGTAGAGCTCGACATTGATTGGAGCCTCCGAACAGCCATTATATCCAAATGAACCATTACACCAATTCAGGTTAGGAGGGCCTTCTTTTCCTTAGATTCACAGATTCCATTATTGTGTATTGAGGATATAAGATTACCCGATTAGCTTGTCTGTATCCATTCACATTCAACATTCACCGGTTGTCTCGACACAACCTCGGGAGGTCAGGTATGAGGAAGAGGTACTTGTAGATTCCCATGCTCACATGTAACTTTTCCATCGTACAAAATTGGTGAACCCGACATGAACAAACTAATATTCCTCTTTCTATTTCATTTCTTCCATCCACCTTCACTCTTTCCCATTATTCTGCAGGTATTCATATACCCCCTGAATATGTCGGGATACGATGCATATGGCAAACCTCTCTCAGGTCTTGAAGTCAACTATAGTCAAACAAATAGACAACCATCACCCTCACTTTCTGCATGGGCTGATAACTATTCAAGTAATTACTTGTCGTCACAAACTCCCCCTCAAAGAACTAGCTCAAGTTCTTCATTCCGAATTGAGGAGTTTGATCAGCTTACACAAACACAATAGCTAGAGCCTTCAGGCTCTAACAATATGACATTTACTGGAGAATCTGCTTCATCTCCTCAGGTCTTGTTCAGACCACAGATCAGTAGATAGTCAAACCCACTCCCCTTTTTGGATGAGGAGTACTTAGCACGCTTCGCTAAAAGTGAACAACGCTTCCAAAATATGTATCCACCTATAGGGAGTTTACAAATACAATCTGATACCCTATTCCAAGAAAACACCCCCATTCCTCCACCTATGGGAAATACCCTTGGTGAGGCTTGGCAAGGTAACGATCAATTCATAGCAGGGTATCATACCCCTTTACAACCTCAAGCTATACAACAAATGCCCTTAAGGCAAAGCACTGTGTCTTCACCAATGGAGGTCATTTCAGCCTTAGCTAAAAAGGTTAGAGGGCTGGAACTTGCTCAAGCAAACCAAAATTCATACTTTGGGAAAGCAGGAATCCCCAACCCTCTGCATCATCCCAGTCAGGTCGACCTCCTTACAGGAACTAGCACGTTAGGCATGCCTCCTCAAAATCCTTATAGTTACCCACATCAAACACCAACTAGGACCACATTTTCAAACGCTGCTCCAGTTGAAAACATGACACCTCCCGGCTTGGCACCAAACAACCCATACCAGAACAATGTTCCTCCTTACTTAAACATTTATTCAAAATCACCACAAGGAGACATGTTCTCTTCTCCTGGGATGTTCATTCAACCACAGGGATTCCCTTATGTCCCTACAAACACATATGCTATACCATATCAACAACCCATTCCACCTCAACCCCCTTAGCAAGCCCCATCGATGGTCAAGGCCTACGCAGTAGGGACTTATTCAGAATATTTAAAAGAGCCCCTAGACTTCACCATACAAAGTGTTATGCTTCCAAGACCTCTCCCCGATTTACCCAAATACAAAGGGGAAGGGGACCCAAATGCACACATTAAGGCCTATGCCACAACCATACGGGAATTACTCCCTTGGGACGGGGTTGTTGCTAAAATATTCCCTAAGACCTTAGAAGGTATTGCCCTTGATTGGTATTACCGAATACCTGAAGCTTCGATACACTCATTTAAACAACTCGTGTCAGAATTCATCAAATCTTTTGACATGAACAAATTGTTAAGAATGGGAATCAGGGAGTTCTTGCATATCAAACAAGAACATAATGAATCCGCTACTCATTTTATTCAAAGATGGTGTACGGTTCTCTACTCATCAGCAAGTGCTCCAAACATGGATCAAATGGAACTATGTGATTTATTTCTTAATTCTCTCAATAGAGAGATAAAGGAAGAAGTCCAGAAGTTCCCACTAAGAACTTACGATGAAGTACTTGAGAGTGCTCTCTAAATCGACCAAGCAGCGATAGATAGTGGTCGTAAGACATATGGGACAAATGGGAAATTAACCACTCCTAATCAAAACACCGCGGCCTATTCTAATACTAGGGAATGCTAATCAAGGACCTAAGATCCTTAACAAGAACCATGGAGTTACAACAGATGGAGTAACTGACCAAGTTAAAAGGGAAAACATTGTAAACATTTTGCCACCTGCTAATAATCAGCGAAATAACAATTTTACTCCAACAATCAACGCGGTGGATTTTAATCATCCACCACGGCAACAACAACAACAATGACAATGAAAAATCCAAACACAAAGTCCAAATCGAAACTTAGCTAGATATCAGAGTCAAAACCAAAGGCAACAACCTCAAAATTTTAACTCTAACAACCAGTAACCTTATCAGAATTTTGGGCCACAACAGGTTTTAAATCAACAACCTCAAAATTATAATCCCAATTTATATTGTGGCTTCCACAAGATTCAAGGCCACGATACTAGGACTTGTCGTGAATACAATAAATTCATGCAGCGTTTTCCAGAAGATCAAAAGCAACTCTTTATAGATATGTTTTTAGCAAATTCTGTAGTACCCATGCCAAACACTTATGCAGGGGCAGTTTCCCCTCAAAATGCACCCCTCAAGATCTTTAATGATCCACTCCCAAACCATTCTAACAATAACAGGCTAGATCCTAATGGAACAAACAAAGGGTGTCATAACAGGAAATAATGATCATGAAGCTTCAACTTCATTAAATCCACCAGTCGCACCCCAACTAGGAACTCGACCCCAAACCAAGATAGTTGGTTTGGTAGAGTTAGACACCGAGCTACCCATAGAAACCATAACAAGAACATGAGATTATTCTTCTCAACCTACTCCAAGTTATCCATTGGGACCAGAAAATAGTCAACAAATGTTGGTAAAACCCATAGGCGCCTATGATTTAATTAATGATTTAACTAAAACCTTCTCTCACATCTCCTTTTTGGATTTGTTAAAGAACTCTCCCACCCACAGAGCTTCCCTCTTAGAAGCGTTAGGCCTTGGTCATTTAATCAACATCACTCCTCCCTCTAGAAACATAGGTAAACCATGTAGACTTTGACGTTTATCTACTGGGGCAGCCAGATAGGGATACGGAATTTATATTCGATATAAGCAAAATGCCAACAGACGCTGAAATTACATGAAGAGGTGACCCAGCTTTACATTTACAAGTTTGGGTCTACAATAATTATGTTAAACGTGCAATGGTTGATGATGGGGTAGTAGTTAATATAGTCCCCTTCGCTTTTCTTCAAAAGTTAGGATATGGAGAGACAAACTATTCCACAACGTGAAATACGCTAAGAGGTTATGATAGCCTCAAAGCCACTTCGATTGGAACCATAGTTTTACCAGTCACTTTAGGACCCAAGATGGTCCTCACCAAGTTTTATATTATAGATCAAGAAACCAATTATAATATGATCCTTGGTCAGCCATGGATACACCACATGAAGGCAATCCCTTCCACATTATTCCAAGAAATAAGATTTCTACACTTAGGGAAAATATTTGTGGCACAAGGTGACCCAAAAACCTTCGATATACACCTAGCTGATTTGAAGAAAAGACCAGGTGTTCACTCCGAGTTTGAACTCCCAACAAATCAACTCATCAAACTAATTAATTTGAAACCAAAAGAAAATTTGATACCCACCACAGAGTTAGAAGTTACAAATCCAGCCGAGGACATTCCAGCACTCAAAAATGAGACCAATGTTATAAAAACGGTGTCACTAGGGACTACCGCAAAAATTGTTGAGTTGCTGGAGAAAGACTTACCTATTCTCCTACCATTTGATTCCATGGGTATGGGACACACCCTGGGAATTTCTTCTCTTCCATCAGATGAAGTTTTTATGGTAGAGGTAACCGAAGCAAAAGAAATAGATATGACAGATATCCCAACATCCATTTTTCCAAACAAGTATTGGACTCTCCACTTCGATGGAGCTAGATGTCACTTTGGAGCTGGGGTGGGAGTGATCTTTACTTCACCTGAGGGAAAGATCCTACCTTTCACCTTTAAATTAAACTTTGAATGTACAAACAATGGGGCTGAGTACAAAGCTCTCCTCCTTGGCCTCATTCTAGCTAAAAGAATGGGTGTCGACAACATTAGAGTGCTAGGAGACTCGCAACTGGTTGCAAACCAAGTCTCTGAGGTATATGAAACTAGGGCTGGAACATTTATAACACTATAAAAATAACAGTATTAGATCTAAGAAAGGGATTTAACTTCATATCAATTGAAGCAATCCCACGAGAGCAGAACCTTCTCGTAGACTCGATAACAACCTCAGCTTCCTGTTTCACTCCAAACAGCGAGTTGGAGGATACAAATTTCACGGTATCACTTCGTACCAAACCATTAGTGTGTAAAATACCAACAAACTCACTCCTGACTCATGGAGAAGCTGAGGATGATTTTTCTATCATGGATCACTTTGATGATGATAGAGTCACTCTCAAATATCTAAACGCCTATGTAGAGCTACACCTTGCTCACCGTATAGTTGATCTTTCCTTAATACCACATTCCTCTTCCTATTTTGGAAATCCCATGGTAGAGTCTCCTCCATAGAAGGATCTTGATATATACAAGATAGAAAATGGAGAAAACTTGGAACTACCTCCAGCCCCACCTGAATTTGAAGAAGGTAACACTTCTTTAATAGAAGAAACCATTGACATAAACATTGGAACGGAGGAAGAACCAAAGATTTTGAAGTTGGGATCCTCGTTAACTCCAGAGGAGATAAAAATACACACCCAAATCCTCAAAGAACATCAAAAGGATTTTGCATTTAACTATAAAGAAATGATGGGCATTGCACCACATGTCGCAGTGCATAATCTTGTCACTAAACCAGATGTGAAACCAATTAAACAGAAGTCAAGACCAATGAAGCCAAAAGTGGCTCTCATGGTAAAAGAGGAAGTAATAAAACTTCTCCAAGTGGGATTCATCAAGCCCATTGACTATTCACAATGGGTATCTAATATCATCCCCGTCCTAAAAAAGAATGGGAAGATATGCATTTGCATAGATTTTTGGGATATTAACAAAGCTTGTCCCAAGGATGACTTCCCATTACCATCCATCGACGTTATCGTTGATGCAACAACTGGATTTGAACTGTTGTCCCTCATGGATGGGTTCTCAAGGTATAATCAGATTAAAATATCTGAACAAGATCAAGCCAAAACTACATTCATAACTCCCTCGGGAACTTATTGCTACGACTGTCATGCCATTTGGTCTTAAGAACGCTGGCGCTACGTATCAGTGGGCAATGACATATATATTCCATGATCTTATCCATAAAATTGTGGAATCATATGTGGATGACTTGTTAGCCAAGGCCAAGAAACACTTGTGATCATCCAGAAGTGCTCTGTATCATCCTCTCACAATTAATTGAATATGGCATCACATTAAATCCAAAGAAGTGCGTGTTTGGTGTGAAAGGAGGAAAACTTCTAGGCTACATTATATCTTCATGAGGGATTGATGTTGATCCAGCCAAAATACAGGCTGTTCTCGAAATGATCCCACCATCGAACAAGTCTGGAATCAGGTCATTTCTTGGGAAACTCGGTGCAATCCGTAGGTTCATCCCAGATCTAAGTTTTTCCATTCATCCAATCAACAATCTATTAAAGAAAGATTATAACATTGATTGGACTGAAGAATGCAACGAGGCCTTCGAAGCAGTTAAACACTTCTTGTTGTCTCCACCCATGCTAATGCCTCCCAAGCCAAACCACCCTTTGATCCTATACTCATGAGCCACCCATGTCTCGCTCACTTGCATGTTGGCTCAAGAAGACAATGATAAATAGGAACGTGTGGTCTATTTCATTAGCCAAACATTGCTTGATTATGAAACATGTTACACACATAGGCAGAGAGAGAATGCCTTGCCATAGTCTTTGCAACAAAATGTTTAAGACATTACATGTTAAACCAAGAAACGAGGTTCATTGTAAAGACAAATAATTTACGAACGTTTCTCTCACAAGGGTCTTTATCTAAAAAGGTTGGACGTTTCATAACCTTAATGGGTGAATTCGATTTGACATTCGTAAACCAAAAATCCATTAAGGGACAAATCATTGTAGATTGGCTAGCTAACAATCCACTAGATGGAGGTGATCTGGTAAATCTGGACTTTCTTGATGAATGTATATAATTCATCGAAACCAGGCCTCCCATCTCTACATGTCCCTGGTATACTGATATCATTAATTTCATCATAGACCACACATACCCGGAAGGTGCCACATCACAACAAAGAAGGTGGTTACGCATTATTACTGCTAAATATGTTGTCTTAGAACAGGTACTCTATCGTAAAGCCTTCGACGAGCATGCTTCTAAGATGCATCGACATAGAAGAATCCAAGAAGATTCTTCATGAATCTCATAGTGGGATATGTGGAGGCCACTTTGGTGGTCACTCCACTACTCAAAAAATACATCGGATGGGCTATTTTTGGCCCAATCTTGAGCATGATGCAGTGGAATTTGTACGTAAGTGCCACAAATGCCAAGAATTCTCTCACGAGATTCACATGCTAGCATAATCCTTGCAACCAATAGTGACCCCGTGGCCCTTCTCCACATGGGGTCTGGACTTGATAGGGAAATTCTCTCCCTCATCAACCGATGGCCATAACTTTATAATTACAGCCACGAAATATTTTACCAAATGGGTGGAGGCCCTGCCTCTCACCACCGTACCAGGTTCGGTAATTGCCAAATTCATTCTGAACCAAATTATTTACAGGTATGGTGTCCCACAAGTCATTATCTTAGATAATGGCATGTCCTTTAAAAATGATGAATTCCGTGAGTTATATAGCAAATTTCAAGATAAACCATCACACGGCCTCTCTTTACTACCCTCAAGCCAATGGGCAGGCCGAAGCGACAAACAAAACGTTAAAAGCTATTCTCCTCAAAATGGTCAAGGAGAACAAGTGAGATTGGAATTTAAACCTATATCTAGCCTTGTGGGTTCATTGAACCTCAATTTGAACACCAACAGGAGTAACCCCCTTCTCGCTGGTGTTCAGGGCAAAAGTAGTTCTCCCACTTGAGGTTGAAATACCCAGTCTCCGCATCTCATTAAAAGGAATTCTGGATGAAGAAGCTTATAAAGAGGCACATATCTCTCAACTGAAAAAGCCTTGATGAGGTCAAGGTTAAACACCGAATAAAATTCATAGATCCTATGCTGACTGGATGTGCTGGAAATACAATAAAAATGTCTATGAGCGAGAAATATGTGAAGGAGCTCTAGTTTTAAGACTAGACAACCAAATCGATAAGAAAACCGGTGAAGCAAGAAAGTTTCTGGACCAAGTGGTTGGGCCCATACCGAGTCATGAAGGACTATGGAAACGGTGCATATCTCTTGTGCACACTAGAAGGTGAGGAATTTGGTGAAACTATCAATTCCTTACATCTTAAACAATTTTACGCATAAAACAACAAAATCGCCACTTATACATTATAGTTACCTACATTGCATTGGTCATTTAGTTGTTTCATTTTATCCACTCATTTTGTAAAAATAGTAGTCTAGAAGCTTACTCTTAAGAAATCTATTACAAATTTCTTAAAATATTTGCAAAAGTCATTCAAAACACATCTCTTCAAACATCATCAACTATTTTCAAATCTTTTCATCAAGTTCGACAGACAAGCATTGACAAAAACCATACCTAGGCCTACATACTTGACTTTTCTCTTTCTTTCTACTAGGTGAAGTTGTACTTACCTATGGTCTGTCCTAAAATCTTCTTGGTGTCACATCTATCCCTCTTAAAATCTCTTTGAAATGAAAGGATATCTCAAAGTCATAGATCAGAAATGTCAAAATCAAATGAAATCAAAAGCACCAAGAAAACATAGAATATTTTATTTTACACACCTCCTTTCCCCCATTAACCTTCGGTGATAAGTCCACATCTCTTATTGGTGGTGTGAGGTTGGGAAAGGAAAAAAGTTCCCTTACTCGCTTATATCATGCCTTTGGTGACAAACCCATGCTTCTTACTAGTAGCATGAGGCAGGGTGTGGAGGGTCCAGTCACATAAATTAACAAATCTTGGTATGCTAAAAACATGAATCAAATTCTATTAAAAGAAAACAAATGTCCAAATTCTAAAGAGATCAAATCCTCAAAACCAGATTTTGTCAACCAAGTTGCCATTTATGAATCTAAGTCTAGATAAACTGGGAAGTAAGTGGCCTTCTAAGCTTGGTGGTAGCTCTGAGTAGGATAGGTGTGTAGGTCTATGTTTGGTTTTTGTTACTGGTTTTTCTGTCTCTCATCTTTCCATTCAGTCAAACTCATACAACTTGTGCCCTTCCTAACTCTTGGTGTTGAGCCCTCACATCTTACTAGTTGCGTGGAATTGGGATTGGGGCAAGTTCATCTCTTTATCAATTTACATTCATCATGTTTTGCCAACGTAAGAAGAAATTACAAATATTACCCAAAGAGGTCGGAAGTTCAAAGCTACCATATGTTTGTATCATCTCATATCAGCATTACAAAAACATACAAGGTAAAACATTTGTTATCATTTTTCATCCATTGCATGCATTCTGAAAAACATGAAAACAAGTATTCTAAAAACATATAAGTACACACGTGGAAACGAGTCACAAAATTCTAGGCACCAAGAGTCTGGATCCAAATATATATATATATATATATATATATATATATATATATATATATATCAAGTTTCATATACAATGCCATCATGCACTAGGCATGGTCAAAACACTCAATGAGCCTGAAAAGTACAAAAGGCACTCATATAGATATCTAAAAAAATGCTACAAAAATGGTCTCTCAATCCCTATGGGATCCCTCAGAGGGTGCGTGACCATGCCTAGGACTCCCGGCTACACCGGCACTCAAAATGCATTGAGGGCTCGCAGTCATGACCAGTAGATGCCGTCTCGCTATGAGAATGACTCCTCCTCATCAAGTGCTCGGCCATCCAATATCCGGCTACCTCGGCGTGGAGAGAAGTCACGATCTTCGCCTCATGCCAGACAGAGGCAAAAACATCAGTATGCCTACCGGCTATTGAAGGCTCCCCCACATCCATAGAAAGCTCAGCATGGGTCTTCTCTGAGTGGAAAAGCAAGGTATCGGTGCATACTCGATGAATCAAGTCTCGCCACTCATCAGCAGTCGCTGCAAGTAAAGGAGAGAAACAAGTTAGAAAATGATCAAAATATAAAACCAAGAGTAAACAAAACAAAAAGGAATAACAAACTAAGATAATTCTAACTAAAACAAATGTCAAGAGAAGAGTGACAACTCACTCGGATCTACAGGCCTCCAAGAAGGATCTCTAGGATCTGCGCCTGCCACCGACGCCGCCCACTGGCTAGTGTCCCTCTCCCACATCTAGGGCAATGTGATAGCCTGTAACGGACTCGCCATCTCCACCTAGGTCATGAGAGAGAAACTCCTCTGAGACCAAAGTCACCCTCTCTGCGCTCCGCTTCGCCCTCTTGGCCCGTAGGATCTCTTGAGTGTCATGCCACTATGGGATCACTATCATCTCCCCCACCCATCTCAGTGATCTCCATATCCTTTGTCTCCTCCTCTATCTCTCCCCCTGTGAACTCCTCAGATTTAGATTCCACTTCAATGGGCTCATCGCTGCTATGGGCAAGACCGGTGGTAATCCGAAGTAAGGGTTCCTGAGGAGCACCGGCTCTCCCTCGAGCACGTACTACCCTCCTGGCCGCAATAGGAACACCAGGGGTAACAATAGTCCAACCTCGGCCTCTAGGACCTCCCCGAGCCTCACGGATAGATCTATACATTGGCCCCACCGGAGGAAGCATGTCACTATAGGGGAGGCCAAATTGCTGTAGTACTCTATCAAAAGGGTGGATCTCCAACTTCCCCCGCCCTGTCTATCAACTGGTTGGTAGTCTGATGGGTAATACATGTAACAGTCTCCTCTCCCCATACCCTTGCCATGGACTGATAAGGAGTGGCCTCCATGTCTGCAGTGGTCAAAGAGGCTACTAGCTAGTGGGGTGCTCTAAGAACAGTCATCCCTGTCCACCTCGCTGCCTTGACGACCCCAGGATCCTCTACCTCTATACCTCTCCCATATGGGATAATATGCTCATACACCCAATTCATGAAAAGAGTCGGGTGGCTCAAAGACTGTCCCTGTAATTGGACTACCCTGTATAAATCATGGTAGGTAGTCCTGAGGATATCTTCTCCCCAAGCATAAACACATCCATGCCCCTCAATCTATGCAATAATGGGGGCCCAACAATATAAGAGGGTTTCCCCTCCCTTGTCCCCAATCAGTTTTGAAGCAAGGATGCCCATGATGGCCTTATGGAGCATGGGAATGTCTGACTCAATGATAGAGCAGATCATCATGCCCTTCTTTTGATCTCATCAATACAATTACATCTCCCATGTAGGTGGCCCACTAAACCACTTGTGATCTCGATACTGCTGTCTTAAGAGACAGCCACCGCCAGAGGATCAGAACCCCTAGTATATGATAAACATCTTCCAGGGTGATGGACCACTCACCCCTAACTCCTGGCAATCAGAAGGTGTTCTGATCCGCATCCCAATAAGAAAATAAGTCACATAGTATGTGACTAGCAGGCGCAACGTGAGGGACCTGTGCAATCCTCCAAATGCCAACCCTCTGAAGGGTATCTTGCTCTGCCTGAGAGAGTACCTCTAACACTGCTGGGAGCCAATCACACTCCCTCTCTCTCGGCTCCATCTAATATACTCCTCCTTCTGCATACACCCAAAAACACAAAAAGGAGTAAGTTAGTACTAAAATCCAGTTGGAAAGACTATTAAAAACACGTAAAAAAGCTAAAAGTGCAAAAATAAATAAAAGAAAGCTTTTTTTTAGCTTTCTGTCACAAAATCACCACCCCTGTGCAAAGCGGCGGTCCTGTCCCGCAAACTCAAACGGGTCGTATACCCTAAAAAATACCCAAAAAAAATGAATATACCATTTTTGCTAAAATGAAAACCTACCATATGCGCACCCCCCCCTAGAGACATGTTTAAAAACTAAAATTTTCAAAAAATGACCCCCCCAAGACAAATATTTCTTCATTTCCACATTTTAGGTTTAAAAATGATAAATCGAGAAGAACTAACATGAGACTTCATGGGTCAATGTTCTGCTCTTGGAGGCATGATCGCTATCTCACCAAAAATGTTTTGACTATAACTCTCATCAAAAATCGTCACCGTGGGTCCTAGAGCTCAAAAACTATCAAATCAATCTGCGCAAAATGAATAGTAAAAATGACTTCATTTTATATAAATAGCCCTCTTAATTTGATTTTGAATGTCTTTTTGCAGGGTCGGAGCACCGACGGAGGTAAGTTTCTAAACCTTGCGTAGATGGTAAGTCCTCTTTTCATATCAATTCAGCCTTATTTCTCAATTTATTTTATCTATCTGCACTTGAGTCCCACTTTTTTTCATTTTTACAGGTAGCGGGATCTTGGATGGTGACTTTCCAGCACACAGGCGTGTCAGGTATAACTCCTAACTTCCCATTTCGGGACTGCCATACTCGGATCCACATGTTTACGCCTCTTCATGGCTAAGATGCTTCTCTGAGGGGGCAATATGTATGTACCCAAAATTGTAGGGTACTACACCGCCGTAATGATGTTACACATGCCCCAATGATGATATAGGTCTCCTTACAAGGTGTTCTGAATTTAGAAAGGCTCGCCAAGTATACACTTGTATCCCACATGCCCCGCTCAGCCTCCACACGCTTTTGTTTTTTCCCTTTGCACTCCCTATTTTCTTGCTTTTTTAGGGCTTCAATAATGAAACCACCCGCCCTGCCAAGGCGGCGGTCCCGTGACCGCTGCCCAGGACAAGGCGGCGGTCCCATAACCACCCACCCTGCTCAGGGAGGCGGTCTTGTATGCATTTTTCAGATCCTTTCGATGATCGTGTCAAACGTAAATCTTCAAATTTTACACGCTTTCTTCAACCACTTTGGCTTGCATTAATGTTTTTGGTTCCCTGGTAATAGTTTTTTACCATTGTTTATAGTAAAAAGAGTTCAAATGGGAGTTACCCTCTGGTAAATGCATTGGTTATAAATAGCCAGCTTGTTTTCAAGAAAATGTCCCCTCATCTTCTCAATTCTCCTCATTCAGTCTTTCAATTTCTTGCTTAGAATTCTACAAGCTTCATGTTTTGCATTAGTTATTAAGTTTTCCTTTGTTGTTTAGAAGTCATTTCAATCTTCTTGTTCCATTGCTGCTCCATACAATCAATTTAGAATAGAATAGCTTCATTTCTAGACTAGAATCCATTTTAAAGTTACAGGTTTTTTTTTCACAAGGATAGATTCTAGAACTCTCGGTGCACTTGTGTTCTATTCCCGTAATAAATCCCGCTACGAATTGCGCTATCATATACACACTTTCTGGATTCACGAGGACACGAAGGAATGCGGAGATCACACTGAGGGGATGAAATCACACACAACTAGATTTAGCACTATTCTGTAAACGCCAGGTTTGAGGTATCAAAATTCTAGTTACGACATATCAAATAGAGTAGTGAATTATTTTATTTCAGTCGAAAGTTTGCTCTCGATATCGCCAGGGAAGCTGTGGGGATTGATAGTTTCTGAGAAACTGTGATTCATTTCTCACTTCTAAGGTAGTATCGAGAGTCTTTGCAATTCAAAATATATAGCTTCTTAGATACTTAGGATAAAATCACAACTGCATGGGCAAACAGCCATACCAGGCTACTTTGCTTGTTTTTTTAATTTTATTACTAGATTAGAATATACTAGAGTAGCTGCTCTTCAATATTCATTAATATACGTCATTGAAAATACAAAAATAGAATGATGCTTACATAGTGTAAATACCTCTTTCAAAATCAATTTATTAATTTTAGTTAAAAGTTGAATCATTTTATATGACAATCACAGGACCTAGAGAGCCTCGAGAGTATATATTTGAACCCATAGTGCCTAAGCCAAATCTACCCATGACATTAGCTAATATAGATTAGGACCTTAGGAGACAGGTCTTTCGACCAACAACAAACTTACAAGCAATTAGTGAGCAACTAAGAGGATTAAACATCGAAAATGACAAAGCTTACACATTTTGGTCAAATCATCCTAACTATAGACTGCCTTGATAAAATACCCAAATGACCGTACAAGGATTCAAAAGAGAATATGAATTTGGTTGCTGATCCTTTCGCTCCATAGCCTGACGCAGGAGACCTCCTCATTGACATAGATACTAGCTTACACATTCAAGTTGCCAGAACACCTATTAGGTACTCTGAGAAAATTATACAACTTCTAGTCCTAAACATAGAATCTGAAAAGGCATACAATTACTGGATAGTTGGGAGAAGGGATTGATTCTTCACATGATCATAACAGGTCCATAACAACCACGAACTCACGGTTGTGATCCCCAAGTCCCACAACCCAACGGGCATACAAATCAGTTAAGTATTGATACCAGATTACGAACGCTGGTATTTAGATCCTCACCACTTCCCGCCAAATATTATAATAAAGTTCTCTCGTATTAAACATAGAAGCCAATCAATCTAATATTTTCTAGGCTAGACCAGAAAATCACCCATAGTTAACTACAAATCCACTTAATTGCCCATCACCATTTTTCATGACCTTGTCTGGAGATATATATGAAGCTCCCACAGGTCAATTCCCACGTGTCCAACAACCAAGAAACAGGATCTCGGCAGAGCTCAACATTGATTGGAGCCTCTGAACAGCCATTATATCTGAATGAGCCATTACACAGATTCAGGTTAGGAGGACTCTTCTTCACCTTAAATTCATAGATTCCATTATTGCGTATTGAGGATATAAGATTACCCCGATTAGCTTGTCTGTATCCATTCGCATTCAACATTCACCGGCTATCTCAACATGACCTCGGGAGGTCGGGTGTGAGGAAGAGGTACTTATAGATTCCCATGCTCACATGTGAATTTTCAGATATAATAGCTGTTCGGAAGGCTCCAATCAATGTCGAGCTCTGCCGAGATCCTGTTTCTTGGTTGTTGGACACATGGGAAGTGACTTGTGGGAGCTTCGTATATATCTCCAGACAAGGTCATGAAAAATGGTGATGGGTGATTTAGTTGATTTGTAGTTAACTATGGGTGATTTTCCGGTCTAGCCCATAAAGTATTAGATTGATTGACTTCTATGTTTAATACAGAGAAATGTACTATAATATCTGGCGGGAGTGGTGAGGATCTAAATACCAACGTTCGTAAGCCGGTATCAATACTTAATTGATTTGTAGGCCCATTGGGTTGTGGGACTTGGGGATCAGAAACCACGAGTTCATGGTTGTTGTGGACCTGTTATGGTCATGTGAAGATTCAATCCCTTCTCCCAACTATCAAGTAATCGTATGCCTTTTCAGCCTCTATGTTTAGGACTAGAAGTTGTATAATTTTCTCAGAGTACCTAATAGGTGTTCTGGCAACTTGAATGCATAAGCTAGTATCTATGTCAATGAGGAGGTCTCCTACGTCAGGATGTGGAACTAAAGGATCGCAACCAAATGCCTGTTCTCTTTCGAATCCTTGTATGGTCATTCGGGTATTTTATCAAGGCAGTCTATAGTTAGGATGATTTGACCAAAATGTGTAAGCTTTGTCGTCTTTGATGTTTAATCCTCTTAGTTGCTCACTAATTGCTTATAAGTTTGCTGTTACTCGAAAGACCTGTATCCTAAGATCTTGATCTATATCAGCTAATGTTGTGAGTAGATTTGGCTGAGGCACTATGGGTTCAAATATATACTCTCGAGGCTCTCTAGGTCCTGTGATTTTCATACAAAATGATTCAACTTTTAACTAAAATTAATAAACTGATTACGAAAGAGGTATTTACACTATGCAAGAATCCTTCTATTTTTGTATTTTCAATGACGTATTTTAATGAATATTGAAGAGTAGCTACTCTAGTATATTTATAAAATGGACAACTAATCTAGTAACAAAATTAAAAAAAAAGCAAAGTAGCCTGGTATGGCTATTTTCCTGTGCAGTTGTGATTTTATCCTAAGTATCTAAGTAGCTATATATTTTTAATTGAAAAGACTCTTGATCCTACCTCAGAAGTGAGAAATGAATCACAATTTCTCATAAACTATCAATCCCCACAGCTTCCCTGGCGATATCGAGAGAAAACTTTTGACTGAAATAAAATAATTCACTATGTAATTCCTAGCGGGATTTATTGTGGGAATAGAACACAAGTGCATCGAGAGTTCTAGAATCTATCCTTGTGACAAAACAAAACCTATAACTTTAATTGATTCTAGTCTAGAAATGAAGCTATTCTATGCTAAACTGATTATATGGAGTAGAAATGGAACAAGACTGAAACAAGAAGATTGAATGACTTCTAAACAACAAAGGAAAACTTAATAACTAATGCCAAACATGAAGCTAGGAGAATTCTAAGCAAGAAATTGAAATACTGAATAAGAGAATTGAGAAGATGAGTAGCCATTTGATTGAAAACAAGTTGGCTATTTATAACCAATGTATTTACCAGAGGGTAACTCCCATTTGAACTCTTTTACTATAAACAATGGATAAAAACTATTACCAGGGAACCAAAAACTTTAATGCAAGCCAAAGTGGTTGAATAAAGAGTGTAAATTTAAAGATTTACATTTGACGCGATCGTCAGAAGGATCTGGAAAATACGTACAGGACCGCCACCCTGAGCAGGGCGGTGGTTAAAGGACCGCCGCCCAGGCAGGGCAACAGTTTCGTTACTGAAGCCCAGAAAACAAGAAAACAGGGGGGAAAAGTGCAAAACAAAGTGTGCGGAGGCTGAGCGGGGCATGCAGGATACAAGCGTACACTTGGAAAGCCTTTTTGAATTTGGAACACCTTGCAAGGAGACCTGTATCATCATTGGGGCATGTGTAACATCGTTCTGGTGGTGTAGTACCCTACAATTTTAGGTACGTACAGGTAAGGGCTAGGAGGAATACCTGTTAAATGGGTTGGTTGGAGGTTGATGCGTTCATTCAGACTTCTTGACCCAATGCTAATTGTGAGAGATTCCTTCTAGCTAGAAGGAACTACCTATAATAGAAAACAAGACCACAAAAGAGAAGTTAAATGATATATGACAGTGGACTTCCTAGCGTATGCTAGTTCGGGGAAGTGTGATACTTCCTAGATGGCTATCAATCCAATGTTTAAAAAAATCAATGAGACAGATAAATAAAGTCCTACTGTAGTTGATATGATTTAGGTATCTCATTCAAGTAAAATAAAAAAAATATAACCACAAACAGGCAAGGTTATAGTTATATCATAAAGGATGAAGTGTCTTTTACAGGTACTGGAACTAGTCAGGGTCTGATTTTGGGTTGTTTAGGTTAACTGGTATGAGGTTTTTTGGCTCTATTCTTGGTCATGGTATAAAAAATAGAGACCGATGTCAGTTGGGTATAATCGATGATGGTTAAGGGATACTGATGACGGTTATCGGTAACCAACGTCAGTACTTTAGGGTGATAGTAATTCAATGAAAACCTTATTGTAGAGGCTAGGTGAGGTTGGATGAGGCTAGAGGAGGAGATGGCGAGGTCTGTAGAATATTGAGAACACTCAGAGAGGTGGAAGGGCCAGGATAGGTGATCTGATACATGGCTGGGTGATATTTTTGGGTTTGTCAGAAAGAATGCTATGGAGGAATGGGAATGTTAATAGAAGAATGGTAAGATGAATGATAAAAAATTTATGAACAAAATAGGAATAGAAATGATTAATGATAAAACACTTACCAAATATTGAAGGTCCATTGGTTGGTGGTGGTGATGATCAGTTGATGGAATGGAACTTGGTACGGTAGTGACACTTCCCGAATGCTTTCATGCGTGTAATGCTTCTAGATTTGTCCTGGTGCTGGGTGTGAATGTCTGGGTGCATGAAGAAGACTCTGGTTATGCTTGCATGTTGCTCTCTTCTCATCTTCCTGCTCTCAGAATGTGCCAACCCAAAAACAAGGTTGCTTAGGTGAATAAATGGTAACTGACGAAAGTTCTGGGTTGGTTGATGTCGGTTAAGGTGGGATTCCCTAGGTTTACTAAAATGGGAAGATATTTCTAATTTCTTAGGCCCAGTTAGTTTATTTTTTGTAAATTAGAACAAAAAATTCCCTTCTAATGGGTAGGAATGTGGTTAGAGAGATTTTAGGGATTGATTTTAGGGTTAGACCAAATCTTAGCTCATTAAGACAAGTAAGACTTAGTTATTTTTAGTCATGGAAACATGCCCATAATAGGTCTAGGGTGAGGTGTTTTGGTGGGGTGTCTAGGTGAGGTGGTGGGGTAGAAATTTAGATAATGAGATAATAAATATTTTGAGGATATATATTAATTTAATTAAACCAATTAAATTAATAGTGGTGTGGGGTGGAAGGGGCCTTGGTTAGGTGAGTATGTTTGAGATTGTTACTTGACGAGGGACTAAGGGGAGTGTGGCCCAATTTTGGTGTCTACATTTTGCTCCTTTTTTTTGTGTGGCTTGTATTGGTAAGCGACGTTGACAAAAATAAGATGTGGGTGCCCAATGTGTGGGTGAAGGTGATCCCCCTCAAACTAGGAACATATGAGGTAGAAGACCAAATCTGTGAGTGGTTTGATAAAGTTGAATGTGATGAAGAGGAAGGTGGACAATGGGGGTAATGGGGTAAAGGTCCAATCAGGTAATCAAGGTAATGGGCCATGTTCAAAGGTAGTAACAATCAAATGCACACACTCGTATAAACTGCAACATGGTACCAGGTTGAAGAGCGTACAAAATCTACATCGTCTAAGGTCGATAGGTTTATCCAAACAAGGTTGAAGTGAGTTCGGTATCCAAGGTATAGGATATGGTGCGTAAGCACATCCCAAGTCAGGTGCATGAATGTTTAGGTATGTTCTAGTACACAAAAGGTAAGGTCAGGATAAACAACATGTCAATAGGAAAAGTAAGGTCATTAGTTCAAACAACATGGGTAATAGTGTTTTAAGGTATAGTGAGCACATGAGGTCATAGGTCAATAACAATGTTTCAGGTCCAGGTAGTGAGGTCACAACATGGGTAATAGTGTCGCAAGGTATAACGAGCACATGAGTGCACAGGTCACTAACAATGTTCCAGGTCCAGGTAGCTAGGTCACAACATGGGTAACAATATCACAAGGTATAATGAGCACATGAGTTCACAAGTCACTAACAATGTTCCGGGTCCAGGTAGCTAGGTCACGACACGGGTAGGGCCTATGTATGGGTAAAATAACAAGTCCCAAAACGTAATTAAGGACATGTATAAGTAAGGTAGGCATGGAGGTTGGTTGCAATAAGGGTGGGTAAGGTCAAATAGTGGCTGGGTTGGTGAAGTGTTGGTCAGAAATGGGGAAAGGGTATGGGAAAGAGTATGACAGGTAACCGATAATAGTCATATGTAACCGGTGACGGTCCAGGTAAGCCGATCATGGTTTACTAGGGTAGATGATCGATGTCAGTTTTAGTACAACCGACCATAATGTGCTAGGGAACAGGATTGATGTCAGTTTAGGTATAACCGATGTCGATCAGGTTGAAGTGGATATATAAAAAGAAAAAATCCATATAATACAGATTCATTTGTATGTTTTGGCTTTTGGGAAATTGATGGGAGCAAGAGACTTGTGTGGCTTGGTGAGAGGAAATTATGGAGAACCATACCAAGGTGAGGTGGAGAGATTTGGGTGGGGAAAGGATTCAGGTGGACGGGCCCATGAGATCAGGCAGAGTGAGTGGATTGGTGGAGAGATTAGAGGGAGAATTTGACATGGCGGAGGCAGGGGAGGGCTTGGGTGGACCACCAACACAATGGCTAGATGTGCCCCCATGGAGGTGATGTCGAGATGAGGTAAGATCTGATCTGTTCATTGTTGTTCGATATAAGAAGAAGGGAATGGGTAGGTCAGTTTAGGAAGGGTAGAGAATTTGAAATGTGTGGTTAAAATTTTGAGGAAGGATGGGGTGGGAAAGGTCATAGGTAGAGGAAATAAGGTTGGGGAGGGATTTGGGGTAGGTTTGGGTAGGTGTGTAGGGGAAATGGGAAAGAAATGGGGGCAAGAAAATCGGGGTTTCAGGCTTTGAGAATGGTAACAGTGACTGACATTGGTCAATGTATGGCTGACATCGGTCTTAATATACTGACATCGGTCAGGTATTGGGAACTGATTCCGGTTTAACATGGACCGGTGTCGGCCAGTGAAATTAGGGCATAGGTTTGTTAGGGTTGGGGGTTTGGGGCTCAGGTTTTAGGTTGGAGGGTTTTGGGGTCAGAGTGGGGTAATGTCGGGGTTTGGGGTTTAGGGTTTAGGTAAGAAGGGTTTTAGGTTCAGAGTGGGGTAATGTTGGGGTTTGGGGTTTAGGGTTTAGGTAGGAAGGGTTTTAGGTTCAGGTTGGGGTAATGTTGGGGTTTGGGATTTAGGTTGGAGGGTTGAGGGTTAGGTTGGAGGATTTAGGTAGGAAGAGTTTAGGTTCAGGGTGGGGTAATGTTGGGGTTTGGGATTTAGGTTGGAGGGTCGAGGTTTAGGTTAGAGGGTTTAGGTAGGAAGGGTTTTAGGTTCAGGGTGGGGTTACGTTAGGGTTTGGGGTTTAGGTTGGAGGGGTTAGGTAGGGTTTTAGGTTTAGAGTGGGGTAATGTTGGGGTTTGGGATTTAGGTTGGAGGGTTGAGGGTTCGGTTGGAGGGTTTATGTAGGAAGGGTTTTAGGTTCAGGGTGGGGTAATGTTGGGGTTTGGGATTTAGGTTAGACGGTTGAGGTTTAGGTTGGAGGGTTTAGGTAGGAAGGGTTTTAGGTTCAAGGTGGGGTTACTTTGGGGTTTGGGGTTTAGGTTGGAGGGGTTAGGTAGGTAGGGGGTGAGGTGGGGGTGAAGGGAAATATTGGTTAAAGGAAAGTTGAATAATGTTTGTGTTTTGTTGAATTCAGGCCAGAGAGTAACTACGAATGAGAGATAGAGTACCACCCCTATTTGTGGAGGTATGAGGGAGTGCAAAAGCCGATGAGTGGAGGCATGTGACAGACATTGGCTTGATAGACATGAGATGTTACAGGCATATAGTATGGGAGCCTAGCCTCATGGTCGCACTCATCGATAGATGGGATATAATGACCAACACATTCCATTTACCGACGGGTGAGCTGACAATCACCATAGAGGATGTCTATCGGATCCTACACCTACCGATAGTGGGACAACAAGTGTATTCTATCTCCCCAGAGGCTTCTGAGGAGTTGATGTTGATAGTTTTTTATGAGGTTATGATAGAGATGAGGTTCCATAGAACCAGTTTGAGCTATGGTGAGATGTATATAGCCCATCCAGAGGAGATGAGGCTAGTAGTTTTGATTATGGAGGTAGTGTGCTATTTTTCAATGCTAGATGCAAAGGGTGGGATATTCCCATGGGAAATGATGAGGGGTCCTCCATGACATGATGGAGGAGAGGACCCGCTTTACTTGGGCACCAACATACTTGGTGCAGTTGTACAGGGAGTTCTGGGCATATAGGAGATTGTGATGATTCAACCTATGCTACACCTTTCTTCTCCATTGTTGGGCATACAAGCACATTGTATGTGTGAGGCCACTAGGTATGCCCCGGGTTGATGTATTTGAGTTGGGTTTCATTCGATTAGGTTACAGGCACTGGGTTCCAGTTACTAGAGCGCGCAGAGCTGTCAAGGCTACACACGATGTAGCCTATTATAGGTGCTTACTAGAGGGGTTATCCGGTGTGGAAATTATTTGGAGGCCCTACATGGGTTTTCCATCATATGGGAAGATGGCCATGGAGTTAGACCGGTTGCAGCTGGTTCGATGGATATAGGGGCATCGCGTGGGAGAGCATGAGTTGATACTCGTAGATAGGGTCAGATGGCAGTTTGGCCTAGTGTAGGATGTACCACCTCCCTTCCCACAATATAGGAGGGGTGACATGGAGAGACCTATGTTCCCTCCATGACCTATCGTGCCGACAGGGGTGGAGGAGGCACCAGTGGACTGACACATTGATGATGTCAGGTGTACTGACAGATATAGATAGTGGTGGGCAGTGTTTCACTCGGAATGACTCGTTCCTATAGAAACAGATAAGAGTTAGGGGCTAGGAGGAATACCTGTAGAATGTCGAGATGGATGTGCGCGTACTGTAGAGAAAGATCAGGTTGATTGCGAAGAACTCCCTTTTGTCTTGGAAGGACTACCTGCAAATAAGAACACAAGACCACAAGATTTGATTAAAACAATAAATGGGGAAACTGCCTTGGGGCCCAGAAAATATAAAACTTCCTTTCGAAGGTGGTCAGTTTCCCCTGCTAATATGAATTAATGCAAAAGGACTGTAAAGTATCAATTAAATTGTTTCGTTGAAACTGGGTTGGGGAAAGGCTGGTTTTTTGGTTTTGATCAGAGGAACCGATGGCGGTTACTGATAGCCGATGCCAGGTTACTGATAACCGATACCGGTGGGTTCTAAGATCTTCTGGGCTGGTTGTGGTGTTTGTAAGGCTGGTTTAATGGATGATATTAGGAAATGAGATGATTTAGAAGCAAAAGAATAATAGTTAGCTGCAATGGCCACGTTGGGTAGTAGCTTCAGAGACGGATTTAGGAGGACTGAAATTCACAGAGCATAAGAAATGTTATACAGAGGACATGCAAGATGTGACTTACTGGTTTTGACAAAGATGCAAGTTGATCTCCTTGGTTGCAAAGCACTTCTGGTATTTTCCACTCGTCTCTTCGCTCTGTCAAGTGAAGATCTGGGCTTTGTTCCTCGCCTCGCAATGCTCTCTGTTGATCCATAAATCCTTCGACTGATCTCCCAAAATGAAATTTCCGATCTGTATGTTTTGGTTTGGGGAGCCCATTTACAGGGAACCGATGGTGGTTACGTAACCGATGGCGGTCGAGTAGGAACCGGCATTGGTTAGGAAAAAGTAGCCTATTTTTAGTAAAATAGCCCACCTTCCCTGCTTTTCTCCCGAGAGATCAGTTGCGGGTTTTGGTCAAGTGGCTAGAAGGTCGGCTTTGGGGTGCGAGTAAGGAGGGCATTAGTTATGGATGTGAGTCTAGACCAAGTCGTGGGTCTTAATTAGGTTAGTTTAGGGTTAGGTCTAGGTCAATGATGAGGTGGCAAAGTGAGGGTGGCGAGTAAGGTGATGTGGATTTATCAATTTATAAGGTAATTAATAAATAATTGTGTAAGGTTTAGGTGATGAGGTTAGATTATGAGGATGAGATGCGGGTCACAAGAGGGTCGTAAGACACGAATTTGGTGTCTACATTAGCCCCTTATTGTCGTGTAGCTTGTTTTGTAAAGCTGCACGTACAATAATATGAAGTGGTTTCACCTGTTAAGGATATAGGTAATCCCCCCTCAAATCTATCGCCGATTGAAGTGAACGGGAAATCAGGGATAGGGTTGATAAAGGGTACATGTTGTAGAGAGGATGGTAAGTTGGTGGGGTAGGTCCAAGGAAGCAGACGCATGTTGAAATGCAATAGTACGACGAGGGGACATGATTTGACAAGCAAACCGGCAATGTGTAGGCAAAGGTTGATAGTTTATCCAAACAAGGGTGATATAATCCTGGTATCCAAGGCATAGGAAGTAGCTCCAGGGTATATAACAGGTGAGGTACAGGAACGTTTAGTCATGTTCGGCAGTACCAAATGGTTGGTTTGGTTAAGATAAACGTCACGGTCTAGGTCTAGGAAAAGTTGGTCGACAGATCAAGTCAAGGACCCTAATCATGCTAAAACACGAACAGGTGAGCTCGATTGAACAAAAGGTATATGATGGATGGATAAAATAAAACGTTGATTGTGGGTAGGGTAGTGAAGTGATACGGCCGTTGGGTCGGGCCAAGTTGTTGGGTTGTGGACCTGGGTCAGGCCATAAGAGTAGAGTGAGGCCTTGGGTCATGTCGAATTTTTAGGCAGCGAGGCCTTGGGTCAGGCCGGGATGGGTAGGTTGAGGCCGTGGGTCGGCCCTAATGGGTAGGGCGAGGCCTTGGGTCGGGCCTAATGGGTAGGTTGAGGCCTTGGGTCAGGCCAAATGGGTAGGTTGAGGCCTTAGGTCAGGCCGAATAGGTAAGTTGAGGCCTTGGGTCGGGCCAAATGGGTAGGTGGAGGCCTTGGGCCGGGGCTCGAATAGGTAAGTTGAGGCCTTGGGTCGGGCCAAATGGGTAGGTTGAGGCCTTGGGCCGGGCCAAATAGGTAGGTTGAGGCCTTGGGGTCGGGTCAAATAGGGTAGGTTGAGGCCGTGGGTCGGGCCTAATGGTTAAGGACGAGGCCTTGGGTCAGGCCTAATGGGTAGGTTGAGGCCTTGGGTCGGAGCCGAATGGGTAGGTTGAGGCCTTAGGTCAGGTCCGAATAGGTAAGTTGAGGCCTTGGGTCGGGCCAAATGGGTAAGTGGAGGCCTTGGGGCCCGGGTGAGCTCCGAATAGGTAGGTTGAGGCCTTGGGTCGGGCCAAATGGGTAGGTTGAGGCCTTGGGCCAGGCCCAAATAGGGTAAGTTTGAGGCCTTGGGTTGGGGGCCAAATGGGTAGGTTGAGGCCGTGGGTCGAGGCCTAATGGTTAGGGCGAGGCCTTGGGTCGGGCCAAAATAGGTAGGTTGAGCGCCTTGGGGTCGGGCCCAAATGGGTAAACAAATGGTGTTCAGCAAAGGTGGATATAGGCGATATGTGGTTAAAAAGGGGCAAATGGTAAATAAGGGAAAAAGAATGGGGTGAAAGTTGGGGTAGAGAACCGATGTCGATTCGTCTATGACCGATATCGGTTAAAGGACCGATACGACGTGTTCCTTAGGGCAACATAAAACCGATATCGGTGAAAGGCGAAAAACCTATAAAAAGAAAAAATACGGCTTGTCATTGTCAATTTTGTTATTTGCAAACCAAAATCGACTTGTCTGACGTGGAGAGTTGAGATTCGAGGCTTGATTGAGTGAAGGTGGAGCTATTTTATTGGCGGAAAAGAGTTGATAGTGGGCCCGATTAAGAAGGAGGCAGTAGTTGATTGGCCGGGGACCCAGCAGATTAGGAGTGGAGCCAATGGCACAGGCAGGAGGAGCTGGAGGGGCTGGACCAGCTGGACCGCCACCACCACCCATCCCACCACGACGACGTGTCGTCGTTCGGTCGGTAGATTTCGAAACTCTTTAATTTGGTGATTTGGTTGTATGATGCTAAATTGGGGGTTTGGGTAGGAATTAATCTTTTTTAGGAAAGAATGAGAAAATTTAAATGATTTGAAAAAGGGAGAGGGTGGATAGGCTAGATAGGCTAAGGTGGGTAGGTGGGTAAGTTTTGAGGGTCATTTTGGGTGGGTAGATGGGTAGACAATCAGGTAAAAAATGGGTTTTGGGGGCCGCGCGGGGGTTCGGCTCCGGGAGAGGACAGTCGATCGATGTCAGTCACTAAGCGACCGTCATCGGTCACAAAATTATAGGGAAAGGGACTGTTGTTGGTGACCCGGGCGTCGGTGGCTTGTATCGGTTTTGCGTCAGTGGCTTGTGGGTTTTGGTTGTGGGTTGTGTGGGTGGGTTAGTTGTTTTGGGTTTTTGGGTTGCGGTTGTGGGTGGGTGTGGGTTGGGGTTTGTGTGGGGGTTGGGTTAGGTTGTGGAGAAGGGTTGTGGAGAAGGGTTTGGTGTAGGGTTGGGGTTTTGGGTTTTTGGGTTGGGTTGCATGTGTTTTCGTTTGGGTGTTGTTTTTTTTTTTTTGGTGTTGGGTGGGATGGTTTTGGGTTATGTAGGGTGGTAGGTTACTAGAGGGGGGGTGGTAGAGAGGCAGGGTATGGTCGAGGGGGATAAAAAAGGGATGTCTTAGATGAGAAAGTAGATATTGTAATAAAGAGTAGGTCTAAGGATGTGGGTTGGTTTTGCAGGCACGTTAGCCGTTGATGATGCGGGATAGGATGCCCCCGCTGTTGGTTCGGATGAGGCCACACGTATCTGCGGCTCATTAGACCATCATGCGTGAGGTGGGACTCGGTGGGAGTCCAGAGGTACAGAGCGATAGAGAGATAATCACATCCTGATGGTCGCCCTCATCGAGAGATGGGATCCGGTGACCAATGTGTTCCATCTCCCGACTGGGGAGATGACCGTCACATTGGAGGATGCGTATCGCATCCTTCGGTTACCTATCGAGGGAGAGGCAGTCTTCCAGGTAGATTCAGAGACTGCCAATGGATAGCATATTACAGGTTTTTGAAGATGCAGCCATGCTACTGACCTACCCATAGCGTGAGTATCGGGTACGGTGACATGTACCAATGTGCATCGACACGAGACACGACTGGATTGTGTTGATGATGGTTGGGATTACCTGCTTCGTCCTCCCCAGACTCAGAGGGAGGCCGCTTCCCACGAGCATTGATGGGGGTGCTGCTTGAGATGGTGGAGGAGCACACCTGTTACGCCTGGGCACCAGTATATCTGGTGCAATTGTACAGGGAGCTAATGGGGCTATTGCCGGAGGAGGCAATTCGGTATTTTCTCTACATTTTTGTTACATTATTGGGCATACGATCACATCGTATGTATCAGGCCAGTAGGGTTACCCCAGCAGCCAGGGCCCACAGGTCATATACCGATATGGCTTTCAGAGGTGGTTGGGGGTCGTGGGCCAGCCACGAGCAGTTGTTGCAAGTCGGGATGTGGCATACTATAGACATTTGCTAGAGGGCCTTATAGCAGTAGACATTGTATGGAGACCCTACAGAGGTCACCATCATGGCAGAGGATCCGGCTTACCAGCTGCGCCTGATCCAGTACACATTCTGGATAACAGGACGGAGGCCAAGAGAGTACGAGCGGATACCCCTGGAGAGGGTACGCAGGCAGATGGGGCTGCGATAGGATGAGCCACCTCCCTTCCCTCAGTACAGGAGGGATGATGTAGAGGCCCCCACTGCCTGCACCACAGCCTTTGGATCCAGATTGGGTTGCAGAGAGGTCTAGCAGGTGAGGGGTGTAGATGATGCTGGGTGCACGGGAGCATACAGGGTGTGGTGGGCTGGGCAGAAGAGTAGCCCAAGATAGTACCCGCCTGCACAGCCAGACTTAGCTGCAGTTATAGGAGAGAGAGATCAGCTCAGGGGGTCAGGTGCAGCTCTTACAGGGGTAGCTAGCTGCGGCACAGGCACAAATAGGTGTCTTACAGGGGCAGCTAGCCTAGGCTCAGGTACAGGCAACAGGCAGTACCACCACCAGCACCACAGCCACAGGTGCAGGTACAGGTACAGGCAGCAGCACAGGTACCAGCACCACCCGCGGCCACAGGCACCACCAGCAGCACCTAGCACAGGCTCAGGGGGCATTGGTTGTAGGTGTCAGGGGACCAGCCCCAGCTCCGTTAGTGGCTCGAGAGCGCTATATGGAGGTGAGAGAAGAGGCCCGATATTATCAGGATATTATTGATGGTACACGGAGTCGAGTATCAGGCTTATGCAGCGCATAGGGCAGAGACTTCTCACAACTCAGATGATCTCAGGGAGGTGCAGCCACAGATGGCGTGTCCGTGACGGGCAGGAGGCGAGAGGCACCACAGGGACCAGCGGGGGAGAGGTGCCGAGGGTGGTGGGGAGAGCTGAGAGATCCTAGACATGGTGTATTGATAAAATGGGCACCGGTCTGCGAACCGGGGTGTATTGATAGAGGCCTGCGTGCCTATGTATTATTCATGTATTCATTATATACCGGGCCTGCGAGCCGAGTACGGGTTGTACATTTGAGACCACAGGCCCTGTGAGCCGAGTATATTTTTGATATGAGGGACCCGGCCTGCGAGCCGAGTCGAGGTTACTGAGATTTATTGCGGCCTGCGTGCCGGCTTTATTGGATGATGAGATCACAGAAGGGCCCCGATGCAGGGCACATTGTATATTTTGAAAACTTGTAAATATATATAGAGATGATGTGTTGATCCACATGCAATGTTCAAAATGTGTTTAAGTATTTCGTCAATGGTTTGTGATATAGAATGTATGATGAGTTTAGTTGACCTGTTGATAGATGGATGATGTTGATTTTTTTATTTTTGCACGTATATATGAATGACAGGTTATGTGATGAATTGTTGGTTTTGTGACATTGTGGTATATGTAACTGATGAGTTGGATCCAAATGATGTATAGATTGATAGTTTCTTGATATCCGTAGTTGATCGGTTTGTGTATTTGTATAAAATAAATGATGTTAATGAAAGTGTAAATGCTATATGTGGTGGATGAACAAATGTGGTAAATTGTGTTGTTTATGCAGGAAAAGAGGCGGGCGTGACAAGAATTTAGGTGAGAAATGAAGAAAAGAACATTGTTGAGAAAAGACAGGTGTGTAACCGATATCGGTTAAGGAACCGATATCGGGTAGCTGATAGACCGATATCGGTTAAGTGACCCGATATCGGTTTACCTAGGTATGAGATTTTCTAAAAATAGAAAAGCTAGTGGTGGCAACTTAAGTTTTAATTTTAGAACCATGCAAGAGGTCAAATATGCAAACTGCGACGCTTTTTGATGACTGAGACAGGTATTTTGCATGAGAGATTTGAGTGATAAGGAGAAAAGAGACAGGAAATTACATGAGAGATTTGGGTGATAAGAAAAGAGACTGGGAAGGTGAAGGCGATCTGAGATTTAGAAAGTAGAAAGGTGAATTTAAAAAGGGTGGGTGATCATGGCAAGAATGAGGAGAAGCATCCAGCAGGCAGGGACAAGAGGGAAGATAAGGGCCACCTCAAGCCGCTGCAACCCAAGAGGTAAACGTTTTGATTGTGATCTGATTTTTGCATGTGTTATGAATAAGAGAGTAAGTGGGTAGATATGAAGAAGAAAACCATGATAGCAAGGGTTATAGGTGAGGTAAGTGTTACGTGGTAGGTAATCGAGGGTTTCGGCTATGTCTGTGTATACAGAGAGGAATAAATGAGCAATTTATTGTCGTACGTGGTTGTTTTAGGCAATATGTATGTAATTGACAGTGACCGGTATCGGTTAGGTGGTAAACGGTATCGGTTACTGAACCGATACCGGTTATTGTATATCCGATACCAGTTACTGGAGGAATTTCCAGAATGTTTGAAAAACCCTGACGAGATTGAATGGTGGTTTGTTGTTTTGGTGTATGCAGGCAGAGGCAGGGTTGAGGATAGAATGATAGTGTGCCAGCGCTGTTGTCACGAATTCGAGCGGATGTAACACCAGCTGAATGGACATTGATAAATCGTTTGGGGTTAAGTGGAAATCCGCTATTATTACACGAATTACACGTGAACCCATGCTATGTTGCAAGCATTGATTGAGAGATGGAATCCTGAGACAAATACCTTCTATCTACCAATAGGGGAGATGACAATAACATTGGAAGATGTGTTTCTGGATTTTGAGGCTCCCCATTACAGGAAAACTAGTATATTAAGGCGTTACCCTAGCATGGGGCGAGCAGCAATAATAGAAGTGTTTGGTCCATATGCACGAGACTTAACACAGTGAGGTTTGTCATTCACATATGGGGTAATGTATACAGCACACTCCCTGAGGAGACAAGGTTAGCAGTGATATTAATGATAGCGGGTAGGGGTATTATGTGTTACCGAGGGCAAAAGGAGGAAGATTTCCAAAGGCATTGATGTGTGTTATCTGGGAGATGGTAAAAAGGAACGTTACGTTTGCATGGGCACCTGCATATTTGGCAGAGCTATATAGGGGTTTATGGGCTTGTAGGTGAAATCACAGGACGACGCTAGACTTGTTCATATTTATTACACTGTTGGGCCTATGAGCACATTGTTTGTGTGTGACCAATAGGCCAAGCCCTCCAGGCATGAGAGACCGAAGTGCAGAGGTTGGGATTCAGACGATGGGTCTAGACAGAACAAGAGGCCAGATCCCAGGCCGTGACGGGTGATATTGTGTATTACAGGCAGGTATGGGAGAGGGTGATGGTTGCGGACATCTGTTGGAGGCCTTATGGTAACTATATGGTAACAGAGAGCATAGCTGAGGAGTTAAGGGGTGTAGAGCGAATGAGGTGGATCACGGGGCACAGGCCAGGTGAATATGAGAGGATTCCTATAGATTGCGTGCGGTGACAATTTGGATTTGTGCAGGATATACCCCTGGCTTATAGACCATATATGAGGATCGACGCCGAGGCAGCATTCTCCCCTCCCCGGCCAACACCTCCAGAAGGGCCTGAAGAGGTAGCAGCCGATCGCAGGGTAATGGATGCAAGAAGGACAGAGGCCTATAGATTATGGTGGGTAGCAGAACTGCGAGGTGTACGTGAGCACCCTGACATTGCTGTGATTACAGCGGAGAGAGATCGTCTGCAGAGTTTAGTTCAGCAGCTCCAAACGTAGGTGAATGAGAGAAGAAGATTGTTAGTGGTTGCGGAGTCACGAGCAGCGAGACTAGAGGCTGGAGTTCTCCATGCGAGAGGGCGTATTCAGATGCTACAGGAGAGATTGGCAGATCAGTGGGCGGTACCAATAGCCGTGGTACCTTTGAGGACAGAGAGGCCTGGCGAGAGGGGTAGACGATCACGATCATCACCGAGTTCGGGATGAGGTGTGAGAATAAACAAGAGTACCGACCTGCGTGTCGATGATAGAGAAGATGTATTTGTTTATCATCTAAATAAAATGAGATATGTATGTTGATTTGAGTTATAATAATAAGAATGTTTGCATTGTGGTTTTTTTGGTGTTTTGAAAAAGGATAAAGAGGAATGTGATTAAAATAAAAATACACAAAATATTTATATTTACCACACATGATAGGTTATGGTAGGGGATGGTCGAGCTAACCTTGGGAGACCCCATGTCTCCGAAGTGCTGCCTACATATCCCATTGCACAAAGCAAGGAGGGGCCTCAGACCGATGTAGTTCTCCCTTAGGATCAGGGAGAGGTGAATTCAGGCAATTTGGTACGGTTTAGGCAATTGGTTGGTTGGTAAAAAAATGTTGAGATTAATATTGGTAAGGTAAGGTTGATGGTGTTGGTAATGAATTGGTGATGTTGTAAAAGGTATAAGGGAAGCGAAAGTTAGCCTACCCAAGTGGTAGGGAATCATGTCTTGATTAAGGTTAACACACAATCCTAGATGCGAGGCAAAGCAGAAAGAGTGCTCCGTAGGTGAAAAGAGCTAAACAAACCACACAACGTAGAACGAGCTTGGAGCCCTAGGTACCGTGCATAGACGAGAAGTCAATAGGTGAAAAGAGTTGTGTGATCACAATATATCGAGCGTACATTACGTCCCTTGAGTTGAAACAAATGGTGAGGTGAGGTGGATGGTATAGCTGAGGTGCAGAGAACTTATTACAAAGTGAGTGTTCTGACGAAAGAGAACCTACCCTAAATAGACAAGTCCATGACTCAAAAGTCCTTTTGAATGAGGCTTTTATTTTATTGAATGTAGACTGATCGATGCGGGAAGTCTACAAGGGATATTGATTGTATTATTCTTGAGGTCTTCACGAAGCTGATCGATGCAAGAAGCTTCTACTAGAGGCTGACTGTGTATAGCTGTCCTTCGAGGGAGCAGTCTATTTATAGTAGCAGATATGATTTTAGTGCATAGCTGTCCTTCAGGGGAGCAGTCTATAGAGAATAGAAGCAATAATTTGGCATATAGCTGTCCTTCGAGGGAGCAGTCTATATTTAATTTAGATGACTAGATGTTCTTTTTAGCGTGAAGCATCTAGTTTAGTAGGAAGTTTGACTCAAGAAAATCCCATAAGAATACGGCTTATCTTAATACTTTGAAGTCATGGACTAGACTAAAAAGGGAAAGGCATCGTCCAGGGGAGGTGAGAATCAAACTATGTGAGCTTGATTGTTATTATGAGGTGTAGGAAACAAAGTGTATGTAGTGGTAAGTGAGCTCAAGGGACGAGCGGCAGGTAGATAAGAAGTGATATAACACTAATTTCAACAGTAGAATGGTCGAAGATGCAAGGCATTAAGGGGTTCAGGCTTAGGTTTACCATTAAGCGAAGCTAAACGATAAGTACTAGATCCATAGGTGTGAGTGATTATATAAGGCCCAATCCAATTGGGAGCAAATTTTCCACGTTTGCTCTTTTCTAGTTTGGTGACATGTTGATTCTCTTTGAGGACAAGATCACCAACCTTAAAGGTACGCTCATGAAGTCACTTATCATAGGCACGTTTGATGCATTTTTGATAGATTTGAAGGTGATCAAGAGCTGTAAGATGACGTTCGTCAAGAAGCTCCAATTGGGCTAACCGCTCTTGGCAGAAATCATCGTTGGTGAGAATATCCTGAAGAGATATTCTAAGGGAGGGTATTTGAATTTCGAGAGGCAAAACAGCCTCGGTACCGTATACCAAAGAAAAAGGTGTGGCATTAGTAGAGGTACGAATGCTAGTACGATAAGCCCAAAGGGCAAAGGGAATGTGATCGTGCCAATTTTTGCCGGAGTCATTGACAACTTTCATGAGGATTTTGGTTAGGGTTTTATTAGAAGATTCAGCCTGACCATTGGCCTGTGGATAGTAAGGTGATGAGAAACTAAGTTTGATACCAAAGTTGTCACAAAGGTCTTGTAACAACTTGTTTTTAAAAGATTTACCATTATCTGTTATTAGGCGATGAGGAATACCAAAATGACAGATAATGTGATGGTTAATGAATTCGACAATTTTTTCTTTTTTGATTGAAATGAGTGGAATAGCCTCCACCCATTTTGTGTAATATTCGGTCGCTATGATTATCCAACGGTGACGTTGTGAAGAGGTCGGGTGAATCTCACCAATAAGGTCTAAACCCCATTGTGAGAAGGGCCAAAGATCTCGAGTGACCTGGAGCGGGTGGCTAGGAGTATGTTGAAGGTTGGCATGTTGCTGACACAACACACAATGCTTAACATATTCGTAGCAATCGTTATTGAGAGTAGGCCAATAATAACCAAGGCGAAGGATTCGTTTGGCCACGGCAAGGCCGCTAAAATGTCCACCACAAATACCGTCATGGACCTGTTGGATGGTATGAGTGGCCTCCGCGCCAGTTAGACAGCGAAGGAGGATGCCATCAAAGCCACGTTTATAGAGGAGTCCCCCCATGACAACATAACGCGAAACACTTTTAAGAAAAGCACGTTTGCCGTTACTAGTAAGGTCAGGTGGGAGGACAGAGATTGTAAGGTAGTCGTGAAATTGGTGGTACCAGGTATCCTGTGAACTAGTAGACACAATATTTATCATACAAACTACCGGGGTTGAATAGGATGAGGCAAAAAGTTGTTAGACCACGACGAATAATTTAGAGTCAGTTGGTGCGGCGGGAATTTGCGAGGCTAACCAAGCCATAGTATCCGCAAATTTGTTAGTGGTGCGGGGAATGGTTTGGATAGAATAGTGAGTAAATAAGGCTAGAAGTGAATCCACGTAGTGTTTGTATTTTTGAAGTTCCTCATTTTTGCATTAGTAGACACCCATAACTTGATTGACTACCAATTGAGAGTTGCCAAAAATGTTGATAGATTTGATGCCTAAGTGTAACGCAACTTGGAGACCCAGAACAAGGGCCTTGTATTCCGTTGTATTATTAGTGCAAGGGAAATCAATCCGGAATGAAAGAGGCATAGGTTCAGCGTCAAGAGGAATGAGAACAATGCCAGCTCCTCCACCGCACTGGCATTTAGATCCATCGAAGAAGAGGGTCATTTGATACAACTCTTCCCAGAGTGAAAGAGTGGCGATGAGTTCATCGGGGAAGGTAAAATTGGTAAATTGTTCCCCAGGTAAAGGGGCCTCCGCAAGTTAGTCTACAAGAGTTTGTCCTTTGATTGACTTCTGTTGTACGAATTCAAGGTCAAGGTCAGCGAGGAGCATAAGCCATCGAGCGATACGTTGGTTTAGATGCGGTTTGGCGTACATGTAATGAATGGGGTCTGTGTTGGTGATGAAAAAAGTTTTGTGATTCAGGAGGTAATGTCGGAGTTTGGTGGCTACAAATGATAGGGCAAGGCACAATTTTTCTACATGTGTATACCTAGTCTCATAATCTACGAGGGTACGACTTATATAATAAACGGCCTGTTCTCGTCGTGCCGAATCCCGATGTGCGAGCATAGCACCTATAGCATGGTCAGTGGCGGAAAGATAAAGGTAGAAATGGCGGTCGTCCTGGGGTGGAATAAGCACGGGTGGCTGCAAGAGATAGGATTTGAGAGCTTCGAAGGCTTGGTGACACTCCTCACTCCATTGAAAGGCAATGTCCTTTTTAAGAAGGTGATGAAAAGGTTGACACCGATCCGAGAGTTGGGAGATGAAACGTCGGATAGATTTTTTGGCTTGGTGACACTCCTCACTCCATTGAATTAATGCAAAAGACTGTAAAGTATCAATTAAATTGTTTTGTTGAACTGGGTAGGGGAAAGGCTGGTTTTCTGGTTTTGATCAGAGGAACCGATAGCGGTTACTGATAGCCGATGCCGGTTACTGATAACCGATACCGGTGGGTTCTAGGATCTTCTGGGCTGGTTGTGGTGTTTGTAAGGCTGGTTTATGGATGATATTAGGAAATGAGATGATTTAGAAGCAAAAGAATAACAGTTAGATGCAATAGCACGTTGGGTAATAGCTTCAGAGACGGATTTAGCAGGACTGAGATTCACAGAGCATAAGAAATGTTATACAGAGGACATGCAAGATGTGACTTACTGGTTTTGACAAAGATGCAAGTTGATCTCCTTGGTTGTAAACACTTCTGGTATTTCCACTCGTCTCTGCTCTGTCAAGTGAAGATCTGGGCTCTGTTCCTCGCTCGTAATGCTCTCTGTTGATCCAGAAATCCTTTGACTGATCTCCAAAAATGAAATTCCGATCCGTTGTTTTGGTTTGGGGAGCCCATTTACAGGGAGCCGATGGCGGTTACGTAACCGACGCCGGTCGAGTAGGAACCGGCATCGGTTAGGAAAAAGTAGGCTATTTTTAGTAAAATAGCCCACCTTCCCTGCTTTTCTCCCGAGAGATCAGTTGCGGGTTTGGTCAAGTGGCTAGAAGGTCGGCTTTGGGTGCGAGTAAGGAGGCATTAGTTATGGATGTGATTCTAGACCAAGTCATGGGTCTTAATTAGGTTAGTTTAGGGTTAGGGCTAGGTCATGATGAGGTGGCAAAGTGAGGTGACGGGTAAGGTGATGTGGATTTATCAATTATAAGGTAATTAATAAATAATTGTGTAAGGTTTAGGTGATGAGGTTAGATTGCGAGATGAGATGCGGGTCACAAGGGGTCGTAAGACATGAATTTGGTGTCTACAGGAAGCTCAGATGCGAGCAGCGCCATCTAGACCAGGACAACCAGACGTGGCCACCCTCATAGTCTAGAGGGACATGTTATAGGGATAGGTGGCCACCTTATAGGGATAGGTTACAAGTTTACAGGGACAGCTGACGGGGTCACAAGAAGAGGTGGCCATGTTACAGGCATAGGTGGTGGCCCTTCAGGCCTAGGTCACAACATTACAGGGGCAAGTACCCACACAGGGTGGGGATGGAGATGGGGAGTAGGTGGCCACCCTATAAGCACATATTGTGGCCATACATGACTAGATTACTACATAAAAACTGACACCGGTAGATGCAACAGGACAGGGTCCCATGGTATAGTTACATGCACAGGGTCAAAGGCCCTTATTGATAAGGCAGAGTACATAGGTTGCGGTGAGACACATGGCACTTCCTCAGACAATTCCCATGGCAATATTTAGGGACACCTTGGGTGAGGAGAGGTACTATCAGGATCGTTTGTTAATAGCGGGGATATATGTCCCCTTGTATGTGGAGTACCAATCACAACAGGCCTTGAGTGAGAGGACCTGATCCCACACACATAGTGTGGAGAGCATAGGGGGTCGGTGAGCCCAGAGGCAGGAGCAGGGCACCACATAGGAGTGACAGAGGAGTCGGGAGAGACCGATGCAGAGATCTGAGGAGAAGGTGAGGGATATCGCCATTTTGGATAGTATAGGGATTATCTGTGATATGGACCGGCCTGCGTGCCAATGATTTTTTGTATATGATACCGGCCTGCGTAGTGATGATGTTTTATATATGATTCCGGTCTGCGCGCTTATGATCTTGAGACATTTATATTAGAGACATTGTATATTGAAGATTTTTGAGAATACATATAGAGATGTTGATGATTTATATATATATGGCGATGATGATGTTTATGGCATGATGTGTATATGTAATTTCGATGATGATGTTGTACATGTGATGGGAACTAGGTAAGTTAGGCGTGATAGAGTCTGGTCTTAGGCATGGGTGGAGGTAGGTCATAGGCATGGATTGAGTCAGGTTAGTTTAGGAATGATGGAGTCAGGTTGGTTTAGGTGTGGATCGAGTCAGGTTGGTTTAGTCATGGATCGAGTCAGGTCCTAGGTATGGTTGAGTCAGGTTAGTTTAGGCATGGATCGAGCCAGGTTGATGTAGGCATGGTGGAGTTAGGTCGGTTAGGCATGGTTGAGTTAGGTCAGTTAGGCATGGTTGAGTTAGGTTTTATGGTTGATTGAATTTCTAATTCATTAATGTGTGGAATTTGTGATGGGATGGATCATGTTAAGATGATTTGTAGGAAAATGTATGATTATGGTAGAGAAATGGTAGATGTGATGAAATGAATATGTAAATTATGATGGTAAATATGTTGTAGCAATTGTTGCTTGTGTGGTTTAATTTCTAGTTATTGATATAGAAAGGAAATTAACTAGGGTAGAATGTGAATAGGAAAGGGAAAGAGGGAATTGGTTAGGGTAGAATTCCCTCGAAGTGCTGGCTACATAGTCCCTACAAAAAGGAACCTTAGGCTGATGTAGTTCTCCCATATGCTAGGGAAGATTAGGACAAAGTAGTGAAATGGGTTGATGGGTGCTAGGCATGGGTGAATGTAGGTCATAGGCTTGATTGAGTTTATATCGTAGGTGTGGTTGAGTAGTTTTTTTTTTGGTGTTGATGATCTAGCCCTGTATAGGATAATCAACGAGTAATGAGGAAGGTGAATGGTAAGAGATGGTAAAAAGAGCCACTTAATTGATAAGAACCCTATTGAGTCGATCATACCTAAGAGAGGCTCATGAACAAAAGACCCTAAAGGCATTACATAATGGACTATTCTAAGGGTGAAGAAAGTCACATAATCACAAAATGTCACGTTTACAGAAAGTCCCTTGAGTAACGAGGAAATTAGGTGAAAAAGGCAAGGAGGTCAGAATGGGTGGTTCAGCGTAATGTAGTGTATGAAAGTGTGTCTGTCGGAAAAAGAAACTAGGGATCAAGAATAGGCAAGTCCATGACGAATATTTCATCTCTCTCTTTTTTTAACTTTTTAATAGACTAATCGATGCGGGAAGTCTATATGGGATGAATATATTATCTCCTTGAGGTCTTCGTGAAGCTGATGATGTGGGAAACTTCTGGATATTTATTGCATTTTTGTAATGACCTTATATAGTTGTCCTTCAAGGGAGTAGTCTATTTATAGTGGTGGAATTGGAGTGAAGAGATGTCCCATTTGAGGGTGTCATATTTTGCTGGAATTTTGACTCAAGGAGTTGTATCCGTTTTTGTTTTTGGATGTTTAAGTCATGGAAAAGACTATAAAGGAAGATTAGGTTCTTGTTTAGAAGACAAGACCGTTGCACACAAAGATTAACTATGAAAGAGGTGGTTTTGAGTGATGAATGACCATGGGATTCCATCTTGAAGAAGATGAAAGGTATCCATGAGAATCATGCTATGAGTAGAGCCGTGGTACTCATATTGAAGATAGGGCTGAAAAGTGACGGGAATCACATGATTCTTTTTGAGTCACGGATCCTCAAAAATGGGTAATATGGAAGATGAAAAATACTCAAGGGACGAGTTATTAACTGACAGAAAGTGATATAGGACTCGATATCAACAATAAAATGATTGAAGATGCAAGGCGTTAAAGGGCTCAGGTTCGAGTTTACCTTCGAGTGAAGATAAACGATAAACACTTGATCCATAGACATGGGTAACGATATAGGGTCCAAGCCAATTAGGATAAATTTTTCACCATTTACTTTTATCTTCTTTAGTTATGTGTTGATTTTCCTTTAGGTTAAGGTCACCGACATGAAAGGTTCATTCGTGAACGCATTTATCATATCACATTTGATACATTTTTGGTAAATTTGGAGATGGTCAAGAGCATTAAGATGGCGTTCATATAATAACTTAAGTTACACCAAACTATCTTGGTGAAAGTCATCGTCATTGAGTAGGTATTGTAGTGAGATGTGGAGAGATGGGAATCTATACTTCAAGAGGTAAGACAACCTCAGTATCGTAGACCAGAGAAAAGGGGGGGGTGGCAGCAATCAAAGTGCAAATACTAGTACAATAATCCCACAAGGCAAAAGGAATGTGCGTATGCTAATCTTTCCCAGTATTGTTAACTACCGTCATAAAAAAAATTCAAGGTTTTATTAGTTGATTCGGCTTGACCATTGGTTTGCGAGTAATAAGGTGATGAGAAATTGAGTTTGATGCCAAAAGCATCACATAGTTTGTGTAGGGTTTTGTTTTTTAATTATTTTCCATTATTAGTGATGAGGCGGTGAGGAACACCAAAGTGAAAAATGATATGATGGTTGATGAATTCACATATCTTCTCATCTTTTATAGAAATGAGGGGAATGGCCTCTACCCATTTAGTATAATATTTAGTAGTAGTTATGATACATTGGTGACATTATGAAGAATGGGGGTTGATCTCACTGACAAGATCCAAAACCCATTGAGAGAAAGGCCAAAGCTCTCACGCAACCTGTAAGGCATGACTAGGTGTGTGATGAAGATTAGCATGTTGTTGGAATTTCACGTAACGTTCGACGTAATCAAAATAGTCACGGTTCAAGCTTAGCCAATAATAGCCTAGATGAATAATGTGTTTTGCGCAACAACCAAACTGCTAAAGTGACCTCCATAAATTCCATCGTGGACTTCCTTAATGGTGTAAGGAATTTCATAACTTGTAAGGCAACATAAGAGAATGCTGTTGAAACCGTGCTTGTAAAGAATACCACCCATGATGACATAACGGGAGACACTTTTAAGAAAGACACATTGTCCATTAGGAGTGAGATCAACGGGTAGAATGGAAAGGGAAAGATAGTCTACATATTTCTTATACCAAAGGTCACGTGGGTCAAGGGCAACGGTTATGACGGAGTAAAATTCACGAGGTAAATAAGAGGGTGATTTTAGCCTTTGTATGGTGACAAATATTTTAGATTTAGCGGGTGAAGCACGTATCTAAGAAGCCAAACAGGCCATGGTATCCGCAAATTTATTGTTAGAACGTGGGATAGTTTGAAGTGCGTAACAGTCAAAGGTGGTCAAAAGTATGTCTACGTGATGCTTATACTTTTGAACTATCTCATCATGACATTGGTATATACCATTGACTTGGTTTATGACCAACTGAGAATCACTAAATATGTTGATTGACTTAACATCTAAGGCATAAGTAGCCTAGAGACCCAATACAAGTGCTTCATATTCAGCAATATTGTTTGTACAATCAAAATCAAGTTTGAAAGACAAAGGCATAGGCTCACCATCAATCGGAATGAGGATAACACCAGACCCACACCCACGCTGACACTTGGAGCCATCGAAGAAGAGTGTCATTTGGTAAGTGGGTTCGTCCAGGGAAAGGGTAGTTATAGACTCATCTGGGAATTCGAAGTTAGAGGGTTGATTCCTGGAAATAGGTGCATTGGCCAATTGGTCGGAAATAGCCTGGCCATTGATGGAATTTTTATGGACGAATTCAAGGTCGAGGTCAGCCAGAAGAATAAGCAAATGCATAGCACATTGATGTTGATAGTGTTTGGCATACATATAGTGTACTAGGTCGGTATTCGTAATGATGAAGGTTTTGTGGTTGAGTAGGTAATGACAAGTTTGGTGGCGAAGAAAAATAAGGCTAGGAAAAGTTTTTTAGCATGGGTATATCTAGTTTCCTAGTCAAGAAGGGTACGAATTATGTAATAAACCGCTTTCTCTCAATGTTGGTCATCGCGATGAGCGAGCATGGAACCTAGAGAATGGTCAGTGGTGGAAATATATAGGTAGAAGGGTTGGTCATACTTAGGAGGAAAGAGCACTGGTGGTTGAAGGAGGTATTGTTTCAAGGATTCGAAGGCTTTATGGAATTCAACATCCCATTTAAATGAAACGTTGTTCTTGAGAAGATGATGGAATGGCTGACAGCGGATGGAAAGCTACAAGATAAAACGAAAAATGGATTGTAACTTTCCTTGTAGGCTGCGAAGTTGACAGAGATTAGTGGGTGGCAGCATTTCCAAAATAGCCTTGACCTTAGCAGGATCGACTTCTATGCCATGAAAAGAAATGATGAAACCTAGGAGTTTTCTGGAAAGTACCGTGAAGACGCACTTCTTTGGTTGAAGACAAACACAATGCTTGATGATGTGGTTAAAGATGAATTTAAGAATTGGCAGGTGCTCGGTTCGATGTTTGGATTTGGCAAATAGATCATCGACATAACATTCCAATATGTGATGCATGATGTCATGGAAGATGTAAGTCATGGCTTGTTGATATGTAACACCAACTTTTTTTAGGCCAAAAGGCATGACTCGATACCAGAAAGTCCCCCAAGGGGTGATGAAGGCAGTCTTGTGTTAATCCTCGGGAGTTAGTAATATTTGATTGTATCCTAAGAAACCGTCCATGAGCGATAATATTTCAAGGCCAGCGGTGAGATCAACTAGTTGGTCAATGTCTGGTAGTGGGAAATCTTCTTTAGGACACATGAGGTTGAGGTCAGGGAAGTCCATGTAAATGCGGAGTCCCCCTGTCACTTTTGTGATAGGAACGATGTTATAAATCCATTGGGGATAATCAATGGGTAGAATGAAGGAAACCGAGAGAAGGCACTGGTGCTCTTCCTTAACCAGAAAAGCAATGTGAGGATGCATTTTTCGTAGCTTTTGTTTGATGGGTTTGGCATCAAGAATGGTTACGACATTGTGAACCACAATGTTTGGGTCAATACCGGGTATATCAGCATAGGACCAAGCAAATGTGTTGCCATGGTCCCGAAGGAAGGAGGTGAAGGCTTCCTGTTTAGTAGTGTCTAAGGATTGGCTGATTTTTAGAATGTGCGGGTCATCTTGAGTGTTAATGTTGATTTTGATAGTCGATTCATTTAACATGGTTTGCGTCTCAGAGGGTAATGACTGATGAATATAAGATTCTTCTGCACCAAGGTAGGTGAGGATGGATTCATCATCCTTACATTGAATGACGTTAATAGAAGGTGTAACGTCATCGATCATGCCAGGATATAGGAATGGGAGAGAAGAGGGAGCCTCGCCATCACATTGATAGGTTAATGGTCCCAGGGAAATGGTGTTTATGAAAAAAAAGTTTAGGAGGAATAGATTCGGGATCTATGGACTCCAAGGGTGAAGATGGTAATGTGGGTGAATGAGATGGGGAAGATTTCTCATCCTAGATAAGGTCGACATGAATCTTCTTGGAGGGTGGAGTGTCAAAATGAATGCCACTACGGTCATTGTGTTTACGAGAGGTATATGAAATGATAGTATGTCGGCCTTGTTCATAAAAACCAAAGCCAAATCCTTTCCACACGCACTGGTGGAGGAAAGTGTGAGTGAAGTGACGGTTAGTGAGGGAGTGTAGGTCAGACAAAAATGGTTGGGCTTGGGATGGAGGTTCAGGTTTATAGGTGGAAATATCAAGTCCCCCATATGTTAGGTTGGTGAGAAGGTGGGGAGGGCCATAAGGAAAAACATCACCGATGTGGATGTCGTAGTTGGGGTGTTGATGCAGATTCCCATACTCTTGTGGGGTGAGGAAGGTATCAATATTGTATAGGTGGTATTCCCTAGAGTGAGGCGTTGAAAAACACCTTCTAAGGGATCAGTAGTTGGTATGTGGGTAGCGGGTATAGATGGCTCACTAGATGTTGGGGAAACAAGTGCGTCAGCGGTAGAGGCTACAGCTGCAGTGGAGATAGCAAGGTTAGATGCCCCATAAGTAGTGGCAGTTTTGGTGGATGGGCTCGTGGGTGAAGGTGAAGTGGTGATAGTGGCAGATGCCTTGACTGATACAAGCACATCATTGGGCCGATATAGCATGTTACAGGTCTTGAAAGGTGATGGGTTGGAAGGGATGGTGTAATTATGTCCCTCGTGTTCAAATTTGAGGCATTGATGTAAATTCGAAGGGACACAACCCATGGCATGGATCCAAGGTCGAGGCCGAGTAGCAAGTTATATTGGAACTCTCCTTCTAGAACATAGAAAAGTTTTAGGATAGTGCGGGGGCCCATGTGGACATGGAGAACAATGATACCTAGGGTAGAGGTCATGACATCATTAAAGGAGTGCACACCATAACTGGGTTACCATGCATGTAATTGGTAGGTATCCGCATTTGGTCATATGCATGGGAGGAGATGATATTAATGCTAGCACTGCCATCGATCATAACACATCGTATGTCTATATTATCAATAAAGACAGAGATGAAAAGAGTAGGGTCGGGGTCGTCGGACTGAAAGGGAGAAATCTCTTCATCTAAAAAACTGAGGGCAGCCACTTGGTGAGTAGGTGGAGGTGTAGAGGAAGGCAAAGACCTAGTGAGAGAGGCTACGTGGTGAGGGGTAATGATGGAGGTGACGGGTGTGGGGTCATTTGGTAAGACTTCAATAGATTGAAGGACCTCCATGAGGGCTTGATGACGTGACTCCAAAGTTTGGATGAGGTCATATAAAGACATTTTGAGGGGGGATTGGTGTAGTTGTTTTAGAATTGTATGATGCGTGACCCCATCAGAAATAGGATATGCAGGACCTCCAATGGTGATTTTGGGTATGGGTGTGGCTGGTATGTTGGGTACAGGGTTGCTTGATGGGCCAGTTGCTTTTTCCTTGCCCTTGTCTTTCTGAGCATGGATGGCAATGTTGATCATGTTAATCTGAGGGGAGGTGGATGAAGAGGGTGTGTCATGGAAGGTATAGCGGCATGAGGGACAAAACCCTAGTGGGGGATACGATCCTCGTGAAATGAGTAGGGTGCATTGGCATTTTGGTGGTGGTTTGGCTAACTCTCTTATACAAACCATGTTGATCTCAAATCTGAGGGGTGGATCAAAGAGTTGTGGGGGTGGAGATTTTGGTCGTTGAGTAGGTAATGGGAGAAGATCTGTGGAAATTGGTGAAGGAAAAATGGGGTTCTCATCAAGAAGATTGTTGTAATCAAAATTTTCTTCGGGAGGACACAATTGAGACAAGAGTGGTTTTTAAAGCCTTACATTTCTCTACATTGTGTCCTAGCACACGATGGTAGGCAAAAATTTTGGCTTCATCAAACCCTTTTGGTTTGGGTTTGAGTGGGTCGTAAGGTCTAAGAGGTGGTAATGTGATGACATGAAAGTTTCGAGGAGATTGGTTAAGATTTTGGTGTAGAATCCTGCTAGTGGATCACAATGGGAGGTGAATGTGGGTGTGGGTGTACAGGTATGGCTGATTATGGAGGAAGAAGCTTTACAATAGGGGGAGTAGGTTGGTCTACTAGTTTGGTGTGTGGTGTAGTCTTAGGTTTTGGTTACAGTCTGCTTGGGTAGGGGCATGGTAGAAGAGCTGGTAATGGAAGGTTTGGTTGGTTTAACTACCTTATTGGAGGGTAGTGGATTTTTAGCTTTAGGTTGCATCCTTTTTGGGAAAAGGTGACATGGGTGTATGAGATGTGGAGGGAAAAGTAGATGGTGGAAGAGGACGGGTTACCCCACGGGGGTAACCGAGGTGTCACGGAGATGGATGGTAGAGGTTGGGTAGAAGGTGTGAGTGAAAGAGAAGAAAGTGTCATGGGTAGTGAAGAAATTATTGATGGTAGTGGAGGTATGGGTGGTAAGAAGGTTACGGGTGATAGCAGAAGTTGTGTGGGTTTCCTGGGTATATTAGAGGTTCATGATGAGGAGGTGGGTTGATGCATTTCCGATTTAATGATGGACTAAGGTTACTTGGCCAGGGTCGAGGGGTGAGGTCCTAGGATGGATGGAAGGGGTGAAGGTGATAATGGTGTGGTATGCGAGATTGGTGTATGGGGCCTAGGAGATTGGATCTTATTTTTAGGGGTTGGGGTAAGTTTAGTGTTAGTTTTGGAATATGTGGCTAAATCTAATTTGATGGGTGGGTGAGTAAGGCTAGCTGTCAGTATGACCCCTAAGGTAGTGATAGGATTAGGTAAGGGAGATGATATAGGTGTGGGTAAGTGTTTGGGTGTAGATGTATGTTGGGTTATGGGTAGAGGTGTGAGTTGGGCCATGGGTGGTGATGTGGAAGGTGTTGAAATAGTCATGGTTGTGTTTGGTTTGGTCACTCAAAACACTTTTGGATAGATAGTGGAGGTGTCAGCGAGGGACAATTGCATTTGTGTCAAAACATGAAGTAGAAGGCGTCCCCAAAGTAAGGCTCTACCGACATAGTCCAGGAAATCAGCCAAGGGTGAGAATGGTACTAACGTAGGTGGGGCCAATGTGGATCGAGTGGTAATCCCCATAAAATTTGTTTGAGATACTGGGAAATGGCCTCGGACTCTGTGGGTAAGATAGCCGAAAGAAGATCAACAAGATCTTGATGCTCTGATGATGAAGGGTCATCAAAAGACACTGGTACTTCAATAGGATCCTCTATGGGTAGAGGAGAGGATGGGCTAGATGAGGTTGAATTAACTTGTGATGGTGTAGGTTGTGAACATGTATCTCCTATGAGTAGGAGAGGTGCCACAGACAACTACTTGGAAATTTGAGGGGTTAAAAGTGGCATGCTAATTATAGGTTCTTCCACGGGTGAAGGAGAAAATGAAGAGGGTTCCTCTGTGGATGAAGGAGTACATGAAATAGGTTCTTGTGTAGGTAGGGGAGCTCAGGCTAAGATTTCATCTATGGGAGGAACATGAGGCAATTGGGAAGCAATTGGTATGTCATCAAAAATAACATGGACCTCGCGGACATTGTTATCACTGTTTGAGGTATCACCAACTTGGTTGGAAGATGGGGCATGATTAGGAAATGGATTCTTGAAGATGTGTAGGTTTTGGTTAACGGGTGCATTCGGGATATCCAAGACTAGATATCCATTGTCTAAAATTTCTTGGATGATATTCTTGAAGGTGATGAAGTTATTGTCACTATGACCTTTGACATAGTGATAGTTACAAAAATCATGTTCCTTATACCATGCAAGCATGGGTCTCTCAGGGTGAAAACTAGTATGTGGTTTTATAGGTGGAAGGGTAATGACACCATCCTTAATAAGATTTTCCAAAACAGAAGAGTAAGATTCTCCTATCGAAGTGTACTTTTGTTGTTCTCATTTGAACTAGAAAGCTTGGACGGGAGAGAGATTAGAAGGAGGTTTGGCTGGGCTTTATTGATGAGAGGGACCAACCTTGAGAACTATGACATTGGTAGACCCTTTGGGTTTTGAATAGTTATTTTGGGGTTTTGAAGATGAAGAAGCATCATTTGATTTGAACACGGTGTTCTTGTTATGAAATTGAATCTTCTTTTCTTCGATAGCATGAATTTCCAATTTCCGTGCCATGGTGAATGCCTCATCAAAAGTACGAAAAGGTCTGCACCTGCAGGGTAGGTGAGATGTGTCTAGCACAAGCCCAAGTAAATAACTCTATGAGTTCAGTTTGAGGTAGCTGGAATGTGAGCTGATTAATTAAACTGTGCCAATGAGCGACAAAGTCAGAGATGGAGTCATCATCGTACTGTCGAGTGGAATAAAGATCAATCATGGTAACCTTCTTGACAATATTAATTGAGAAGTGGTCTAAGAAGGCTTGGGCTAGTTGATTGAATGAGTAGATGAAATGTCTTGGTAGCCCATTGTACCAGTCTAATGCAGGTTCTATTAGGGACATTGGGAAATTACTCAGAAGTAAAGTGTCATCATGGGAAATCAGGTAACACCCATGTTTAAAGGACCGCAAATGTTGTTGTGGGTCCTCTTTACTATTGAAGTGGTTGTTGCGTGTCCTCTTTAATTTGGAATTTCCCAATGTATGGGGTATGGTCGAATAGGAATGGATGGGTGAATAGGATCATTACAAATTTCATCATAGATGAGGGAATTGCATGATCTGGAAATCGATGCTTCTAGTGTCTGCATATTTTGCATCATTAACTTGATGAGATCATTGGTAGGTTGTGGTGGAAGGGATCCTCCTGTGGCATAAGGGGGCTGGTATTGAACCTGTGATGTGGGTGGCATTCCATTGTATGGTAATTTTGAATAGGGAGGTTGAAAATAGGGAACTGACATAGAGGGTATGTATCCAGAATGGGTAACAAACGAGATAGGGGGTTGTTGATAGTATGTGTATGTAGGTGGGATGGTCATTGTGACTCTAGTAGCGATTGGGGGAAGTGTTTGTGGGATAGAGAGGACAAGATTCTAGAAGGGAGTAGGGGCTACTGACACCACGGGCAGTTATGTTGCAATTGGTATTTGTGAGACAATGGGTGCAGATTGGGCTATGGCCTGGGTGGTCGATGAGGGGACAATAGATATGACAGACGTGAGTGATACTGTAGACGCATCGGTCATGGCGGGTATGGGTCCTCGCTACGAAACTACTAGGGGTGAATTAGGTGACGGTAACGCCGTATTATTAGGGGCTGATGTAGAAGCGGGAATAAGGGCATGAGAGATGGATACATGAATGTCGTATATCAACTGACCTGAGGAGTCTCAGTGGAAGATTGGGAAAGGTAGAACTATAAGGCCATGAGATTCTAATCAAGGATTCATGCAAATTCTTTGTCACCGGCAGCAATGGTGGTAGGTAAGGTTGGATCCATGGGTGACAGAAAAGAGGGTGGTGAAGGACTAGGTGAAGGAGTGGTTGAAAACTTGCGAGAAATATAAGAGCGTTGGTCTGGCTACGAGTCAGCACCATGTGAACAAGTGTTGACCTAGTAAGACTGTATTATGTAGATGACACAAAAAGTAACAGGATATAAAAGAATGAGGTTGGGAGGGTGAATTTGGTCAAGATTTGGATCTATAAAACCAACTATAGGCACCGACGATAGTCAGTTTGACTGGTGGCGGTTGCTGGAGAACTGATGTTGGTCGCAGAAACTGATGCCGGTTGCTGCAGAAAATCCCCAGTTTCAGAAAATGAAACAGGGTTGATAAACAATACAAGGGAATGTTTTCTGTATGATGGTAATATCAATAGAGTATTAGGAAAATATGTTAATTCCCAAAGGACCAAAAAACTAGAACTGAATGATGAATGAAGACTGTCCTAGGAAAAAGTACCCAAGAAGTCAAGAGCCGACACCAGTCAGGTATAACCAACGATGGTCATATGAAAACCGGCAACGGTCGATGGGCCAACACCGGTTACTGTTAAATTGAGACAGAAATGAAGAAAATTGGGTTGTGATTTAAATCAAGTGAAGAATCAAACTCAGGAATCTGAAAATGAGAATATGGGGCCCTGATACACTCAGATAAAGTCAAAATATTCCAACTATGATGGGGGTGTGCAAGGAAAAAACAAAAATGTGGAATCGTGTCCTCACACCTCAAAACACAAAGCAAGAAGAACGCTAAGAAAAATACAATCCTAAGAGTGATTTTTCTTTATGTGTGTTCAACTTATGCTAATTAGAACTGACTGTGTGTATTTAGAACATAATTTTGTGGTTAGGAAGGTGTCCTACGAAAAAGGATATCTAAAAGGAGAGGTTTCAGGTATTTTATGGTGGGGGAGGGCCGTCCTCTGAGATGATGAATCGATAGAGGTAATGAGTTGGGGAGTACCTGCCAATCTGATCATGTGATCATGGCTGTAGGTGTTCCCAGGTAAGATGTTGTTTAAGAAAGATGTGTATATTTCAAATTTTGTGCAAGTTTGGTAAGACACATAGAGTGAGAGAGAGAGAGAGAATGTGCTTTCTATGATTCTTTGTGTCAACCATTAGCTAGGCATGAATTCTAGCATATAGGTTTCCCTCATTTTAATGTGAGCTAAATGTAGTAAATAAGAAAGTAATACAACCAATTTTAAGCCCAAATCGAAAGATTATGTTCTATGACATAAATGGTGAATATGAGAGGGTATGCTCTTTCACTAAATGCAAAAAGCAAGAAGAATGGTTCTTTTTAAAGGAACAAAAAGAAAATGTATCCTTTAGAGCAATTAGAAAGAAGAGAATATTACCAAGGAAGAAGATTAATGTGTAAGCTTTTTGAAGAGAAACAAACACACAAATTTTTCCTAGGAATGAAGAAAATGCAATAGAACCCTTGATGGGTCCCACTAGGCATGCCAAAATGTTTCACCATTTTCTTTACGTTTTGAATGACGAAACAAATAAGGGTAAGGGCTAGGAGGAATACCTGTTAAATGGGTTGGTTGGAGGTTGATGCGCGCATTCAGACTTCTCGACCCAATGACAATTGTGAGAGCTTCCTTTTGGCTAGGAGGAACTACCTGTAATAGAAAAGAAGACCACAAAAGAGAAGTTAAATGATATATGTGTGCATGTGTTGTTTTTAAACTAATGCTAATATAAGTAAAAGACTTACACCTAAATAGCCTTAACTAGCAAAAGTTAAACAAACTACTTAGCACCATCATGATAAGAATTAAACAAGGGTTAGATGCTAAACATTCATCAATAAAACTTTGAAACTAACAATGTTAAAACATCTAAAATCCTCTATTCTCTAACAACAAATAAACGAAATGAACCTAGGTAGGCTCCATGGCTATCAAAATGGTTGTTCTTAGTGTTCCAAGAACCTAGGAATGAGGGCTTGTCAAAGTTGGGCTACAAAACCCTTTTGACGCCTCCCATATGACCTAATCACTTAGGAAAGAGGCTTAAACTCTTCAAGATGATGAAATCTCAAGAAAACAAAGGAAAGATTTTAGTCTATTTTGCTATATGCTTTGCATTTATCTTCTCAAGAAGTTTAGGTGTAGGTATCCTTATATAGCCCAATGGATAAAGGAATCACTTCATCCCTTTGCATGTGGGATAAAGGTAAAACATGATTAGGAATGGATAATGTTGCTTTATAAAAGGTAACCTTACTTTAGAAGGGTTTAATTTATGCTTAGCAAGTCATGGGAGTTGGAAGGTGTTTTAATTAATCAAAGGTGATTAACTAATAGGTAGATGTAAGCTTATATAAGCTAATTAGAGGAATATTAGTATGATTTAGGCTATTAGAAGGGGATTAAACCAATTAAATATTGATTTATTGGTTAAATGGAAGGGAAAGCTAATTAATTAATAATAATTAATTAGTCTAGGTAGAAGGGGTGATTTATTAACGGAAGGTCGTTAATTAGGGGTATATGTTGGATAGGGGACTTAATTAATTAGCTTAGTGTAATTAATTAATGATGATATGAGGGAAAATGAGCGTTATTGACAATATGTTGTCAATTTTCCAGAAGATAGATAATTAACACAATTTAAGTATTTAAATTGCTTCGGTGTAATTATGGGTGTCTACATTTTCCCCTCTTTGGGGTGGCGTAAGTGACACCACTTCAAAGATAGTAGACAGAAGAAATTTTGAAGGGATAAAAGAAAAATTAGTAGGAAGGAGAGATGCCCCCTCGAGTGTCGATAGGGTGATGAAGTAAGACAATCGACGATCGAAAAAGGTAAGAGATAGATAGAAGAATGGGAAGGGGCAGGATGCCCCGGTAAGATAGAAGACTAGGGGTGAGAGAAAAGTGATGCAGAAGAAATATGGAGGAGAGGAGAGAAGAGCGTAGCCTCTAGCCACTGTGTATTGGAACAATTTTGATGTCATCATATTGCCATAAGAGCTATGTCATCGGTCCTTATGAAAAATATATGCATACAACAAAGGTAGAATGAAATGAAAATCCATACTATGAACAATTGTCCATTACTGAAAATACCAACTCCATGCAACATACAACAATGTAATGCAATACGAGAAGGAAACAAGCTCATTTAACAGGGAAAACAAGTACAAACGCACATATCCAACCCAACAATGGTCAAGACAGTTGTACAAATATTTTGTTATCAAGATGAAGAGATCCACATGTTTGTGATTGATGAAAAGGGTTAAAAATGATGCCCAGAGCAAGGATACATGCAAGGGGAAATGATAATGGACATTAGGTCCAAGTAAAAAGCGTTGTGCGCAACGAAACAACACCAGGAAACAAATGTTCCCCAGAGTACAGACGAAGCAAGCAACTAGCTTTGTGAATGGTTGTGAATCTGGTGATCCACGAGTCGTATTAATTGGGGAAGATGTGAAACAAACTAGTAGGATATGGAGAGGATACCATGCGCAAGACACAAGTTTCAACCGTAATAAGCAAGTTACCATTTTTGTCAGGTTTTTTACTTTTTAGGATTTTGTGAAAAATTTTGCCCTGTTTTTGGATTTTTTGACGTGATATATATATATATATATATATATATATATATATATATATATATATGAGATGGACATTTGTTTAGTGTTTCTCATGGATAGATAACTGTGTTTATGATGCATTCAGATTTGATTTGACATGTATATGTATCATGATCTTGTTGATGTATCACATGTGTTTTGATTTCTAGATGATGTGATCTTGTAAAATATATCAAATATGTTTTGTTTATGAGATGTGCCATACTTAGTGGATGGATGATATGATGATAAGGGTGCGGGGGGATAGATTTTGATATTTGCGATCCCTCTTGCCCCCATTTGATGATACGATATGTGATGATTAGCTTAGCATTCATGTATGATGTATACTTAGCCTTTCCTTGATATATGATGTATAGATGATGTTAGATGTGATGATAATGATGGTAATGTGATGTTGTGATAAGAAAACAATGCACATGAAATAAACACAATCAAATGCTAACAACGAACACAATGAAATAACATAATAACGCACCATGATTCACTAGCATGTAAAAACACACCCCAATATGCACAAGCAAGAAAAAATCTAATCTAAGCAAGAAAAGATGAATCCTAACAAAGTATGCCCAAGCAACAAACAACCCAAAAGTAAAAACATAAAACAACTATACAAGCAACACACAAATCAAGAAACAAGACAATGCAAGTAAATGTAAGTAAATGTTTTTGTAAGATTTGTTTTCATGCAAAAGTTTTCTATTGTTTTTGGTGTTTTGAAACAATTTTCTATTGTTTAGGTTTATGTGAAACATTTTTCTATTGTTTAGGTTTTTGTGAAACAATTTTCTATTGTTTTTATGTTGTTTTCTAACGGTTTTCCAGAGTTATGCACAGGTAACCAAGAAAGCGTGGATGCCCCCAGCATTATAAGGGGAATATACAAGGGCAGAAGCCACACGCTTATGAACAAGAAGGTGAAGTCGTTGAATTTCCCTCAACATAAGATGGGGAATAACGAAAGACCATGCCCCTCACTGATGAATAAAAGAAGACAAAGCCAGATCAAGGTCTGACAGGACTGGGCTAACAGGGAATCTCGAAGGTAGAACTAGGGCCAGGCCAAGGAAAACTACCCTCCAGATGCAACATGCTTATGAACAAGGAATCCTCCCAAGGTGCCGGAAACTGGTTTTCACCGAAGGACTTATCCAAAGTGCCATAATTGCATGGTTTTCACTTATGGATGACCTATTTTCTCTTTTTCTTTTTCTCTTTTTGATTTTTTTGTATTTTTGATCATTTTACCATTTTTTTTACTTTCTGTGCCATGTTTAAGCATAGAACCACTTAAGATGCATGGCATTCATGGGCTCATGGAGCTCATCACCATTGGGGTGAGCAAATTTGTATGCCCCTATGCTGTACTTGGCCACAATAACGTAGGGTCCCAACCAATATGGTTCAAACTTTCCTTTCTTTTCGCGTTCTGCTCTTGTGTTGAACTGATTCTCCTTCATGACTAAATCAACAACCTCAAACTAATGATGTATGATTCTCTTATTGTAGTTTCTGGAGACTCTATTCTAATACACTTTAAGGTGATTAAGAGCATGCGAATGCACTTCTCATCTAGGAGCTCTAATTCAACAAGTCTTGCTACCCGGTAATCCTCATCTTTATCCAGATAGTCCCTAAGTGAGATTCTCAGGGAAGGAAGTTCAATTTCTAATGGGATGATAGATTCCATCCCAAATACTAGAGAATATGGTATCGCCCTCGTAGGAGTGCGAATGGAGGTTTTGTAAGCCCAAAGAGCTGGGTGGATTTGCAAGTGCCAATTACGACCTGTTTTACTGACCATCTTCTCCATTATTCTCACCAAAGTCTTGTTTGTGGCTTTGGCCTGTCCATTACCTTGGGGGTAATATGGTGTAGACCATTTTAACTTGATTTGGAACCGCTGAAAAAGACCTTTCACCATTTTGTTCTTGAATGACTTCCCATTATCCGTAACAATGGCTGCAGGAATGCCATATCGACAAATGATATGATTCATGATAAATTTGGAAATCTAAGCTCCTGTTACATAGGTTAAGGGAACGGCCTCCACCCATTTTGTAAAGTATTCAGTAGCCGTGATGATGTGGGTATGACCATTAGATGAGGTGGGGGTAAGTTTCCCTATCAAGTCAAGTCCCCATTTAGAAAATGGCCATGGGGTAGTGATAGGTTGCAATGGTTGTGATGGAGCATGGATGAAGTTTCCATACTTTTGGAAAAGTACACACTTCCTGACATAATTACAACAATCAGTTTCCATTATAGGCCAATAGTAGCCCACTCTTAGCAATTTCTTGGCCAAAACCATTCCATTTGTATGTGCTCCACACACCCCTTCATGTACTTCTTTGATCGCTTGGATCGACTCCATCATATCAAGACAACGTAACAGATTCCCATCGTAGCCATGATGATAAAGCATACCTCCTAAAAGGGTGTAACGGGCTATTTGGTGAATTAGGATTTGTTTCTCGGAACGGGAGATATCAGGAGGGAACGTGTTGTCCTTGAGATAGGTAAATATGGGCTCATACCATGGGGAATTGGGACCAACAACATCACAAGCCAGAAAAGATTCTGGCATGTCATACGCAAGCTGGCGTAAGTTTTCTACAAAGAACGACATGTCATTATTCCCTGGTAGAATATGAAGCATAGAACCCACCATCACCATAGCATCTACCGATCTATTTGTGCTCGTGGAATTTGTTCAAATGTAATGCGCACAAAGTACTCCTTTAGAGTTTCTACTAGCTTTTTGTAAGGTATGAGCTTGTCATCCTTAACCTTGTATTCATCATTAACCTGTTTGATAATTAACTGAGAATCACCCACAACCTTGACATGATGAATGTTCCACTTGATAGCTAGCTTCATCCCTACGATAAGTGCCTCATATTCTGCGATATTGTTTGTGCAAGGAAATCCCAGGTGAAAATCTTGTGGTATAGGGTCGCTAGAAGGAGTAATGAGGACTACCCCTGCACCTGAACCATGAAAAGTAAAGGACCCATCAAAGTGTATCTGCCATATGACAAATTCTTCAATGTATAGCAATGAGGCATCTGGTAGATCTAGATTTAAAGGTTCAGTGCCTTGCAAAGGTGCTTCTGCTAGCTGGTCAGCAAGTACTTGTCCTTTAACTGACTTCTGATGTACAAATTCTATGTCAAACTCACTTAATAGAATGATCCAATTAGCCATTCTACCCGTGAGGGCTGGGTTTAGATAACAAGTACTTGAGTGGGTCAACTTTGGATATTAGCTTGGTTTTGGTATTCAATAGATAATGGCAGAGTTTTTGAAAAGTAAAAACAACAGCCAAGCAAGCTTTTTCAATTTGGGGATAGTTGAGCTCATAAGCGATGAGAGTGCGACTGAGATAATACACCACTTTTTCTTTATGACCAGGTCATATTGGGCAAGCAGCGCACCAATAGCAAATTGCGTAGCAGAGATATAAAGCAAGAGTGGCTCCCCAGGAGTTGGAGGCATGAGGACAGGCAGATTAGCCAGGTATTGTTTAAGCAAAGCAAAGGCTTGCTCTTGCTCTGATCCCCAGATGAAGGTGACATCCTTTTTAAGCAAGTGGGTGAACGAGTGGCACTTATCTGCAAGCTGGGAGATGAAGTGGTGGATAGCCTGGATTTTCCCCTGTAAGCTGCGCAGTTGCTTAATATTCTTAGGTGGAGGCATTTCAGTAATAGTAGACACTTTAGCAGGGTCTACCTCAATTCCTCTTCTTGATACAATGAAGCCCAACATTTTTCCTGATAGCACACTGAATACACACTTCTTTGGATTCAGCCTGACCTTGTACTCTCGTAGGCGCTCAAAGATATGCCACAAAATGACAGGGTGATCTTCTCTTGTCTTGGACTTTCCAAGGATGTCATCCACATAGTCCTCCATGATATCATGAATCATATCATGAAAAATCACCGTCATTTCCCGCTGATAAGTAGCTCCTGCATTTTTGAGACCAAATGGCATCACCTGATAACAGAAGGTACCCCAAGGAGTCGTGAAAGCCATTTTGTGCTGATCTTCATCAGCAATCTTGATTTGGTTGTATCCAAAAAGCCATCCATGAGAGATAGCATCTCGTATCCTGCTGTTGAATCCACAATCATGTCAATATTTGGCAGTGGAAAATCATCCTTAGGGAAAGCCTTATTAATGTCTCTAAAATCCATGCAAATTCTGATACCGACAGGATTTTTCTAGGATAGGGACGATGTTGGATATCCATTCAGAATAATCTATAGGCCGAATGAATCCTGCCGCCAGAAATCTTTCCAATTCTTCTTTAACTAGTAAGGCTACCCTTGGGTGCATCTTTCTGAGCTTCTATTTGATAGGCTTAGCATCTGCGTGCACAACTAGGTTGTGCATGACCAAAGTTGGATCTAAGCCTGGCATGTCTTTGTAAGACCATGCAAACACATCGATGAACTCTCGTAGCAGCATAGTGAATGTCTTTTGTTCTCTAGCCGAGAGTGATGCTCCCAATTTTACTATCTTTGGGTCCTCTTCTGTACCAATGTTAACATCAATGGTTTCCTCGACTAGTAATTTGACAAGTCCTCCATACATGTAGGATCAGGAGGAAGGTTGAGATCTTCATCCAAGGATGTCTCCATGAGATTTTCATCCTTGGCGTGGTCACTTTGTTTGTCCTTTGATTTTTTTATTTGTTTGTCGGCCAGTGCCTCAAAGAGGTTTTCACTGTGTGACTTGGACTTTGATTTTTGCTGAGGCTTTACATTGGAACTTTTTCCCTCACGTGTTCTTAAGTTTTTCTGACCACGAAGCTCAGCCTCCTCACCGAAGTAGGCGTAGGTATCCAAGTCAATAAATAAACCCTTCTTATGGTCTCCAATGGGAATTGTATCCCTTATGCCCATGAACTCTGCGATAGCTTCGTCATTCTCGAATAAATCTAGCAACATGTGACGTTGTTGGTCCCATTCAACAAGGGCAGGGTAAACAAGGTCAAGGGTTGGTTCCATAGGGGTTATGGTTAGGACAACGTTGTTCATGAATAGGTTTGTGGAGGCAAGGTCCTCATATTGGCTACAATGGGAATCCGTATCACTGTCTAGATAGTCAGAGCTATCCTCACATTCAGAACAAGTAGCGTCTTGATCATTGGGGTGTGCTCCATAAGGGTGAATCCCAATGTCGTATCTTTCTATTTTGAAATGTGGAAGAGGCACCAGTTCTCTCTGTCCTTGTTCATTTCTTCCACATCCTAGGCCCTTGTAGCCCATGGAGTACATCATTTTACTGGATTTCTCGTATTCAGGGGTTTGATAACAGGATGGCTGAGTATCCTCTGGGACCCAAGTTGTAGGTGGATCAAGCAATTTTTCCTCAGCTAACAAGCCTCCAAGTAAGAATGACCCAATAGTGTGTTCATTTCTAGGTCTTCTGAAGTGATAGTTGGGTCGACCTCTAGTCTTGGGTGACAATGAGAGGTCTGAAACCAAGAGGGCTTGCTGCACATTATATTCTCCGCAGCCATATTCAAGGATTTTCATCTCCCAGGAATCAAAAGGAGATGTTGAAGTAGATGCACCATGGGCACAAGAACTGAGAGAATCTGAATCTATCTGGATTCCATGGCCTCAGATTGGAGAGGAACAACTATATCGGTGGAGGGACATGCATATGTGCCCCTTCGTGCAAAGCTATTGAGAGCTCTACAGTGAGCGAAGGGCTCTGAATCTCCTTGTATTGTAATGGTGTGTCCCTCATGCTTCAATTTAATGCACTGATGGAATGTCGATGGCACAGCTTGCATGGCATGAATCCATGGTCGGCCTAGAAGCATATTATACGGAAGTTCCAAGTCCAGGACATGAAACTTTGTCTGATGGCAAGTGGGACCCACCTCCATGGGCAGCGTGATTGTGCCCGCTGACTCCCTTTCCGCATTGTCGTATGTGGTGATAGTGATGATATTGGACTCAAGATCTGCCTCAGTATGTCCTAACTATTTAACCAACTTGAGTGTGCAGATATTCAACCCTGATCTATTATCCACAAGCACCCATTTGATCTTCCTGTGGGTAACAACTACCTCAATATATAAAGGAAGATTATGTGTTGGATTCTCAGTAGGGATCTCCCTATGATTGAAGGCAATATGTTCATTTGGTACGATGTTTTCCACTGTGGCTTGAAGGTGTGTAGGATCGACCTCTAATGGCACTCCTGACCCCTGAAGAGTTTGGTACAGAATGTCTTTGTGTACATTGGATATCTTAAGAAGATCTAAGATCGAAATCTTAGCAGACATCTTCTCAAGTTGCTCTAAGAGGTTGTATTTACCAGTTTGTGGGGTTGATGGAGAAGGTTCCAGAATCACGAGGTGGGCATGCCTTGTTACCACGGCACAATCCTTTCCCTTGATTCAGATGGCATTAATATGGTCAGTAGGAGAGTGAATACATCCAATAAGTGAATCATAATGATTGTTGTCTTTTTTGGTGTATAAGTAATTCGCTGCTTTATAACCTTGGGATGACTCTCCCCGATCCGGCTTTGACTTTTCTGATTTATCATGATTGGGGAATGGCTCTTTATATATCCCCATCTTTTCATTGGGTGTCTGAGTTTTTCCTGGGTTGTCCACCTCTATCTCCCCATTGTCGATGAGGTCTTGGATATAATGACGAAGTCACAGACATTTTTCTGTCTTATGTCCTTTGACACGATGCATTTCACAATATTCATGCTCCTTGTACCATGAAGGTTTTGGAGCATTGTCATCAAATGGTTGTGTCATAGGATATGTCATCATGTGAGCCACATCCAATTGTTTTAGTATAACCGAAAAAGGTTCATTAAGAGAGGTGAACGTTCTTCATTTTGGTGGTGGTTGAATTGGTCCTTTGGTCAGTTTAAAAGGTTGACCGGTTTGGACCATTTGAACACGTTTGGAATCAGTGATCCCATCTCCCACCACATTTTTGTTTTTGTTAAAAACCTTCAGCTTCTCCATGGGTTTAACATTTTGATTATCTCTAGATTGGGACTTGAGAGTTCCTTTTGCAATGAGAGCTTTCTCTATTTGAACCCCCTTTTCGATGACCTCCTCAAAAGTGTGAACACAATGCATTTGGAGGTGGAAAGCTATATCTGGATTGAGGTTGGGTACAAAAATACTAACCAGCTATTTTTCAGGGAAAGCGCAAGGGAAGCGGCTAGCTATCCCTCTCCACCTTTGGAGGAAGCTGGCGAAAGTCTCATTAGGGTGTTGTTTGGCACCACATAAATCTGCCATGGTGACATCACTCTCTATGTTGTACAAGAAGTGACGCACAAACCTTTCTGCCAATTCTGGCCAAGTGAAAATTGATCCCTGAGGTAAACGTGTAAACCACTCCAAGGCTTGACCTCCTAGACTCTTAGGAAAAAGTCTTATGAGATAATTGTCACTGTAGGACACCTCTTGACATGCCATATAGAAATATTTGACATGATCCTGTGGATCTCCTTTCCCTTTATATTTGTCAAATTTTGGCATGTCAAATTTCTTAGGAAAGGGTTGAAGGGTCATCATCTTGTCAAAAGGATAGGGACATAATTCTTCATATTGATACTTTCTAACGCTCCCTATATTTCTCTCTTGAAGGCTTGCGAGTGTTACTTTCATAGATTGTACCTCTTGTGTGAGCAATTGTTCTCTAGTGGGAGAAGCGGGGATATATACTCGGTGATATCCTGTATCATCTTCTTCTTGATTTTCTCTATGGAATTCATTGATCTTAACCTTAGGCCTTGAATTTTGAACATTTTTTCTTGCTTCCTTCTGTACATGAGAGGTTAGCAAAGCTAATTGTCAGCTTAGGTTACTAATCTGTTGTTGAATGGTGGTTTCTTGTTCTAAGGGTTCCTCTTCTTCCTCGTCTTGTGGAGGTTCTTCACCATTCTCATGTCCCATCGTGTTTTTATGTGGCACTTTGATAAAGGGTATTCTATGTCCCACTATCTTATTATTTCCTGTGTTGGAGGTAGAAGCATGTCCATGCGTCAAAATGTCCTCCATGTTGATAAGGGGTCATTCTTCCTCATTAGCGTTATTCGCAGGTGGGATTGTTTCACTTTCAGTGGGCATTTTAGCCCCTAATTCTATGACCCATGCTAGCACTCTATCCTTATTTCTGAAGAGAAACTCATCTAATAGAGTGGGTCAAAGTTGAATTCTGCATGTGGAGATTCCAATTCATTACCACTATGATCGACCATATCTTCTATCTCTTTTTCCTGTAGAAAACAGAGGCCCTAGATCATGTCCAATGAAAGGGTTTGACCCTTGTCTGTTTGAGGCTTCCCAAGCTTGTGCTTGTTGTTCCTTGTATGTTTGTTTCTTGAGTCCTAATCGTGTTTTGGGAGCCATGATTTGTAATAGTTTCACTAGGGTAAGTTGTAAATGTGTTCAAAACTTTGTGACCACACCTAAGTGAAATGCAAGATAAATTGTCAAGAATATGAATGAATTAACAATGTGAGAATACCAATGTGATAGAGTGATAAATCACCAGTGACACAAATGTTTGGTATCTAAACCTATCAAATGAAGTACCTCCTAGACTACTTCTCAAAAAGTAGTTTAGTGTCGCAAGATAATTAACAAGATGTTCTCACTTATGCCAAGTTCAAGAGAATGAACAAAACGTAAGTAAATACAAAAAGTTAATGTGACCTCCTAACAAGATATACTAAAAGTGAGTCCAAACTCGATTAAGACCTATATCTCAAAAAGTGCCAATTACAATTCGTGAGTGACACAACAATATCACCAAGATATGTTAACCAAACTTTGCGAGAAAGTAAGGTATTGATATCAAGGTACTATTGATATAACACGCACAAGTGGTAACACCTAGCACTCTTCAAAATTGAGGTAATAATAGAATCAAACTAAAAATCTTAAAGTATAGCTAGGAATAGTTAAAATGTGTGCAGCGTAACCTTACAATATAGATATTTAGGCTGAGTTTACAAGAAACAAGACGTAAATATCAAAATTGTAGTGATACGATACAAACAAGCTAACCCTTCTAAGGAAGTTCAAGATGATGAACCACACCTAACTACAATGACGATCTTGACATGGGTATCAAGATCACAATGGTCACCAATGATATGAATACATCTCCACACACTTTAGACATTTAACTTACCCAGCCGCAAACATGGATGGGCGTAAACAGACAAAAAAGTGGCAGAAATGATCAATTGGTAACACAAAGGTAGTCACCCTCCTTCTGATCAACAAAGTGTCAAAAGAATGTGAAGGAAGTAAATCAAAAATGGGATGAAAAATGTTGGCTTCACTTCGGCAGAGTTTCACCTCACCCTAAGGCAAGTAAAAACTAAGCGAAAGTAACGCGTCACACGTTTCGTAATAAAAAGATGGTTCACAACTCAACACTGTTTTAGAATGGTCAAAGTGGGCTCCTGGCCAAAGTATATTTTCCTAGGTGGTTCTCTCATCCTAGGTGTTACAAATATTATCCACGAGCGGGACTATTTACCCAAATAGTCCTGACTATCTTGGGAGTATCTTGACTTTTCCCCCTTCAAGCACAGTGGGCAGTAAATGCATCCATCATGTACTTAAAAGGGTCACATAGGGACAACTTGTAACTCTATCTCACAAAGGAATCACTAGTCAGATAGGTAGTGCGGAGCACTTCCCGTTTCATCCACAAGGTTCCCTCTTGCGTGGACTACTTTGGGGTTCCTGGAACCACCCCCATTGTTGTAGCTTAAGGCGTTATGCCAAAGGGGTTATGTTCCAGTTGAGCGGAGAGGGACGTACCCTTTTCCGAAACCTACAATACAGTGTTTTGAATATGTTGTTCTTTTTATCTTGTTTAATTAGGTGTGGTTTTCTTGAACACCTTTTGGCAACCTGTATAACAACTGTATTAGTAGTTTTTGACTTCGTTTTGATTCCTCCTTTCTTTGACAAGTCATTTTTAGGTCCTACACTCAAGCGTTAGTAGTTCTCCAAGAAAATCACATTATTTAAAAGAGGATTAAGAGTTGCTTTTGATTCTCAAGATCATCCAAGGATGCAAGAGAAGAGCATACACAACAAATAATCCAACTAAAAAGTAAAGAAAATCTTTGCAATCAATGAACCATACAAAAATCTTGATAAATGTTCTTTCCCTTAAACCAAAAGTAAAAGATGAAGTTTCCAATTTACCAAATGTTATAAAATGAAGACTAAAGTTGCTTTTGATTCTCAAGATCACCCTAAGGTGCAAGAGAAGAGCATACACAAACTTTATCCCAACTATATAGAAATGGAAAACTTCAAATCAAAGGACCATTGAAAAATGCTTTGTAAAAGGTTCATTCCCTTAAGCAAAATGAATAATCAAATTTCCAAGTTTAATCCCAATGTTAAAAAGATAGAGATCAAAGTTGTTTTTGATTCTCAAGATCACCAAAAGGTGTAAAGAGAAGAGCATACACATGCTTTGGTCTAAATCAAGTAAGCATGGAAATACAACATTCATCAAAACATTAGACATATTAGAAAATGACCAGTTTTAAACTAACAGAAAAACTATAATTTTTGTAAGTATAAATCCCAAATTTATGTTTCCATTGCATATTTAACTTCAATACCTTTCCAATGCACAAAAAATGGAGTCATTTCGAGTTCGGGAGAAAATTTATGGCCTTCGGAAGATGGGTTACGCATATGCTCTTATGCTCATGGGTATGCACTTGACATGCACTCAAAAAATGTCAAAAAAAACATCCCTTAATCTGCAAAATGGGCAAATTTTTCCAACCAAGATTCAATTTTGACAACAACCCATCACATTAATATATGAATAGAAGACTCAACGCTATCAAACATTAACATACATGCTCAAGAATTTAAGATTTTCAAGAAATTGGCAAAACTAGCATGTAGAATGATGAAAAAGTAAGCTCTAAAAATGAAAACATGATGAAATCTTGAAATTTTCTCACCAAGATTTAATTTTGACAGTAACCCACCACATTAATATGTAAATAGAAGACTCAACACTATCAAACACTAACCTACATGCTCAAGAATTTAAAATTTTCAAGAAATTGACAAAACTAGCATGTAGAATGTTGAAAAAGTAAACTCTAAAAATGAAAACATGGAGAAATCTTGAAATTTTCCCATCAATTCCAATTTTGACAGACACTTCACCTCCTCTATACCTACAAGGAAGACTCAACACATGCAAACTCAACAAAACAAGTTAAGAAAAACAAGTTAGATCAACATGTGTAAAAGAGGGTTAGTAACCAAAAATGAAACTTAACTACAAAAACTTGAAATTAAGTGCAAAGGAAAATGGAGTAAGTCCCACTGGGCATGTGCAAATGTGTGCATGTGTTGTTTTTAAACTAATGCTAATATAAGTAAAATACTAACACCTAAATAGCCTTAATTAGCAAGAGTTAAACAAACTACTTAGCACCATCATGATAAGAATTAAACAAGGGTTAGATGCTAAACATTCATCAATAAAAATTTGAAACTAACAATGTTAAAACATCTAAAATCCTCTATTCTCTAACAACAAATAAATGAAATGAACCTAGGTAGGCTCCATGGCTATCAAAAATGGTTGTTCTTAGTGTTCCAAGAACCTAGGAATGAGGGCTTGTCAAAGTTGGGCTACAAGACCCTTTTGACACCTCCCATATGACCTAAGCACTTAGGAAAGAGGCTTAACTCTTCAAGATGATGAACTCTCAAGAAAACAAAGGCAAGCTCTTAGTCTATTTTGCTATATGCTTTGCATTTGTCTTTCTCAAGAAGTTTAGGTGTAGGTATAAAGGTAGAAGGAGGGCTCCTTATATAGCCCAATGGATAAAGGAAACACTTCATCCCTTTGCATGTGGGATAAAGGTAAAACATGATTAGGAATGGATAAGGTTGCTTTATAAAAGGTAACCTTACTTTAGAAGGGTTTAATTTATGCTTAGCAAGTCATGGGAGTTGGGGGTGTTTTAATTAATCAAAGGTGATTAACTAATAGGTAGATGTAAGCTTATAGAAGCTAATTAGAGGAATATTAGTACGATTTAGGCTATTAGAAGGGGATTAAATCAATTAAATATTGATTTATTGGTTAAATGGAAGGGAAAGCTAATTAATTAATAATAATTAATTAGTCTAGGTAGAAGGGGTGATTTATTAACGGAAGGTCGTTAATTAGGGTATTTGTTGGATAGGTGACTTAATTAATTAGCTTAGTGTAATTAATTAATGATGATATGAGGGAAAATGAGTGTTATTGACAATATGTCGTCAATTTGCCAGAAGATAGATAATTAGCGCAATTTAAGTATTTAAATTGCTTGGGCGTAATTATGGGTTGTTGTTTGGATCTGTTCTTGGGCCGAGTATAAAACACAGAGACTGATGTCGGTTGGGTATAATTGATGACGGTTTATGCAAAAATGACGATGGTTATGGGTAACTGGCGTAGGTAAGGTTGGGGTGTATGAAACTCATAGAGATATGATTCTAAGGTTTGATTTGGGATTTGATAGAGATTTTAGGGTGGATAAGGAGGTTTATAAAAGTCTCAGGTGTATTCAGGGATGAACAACATGAAAGGATGGGTGATTTGGAGGTGTGGGTAAGGAAATTTTTGGGTTACAGGTTGGTATGGGATAGAAGAATGAGCATGCAAAGTGTAGATTAATAACATGAGTAACAAAAGACACTAACTGAAATAATAAAGCTGGTCAAGGATACACTTACTGTGATGTAGACTGGATGGCTAAATGGTAATGGTAGTTGATTAGAAGGAAGGTATTTGGTGCCGTAGCAGTGAATCCTGAAATGCTTCCGTGAGTGCAATGCTTCTGGATTTGTCCTGGTGTTGGCTGTGAATGTCTGGGTGTGTGAAAAAGACTCAGGTTTTCCTTGTATGCAAACTCTCTTCTCGTATTCTTGCTTTCAAAATGTGCCAACCAAAAAACAAGGTTGCTTAGGTGAATAAATGGTAACTGACGATAGTTAAGGTGGGATTCCCTAGGTTTACTAAAATGGGTAGATCTTTCTAATTTCTTAGGCCTAGTTAGTTTGTTTTTGCGGATTAGAATGAAAACTTCCCTTATAATGGGCAGGAATGTGGTTTGAGAGATTTTAGGGATTGATTTTAGGGTTAGACCAAATCTTAGCTCATTAAGGCAAGTAAGACTTAGTTATTGTTAGTTATGGAAACATGCCAAGAATAGGTCTAGGGTGAGGTGGTTGGGTGAGGTGTCTAGGTGAGGTGGTGGGGTAGAAATTACAATAATGAGATAATAAATATTGTGAGGATATATATTAATTTAATTAAATCAATTAAAATAATAGTGGTGTGGGGTGGAAGGGGCCTTGGCTAGGTGAGTATGTTTGAGCTGGTTACTTGACGAGGGACTAAGGGGAGTGTGACTTAATTTTGGTGTCTACAACATCAAATGAAGATATTTTAAGCATGGTTAGTGAAAGTAGTAAATGCATGAATGAATCTTATAGAGAAAGGTTAGGATGGGCTAATATGGAAACATGAGAACCTTATCATGGAGGCCAAAGTGAAATGATAGAGGAAAAATCAGAATTAGACTTCTTGGAAGATGTACAACAACATTAAATACAGGACCAAAGTTTGATGAATGTCAGGAAAAATTTGATGATTCCTTTTTGAAGGAAGAATTGAGGATGATAGAGACATTATATGCAGGTGTAAGTCAGATCATGGGTGGAGAAGTGATGGGAACATGGAAGAATGATAAAGGAAAACCTCAAGTTGTCAAAGTGAATTTTGTTCAGGATGAAGAGGTAAAACGTTTGAAATCAAGTTATGTAGATTTTGTTTATTTTTATGACAACATGAATGATACAAACCTTATTACATAAATGATGCATTTTGAGAAAGAGAGAAATGATTTTTTTTTATAAAAACATGGAACAAATACAAGCTGAAATAAGTGCATTAAAATATGCTATATATAATGGAAAACTCAATGATTGTCCTAAAACAATAGAGATGGAGGAATTTGGTAAATGGAATAAGGCAAACAAGTCTCAAGAAGAGGAAATTATGAAAGGAGAAATAAATGCAGCAATCATAGTGTCAGATTTGAATGAAAAGTTCATTTACAAGCTTGGGAATGAGATGAGCTAAGCACAAAATAGAGATGACAAGACCATATTAGATTTGATCAATGAAGAAACAAAAGGAAAAGAAGAAGAACAACCTCATGGAGATCAGCAAGAGGCTTCATGGCCTCATAATTTTGTATTTAAAGTTGCTTTTAGTGTTGTGTATATAGGTACAATAGGTGATAAGGTGGATGCAGTTCATGACTCCATGGAAAAACTCTTGAAACAAAGAAAATAAGAGGATAATGAAGACCTATATGATGATGAAACAAAAGTATGGAATTGGATAGCTGAGAAGAAGACAAGTGCAAGAAGAAACATAATAAAAAAAATATGAAACACAAAGAATACAACAAAGAGATCTAATCACAAAGACCATGAGATCCAAGCATTCAGTAAAGGATGATGAAAAACTACATTTGAACTAGAGTTCAAATCTTTTCCTACCTAGAGAGTTTGATGCAAGAGTATCAAGAAGTCAGATTGTTTTAGGGTCTTTTAAATTGTGTGTTCATTTAATAACCTCCACGTTCATGTGGATGAGTATTGTTACTTGGCTTGGTCAATGTAAGAGTGAAATCTTAGGTGTGTACGTACGTGTAAAAATATAAAAATAATTATTTTATGCCTAAATAAGACCATATTGATAGGTTGTGAGGTGTCAATTCAGTTGAAAACCAATTGAGATAATCTTGGGATTAGGTTTCATAATTTTCTAATGTTAAGTGTACGGTTGAGCTCTCTTAGGAGCTAAGCATAATGTATTTAACCAATATAGCACAAGGAAAGGGATGTCATGGAGAGATTAGGGTGAACTATGAAGGAAATATAATGTAACAAAGTTGTATGATGAAGAAAAAAGAGATATATGAATTCTATTGAAGGTAAATAGACCAATTTTTTGCATGTTTTATTATTGTATTGTGGACTGTTGTATTCAAGATTTTCTCTGGACAAATGGTAAAAATGTGACAGTCATCTAACAAGGAATCCTAGAGATCCGTGGAATCATAGATAGGAAAAAGATGTTATGAAGAAGGTATTTCAATTTAATTAAAGATTTGAATGTAAACCATTTACCTATTATATGCATTTGCTCACACGCAAGCCCTAACTAGGGCATCAAATTTCTCAAAATCGATCCAAGGAAATTTTCTAAAAATTTCAATATATTTATGTCTTGACGTATCGAAGAGACTCACAAAAGTTTGGAGTAAATAGTGGACTATGTAGCGAGAAACAAATGACAGAAAATATGGAAGTCGTGGGAGTTCTACAGTGAATTGGGTGAGTGAAATTTAATGCAAGTTTAATCTAAATTGAATACTTAAAGTGCATTATTTTTAGAGGATAATGTTATGTCAATTGTGAATAACTTTTCTCTCCAGAATCTCTGCATATTGGAATTGCATTGAATGGTGTCAAGGTATTTATGAATGGAAGTGGAAGTCATCACTAACTGAGAAAGTTGAATACACGTCTCCAGCTGATTCAAAGTGTGACTTGCAAATCTAGAAGTGTATACATATACAGAAATTGACAGGGATGTTATGGTGGTCACCTTTACTATGATGACTGTCTATATATTGTTGTCAATGGTAATATTGTTTTTCAAAGATCATAGTTCTCTCTCCATGATGTTGAAGTTGTAACAACCATAACAAATTTGGAGGTTGTTTTGAGTTATAGTGGATCAATTAGTAACTTAAGTGAGCAAGCTAGTTATGAGCCATTATTTTCCTCAATTCAAGTGGATTTCAAGCTGTGTCAATTAAAGGATAATCTTAGAGTTTTCCCATCATTTTTAGTTAAGGTGAGATATCATTCTCCAGAAGAGGAAATGGCTCTAGGTCCAATTTTTTGAATTTGGAATTACTTACGAAAGGGCGGAGCATTTGGCTATTTGTTTTGTCTTTTAGGTGGGAAGACAATTCATCTGTAGTAGCTATTGTTGGATGCGTGTGTGTGTGTGTGTGTGTGTCTATATGTGTGTGTGTGTATATATATGTATGTATATATATGTATGTATATATATGTATGTATATATATTATGTATGTTGTATGTTATGTATGTATGTATGTACATACATACATACATACATACATACATATATATATCATATTATATATCTATATATAACATACATATATACATACATACATATATAGACATATATATATATGTATATATACATATATGGTACATATATGTACATATACAATATCATATACATTATATATAGATAGATAGATAATATACATATACAGATAATATATTAATATAATATATAATAGATTATACGATATATATGATACTATACACACACATGTGTATAACATATAGATGTATATAATATGTGTATACATATTAAATATTCTATACGTCTGTATATGTATATATATATATATCTATATAACTAATGTTATATGCATACATGTAGTATATATGTATTATATATATATAGAGAAGAGAGAGAGAGATAGTCGCTATAGATCTCGAGGGAGAGCAGGGAGTAGAGACACCGGGGGGTAGAGAGAGAGGTGAGACATATCGATAGAGGAGGAGAGATCTATCATATACAGAAAGACAGAGAGCGAGGAGATGACAGAGACGAGAGAGGAGCGATAGAGGAGACACGAGAGGGATAGAGAAATGTATAGAGTAGTATAGTATATATATAAAATGTATATCAGGTATAATTATATATATTATATATGATATAAGTATCTATATATTATATACATGTATTATATATATATATACGGAATATATATGTATATATATATGGACATGTATAAGAATATATATATATATATTATATAATTATACATATCAATATATCAGATTGATATGACAAGTATATATATATATATATATATATATATATATATCTACATATACAGAATATATATAGAGGACAGGATATAGAGATGGATAGAAGAGAGAGACAGAGAGGAGAGCGGAAGGGGAGAGAGAGGGAGGAGAGAGGAGGAGAGAGACAGGAGGAGAGAGGGAGGAGATGAGAGAGAGAGAGAGAAGAGAAGGGAGAATGAGAGAGAGACAGGGAGCGAGAGAGAGAGCTGACGTAGAGAGAGAGGGAGAGAGAGAGGTACAGGAGAGAGATCGAGAGAGAGAGAGAGAAGAGAGAGAGCTCAGCGAGACAGAGAGAGAAGAGAGAGCGGGACATGGAGACGAGAGAAGAGAGAGCGAAAGAGAGAGAGAGAAGAGGACAGAGATGAGCGATAGAGACAGGGACAGGGAGAGAGACAGAGAGAGCGACGGAGGAGAAGAGAGACGGAGATAGAGAGAGAGAGGTAGTGGAGAGAGAGAGAGACAGACAGAGAAGAAAGAGAGAGAGAGAAGAGAGATAGAGAATAGACAGAGACAGAGACATGAGACAGATAGATATATATATATATATCTAATACTATACCTATATCTACATATAATACTTACAGTATATATATATATAATATCTATATAATATACATAGATTATACATAATATACATCACACACACACCACACACACACACACACACACACACACACCACACACACACATATATATGTATATATATGTATATATGTATATCTATGTATATATATGTATATATGTATATCTATGTGTGTGTGTGTGTGTGTGTGTGTGTGTGTGTGTGTTATAGGAATGAGAAAAATTTTACACATAGAGAAGGAGATAATAGAGCAACCAAGCTATTAGACGCTAGATTTTAGGGTATAGAGTGTTAGAGCACCAAGATATGAATTTAAGAGTTGGTGGGTTAAATCATCCTAGCTAAAAAAAGGGTTAATGAAGACTATAAAAATAGGAGATCTAATTAGTGCCTTGATAATCTAGATAGAGTTGAGTGAGTTTAATTTAGGAAGTTCCTTAAAGAAGAAAATGTGTGATTACTCCATTCAAGGCAGAACCTTCAAGGTGAAGGATAAATATTGTAAACAAACCTATGCATACATGAGTGTAACAAGGAGCTAAGAGTGTACAAGATTGAGAATGATGAGTTAAAACTGAGATAGAGTAATAGAGGTACAACTGAATAGTTAGTGTAAGACCATAAATGGAGGACAACAATAAATGAAGCAATGTCAAGTGAATGAGATAGGAGGATAATGTTAAGTAGACACATATGACATAACGGAGTGTATTACATGTAGCACTTGAATCACATAGATATCCATTTGATCAACTTCTTGAAAAGATATAATACAAGTTATGGAATATGGAATCAAGAGGAAGGATTGTACAATGACAAGGAAAATATTGAAATAGATGTAGGGCATCACTCTCTATCATCTGAGATCTATTTTCTCAGACCCCATTCATCGTCGACATCCTCTGTTCGCCATCGAACAAGCCTATTTTCATACCATTTATCATCAATTTTCCTAATTTTCTTACATCCTTTTCATTTCTCCATGTAGTAAATCTTTTGTAGGTCTATGTGCATCGGTCCGGTTTTTCATCTATCCCAAATCTGCTATCAGAAGTTTCAGATCTACATTTTCACACTATTATTCTATCTTATCTACCCCAGTCGATGTCGACTAGCCCACTATAGCCTCGGGTCATCGTCAACCCTTGTCAGTTTTGGTTTATTTTGTCAATCCAGATCAGATTTGTACTTTACTTACATTTATGCATTTTCATTTTATGTTTACCTCAAATTTTGGATATCATCAAATCCCTTATCAGTGATTTTATCCTATCTTATCTACAAGAGGGTTAAAATCCTTCCAAGGGAGTTCACACTTCTTGGAACAGGCACATGTTGGGCAACCCTCCATCTATCTACTAATCCATTTTTATTCTTAGTCTTCTTTGTTGTGCAGATTATCTAGCTCGTAACGAGGATTTCATTTTTGCACCCGTCCATATCATCATCACTTTAAGGTACCATAAACACTCCATATTTCGAGTTACTTGTTTTATTTAGTACTAGTTCACTAATCTGAGCAGGATTTTGAATCCTTCACCAAATTCCTTTATTGCCATAGCCAATCCTTTGTATGGTCATACTATGATATGACCGGGCCTTGATCAATCCAAAATATCCCTTGATTGTCTAATCAATTCACAGACATTATGGCAACTCTCGCTTCTCTCATTCCTTATACAACTGAGGAGGACCGTTTTTCTATTGTTATTTGGTGTCAGGATCAACCCTCCCATGTTCATGACCTTCATCATTTCAACCATGTTAAACCTAATCTACGTGACCTTTGGTATTCTTCAATCTTCAATTATTTATCTCAATCCATCATTCCCTTTGACTTTTACAAAAAAGGTAGGAGGCCCTTTCTTCAATGCGTTAACCGATATGTCATCCTTTACAAGTGTGACTTTGATGAAATTTTTCTTCATTGCCTAAAGTATCATGAATCCACTCATGCCATCCAAGAGGTCCATGATACTATATGCAAGGGAAATTTTAATGGTTTGGCGGTAGCCAAGCATGTCCTTCTCATGGGCTATTATTGTCCCTTGCTCAATCATGACTACTGTGAACATGTTAAGAAATGTGTCAAATGCCAGCATCATTCCAATCTCATCTGCATTCTAAGCCATGTGTCAAATGTGGTGAGGATGATGATAAAATGTCTCCATCTTCGCTTCAAGTGGAATTTGTCACAATTTACAAGACCACATCTCATCAACACATTATTTTGAACATTTCACATGCCCTATTTTAAAATTTCCCATTCTAGAAGAAGTTGTGAGGTTGCTAGCAAAGGTTGTGGCATCTGTCTTTACACCTATTAATTGTATTTGATGGAAAGGTTGATAACAAAACCATACTTTTGTGGAGGCACTTTAAAGAAAAACCATATAATTTATAACAAAAGTTTGATAATAATAAATAATTCTGTAAACACCAGGTTTTGGTATCACTACCCCTCATCCCTCATTCACTTCCTTTTATTATCTTTATTCACATGCATATCTCTCTTCCTATTCAAATTCCCCTTTCCCTCCATAAATCCCATTTATTCGAATTTCCCACTTTCCTATATTATCCCATAATTTATTTTAATTTTCCCTTAATCCCATTTAATTAATCCCTAATCATATTTATTATCCTAATAACATCTCATTTATTATCTCTAGACCCTCATTTAATATTTAATGCCAGGACGAGGGGATGAATATTTATTAACCTTATTAAATATTAAGTAAACATTAATGTGCACATATAAATAAATAAATAACAAATTAAAGTAATTAACACATTAACACAACATGTAATGTGGAAAACCCCAATGGGTAAAAAACCACGGAAAAAATTATTTCCACTGTATGAGAAATTATTACAACTAGTCCAGTAAAAACTCTCTCCTCACTTCTACTCCATATTTTTTCCAGGATTACCCGATATATTCGATATATTCTGAATATAACCTATGGTGATATTTAAATAACCCAACGGGTTATGACCTTCTTAAATGATGAGGCACACCTCCCCGATTAATGTTAGTTAATTAAATAAATAACCACCTAATATAAATTTTATATTTAAATAACAAGAATATAAGTTATTCTATGTTATTTAGCTATAAAATAAATATTATGATTCACTTAATATTATAGTTATAACATTCCCCCTTAATATTAAGTGGGGATCCATATGCCAACATTACCTGTTTGTACAATAGGATTTACAAATCCATAAACCCTAAAGGTTTAGGCTAGCATATGTATTTTTTAAGGAATTATAACACCATCATGCTCAACTTACCTTTTGGTACAAAAGGATTTGGAATCCATACATAAAAAATATGATTTAGGCTAAGCATGATTTGTGAGACTAAATCCCATTGTTTCTCATGGACAAATTCTTATACCGCATCTCTAGGATCCTTTTATAACACAAGGACATCCTTTAAAAATAGATGCATACACTGGAATGTATTTTCCGTAAACTCTATCAATTTACATAGATCATAAAAGGTATTTTTACAATGCTTTAAATTGGAATAGAAGTATAGAGGAGGAGTCAACAACCAGCTAACCATTAGGAGGTGGCATTGCCATGCAGACTCCCACTTAATGGAAAATATGAATAGCTAAGCATTGCACGAAACTTGCAGAACTTTGCAGCACACAATGGCTTCGTAAACATGTTTGCAACTTGATCTTCAGTTGGGAAGAATTAGATATCTATATCACCGCAAAGAACCTTCTCTCGGATAAAGTGAATGTGTATCTTGATATGCTTTGTCCTTTGATGCTGAACTAGGTTTTTAGTGAGAGCAATGCAAATTTGGCTATCACACAGAAGAGGAGTATTTCCTTAAGGTTCCATGTGCATATCTTCCAACAACCACTTCAGCCACATGGCTTCTTTTTCTGCTTCCATTGGACTTCTATATTATTCCTCAGTAGAAGAAATGGAAACTGCAGGATACTTTTTACTACTCCAAGTAATGACACTGCACCAAAATTGAATACATATCTAGTTATAGACTTGTGATCTATTACATCACCAACATGGTTAGAATCATAATATCCATATAAATATGCATTGTTAGAATAAATATAATGTAAACCAAAATTAATTATGCCCTTAATATAATGCAAAATTCTTTTTGCTAATTTTCATTGATCTTGATAAGGCTCCTGCATAAATCTTGAAGCAATCCCTATTGCATAAGAAATGTTAGGTCTAGTAATAGTTAGATAAATCAATCTACCTACAAGTTTCCTATACAAAGTAGGATTGGTTTTTTCACATGTAGGTTTAGGATCAATTTTACATCCAACTTCTATAGGAATAACATCTAGTTTACAATCAAACATATTAAATATTTTAAGTAAATTAGTTGCATATTGTGATTGAGATACTACAATAGAATTTTCATCCTAAAATATAGTCATGCCCTAAAAATGATGCAATAATCCTAAGTCTGTCATTTGAAAATATTACATTAATTTTTCTTTAATTTTCATAATTAAACTGTTAGAATTACTAGTGATAAGTAAATTATCAACATATAAGACACTGAGATTGAGAACATTTTCTTCAACTTTAAAAACTACATCATTGTCAGATGAACAGTTTGAAAAACCAACTTCATTGAAAAAACTGTTAATATTAGAATACCAAGCTTTAGGAGCTTTTTTTAAACCATATAAATATATTTTCAATTTACAAACATACATTTCTTTACATGGTTCTTCAAATACTTTAAATTTTCTTTCTTCAATTAGACCCTAAAAGGGTTCATTCATACATTAAATTTCCTTTCAATATTCTCTAATCACCTTTACATTCATTCATTTCCTTTTAATAATTCCTAGATTCATTATTTGATCACAAAACCAACCACAACCAAGTCATTTTCTCAAATTCCAAACTCATAGACCATCACAGTACATCAAAGCTTCATAGAATGTAACAATCACTTGAAAACATTAAAGAAATCTCATAACATTATCTTACCAACAAAGATAACAGTAAATGCTTTCTCTTTTATTCATATTTACAACCAAACCTCCATATTATACATAAGAACCCTATTTCTACTTATACTCTAAGCTTAGCATTGTAGGTTCTTGGCCATTTGAGGTTCTTTATTCTTGCCTTGAACCTTCAATATCTCTTCCACACCTTCTCTTTCCTCCATTCAAATATAACTCCTTTATGAACATAAAGGTGGGTGTAATAACTAATTCCAACCCTAACTATGGTGAATGACTAACCCTTTCATGGTTATAATTGAATATAAGGGTAATCACTAGTTTGAGGTCCTCTTAGACCTTTTACAACATTACATGACCCCATTTGTATCATTACACCTCTTAGAACAAGTTTGAAAAATTTAAATATTTAAATTCTCCTTTTTGGAGGGAAACTATAATAGTCTCATTTAACACATATGGAGGGCTCAAGACAACTATGAAGGACTCAAGGACACTTAAATTAACCCCCACAACCCATACAAGCCAAAAAAAACTTTATTTATTTACACAATTTATGCCCATGCATCATTCTCCCTAGGTGAAAGAATTAGTGTGCTAGCTCGAGTACTTTCCTTCTTTTTCTTCTTCAAATTGTAGCGTCTCTTTGATTTATTATTTCTTTCAACTGTGTCTTATTCATCTTCTTGTTTTCTTTGTCTTCCATATCTCTCTTATATCTTCTTCTTCATGTTCTTGCTCTAAAAAATGCAACTAGTCTTTTGTATCTTCATCATTTGAGCTCTTTTAAGAGCTTATTCTTCAATTTTTTTCACTTCTTCTTCTAGTATACCTCTAAAAACACAATCAAACTAAACATTAGATGAAAAACATGAAGAATTTTGAGTCTACATCACTTTCTTTCGCATGTCCTCTAGCTGCTCCATCTCCAAATCAACCTCTAAAACTGGTTTCTCTTCATTTTTATCTTCATTTTCACCTCCAAGAAACTAATATTCATCCTCAAAATTTATAGAAGCATCATAAAAATTATATTCATCTTCATCCTCTTCTGCATTTATGAAAGAATCTTCATTTTCATCCTCCTTAAGACAAGCTAAGAAGCTTGTTTTCACTTCTTCAAATTTATGAGTTTCTTCATTTACAACCTCTTTGATGACCTCTTTCTCTTGTTTTTTTATTTTCTTCTCCATTTTCCTCAGCTTCTTTTCTAATTACATCTCTCAACCGTGTTCTTGTTGTTCTCTTTACAAGTAGCAGTATAGGCCACTTAATCCTTATTTTCATAATAATTCCATCTTCATTGTTTTTTACCACGATGCTCACAACTTTCATCAACTCTTCAATCTTCTCCATATTCTTCCTAAGCTCTTTCAATTATTTTTCAACCCATAGGTCTTGTTTTCTTACTTCCTCTTTCCTCTTTCTATCTCTCTCATCTTGCTTCTTCGTGTGGCTAAGTAACATCATCAACCCCTTCACTATCTCTTCTTTATCCATTTCTCTCTTTCTTTCTCTCTAACAAGTCTTTTTCACCTTGTCTTGTGTCTCACGTAGGTTCTCTTCCACACCCATTCCACACCTAGCCTTTTGATGTGCTTCTCTATTTCTCTTTCTTTCATTTCTTTCACTCTTCTCAACCACTTTTCACTTTATGTCTCTTATCTCTTTTCTTTCAACCTGTCAAAACTTCTCTCATGCATTCATACAACTCACGATTAACAATAAGCAATTTTCATATCTCATATAGGCCTAGTCTAGTACTAAAATGATGTAGAGGGATGAACCTACTCAACCAAAAAAGCATCAGTTAGATTCATCACCTTGTAAAAACACCAAAACCATGTAAAATGTAAAGCTATCTCAAGAAGCCTAGCTTTTCTTACATACCTAAATATCACTTCACAACTAAACCAAAGGCCAAAATTACCCTCAACAAGTTGCAAATATTTTTACAAAGCCATTATGTGCTAAAAAGTTCTCTAAATTTCATTCTATATTGGGAATTTCAGATTTTGGATCAAATGATCATGTGGATGACTTTGATCTCCACCTATAAATTAGATGAGCATATGTTATTTGATATAAATGATGATGTGGATGACTTTGATCTCCACCTATGAATCAGATGAGAAAGACTCAAATGATCATGTGGATGAATTTGATCTCCACCTCTTAATCATATGATCAAGACTCGAATAATCATGTGCATGACATTGATCTTCACCTGTGAATAAGATGACTTATGGCCTTTCCGATTTTCCCTTAAGGGGGAAAATAAGTCCAAGAATGAGCATGTTTTGCATAGTTTTGCAATGCCACCTCTTATAAGCCTGATTGTGCTAATTGCTAAACTCCCTATTCTATTTCCATTTTGATTGAGTAAATTACCACTTTATGCGAGCTTACTTGTATTACCCAGTGAAACATTAGATATGATATTTTTTTTACTCCATAATCTTATGTAAGACTTCATAGGTAGTCACTTTATCTTGAGAATTGGTGTTGTTCTTGTGTACTGCGGTTTTTACAAAACATGTGGAACACTTGCTTTGTGTATGGCTTCTTGAAGTCCATGGAACACTAAAGTAGTGTATCATGACTTTACTAAAACTTGGTGAACACTTTCATTTGGTTCACGGCTTGTGTAGGTATATAGGAGACTACATTAGTGTACCGTAGAGTTACAAAACTTGTGAAACATTGTGGTAGTGTAGGTATGCATAATTACAAAATATGCCGAACAAATGTTTTGGTTGCATGCTAGTCTAAATCACTTAGATGATTTATGGATTGTAATTCCTTTTGTATAAAAAGATGAGTTGGCATGTGTTATTTGGAATAACTTTTATATATTTACATGTTAGCCTAAATCTTCATGTGATGATTTATGGATTGTAAGTCCTTTTGTATAAAAAGACAATTTTACATGTTTCCCTACTTAACATTAAGGGGGAATGCTGGGTTTGTAAAGCGGGAAATAGGCTTAATAAAAACCCGCCAAATTTTAACAATCATGACTTATAAATTATTTTTAAAATATAAGCATGGTGGAATCCGCTACCATGTCGACAATGTTTAAATTTAAAATGTAAGAGTGACTCAAATAGTCACCTGCCTTGATATAAATCAAGGTGACCATTTTGAGATTGAATATAATGGAAAAACAATGAAGTGTGAATGCATGCAAGCTATTTATAGATGATACATGATACGAATGGAGTAGAGAGTGAATTCAACCCATGAGTGAATGTATTTGACTTTCTATAATTCCTTGATATGATGGACGCACAAGAAGAGAATGTATATTGCTATTGCTATATTTTAAAAGATACAATGCACGCCTTTATATAGGCTGCGATAGGGAGGAGAACGGTGAGAAGAGACAGTTATTCAACTGTCCGTAAACTAATACTAACAAATGTATTAACTTTAACTTGCTAACATTCCCCCCCTTAATACATTGCTCTTACAAATGTACCCCCTAAACAAATCAAACTTCACCTTGCCGAGAGGCTTGGTGAGAATATCTGCAACCTGAGAATCAGTAGGGCAGTACTGGAGCTGAATTTGGTGGTTCAAGACCTGTTCACGAATGTAGTGACATTCGACCTCAATATGCTTTGTTCGTTCATGGAAAACAGGATTCTTCACAAGCTTCAACACACCTTGATTGTCGCAGTGAATGATGGGAGGTTTCTCTTCAGGAATCCCTATATCTGCAAGAATGCGACGTAACCAAATTGCTTCACACACAGCTCCTCGTGCAGCGCGGTATTCAGCCTCAGTGGATGAGAGAGCAACAACAGTTTGCTTCTTGCTGATCCACGAGATAGGTCCAGATCCGAGATGAAAAACATATCCTGAAGTGGATTTCCTGTCATCAACGGATCCTGCATAGTCCGAGTCTGTATATCCCTGTAAGAAGAACTGAGTGTTCTTCTGATACTCCAGACCAAAGTCAACTGTACCTCAGACATATCTCAACACATGCTTTGCTGCTATCCAATGACATTTCTTCGGCTCCTGCATAAATCTGGCGAGATAGCTCACCGCAAAGCAAAGATCTGGTCTGGTATAAGTCAAGTAAATGAGACTCCCCACAAGCTGCCTGTAGTGAGTGCCATCTACCTGTGGTGAATCCTGGAATCTAGATAGTTGCAAACCTTTTTCCATAGGTGTGGACATTGGTTTACAATCTGACATCCCATACTTTTCCAGGAGTGTCTTGGCATATTTCATCTGGGAGACGAAGATATGATTCTTCTTCTGCCATATCTCTAAGCCAAGACAATAGTGAAGTAGCCCCAAATCAGTCATGTCGAAGGATTTCTTCAGATCATTCTTTACATCATCTACAAGATTGTCAGAACTTCCTGTGATCACAAGATCATCTACGTACAAAACCAGAATGACAATCTCTGTTCCTACCTTCTTGATATACAAATTTGTATCTGAGGGGCTACGAGTGAATCCATGCTGCAATAGGTGATCATCAATTTTTATATACCATGCCCTAGGTGCTTGTTTAAGTCCATAAAGAGACTTTATCAGACGACATACCTTGTGTGGTTGATGCTCGTCTACAAACCCTTCAGGTTGGGCCATGTACACTTCTTCTTGCAGATCACCATTTAGAAAAGCACTCTTGACATCCATCTGCTGAAGTTTCCATCCATTTTGTGCTGCCAGTGCACATACAACTCTGATGGTTTTGATCTTCGCAGTGGGTGCAAAGGTCTCGTCATAGTCAATTCCTTCTTGCTGAGCATAACCCTTTGCAACAAGTCGTGCTTTGTGTTTGTCGATTGAACCATCTGCCTTATATTTTGTTTTGAAAATCCATTTGCAGCCAATGGATTTCTTACCTGGAGGCAGATCGACAAGTTCCCACGTCTGATTCTGAATCAGGGAATCATATTCAGCATCCATAGCCTGTTTCCACTGTGGTTGGTCTAATGCCTCACGAACAGTGTCAGGTTCGGTGCTCTCAACAACTGAACTCATGAGTGCAAAATTTACCTCATGTCTAGCTTGACTTCGTGTTCTAACTCCCGTAGAAGTACCAGGAAGTGAGTTCAGGTGTGCATCCCTGATAGTACTCTGGACCCATTTCAGACGTTGGCGCTGCTGATGTGAAGATGTGTTTTCCAGTGTGCCAAGATCAACGAACAAATCTCCACTCAGCTCTTCTTCTCTCTGAGAAGAATCATCTTGCTCATCATCTGGATGTGTGAGCAATCTATGTGACGAGGTCGGTACTGGATCTCCATTGTGTGGCAAGGAGTCAAAGGACGACTCATCACATACCACATCTCGACTCTCGTAGATCTTCTTCGTCTCAGGATCCATGAGACGATATGCCTTTGAGGTAGTACTATACCCCAAGAAAAGACATGGCAGTGTCTTTGGATCGATCTTCTTCCTTCTTTTATCTGGAACATGCATATATGCAGTACAACCAAAAACTCTTAAATGATGAATAGAAGGTTTACGACCAGTCCATACCTCTTCCGGTGTCTTGTTCTGCAAGATCTTCATGGGTGCCCGGTTGAGTAAATACACTGCTGTCTGGACCGCTTCTGCCCAAAACTGATCCTCCAACTTGGCGGTTGAGAGCATACAACGAGCCATCTCCATGACAGTCCTGTTATGGCGCTCGGAAATCCCGTTCTGTTGGGGCGTATAGGGAGCAGTCAAATGTTGTTGAATGCCATGCTACTTCAGGTATGCTAAGAACTTCTTTGACACAAATTCCCCCCCTCGATCTGAGCGGAGGAGAAGAAGAGGCTTCCCAGACTGCCTGGTGGCTTGCTGGTAGAAGGTCTGGAAATTTGCAAGTGCCTCACTCTTCTTCCGAAGGAAATATACCCACATTTTCCGTGAGTAATCATCAATGATGAGCTGAAAGTACACAAAACCTTGAAAGCTAGCTGGCAGGGGTCCACACAGATCGGTGTGAACGACCTGAAGATGCTCTGTAGAATGATAAGAGCTCTGTTTGAATGGACCTCTATGTTGTTTGCCCGCAAGACATCCTGAGCAAACAGGTAAGGAATGGGAGAGTGGAGGAAGCCCTCTTACCATTTCCTTCGCACTGAGTTGATGCAGAGCCCCGGCAGAAAGATGACCATATCGAAAGTGCCAAAGTGCAGTGGACTCTGCCGTTGATGCAGAGAGAGCAACGCTAGATGAAGTGACCGCATCCAGTGCAAATAGACGGCCCTTTAGAAATGCTTGAGCAATGACTGACTCTCCCTGGGAAATGATGCAGGACTTGACCCCTTTTTCAACAAAGAATTCAACCTGCATTCTATGGTTAAGAAGTTGACTTACAGACAAAAGATTTGAAGTCAAACCTGGAACATAGAGCACCTTTGTCAGTGTACATCTTCGTGTTCCAAGAGGAATGATGACATCACCAATCCCTGCTGCAATATACTCTTGATTGTCTGCAATGGTGATCCGATCTCCAGTGGGCCGGTCACTCAGAGTATGGAACAACTTCTTGTTGCCAGTCATGTGTTTGCTGGCACCTGAATCAATCAACCAGACATCTTCTGACGGCTGCGAAGTCTGTGAGACTAGAACAATGTCAGAATGAGTCGTATCTGGTACCTCTTCATCGGAGGTGGCATCCTGCTGAGCAGCAATGTGGCCCTTCTGCCTCTGATTACGAGCATGCCATCGGGATTTCTTAGAATATCCTCAGCCAGAAGTGCTCTCTTCGCCAGAATTTCCATACTTGCGACCGTTGTAATAACAGTTCGCAGTCGTGTGCGTATCCGTGGAGCAAATGTGGCACCACCGATCCGCCTTGTGATTATGCTGCTTCTGGGGTGGCTGCTGTGGTGGCCGCTGTGAAGATGGCTGCTGAGCATGCTGCTTCTGATTTTGGGGGGCAGATTGCCCTTTCCGAGGCTTATGTTTTTGCCTCGTGATGAGAGCCTTGTCTTCGAAGGCTTCTTGTACATTTTGCATGGCTTCTTCCTGCTGGAGATAATTCACCAGGGTTGCAAAACTCACCTCCTGTTGAGTAATTGTCAACGTGGTGATCAGTGTCCGAAACCGTGACAAGAAGAGCTCGCAGGGTGAGCGGGACAAGCAACTTGTCGTCCACTGGTTCACCGAGTGCAGAGAGTTCTGCACGTAACTCAGCTACACGCCGCAAGAAGGCTTCTACTGATTCACCTTCATGCATACTCATCGTATGAAGCTTTGTCTGAAGTTGCAACTTTGACGTCAGATTCTTAGCTTCGTAGATGGTACACAATGTGCTCCAAGCCTGAGAAGAAGCAGTTGCTTCTCGAATGTATGGCTGCACCTCATCAGAAAGACTGAGGGTGATGAGCATGAGTGCTTTCGCATCAGCCTTTTCATATTTTTCCAACAGATCATCATCTGCGGGAGGGGCGTCTTTGCCAGAGACAATCCCCCAAAGATCTTCGAATTGAAGAATCGTCCGCATTTTGGTTTTCCATGCGGCGAAATTTGGCCCTTTCAAGAGTTGGGCATCGGATAGCAATATTTTTGGAGCAGACATTTTCAAAAAACTCAAAAATGCAGTTTTGTAATTTCCCCGGCTTTGCTCACACATACAGGGGTTTCACGTTGGATTCACCTCCACGCCAGCAAATGCACGAGTCTCCCTCCACGCACAGATTTCTTCTCTCCACGCACAGCCAACAAAGAAGGCGCACCAGCAATGAATCTTCTCCTAATCTCCACGTACAGCACAAACGGGACAGTTTCAGTCTCCACAGCTCACGCGCACAGGCAATTGGGTGGTCTCAGTTCCACAACAAAGAAATGGTGGTATAAGTCTCCTCGCAAACGCACAGGAACACCCTCTTACTCCTTCACGCAGGGACAGGCTCAGTCTCCTCTCAGCAAAAGAAAAGGCAGCTCTTAACACCCTCTCCTCCTTCACGCAGGGACAGGCTCAGTCTCCTCTCAGCAAAAGAAATGGCAATTCTTCCTTTCACGCAGGGACAGGCAAGCAGGGATAGGCAACTTCGGCTAAGGAACTTTAAGAAATGCCTGGTGACAGGCTCCACGCTCCTTCAGGTGGCACGCACACGCAGAACCTCCAAACTGTTCTTCAGCTCTTCCTTCACGCGGGACTGCAAAAGAAATGGTGATTACAGCAAAAGCAAAATGGCGATTCCTTCACGCGCGGACAGTAGAGAAATGGTTGCTGAGTCTCCTCATCACGCACAGAAAAAAAAAACGGGTCTAATTGATTCCTCACGCACGTAAAAATCTCTTGTCCTCACGCCTCACGCTCTCGTACGCACGCACAGCAAAAGCTTCGCACGGGACAGGGAACTCACGCGGGAGTCTGCTCTCTTCCTCTCTTCCTTCACGCACAACCACGCTCCGATACCAATGATGGACGCACAAGAAGAAGAATAGTATATTGCTATATATTAAATAGATACAATGCACGCCTTTATATAGGCCAGCCGTGAGGGGAGACAATTATTCAACTGATCCGTAAACTAATACTAACAAATGTTTATAATGAAAAACACATTCCAAAGATTTTTTATTCAAACATAAACTATAATCTTCGACCATTTAATATGGTGGATAATTAAATATGTGCTATTATTTATCCCCATAGTTTCCATAACATTTATTTTGTACCTCCACACAACTCCTCGATCACTACACCATCCTCTCAACCACTTGGGATATTCTGTTGCATTATGTGGTCAACTTTCATGCACAATTTAATATCTCAAACAACTCTGGATCAACTGGCAAACTATTCCATTAGTTGATGTAAAATATCAGACTTTCCAGCGATATGTGTGGTTCTTCTTCATGCATTGGTAATTCATGGATGATTTCCATTAGGCCTATCAAAATCAAAGATATCACTCCATCAACTTGATACGACTCCACAACAGTTGCATACTCTTTAACCACACAAATTATGTGAGTACGTTTTTATAATTCTATGTCAGATATTTGAGCCAAATCAACTGAAAATGCGTCCACATGCAAGTACAACACCCACATATTTCAAAATTTTATAAAGTTGTACAGTAAATACAATTCTTAAAAAAATATAGGCCTTCGATGATTTTTGCTAGTATGAAGCCGTTTTGGAGGAATGGGCAGAATAGTAGGTCTGTGAATCTCCACCATCAAATTATTAGCATATCTTAGGTAATTATTAAAGGTAATTAGATGTGACTTTCTTGTCACATACAATTACCTTTTCTAGAAAAAAGAACCATTTCTGGAAATTTATGAAAAATTTCACCTGCTTGCCATTTTTTGAAAGGGCGTGCATGCAAATTCATATACTTGAACCTTTTTGCATGTTCCTCCAAAACCACTTTGTTCTAGTAGAAACAGTTGAAGACCGAAAACAAATTTGTTGCTCTGGAAAGAACCCAGAAATGGTTAAGCCCTCTAACGAGTAAAAAATGTGAATCGCACCAACACATTGCAGAAAGGTATAAGAGGCTTTTCCTCGCATGCCAAAAAATGACCTCCACCCAAATCTATGCAACATGTATACAAAAAACAAAAAATACTTAGAAAATATTGGAAAAAAACCTAGAAAAGGTTCTGTGGACTCCTTCAGCAAACTGTGTAGCTTCCCATACTGATTTGTATGTGAATCCGTACCCATCAACAACTCTGCAAAAATCAGACATCTTTGCAACTGCCTGTCATCGCCAATGGTCAACCTTACAGTTGATTTCGGGGTTTTGGCATATTTCAAATCCAATGGTGCCCTCCATTTCATATAGAAATACACACTACAGAAATATATGAAAAAATTCCATATATATGAAAAATATAAAACCCTTTCTTGCAAAGAACACTTACACATGGATGTTTACATCATCTATTGCTTTGATACCATGAAAGGAATGATAAGAAAATTGTTCCAAGTCATAAGATCTCAGATACTAATAGAACATCACATACAATGAACTACATTCTCTTAGATTAGCTAATTAATAATCAGAATGTACATATAGGAGGAGGGAAACTTGCAACTACCACCTAAATCAGTGGGGAGAACTCTCACTAACGGATACTAACAATTAAGCTAACTCCACATAACTAGTACACCTAAGCAAGCTAACTCAACAAGTGTAGCCCGATAACACAAGTATAAGAATTATCCTAATAAACAAATAAAACGATAAATAATAACCTACACTAACAAAACCATCAACAAGTTTTTCATCAAGTATAAATTTTTGTTGTCACACAGATGATTTGATAGATGTATCATCATCATCTCTTCTAGTTTTATTATAAGGATTAAACAAATCTTGGCTTATTTTGTTCTATACAACCTTCATGAGTTGAAACAAACAGATTTTATCTTAGGAATATGGTCGAAGTTGAATTGAAAGAATGTTTACCTTCATATTATGTAATCATCTTCATGTTAAAATATTGGTCCCTCATGACATCATTATCACTGAATTTGGTACAACCCTCATTACTGATGTGATATTTCAAGTGTTGAGTATGATACAAAAGGTTAGAAAAATGGCCAACTCTTTGGTTGATTCCTTCTAGTACCCATATGAAGCATTCAAAGTCTCTATGCAACTAGCACAACATTGAATCAAACCTTATTGGTATGCTGGGGATTTTTATCAATTAGGATGTGCAAGTATTGACATCGATATAATCCCTCCGCGTGACTTTTCATTTGATACACCACATGTATCTAATAGAGAGAGAAATAAAGATATCCAACATGGTATCTATAGATACTACCTTCAGTTTAAATGGATAGAGCTTTGTCAACCTATTTCTTCCAGCTTCAACATTACTAGATTACATATCTTCTCTTCAAGATATGCTCACCCAACATATGGGCTACACCCAATGCCAATTATCTTGCATTTTGAGGGTTCTTTTGGCACAATTTAGAATTTTTGCACATAACATCCACATAAAGACAAGTCACCATATTGCGTACAGACATCATATTTTTCACATTTATTGTTTGGATCTTGAAACCAAGGATCATTTTGTATTTAGATGTTCCCTTTAGTATGAAATCATGTGCTGATTCTTTTTCTTCTTAGAGACTCGTATAACTCTTTCCAGAACTTCATGAATTATGAGGAACAAATATATTTGGATATTTACTTTCAAGAGATGTTTGATCTTTGTCATCATTTGACCAAAGACTTTACTTATACAATTATTCACTTTGTTTCTTCTTCAATATTTTATCTTTAATTTTTGGGTTCCTTGAAGTTACTTTTGCAATCCCTATTCCCTACTTTATATTATATTATTTCCAATCACATTAACCAATTTTAACCTTTCATAGACATTAATATTATTATCATATCTAAAAATAACAAAACTATATGGATTTTCTTTTGCAATATCCTCTCTCCTAATTTTATTCCAAGAGTTTTAAAAAAATTGCTTCGAAACCTCTTCTTAAAAGATGTGAAAGTAGGGGATTTTGGAAGTGTTGGATCTTCACCAAATAATTGTTGTGAATCTCTACTTCCTCACCACCTCAGTCTTTGCTTTTCGTCATAGAATGTTTTCTTATATTCGAGTCTGCTTCTTCGATGTTTCCATATATTTTCTTGGTCTTTTTTAAACCTAAAATCTTCTTTAGGCAAAGAAAGATTAAAAAATTAATTAAAAGCAGTACGTGAATGGTAGACGAACACATATAAAGCAATTTTCTCATTTTGTTTTACTAGTATGGAAGTCTTTTTAAAGTTATGGACCTGTTTTCAATCATTCAACACACTCGAATTGAATCTTTGGAAGATCTACACCATTTGTAGCCCTTAAAAAATGATAACAAAAAGCTAATAGATGGAGAATGAAGAATGAATTTAGCATGGTTCTTTTCCATTTTTAATTGCTATAAATTATAGCGTTTCAGCTAAGGTTTTGGGTGAGCCAAATAATTTCACTAGTGGGCCAACGGCCACTTTGACAAATTTTATATATATATGGGGCAGTAAGAAACAGATTTGGTCAAAAATTCTATGACATGTGGTATCTCAGAATGGTACAATAGTGATAATGTATTGATACTTCAGCTTTAACAAAATAAGTTTTTATATTGGGTCCAAGAATTTTATGCCACATAGTTGTACAACATGAATAGAAATAGCTTGATATTAGCAGTAGCAGTTAGATTCATGAATGGGAAAGAGGGACAATATCCTCGACAAAGTTGGTGATAAAAAAAAGGATAGATGTAGTCTCTATTAGGGTTTGTCTGCTTGTAGTCAAAGCTTTGAGATTGGTGAAGTATATTATATCCCTTGAAAACAGAGTTTAAAGTTTTAAATTGACATGATTTTGTAAACAAGTGTGTAAACTAAAACAAGCATCACTATCAATGTTCTCTCAACGTTAGTAGATAGAATCATATCCTATTGAAAGGACTGCAAACAGAAAGTCATTATCCATGATTTCAACTATAATCTGCACATTCTTGTTTTTGGAATTGGCAATATAGGAAGGACTTGGAGCACCATTATCAACATTTAAGGATTTGTTTTATCCTGATCCCAAAAATACAGGAACCCATGTCTAGGAGGGCCCCCAAACACATGAATTGGCAATGGCAATGGCAAATGGTGGGCTTTTAAGAGATGGATAGGCTCATTTCCTGACTGATATATAGTTCGTGAGTTGTATATGCACAAGGCATGGGTTGAGTTGGGTTGTACCAACCTTTGGAAAAGGATAAAAAAATCTATTTGTTTCTATCTGCAAAAGTGTGTTAGAGGGAAAAAGAATTTGATGAGTGTGAGATACCCACATTGATGGATTTATGTGCACGCATATGCACATATTTCAACGTGCAGAATCAACGCTCTATTCCAGAGACACATATTGTTTAAAAAACTTATTTGTTTAACTCCATCAGCTCTTGCTCGTGCTGCAGCAGCGGGCACCGTCACCGATGATGAGACGTTCCAACCATAATTTTTGTAAAGGAAATATTGAAAAAAATAATTTGAACTTTTACGTGGTTTTGTTAAGAAATCACACGACGTTGTGGATTGATATGCAGTGCAGTCCATGAGGCATGAGGCATGACCATGCCCATCTGTCCTCAATGACTCTCAAGTTGCTGCACTGCTTGTTTTTAAGGGTGGTTCTGACTTGAAAAGACGTCCCTCCAACCCCTTTTCCATGTGTGTAATTTGCAAGGCCATAACAGAGGTAGGGGAGGAGGATACTTTGTCAGAATGGGGTTGGCCCACTTTAGATGGGGCGCCTTCCCGATGTATATTAACAAGGAATGGCCGGTTTTCATCAAGTTATGTGCGTGCCTCTGACGGCGAGAAAGATGGATGCTTTTGACCGCTGGTCTCTCTCTTCATGAAGTTGAAGGGTTCACCCACATTTCCTCCTGGTATTGTACTGTGTGCTCAAATTTTGGGGTGTTTTTTCCTTGGATTTGAACAGGAGAGTTTAGAGACCTTCTTTTCCGGTCTCTGAGCTCTGATTCTGGCGGCTGGTATTCAAGATTCCTCAGTTTTCTTCTTTCTAGGTATGCGTACTTCACCTTATATTCATCCAGAAAAGAAGAATCCCAGATTTCTTTTTCTTTTCTTTAGCCTTACATTTCCTCAGATATGGGATTTGTTGGTTTCTGCAATGGGCTGACTAAGTTGTTTGTTTTTGTGGTTTCTTCCTGGTTTGGGTGTGCGGTTTCAGGATTGATAATGGGTTCCATGAACAATTGGCTTGGATTTTCTCTTTCCCCTCAGTTGAATGTGGAAATACCCGACTCCAACTCGAACCACCACCATCATCATCCTCATCCCCAAGCTAGCAATTTCAGCAATAGTGGTGACTGTTATAATGAGCTTGACAGTAGCAATACTGTTGCTTCTTCTATGGAGATGCCTCCTCACATGACATTGAGGCGTGATGGATCACTTTGTATCCTCGAGGCATTCAACCGCACAGACAACCAAGGTATAGAAAGAAAAAAAATCATGATCCTTAAAGCACTCTTGCCTAAATATGGTGTTTTCTGTCTGAACTTCTCACCTTACTGGTAAAAGGAAAACAGCAGGTCTCCTTTTCCAAGTTTTTAGTTTGTATTTTATCCATTAGATTTTATAAACCTCTCCATGTACCAGGACTATCAGGTTTTATATTTAGCAGTCTTCCCAATCTTACCTTTAAAGAAGGAAAAAAAAACCTACGTTAATCTGAATTTACTTCATCGAAGAGTGGAAGAGAGGACGTGTTATTAACAGTATTATCATTGACCCATGCCTGTGAATGGAGCAGAATTTGTGGTTGGTTGTTAGGAGGGTTCATTGCAGTTTTTGGGTGATAGATATGGCCACTTCTTTTGCCAGGAATTTAATACTTATGATTTTCTAAACATCGTACTGCGGTCTGTAGTCTAGAACTTTCCTTTTCAAGTATGGGTAAGTTACCTAAATCATTATTCCCTGCCATTTTTTGGAAAAACCGGGCAGGATGGTACTCAATTTCAATTCTAGGATTCGAAGCCCTACACCATGCAAGCTAGAGCAAGCTAGAGCAAGCTAAATGCATCATTTTCACAACACTATATACATATTACAAAGCATCAATGGTTTTAACCCATGGATCTAAAAACTCATCATGTAATCTAACAGTTTTAGAACTTTGTCGGCTCATCAAGCTAGGTATTTATCTGCTAAATATAACAGTTCTCTGTTAAAATGTTTATCTATATTGAAAACAAGTTGTCACTTTACTGGACTTCTCATCTATATGGTAGCTTTTTTCAAACCATTGGAGATTGAAAGTTCTGCTATAAAAAAGAAAAAATATTTGTTCGAGTGCCCAAACAGTTACATTTTGATCATCTCAAGGATGTTTTAGATGTGCTATAAGCATATAAATGTTTTTTTTTTCTCAACTTCCGTAATGATGTTGGGATAGCTGCATTTAACACACATATATGTTCTTTTTAGTTGAAGTATTAGCTTCTTCCGACTGTAATAATTTATATAAAACGGTTTTGGAGTCTCAGCTGCTTAACAATGTCCTCATTCTCTTTTCCTTGAAGATGGATCCAGTAGCGCGGATCCCAAAAGCAAAACAAAAACATTGTTAAACATTTGTAAACTTCAAAAGAATTTTGTATGTATTCATATAGCTAACGTCTACTACTTACTGAAATGGTCAGCATGGAACTCTGGCACAATTTAGGACGGCAGGAAAAAATGATGGTGACACCAAGATTTTTTAGTGTATGGATAAAATAAATGTAGTAGAACACAGAAGTTCTTAGGGCGTGCAATTAACGTGGAATTAAGGATAAAACACATATTATATAAACATGTCTACTCAATTAGAGACATTTCCAATCATAAATTAGTTAAAGGGACCACAAAAAACTTAATATTCATCGTCATCATCTCAACACTCAGACATATGAATATGTTAGAATTGTTAGATTTAGTTTCTGTTGAGATTCTAATGTTGGGTACTTATTTATCAGATTGGCACTTAAAAAGCTTGGATCATCCTCAAAGCATGGAGTCGGATTCAGACGTGCAATCTCAGCAGCACATTATGGATTCGGATCTGTCAATGTTTGACGGGGGTAGCAGCGACCAAAATATATCATTGTCCATTAATGATGACAGAGAAGGCCCAAAGCTGGAGGATTTTCTGGGCGGTGCTTCTCTAGGAGGACACTACTCGGACACTAATTCTATCTACAGAAATTCTCAAACATTCAATGAGAAGATAATGAATGGTTTTGACCTCACGGGCACAGAATTGCAAACCTCCAAGAAAACAACTCAAAATCCTAACCCAATTCAGACCTCCTCCATTTCCTATGATCAAAATTCTACTGAATATGTGTTTCAGGACTGCAGCCTCCAGCTTCCTCACAACTCACGGACTAACAACATGGCCAGGATGCCCATGATTAAAACATGGCTGAGAACCCAACCTTGTTCTGATAACAATAACAAGATAAATACAACCGTTGCAGCTACCAAAGATCAATGCGTGGGAAACTTAACAAATATACAGTCTCTATCCTTGTCCATGAGCCCTGGTTCTCAGTCCAGCTCTCCTCTAGCTCTCCCTGCACCACCTCAAAACGTCAACGGTGAAGCCTCTTCCTCTGAGAGTAAGAAGCACTCACTTGAGAAGTCAGGTGCCATAGTAGAAGCTGCTCCAAGGAAGTCCATCGACACTTTTGGACAGAGAACTTCAATTTATAGAGGTGTTACAAGGTATTTCAAACATATTTTCTCTATTGTAAATATGACTTCACAATAAGCTTAACAATGTTCTTGTACTATTGAAGCAATGGACATTGAATTATTGTAATTGTTATCATGAAATCCCGCAGGCACAGATGGACAGGTAGGTATGAGGCTCACTTGTGGGACAACAGTTGCAGGAGGGAGGGCCAGACCAGAAAGGGTCGACAAGGTGAGACATAATAACTCCCTTACCTGTTGTACATATTATAGATTAGTTTTTCTTGTTAGATGCGTTACATAAACTGTTATTTACGAACTTATTGTGAGCACTCTTTGGTTTAATAGTGCAATCGGGTTTATTTTGGATGTAGTAGGAGTGAATCATGTCGATTTTTATGTCCAGTTCAGTTTTTGTTTGTTGTGTTTCATGTCTACATTGTGTTTATACAAGCTGACCAGTAAAATTTTGTGTGTTTGTCTCACATATATCGGTGACTTAATTTGGACTCAACTCTATTCAGTCTATTTGGGTAAGTGTCATATGTTACAATCTAATATTCTAGAATTTAAATATAGAATCTTACTATTTTGGATGGAGAATTAGTATAATGTATTTTTAAATCTAAGAGAGTCTGTAATTTCAAACTTCACAGGTGGATATGACAAAGAAGATAAAGCAGCTAGGGCCTATGACCTTGCAGCTCTCAAATATTGGGGCACAACTACTACCACCAACTTTCCAGTATGACTCTTATCTTCAATTCTTCCATTTTCTTTCTAATTTTTTTGTGTACCCATCTGGATGAATTACTGAAATGTAGAAGTCATTCCATTGATGCAATGGTCTATTGCTGTTTTTGCAGATTGGCAATTACGAAAAAGAGGTGGAGGAGATGAAACATATGACAAGACAAGAATATGTTGCATCTCTTAGAAGGTATGCTTATTTGCAATAAGATGATGTGCTTCTGTATGTAATCTTTTATAACAACATTAATCTTATTCATGTTGGTCACATTTTGTATTGTGCAGAAAGAGCAGTGGATTTTCTAGAGGAGCATCAATGTACCGTGGTGTAACCAGGTTGGTATTCTCACATTCAGCATTGCACACGGTATTATTATTGATGTAGAAAACATACAAGCAGACTATAAAGCAAACTTTTTAGTAAGAGTACTGTAAAAAAAGGAAACTCCTCTAACTCGAACAATTGAATGTCCAGTTTAGATGTTTGAGTAATGTGAGTTAGAAATCATGGCAGACAATAGCATCAAACACAAAATATAACAATGTACCATATCTCATGGAATACTGAAGAAAATTCACTGTGATATGCTCTATTTTTTTTATATACATAAATCAGGTTGTGCATTTTTAAAAGTTTTCAGGAGAAAACTGTTATAGTCTAAAGAATATTAGTTTGGTTCACAGAAAATAATTCATTATTGTTAACATGGCTAAGCTTTTATACATGGTAAAGTTACAAAAGCTGTTCAGATTATTTCCTTGACCATTAATGAGAACACTATCCAATCTAGACCACAAGATGGATAAAAATTTGTCATAACAGAATTTGGAAGGAACTGATTTACTTATATGTATATATATCCCTTGGAATAAACAATAATTCATATGTTGTAGAAAATTTCACAATCTTCTTGTTATTCAGATGTGAGTATTTATAGTAGAAAATATTGTTCTACTTCACACAAAAGAAAAAAAAAAACACTCTCACTACAAACCATATGTATCCCAACAATTATTTTATTTTATTTTATTTTGTTTGCGTGTCTGTTCTCTAAAACATCCTTGTATAACCTGTTCCTTGTTTAGCCTGCAAAATAAAAATGTAATTATGTAAACTATTCTATAATAAAGCTGATTGGTTAAATATTGTTATCATCATTGGCTGCTTCTCTATTTAACACAGGACAAAGTTATATCCTCGTTTCAATCTTTCATCCATGTACCGTGGATATCTTATTTGCAAGCAAAAATGTTAGCAGTGCTGTTATATGCCACCAGACACCTTTTATTCTCGTTTCTAAGTTTCATACATGGATATGATCTATTGTTAATTATTGTGTATCCACCATGTATAACAGACATCACCAGCATGGAAGGTGGCAGGCTCGGATTGGAAGAGTGGCTGGGAACAAAGATCTATATCTTGGCACATTCAGTAAGTTTATTGTCTTAACTCTTCTGAGGAAGTCATTGAGACAAATATTGAAAACCCTTTTCCATGTCATGTTCTCATTCAATTGAATTAACTTGAACACAGGTACACAAGAAGAGGCAGCAGAAGCCTATGACATTGCTGCCATCAAATTCAGAGGCCTTAATGCTGTGACAAACTTTGATATGAGCAGATATGATGTGAATAGTATAATTGAAAGCAGCACATTACCCATAGGTGGAGCTGCAAAACGGATTAAGGAAGCTGAGCTATCTGATCCAAGTGTAGAAGGCCGTCGTACAGATGAGGACATGAATTCACAGATATCAGATACCTTAACCAGTTACACCAATCCTCATGCTTATCCAAGCGGACATTCAGGATGGCCTATGAATGCATTTCAGCAGCATGCATATAATCAACACAGGGCCGCGTGGTGCAAGCAAGAGCACGCCACTCATAATCAAGATCTACAAATGCAATTGCATTCCAGTACCCAAAATTTTCTTCAGCCATCAATCATGGGATCAAATGTTTCTGTGTTGCATAACTTAATGAGCTTGGAATCTTCTGCTCAGATGGATGCGACTAATACCAGCTCTAACTCAGGATTCTTGGGGAACATCTCAGCTAATGGTAACGGTCTCTTGATGCCCAATTCATCCATGCCATCTCCAATAACAGTAGCAGATAATGGCAGAGCTCCCTTCATGAGTGACAATGAAGGAAGCAGTTCAAAAACATCTGTTGCTTATGATAATTTGCTATCTTCAGATCCCTATGCAAGAGGGATATACTATCTGCCACAGCATTCACAAGCCTCCCTTGTGAAGGCTAACTGTGAGAGCCCTGTGTATAACAACTGGATGACACCTGCTGCTGCTCAGACAATAGCACCAAGGCCAAATCTGGCAGTGTGTCATGCTCCTATTTTCACTGTGTGGAGTGACACATAAACACAGTCAGCATAACATCAGATGATCAGTCCTCACCATGGATCAAAGGACTGGTGAAACCAAAGGAAGAAGAATGACTGGGCTCTTCTCTTTAGGTGGTTGGGTATTCAAAATCATGGCCATCATGGACCCCTCTTTAACTTATTTTATACATCTTAGCTCCCTATTTTGATCATTTTTTAAAGGGTCTGAGATCTTGCCCTGGAAAGACTTGTTGCAGTCGACACTGGTGGGCTGAAATTGAAACTATCTATAGTGAATAAATCAAGCCAATTTTGTGGGTACTCGTGCTTGATTAATGGTGAAGCAGTAAACCTTCCTTCCATATGAAGTTCAATGTAGCTTTCACCAATGGCTCGAATAGAATAATGTAATGTAGAGTCCCTGGATCAGCTCAGAAATATCTAATGGGGACATCAACCGATCCTATTTAATTTTTTCTGGGTCAGCCAGCATTCACCTACTATTGTACAAACACATTTTAATACAGTCAAGAAATATATATCACTGTTTTATCATGTTGTATGGTGAATCTTATTTGTACGAACATTTCACTGTTACTATTTTGATTTTGATCATTTTAGGTTTTGTGGGATTGATTGGTCGAAAACGCGTGCATGAGACTCAACAAAAGAACGATAGCGTGCTATTTAATACTCCACCACCTTGAAAGTATGTGAGATGACAGCAATTTTGATTTTGGAAAAAACCAACGACACAATCGAAAAAACGCACGTCCCAAATCCAATCAACGAAAACACAATGACAGTGAATCCATCACCACCGTCTGATCACACTAATTTTCACGAACAAGTAGTATCTATTTACTTTCACTGTTCCTCACTACTTACATCTGTTATGAACAAATATGGCAAAACATGAAATGAAGAAATCCGGTAAAACATGCATTGCAGAGATCGAGACAAATGATGGGCTTTAGTGTTGGTCCTTGCAGATAACGCCACCATGACCATGTAAGTATTCGATTTTTTATTTTCTTATCGGTAAATAATGGTTTCAGAGCTATGAAATATTATCTTCTGAACCAGGGGCCCAATCTATTTATCATAGACATCCCATCGTCGGCTCGTATATCAAGATGCCATTAAAACTATAGTGCCACAGTCAAATATTTTAATTCCAATAATTCTTACGGCAATTATATAATACAGACACCTAGCTAAAACATTCAATCCCGGGCTGACATTATTCTGGTAAATTGACACGTTGAAGGAAAAGAGGAGGTCCCTTTTAACTTACATATTCTCTATTTTTGGGCGGTTCTCTCTTTCTTATTGTATGTGGGTCATCATCAACCATGGGGATTGAATTTTGGTGGGAATATGGGAATGCTCCATGTATTAGTTAAAAGATTACCAACTACTCTTAAGACTAGAATACGTCTAAAGCGGTGTACGGAGATGGGTGGAGGCCAGGTTAGATGTCTATAGACTTTGATCAAAGTGATGAAAGAGATTCAAAGTTCTCTTACAGCTCTTAGAGAGATGGGAGGAAATCAAAATCATAGGCATTTGATAAGTAGGCATGGAGAAGTTAAAGTTGACAGATTGAAAGTGAAACACTGGAGGGAGGAAGAGTCATGATGATGAAGGGGATGGTCTAAGGGTTGTCCTCTTGTGCACGGGTCATTTTGGTCCCCCAACAGCTTGCGAAAATCTCAAATTTTAAATTAGGGAAAATATTTTGAACAATATCTTGGGAATGAGAAATGATGTTTGAACTTGTACAACATGGTATTGGTGTTATTTAATAAAGTTAACAATGAAGTGGTTCATAAGATATCCACGTAGCACCAAATAGGAAATAATTTAATTTTCACAAGTTAGAAATATAAGATGGCAAACACAAAAAAGTTAAATGTGGGAAATGTATAAATGTTGGGCATCACCTTTTTCATGGTAGCAGAAGGGACTCATACTTCTTTTTCAAAAAAGGAGAGACAAACACGAGGCTCTCCATGGTTTGCAAAGGTTTAGTTACTTTTATCGTCGGTAGAATCATGAAACTTTTTAATATTTTAATTTTGATAGATTTGTTTAGTTTTATAAAAAAAATTATGTTTAGTTTTGAGATGTGACAAATTTGCATTGATATTTTGACATATACCAAGGTCTAATTAAATTAGTTTTACAACTTTTTATGTTTTATGTTTATTTTTTAGACATGATAAATTTGGTTTGATATTTTGACATTTATGAAAGTCCAATTAAATTTTTTCCATATGAAGGAGAAAATAAGCATAAATTATTAGTTTTAATTTTAATTTTGTATTCACCCCTTCTTGAATTTCAAAAATTAAATTTCGATGGAATGTGGAAGGGCAATCTTGGCTTATCAGGAGTGGGGTGTTTGATTAGAGATACTGAGGGTAAGTTGGTCATTGTTGGGTCCTTCCCTCTTGAGGATGGATCGTGTAATGTTGCAGAAGCTCAAGCTCTTTTAGAGGGGCTTAAGTTGGCGGTTCTATCTAGATGTGTAGCACTTGAAATTGAAGGGGACTCTCAAATTGTGATTAATGTCGTTAGAAAAGGGAAGGCATTGTCTTGGCAAATGGATTACTTCATAGGTAACATCTTGTTTTGGCTAAACAAAATACCTAAATGGAATATTATACATTAGGGAGGAGAATGGCGCAACTGATTTACTCGCCAACCATGGAATTCTGAATCGAGCTGACTCGATCATATCTGCACGTGTGGGAGATTGGGAGAATTTGGAACTGATTATTAATCAAGAAGGCAGTCTTGAGGTCCATTAATCGTGATAGCTTCGGCAGTTGTTCCTTCATCATTGTTTGGAGGTTGAGTTGGTGGAGGCATATGTTTACTGCCATGGCTTCTATGTTGTTACCTCTTCTTTTTCTGTAAGGTGAGAAGAGGGAAATGGTGTTTCGTGGTGAGGTCTCGTAAGCCTGATTAAAGATCATTTTTTAGGCGGAGTTGATTCGATTAGGGAAGTCATCTCCTGAATTTTGGGGGCAGAATATCTAGTTGAGTCGGCTTGCTCCCTTGTCAACTCAAACGTGGCTTCATGGTTCGTGACCCGACTGTTGATGGTGAGACAAAACATTGCAGAGGTGAGATCTATTACATTGCATTTTATAAAACCCATGCATAGGGTTAACCTAGTGGAGGCATTAGAGGAATTTGGTCCGGCCTAGCCCCTTCCTAACTCTATTCATGAAGGCCATGCTCTGGAGGAGGCGAGGAAAGTCATTGTTGAACTATCTGCGTGTAATTTGGTTCTTATGAGGTTCGCTGAAGGAGTGCATGCAGCATGCGAGGATGGGAATTTTGAAGGGAAGCGTTTGGAAAAGTTTGACCTCCCTGGTCTTTCGGCTCTGGTTTTCATTAAATCTGTGGGCATTATTGGGCTTCGTCGCAAGCTCGGTTTCACCTACAACTTCCTTCTTTGCACAACTCATGAAGGCGCAACATCGGGAGGTAAGAAGGTGCTCGGTCCTCTTTGCTCAGATTATGTGGAGTAATTCTTGTTTAGTCCTGTCAGGGGTTTAGGTTTTTGAGTATGGATTATGTTAGTTTTTGGGTCCCTCGTTCCCTGCATGCTGGCAGGAGGTTTGTTTTATGGTTTGTATGATTTTTAGCTTGGTCAGTTTAAACTCGGGTGGGATCCCTCCAATCCCCAGGTTCTGAGCTCTTGTAAAAAAACGTTAAAATATCTTTTTTTAAAAATTAATTTTGTATTACAATTTTCTAATATTTAAAATATAAAATATTTGCATATAACCATTGATTAAAATTGTTCTGTAATTATTTTAAATTCAATAATTAATTAATTTAGTATATTTTAATTTCCATAAAATATATTAAGGAATTTGCTTATATTTTTCTTTTAAATTTAATATTATATTTATTTATATTTGGAAAAGATAATCTATAATATTATACAATAATTTATTGTTCTATTCATAATAGGGTAAATTGAAATTCTTTTTACAGAGGCAAGTGTTTAATATTAGTTAATTCTTGAACAATTTTACGAGATTTAATATTTTATAGTTAAATTACTCTATGGAACATATTTAATATTAAGAGATAAACTATTTTTATTATTATTAATTTTTATAGTAAAACTTCTTAAATTTATTTAAAAACTTAATCATAAAAATAAATTTGAAATTTTTATAATGTTGAAAATTTGATAAAAATGAGTTTGATTCTCCACTCTTTAAATATATACGATAATATAATGGATAACCCAATTTAAAAATGATAATAATATTAAACTATCAATATTTTTTTATTTTGATTTAAATGAAATAATTATTATCTAAATAATTAAATTGAACCAAAAAATTAAACCTTTAATTAATGAGTAACATGAGTTTACTTAATTGGCTATAACACAATACTCTAAGGGTTCAGACGGGGAAATGGAGGATAGGAGGATGAGGCATTAGGGTTTTGGATCGAGCAAGCCTTGAGGACTCGCGGAGGAGTTGGAGCAAAGTGATGGGAGTAGTTGGCGACATTTAGCGAGGTGGAGAAGATGGATCTTCTCATCTCTTGCTTAACTAAGCGTTACATGGAAGGGTTGGTGATTTGCTCTGGTCCGCTCGAGGAGAGCTTAACCACTGGGATTTTTAAGGAATCCAATAAAACTATCGAGTTCTTGCTTAGTAGGGATGTAAAAGCCTTCTTGGCTGCTCTCAAGAGAGATCCTAGCCCGGTCTCAATCGCTCCTTTTTTGGTTGACGAGTTAATGTCCAATTTTTTTAATTTTTATTCTTGTTTTCATCGTTTGTCGGAAGTGTTAAAGGTTGTGCCCCAGCCAGAAGGGAATTTGCATATTTTGGGGATCCTGTCGGGTGTGGAGGCTCCTGTTGTGAGAGTGGAGAAGCATCAAGACCCAGATCTTTCTCCCGCTCTAGCTATTTTAGATCCTAAACTTGATGGGAGTCCCATAGAGCAGTTCGACTTTGTTTTTGGTATAGGGTCGAATCTGGTTGGGGGTTTTCTTCCCCTGCAGGTGTGGCAGGTGAGGGGATCAACCTATGTGTCTTCTAGTTTGATATCAGTTGGTTTGTTTTCTTGGAGGGGGTTGGAGGCGATTGGGTTGAAGGATTTTGTGTCAGATCTGGTTTCTCTGTCTAGATGGGGGTTTGTTTTGATTTAATTTTTCTTTTTGCTTAGGGATTGGCTATCTAGTTACCTAAATGCAGAATTAGGAAGAAATATTTGTCTTTTGTGGATTTTCTTAGGGACTGAAGCCTCATTAGCTTGTGCATGGGAGATTGATGGCTCGAAGGGTTTTAGAATTTAAAGGTGTTTGTGTTTTTAGCGTGAAATGGTCTCCCAGGTTACGAGTGGGATGTTTCCTCATCAATAGGAGCTGATTTTTGTAGTGGGATGGGTTGCTCTTTAAAGGTGAGATGTTTGTTGGTGGTGGTCGGTTGTGGGTTATCGTTGTTGTTTCGTGGCTTTGTGTAGGTGGGGTTTTACCTCCATCAATGTTGGTCCTGCAAATGGTGATGTCAGATGTCGCTATCGAGGTTGTTTGCTTGGATCTGCTTAGATGTCGTGGGCTTTGTGTGTTTGGTGGCATCTGACGGGGTGGGGCTTCCTTTCTCCATCTTGGTCATTCAGTGGCTTGCGAGATATTTTCTTCTTCTACCCCTCATGCACAATCCCCATTTGGGGTGGTATAGTGTGAGGGGCGTGGGATTCTTTGTTGAAGGAAAACCTCGTTTAGGTAGTCAAGAGCGTTGGGCACTGCGGTGCCTACTACTAGCAGGTCGTCGATAGCTTAAGGTTTGTTCTGATGTTGGATCTTTATTGCATATATCGCTTGTAATGGGTGGGGTCTTGTCAACCCTCCCGTTCATAGCTCCAGTCAAAAGTGTTTAACTATCTAAAAAACACGAGTTTACTTAATACAAAATAGTATTGAGTTTAAGATAATAATGATTTACTATAGTTATTTTTAACTATTGGGTTGTGAAGCCCATTTTCATGTGTGAAAGTGTTGAAGACTGTACACTAAGAGTATTGTACACTTTCCACAATTGTCTCACCGGGGTTTGGGGGCGCAGCCCCCGAAAAAAAAATGGCCTTAAAACATTCCTGATATACCAGGAAACGTGCTTTTCTCATATGGGCAGGGTTTTTGACCCATAGGTTTATGGGACAGTTTTGGCCCATGGTTTTAATACCCACGGTTTTGTAAAATTGCTTAAGTAGTTGTCTACTTATGTAGTTTTATGCATATGGTAGGATTAATGTAACATTGCAGATGTGTTTTGAATTTGGTTGTGAATTCTGTAGAGTTTGTTGAGCATAGCTCCAAACAAATCTAGGTATTGTATTGAGAGATTGGTGGCTTGTAATAAAATCTCAGCAAGTGATTCTTGGTGGACGTAGCCCAAATTGGGTGAACCACGTTAAATATTGTCTCTTTGTGTTGTGTTATTTTATTTTGCACTTTTATTTGAGATTTGTAATATTTTCTGCATATTAGTTTTGACTTTTGCAATTGTGTGAGGGATTATTATGCATATTTTATCCCTTATTTCCTAATAATTGGTATCAGAGCTTGGTTTGGTTTGTTGAAGTGTTGAATCACAAGGAAAGTTTTATTTTGAGTGGGAACTATGGCAGATGATGGAAGATCAAGGGTTGATAAATTCAACAAGAAAAATTTTATTCTTTGGGAGATGCAGATGGAAGATTACCTTTATCAGAAGGATCTTTATATTCCATTGTCTGAGAAGGTGAACAAACCTTTGAGCATGACGGATATGGAATGAGATTTTATTGATAGGAAGGTACTTGGGACAATTCGATTGTGTCTTGCATATTTGGTATTATTTAATGTTTCAAAGGAAAAGACTACAAAAGAGCTGATGGATGCATAAGGGAAGTTGTATGAAAAACCCTCTGTCTCTAATAAAATATTTTTAATGAAAAAGTTGTTTAATATGAAGATGTCTGAGAATGGTTCAGTAGCAGATCATTTAAATGATTTTAATACGGTTGTAAATATGCTAGCTTTGGTTACAATAGAATTTGATGAAGAAGTTAGGGCTTTATTAGTTATGTGCTCTTTACCTGAGAGTTAGAATAGCCTGGTAATGGCGGTAAGCAACCCAGTTCCAGCTAACTCAAAGTTGAAGTTTGAGGATGTTATAGGTGTGATTCTAAGTGAGGAAATGTGAAGAAAAATCTTTGGGGAATCTTCTACTTCAGGGAATGCTTTGACAGTGGAAACTAGAGAGAGACAGAAGAATAGAGGAAGCTGTGGAAAATCAAAGGATTAGGCAAGGTCAAAATGTAAAAGAAAGATAGTATGTTGGCACTATGGAAAGTCTAGGCATGCAAAGAAGGACTGTTGGGAGCTTCGGGACAAGAAGAAACAATATGAAGAAAACAAGGAGGCAAATGTGGCAACGGGGAATGTATGTCAGGATGCTTTGATTCTTTCTTTGTATAATATTACCAAATCTTGGGTTTCAGATTCGGGGGTTTCTTTCCATGCTACTCCACATAGGCATTATTTTGTTGATTATGTTCAAGGATATTTTGGGCATGTTTTTCTTGGTGATGATGAGACTTACAACATAGTTGGAAAAGGTTTTGTTCAGGTTAAGATGCAAAATGGGAATACTTGGCTATTGAAGGATGTCAGACATGTGCCTACATTAAGACAAAATTCGATATCGACAGGGCAATTGGGAAGTGATGGTTGTACTGTGATATTTGCAGTGGACTCTTGGAAGGTTACCAAGGGTTATCTTGTGGTGGTAAGAGGTAAGAAGGTTGGAACCTTGTATTTAACCACTTATAGCACTAATGTTTGTAATCTTGTGGCTTCAGAAGTAGATACAACATTGTGGCACTATAGGCTAGGTCATATGAGCCAGAAGGGCATGGAGATCATAAAGAAGGATTTTCTCAGATATACATAAATACATTTGGAGTTCTGTGGGGACTGCATATATGGGAAACAAAAGTGAGTAAGGTTTCTCAAGGTTGGACCTACAAAGAAAGAGAGTAAGTTAGAGCTGGTGCATTTTAATGTGTGGGGGCCGACTCAAGTATCATCTCTTGGGGGTTCAAGTTATTATATTACTTTTATTGATGATGCAACAAGGAAAGTTTGGGTTTATTGTATTAGAAACAAATCTGATGTATTTTACACTTTTGTTAAATGGAAAGCCTTGGTAGAGAATGAAACAGGTCTTAAGCTATAATGTCTCAGGTTAGATAATGGAGGGGAGTATTATAGAAATGAATTTGATTATTACTGTTCTAAGAATGGAATCCGTAAGAAAAAGATGGTTCCAGGAACTCCGCAACAAAATGGGGTGTTGGAAAGGATGAACAAAACAATAATGGAATGTGCTAGGAGCATGAGGTTACATGCAGGACTGCCTCTTTCTTTTTGGGCAAAAGCGGTGAGCACAAATGTGTACTTGATAAACAAAGGACCCTCAAGTGCCTTGGATAGAGGCATACCTGAGGAGGCTTGGTATGGTAAGAAATTTGATTATTCGTTTCTTAGAGTCTTTGGATGTGAGGTGTTTGTCCATATAAACAATGATGATAGGACCAAGCTAGAGGCTAAATTAGAAAAATATTCATTCATTAGTTATGGTGGTGATGACTTTGGATATAAATGTAGGAGTATTAAGGACAAGAAAATCATTTGATCTAGGGACGTGGTATTTAATGAGAAAGTCATGTATAAGCAGCAGTTGCAGGAAAATAGGGAAGAATCCAAGAAAGAATATGTAGCAGTAGAGGATCTTCTGGATGGGAAAGTGAAACATAATTCAAGTTAACGTACCTCCTCAACAAGAACCCCAAACTCCTATATTGAGGAGGTCTTATAGGGTAATAAGAGAACCTAAACGTTTTTTACCTTCACTTTATTATTTATTAATCACTGATAGTCGAGAGCCATAGAGCTTTAATGAAGCAATGTAGGTAGATTTCAGGAAGAAGTGGGAGCAATCCATGGATGAGGAGCATCAGGCTCTCATGGAGAACCAGAAATGGGATTTGGTGAAGCTACCTGAAGGTAAAAGAGCATTACAAAAAAAGTGGGTGTTCAGAGTTAAAGAGGAAGAAGGAGGTAAGAAAATATACAATGCTCGGTTGGTGGTCAAGGGGTTTGCACAGAAAAAAGGTATAGATTTTGATGATATTTTTTCTCCTATAGTAAAAATGACTTCTATTCGAATTATTCTAGGAATATTTGCAGCAGAATACTTGTACTTATAACAACTTGATGTAAAGACTTCATTTCTCCATGGTGATTTGGAGTAGGAACTATATATGTAGCAACTAGAGGGCTATGAGGTCAAAGGTAAAGAGGAGATGGGGTGCAAACTGAAGAAGAGCTTGTATGGATTAAAACAAGCTCCACGTCAATGGTATAAGAAATTTGATAGCTTCATGATGGAGTAAGGTTATATTACATGTAATTCTAAACATTGCGTGTATACAAAGAAATTTGAGGATGGTAGTTATATTATCCTTTTTCTGTATGTGGATGACATGTTGGTTGCAGGTAAAAACATGCAAGAAATAAAAGTACTCAAGAAACAACTAAGTGAATCCTTTGCTATGAAGGATTTAGGGGCAGCCAAACAAATCCTTGTTATGAGGATATCTCGGGATAGGAAGGAATGAAAGCTGACTTTATCTCAGGAATCTAGTACATTAAGAAAGTCTTAGAAAGGTTTAATATGTAGGATGCTAAACCGGTTGGGACTCCTTTGACAGGACATTTCAAGTTATCAAAGGAGCAGTGTCCCAAGAAAGAGCAGGAGAGAAACCAGATGTCCAAGGTACCTTACTCATTAGCGGTCGACAGTTTGATGTATGCCATGGTGTCCACTAATCCTAATATTGCCCGTGCAGTGGAAACAGTGAGTAGATTTATGATTGATCGATGTAGAGATCATTAGCAGGCAATAAAGTGGATCCTTCGGTATTTGAGAGGGACCATGGGGACAATTTTGTGCTACAGTGGATCAGACACCATTTTGTGTGGTTATGTAGATTCAAATATGGCTGGAGATGTAGAGAGAAAGGAGGAGCATGACATGTTATGTTTACACTATAGGTGGGATAATAGTAAGATGAATTTCACGACTACATAAGCTGGTGGCTTTGTCAACCACGGAGGTTGAGTATGTTGCTGCCACAGAGGCAAGCAAAGAAATGATTTTACTACAGCAATTTCTTGAGGAGTTGTGGCATAAGCAGGAGGAAGGAAAGCTACATAGTGATAGTCAGAGTGCTAGAAACCTATCTAAGAACTTTTCTTTCCACTCTAGGATGAAGCATATACAGTTAAGGTGCCATTTCATCAGGAAAAATTTAGAGGAAGAGAATTTTAAGGTGGAGAAGATTCATACCAGTCAGAATCCTGTAGACATGATGAGCAAGGTGGTCACAAGGGAAAAATTGAAGTTATGTTCAGCTTTGGTTGGTCTTTATGGAAACTAGTGAAGGGTTGAGAAGCTTTCTCAGAGGAAAACTAGTGTCCAAGTGGGAGATTGTCTAGGTTGTGGAGCCTGTTTTTAATGTGTGAAAGTGTTGAAGACTATACACTAAGATTACTGTAAACTTTCCACAGTTGTCTCGCTGGGGTTTGGGGTCAATAGGGGTTCGGGGGCACAGCCCCCGAATTTTTTTTGGCCTTAAAACGTGCCCGATATACCGGTAAATGTGCTTTTCTCATATGGGCAGGACTTTTGACCCATAGGTTTATGGGACGGTTTTGGCCCATGGTTTTAATACCCACGGTTTTTTAAAACTGCTTAAGCAATTGTCTACTTATGTGATTTTATGCATATGGTAGGATTAATGTAACATTGCAGATGTGTTTTGAATTCGTGTGTAAATTCTATAGAGTTTGTTGAGCATAGCTCCAAACAAATCTGGGTATTGTATTGAGAGAGTAGTGGCTTGTAATAAAATCTGAGCAAGTGATTCTTGGTGGACGTAGCCCAAATTGGGTGAACCATGTTAAATATTGTCTCTTTGTGTTGTGTTATTTTATTCTGTACTTTTATTTGAGATCTGTAATATTTTCTGCATATTAGTTTCTACTGTTGCGATTCTGTGAGGGATTATTCTGCATATTTTATCCCTTATTTCCTAACATCAGCCATATATGGAGGGTTTTCTCAGGTAGCACCATTAAATTTTCGGTCAATTCTATAGTGTCTTCAATTGGTCTTTACACTAAAAGAAATGAGAAATTTTGAGAAAATAGGGAAAAATAGATTTTCTATTTTTATTTTATTGTTTATAGCGTTAAGGTTTTTTATTGGACGGTGTTTAATTTTTTGGAAATACGATCGATGGTGGTTATTTCTTAGATAGTTTTGTATTTTATAGAGAATATTACCATCAGTTAAAAGCATGTGGGCTCGACACTCATTGTATACTATGCCTTTGGTGTAATTTTTTTTTGAATTCATACATATACCTAATATAGTATGATCATTATGTCAATGAGACATATTCCTAATAGAATATTATCCTTATGTTAATGGGGTGATACCACCATGAGAGTAGCTCCTCTTCTATGATTTCATAACCTAAAAATTCTTGTTCAATTATGTCTTAATCAGAATTGGGTTTTCCCCCATACTTGTCTACAGGCATGGAAGTAATGGAACTCCCCTTATAAGCACTGTATGATTAGGAGGCTTTGGCAACTAGTTCTCCCTCATACCATGTGGAGAGTTTGGAAAGCTAGAAATGATGTTATTTTTAGAAATACCAGAAAGGTTTGTACAAAAGTCTTTAATGAAATTATCATTGCTGTGAAAGACAACATTGAAAGATTTAAGCCTCCCAAAAATAAACTTTATCCTGAGGACGAGGAGCACATTCTTGCTGCTTGGAACATTGGCACTAGAAGCAGTAATTGTAAGAACAACAATAGCATTGACAGATCTACTGTACAATGGATCCATCCTACCACTGCATGGCACAAACTGAACTTTGATGGAGCTTTAAAAGGTAATCCTGGGGATTCAGGAGGTGGAGGGGTGATTAGAGATCACAGAGGCTACTTTTTTTCCACTTTTTCTGGTAAGATGGGTAAACAAACAAATCACTACTCGGAAGCTTTGAAAACGCTCTGGGGAATAAGGTTGGCTAGAGATTGTAATATTTCCAATATTATAATTGAGGGGGATTCGTTGAACATTATTAATTTGCTAAATCAAAAGCAATCTCCAAGCTAGTCCATCAAGGACTTCATTAGTGAAGCTCAATGGTTTTGCTAACTATTAGATTATACACACCTACCGTGAGGGTAATAGAGTGGTCGATTGTTTAGCAAATATTGGTGTCACCAATACAATGCAAACTTGGTTAAGTGGCGACCCCCTTCCTGCCAAAGTACTTGATGAAATCACTAAGGATATGCATGATTTTAAACACAATTATTAATAGTTATGGTGATGATGTGAAGGAGATGCTTATTAATTGCAAAGTTAAGTTTAATGACGCTCTTAAAATCTCGCATGATTTAGAGGTCCCCAAAAGTAGAGGCGGTGCTGAGCTGTATGAGTTTCAAAAATTGTATACCATTGTGCAGCACGGAAAAAATATAGGTAGAATGGGGGGACCTCCTTGTAAAATTGAGCCCATGTATGATCCAACCTGAAAAACAGATACTATTCTTTGGAATTATCTGCAAATGGGGGGTATTTCAAGTTTCATTGAAAAAATAAAGTGTCTTGATCAAGACATTTTGGTGAAGTTTGCTAATGGGTGGAAAAATCACGTGGTTGAGTATGGAGATGTCAAGGTCGAGATCTCTGAGGAGCTCATTTCCCAGGTCACTGGATTGAACATGGAAGGTGCCAAGTTCTTCAACAAACGTGTCATCAGAGATGTGGAGGTGAAAAAATTTCTTGCTGAAGGAGAGAACCTTAAGTTTGTCGCGGCTGGCATTAAGGTGGCCTCCATACCTGAACCCTTTGCTGAGATTGCGCGCATGATGGTTAAGTATGTCTCTTTTGAGGGAAGATATGCCACCATTCCCCTGAAGCATTTAATTTTCATCAATCACTTTCGCAGGAATGTTACAGTAAATTTCCCGCATTATTTACTAAACTCCTTGGAGAAGTCTATCCTTGAAGTTCAGAAGCATTCCAGGGTTGTTCCCCTTCACCAAGGCCTGATCCTTCTCATTCACCATCATTGCTTCTCTGGCTCTTGCCCTCTTCCCACTCCCCCTATGATTAACCCTCTCCCTGCTGGTAGAGATATTGACATCGTTACCTCAGACAAAAAGAGGAAAGATAAGAAGGTTAAGGCCGCTCTGCCTTCTTCGCAGTGAGTTTTGCGTAGCCATAAGGATTTGGAGCTTGCGGAGAAATTAATACACATTAGTAATCTTGTGGATAATTCTAGAGAAGTGGACCTTCTTACCAGAGTTAGTAAACTCGAAGAGGAAATCAAAGACCTCAAAAATGATACGAGGAATATGGAAAAAGCAAAAGGTAAGAGGAAGTTGCATGATCCTGAAGACATGGATATTGTTGCTGAGATTTACAAAAAGATTCTTTCTCTTGATACTAGACTGGGCAATTCCAAGGGGCGTCAGGATTGCACCCTTTCTGATCTGAAAGGAATGTATAATTTTATGGAACAACATGTGAAGAGTGTATGCAGCCTTAGTGGCATTCCTGAAAATATTTGGGATTACAATGAGACCCGTGACCTGGCACTTGCTAAGGCAGACATGAGAGATATTTCTCAGGCCACGGCCATTGTGCTCTTCCTCTCTCTTCAAAAAATTAAGGTCAAGATTGACAAGGCTGTTAAGTGATGCGGTGCCTTGGTGTTGCTTTGTTGTTGTGTTGGTGCTACTTTTTGGCAGTTTTGATGCTGTTATCTTGTGGGATGCCCTGTTTTGGATCCCTTTTTGCTTTTTTTTGGCCCTTATGTTCTTCATCGGATCACTATCTGGTTTGATCATTTTTTTCTCCTACTGTTGTATCTAGCTGTTGAGCCTCTATTTTAAGGCGTTTATCCTTTCTATTTTTGCTATCTGGCTTCTTGAGCCTTTCTGTACATAGGGTACAGTCCCTTCAAAACTATTTATCCTTAATAAAAAAAAATATGCTTACAACCCTGAGTTCTATATATCTCTTTAATGCATCTTGGAACTATTTTTATGTCTCTAACATCTTCATTCATTCAACTCATAAATCTAAATGTTGAATCTATAAACTCACAAGGAAATAAAAAATAAAATATTAATTTATATTCACATACATATTTTGTCCACTTATCCCAAGGTATTTATTCATAGTTAGATTAGTATAAAAAAATAATTTTGGTACATGAGTATTCATTAGGCATAGAACAATATTATTTTAGTGTACTTATATACTTTTCTAATATTGTTCCAGATTAGGCTCTTACAAGCACATGTCCCCATGGGCCATTTCTTGATGTACTCTCTCTCTCTCTCTCTCTCTCTCTCTCTCTATATATATATATATATATATATATATATTGTAGACACCTAAATTCTACTTTTGCAATCTTATTGCCAAAACGCATGCAAATCACTCTCATTCTTGCCAATTCCATTATAATTAGTGGTTTTCGCTAATTAACTAATGTTTCTTACCACTTTAGCCAATTAACAACATGTTTTTTTATTGTGTAACCCCTTTCGCATTAAGGATGCCACTTTACGGCGAATCATAAGTCAAAATCCTCTTCAAAATAGACAATTAGCATTTATTAGCTAATTAAGCCTATTTTGCCCTTGTTTTGGTCAATATACCCTAGTATTGACTCAAACCCCTCTTCCAACCACTCAAAATCACCCCATTCACCTCCACAATGTCTCAACAAGCTTCAAAAGCTTATCCTAGCCTCCTAGTTGACCCTAAGCGGTTGATTAAGGCTTCACACCTCTTAATCACTTGGTAATTCACTAATTGTGATTAACAAGGCCTAATCATGATTAGCAATTCTAATCTAATTTGGGGCTTTTAGTCCCACATGCACCAAAATAAAGTTTCTCCCAAAAGGAAAACTATAAAAAGGGTTCACCTCATTCCTTTATATTTTACACACCATGCTTTGATTTGCATCTCATATAATAAATATGATATATAGCCAAGTTCAATCCTTGCTTAAAGCCTTCAATGGGGTTAGTAGATGGATATCCAAAATGACCAAGTAGTCATTGGGAGAGGCCATTTCACCTTGTTTGGAGTAGCAACCATAACCATTTGATTTCCCTCTTAGGTCTATTTAGGCCCATGTTAGGTAATTCAAGCATATTAGTAGGCATGTTTAGTTAGATTTTGTATTGTTTTCATACTAGTTAAGCATTCTTTTAAGCTTCTATCTTAATGTTACATTCCTAGACTTAGAACCTTGGCTAGATAGATGGAAATGGTGTTAGCTTTCCTTGTTTAGTCATGCAATTTGCTTTGTAAAGTTTAGGGTGTCATCATTTGGCATGCCCGGTGGGACAATACCCCATTGCATTCACTTTTTAAAGCTTTTTAACTTAGTTTCAAAGTTTTTCATTTCAAGTTTATAGATTAGTTTCAAGTTTCCTAGATTAATTTCAAGTTTTCTAGTTTAATTTCAAGCTAGTTACTTTCAAGCTTTTTAGACTTAGTTTCTCAAGCTTTTTAGATCAAGATTTTTAGAGGTTTTATAGCTTAATTAGATTAGTTTCAAGTTTCCTAGATTAATTTCAAGTTTTCTAGATTAATTTCAAGATTTCTAGAATACTTTCAACCTTTTTAGATTATTTTCTCAAGATTTTTAGATTAATTTCAAAGTTTTAGAGTAATTTTCAAAGTTTTATAGATTAATTTCCATTTTTGAAAGTTGTTTCAACTAGATTAGTGGTAGAAGTTGTGTTTTCTTGCTTTTTGCAGGATTTAAGGAGGTGAAGCCCTGTCAAAATTGCCAAAAAATACCAAATATTTGACCTTTTTGAAGAAATTCTTGTCAAAACTCGAATTTTGGCCACTTCCTGCAAAGGGGTACGCAGGCATTGAATTAGGAGCATTCATTAAACTAGGAGCGCACACATCAGCTTGTATTTTTAACTCTGATTTTTACAAAGGGGAGCGCAGGTGTTGAACTGTGAGCGTGAGGCATTGAATTGTGAGCACACACGTCAGCTTGTGTTTTCAACTCTGTCATTTTTACAAAGGGGAGCGCATGCGTTGAATTGTGAGTGCACACGTCAGCTTGTATTTTCAACTCTGATTTTTACAAAGGGGAGTGTAGGCATTGAGCGCAAGAGTTGAACTGTGAGCGCACACGTCATCTTGTATTTTTCAACTATCTATAATTTTTACAAAGGGGAGCATATGTGTTGAACTGTGAGGCACAGGTGTTGAAACAAGAGCGCACACATTGACAGGGGTGCACAGGTGTGTCTATATAAATTTTTCCAGTAAACTCAAAATTTCTAGTTTTGGTTTTTAGGATTTCTGCTACTTTTCAGAGGTTTTTAGAGGCCATTTTTGTCAATTTCATAGATTTAGAGTAATTTTTCTCATAAAATCACTTAGGTTTTGAAGGAATTAATCTTGTTTCCATGCTTTGTATGAGTTTGGGTTAAGGTGTGTATGCTCTTCTCTTGCACTTCGTGTGATCTAGAGAATCAAAAGCACTCTTAAACCTTCTTTTGCTATCATTAGAGTAAGTAGGAAACTTTGTTAATCATCTTTTAGTTTAAATGCTTTTTCACTTGCTAAATAACCAAGGCTAGAATTTGTGTATGCTCTTCCCTTGCACCTAGTGTGATCTTGGGAATCAAAAGAAATTTTAGTCTTTTCATTAAAAAGCACTTGGATGAATTGGGAATAAACCTTGTTTTTGCAAAATTTGATGGTAGTTAGTTGATTTACAAGCATTTTTCATGGTTATTTTCTTATGATATTGTGAATCTATTTTGAAACTACTAACCATTTTGTGAAGGACCTAACACTAGTCAAAGAAAGGAGGACCTAAACAATTTTTCTAACTACACGTGTGATTGTAGGTTGCCAAAAGGAGTACAACAAAAACCACATTAAGTCTAAAAGATAAAAAATACACCACAATCATCACATTGTATTGTAGGTTTCGGTTAAGAGCTACGGCTCATCTACTCAACTAGGACATAACCCCTTTGGCATAAGCCTTAAGCTAAAAAAATGGGGGTGGTCCTAGGAACCCTAAAGTAGTTCACGCAAGAGGGAACCTTGTGAACGAAATAGGAAAGTGCTCCACACTACCGACTTGTCTAGTACGCCTTGGTGAGATTAGCGTCAAAGATATCTATATCGCGACCCCAATGAAAGTATAACTGAACACACTTCAGTGCTCATTATACTGAAGGGGGTAAAGTAAAGCTGAGATACTCCCAAATTAGTCAGTGTGACTTTTTGGGTAAATCGAGCTCGCTCATAGATATCTTGTGACACCTAGAGAGAGAACCACCTAGGAAGATTGTCAGCTTGGAGCCATTGTTTTTGTCTTAGATAGTATACTTGAGAGCTCTCACAAAGTGACAACTTTGTTAGATTCAAACTCTTGTTTTTCGAACAAGGGAAAGAATCTCTTAAAGTTGAAACCGTGTGACATTTCATCACGAAATCTACTTAGTGTCATTTTGTCCTAGTTTTTCACTTGTCTTAAGACAAGGCGAAACTCTGCCAAAATAACACCAAGTTTATTTCAACACCACTTGGTCTACACCCTTGTTTTCTTGTTTCCCCATTTTTGGACAAAAGGAAACAACATATACGGATACCACTAGATATCGTGTCCACCACTTTTGTATTCTACTTGTGTGACTAGGTTGCAATGTCAGAGCGCAAGTGTTGAAAGTGTGCATGGTACGTACTCACGATCTAGTAGGCCCCCTTGTCTCAAAAACCCATATTTGAGACTTATTATCATCATAGTTAGGTGATTTTCATCCTTGTCTTCTTTTGATTTGTTTACGCTGCCCACATTGTAGCCATACAATTGAGATATTTATGTCTTGTTTCCATTGTGAAATTAGGCCTAAATCTCTATATTGTAGAGTTACGTTGTTCGCACGCATAACAATTTCTTGTTATACTTAGACATAGTTTTTACATCCTAACTTTGTCTTGAGTTTTGTGAGTGTTGAGGATACATTGTTAGCATCGCATAACATCATTTTGACACTAGAAATCTTGCTTTCCCGAAATCTTGGTTCACATGTCCAAATAGTGTCGTTACACTGCTCACATTGTTATCATCCATTTTACGAGACTTGGACTTTGTTAGTGTTTAGAAACTGGTTTTTAGTATATCTTGTTAGAAGATCACGTCAACATTCTCTTATCATTTAGGCCTTGTTTGTTGCAAACTTGACCTAACTAGTGATATTGTGTTGTCACTATTTGGTTGCAAACCTATCTAGATAAATCTTAGAGAATAAACTATTTGGTGTAAACTAAATTTTGAGCATTGTACGTCATTGTATTATTCTAAGGAAAACTTGTGTCATATATTACCTTGTTAGGGTAGCTTGTTCATTATTCTTTAGTTTGTACGTTCATTTTGACCTATCACTTTTGTGGCTATTCTATAGTCACCTTGTTTTAACAACTTAGGGTCGTTACGCATTGCACAAATTTGACTAGGGTCCCTTGTTAATAAACCTTAGTGGAAATATTTCTCATTGTACCTTCTATTCTAAGTAATGCCTACTACGAGAATGGGGTCACGAAAGTTGGAAGCCAATATATTTGGAGGTGAAAACCCTCTTTTGGAGGATAATCTCATGGTTGACCATAGTGGTGGAGAGGAAGAGTCTCCTCATGCGGATGCAGAGCTTCATTCCACCCATTTTGATGACTACATTTTTCATAACAAACATGAAGTTATTATGCGGGTTGTGGAACTAGGAGCCAAATTACCTTCCACAGTAGACCCTTCTCTTATCGTCAACATGGTTCGGGGAGAAGAAGAAGTAGACCTCCCTCATCACACTCTTAATGAAATTTTAAATCCAGGTCATGCCTCTACTTCTTCACATGAAGAATAATGAGGAGATACCATTTGAAAATGATGGAGACTATCATTTGCCTCCTATTAAAATTCGTTGCAAAGACCATGAAGAACATGTTCATCATGCACAACCTCCTCCTAATGAAGATCATCATGAAATACCTATTAAAGAGGTTACGTTAGAACAACATGTCCAAGCCCTCACTCATCAATTGGAAAGTTTGGCTTCACATATACAAAAAGGAACAACCAAAAGTTGTGAAACAAACTATACCAAAGGCAAAACCTAAAGCTTCGTTTTATGAATTCCCAATAAACACTCCTCGACGGGAGGCACAAAGAGATCCTTATGAAGAGATTATCACAACAAATCGGGGTGGGCATACACCTAGGCTTAACCCTTTGTATAGACCTACCACGCCACCCATGCAAGATCCACTTTTTAATCAAGAGTGGTCAACAATGAAGAACACCCTTCAAGCATTACAAGAGGGCCAAACCGGTAGCAATAACAAGAAGTATCGGTTCGATGAGTTATGTCCTTACCCATTTGACAAAGCCATGTTACAGGTACCTTTCCCAAGACATTTTGATTTTCCAAAATTTGATAAATATAAGGGAAAAGGTGACCCTCGTGATCATATAAAGGAATTTTATATGGCATGTCAAGAGGTGGCATTCAACGACAATTATCTTATGCGCTTGTTTCCACGAATTTTAGGAGCAACGATGCTAGAATGGTTTGTGCATATCCCTAAGGGATCCATATCAACATGGCCAGAACTAGCAAAGAGTTTCATATGACACTTCTCTTTCAATATAGAAAATGATGTTACCATGTTAGATCTCTGCAATGCCAAACAAAGAAACAATGAAAACTTCACTGTGTTTTTACAATGATGGAGAGGATTAGCTAGCCGTTTTCCTTGCTCCATACCTGAAAAATAGTTGATAGGAATATTTGTTCCCAACCTCCATCCAGACATTATGTTCCACTTGCAAATGCATTGTGGCAACACATTTGAAGAGGTAATAGAAAAAGGGAGTCAAATTGAAAAGGCATTGTTAAATAGAGGGACCCTAAAGCCCTTTTCAAGAGATCATAATGATTCCAAGACCAACGAAAAGCCAAAGTTTGTTCCTAATAAGAAAAAAAACATTGTTAATGATGGAATAGTTGACAATAAAAGAGTACAAGCCATTCAAAACAACACTCCTTTGAAGCTTGCAAAGGGAGCTCCACCTATGGAGTATAAACATCGTACTTTCACTCCTCTATCTGACTCAATGTCGTCAATACTAAAATAGCTAGAGGTGGTTAATATGGTTAGATATCTTGAAACTATGCCTTATGAGGATGACATGCCTAAACCATCATGGTTTAGAGATAATGAATATTGCCAATTCCACCGCGTTAAAGGTCACAAAACAGATAAGTGTTTGAAGTTGTAGCACTACATCCAGGACTTAATCGAAAGTGGCGATGTGGAGATGGATTCATCCACTCCTAACAAATCCCCCAATATGAAGACTCTTCCTAAACATAATCGGGACAAGAATGTTAATTATGTGTCTAATGAGGAGAATCATTTTGATGCCCTCATTGGTTGTGTAGATACACCTGTTGAAAATGTCAACACAATAACCCCTGTGATATCCCTTGGACTATCTATGTCTAGGCATGTGCCAACAAAATACTGATTATCACACAGTTTTGCATACTTATGACAGTAAGGAACCTAGGTTTCAGCATTCCCATCAAAGGATGCCTATCACAACTAGACCTCGTTTGATTCTTCATGCTAGAGAGCCCATTCAAGTACCCTGTTCCCCACCTTCATCTCATAGTCAGTGGTATGGTTTGGACACTTCTGATCCAAATTATTATTTGGGTTCCTCCCACTCTTCTTCTGACTCCAGATCCAAACTATTATTCTGATTCTTCAGATTCACCTAGATCTTCTGAAAATTCTAATTTGGTTCTTGAGCCGCAGTCCTCCCTTGCTTTGTAGGACCTCCCTTATTCATCTCCTCGACGAACCCTTCTTCCGTTGAAGATCTCTCTGATTCAAATTCATTCTAATCAATCATCCAAGTCAACTCCCATGTCACATTCTTCTAATCAACCTCTTGTGGTAGAACAACTACCCACACCAATTGATTCATTTCAAAATGAAGAAGATAATTAGATAATTTATGAGGGTACATGAAGACATTCCTCTAGAAGTTTGTGAGCAAGAAACCTCTTTAGACCTCGATACACTTCGCGTATTGGGAGGAAGAGATTGATGTATTTTTTCAGAAAATAGGGAAGACCCTAAGACCATTGAACATGATCCTCCTCTTATTTTTCCATCTTCACATTCTTCATTGGGAAATGAAATGCCTAGGTCTAGCATTGATCCACAACCTATCTTCTCATTACCTAATCATTCTTTATCTATCAGGATTCCTCCATCGCAATCTTACCTTGGGTCACCACCTAGTATCCCATCGTCTTCTTCTATATGTGGGCCACCTCCAAGTAGCCCCACATCCTCTATATGTGGCTCACCTCCTAGCAGCCCATCTTTGTCTATACTGGGGGCACGTCTTAGAAGTCCCTCATCTTTGATTCTTGGGCCACGTCCTAGTAGCCCATCATCTTCTATCTATGGGACGCCACCAGGAAGTCCTTCATCTTCAATCTTAGGGCCACATCCTTGTAGTCCTTTATCTTCAGTCTATGGGACACCTCCCGGTAGCCCATCCTCTTCAATTCTTGGACCGTACCCTTCACATCCATCACATTTTCTTCTATCAATGATTGTGGCAAGCCCACTATCATTCCTCACATCAATTCTATTCATCCACTTTCTTCTCCCACTTCTCGAGATCAGACAAGTCACGTAGTAGCTTATAGGAAACCAAAATGGTTCCTTCATCAGGCTAGATCAAAAATTCCAAGAGCTCCCAAGCTCACAACAATTCAAACAATCTTAAAGTTCAGAATCAAACGCGCTTTAAAAATGCACATCAACACACCCATCAAGTATGGCGTAAAGTGCAGAAACCTCTAGATAGGGACCTCAAGCTCCCACATACAAAATCCACATTTCATGATAAAACACAATCATCTATTGAGTATGAGCTCACCACGATCATTGAGATCGGGGATAATATGACTCTTGATAAGCAAACATGCCTAGTCTTCCTTATCAAGGAAATTGCTAACATTGTTGTTGGATCTTATCATGCCAAGTGACCTTGTCAGTCCCACCTTTCAAAAACTTCACAAAAATACAAGAAAAAATAAAAAAATGAGAAAACATTTCAAAAAATCAAAGGTAAACGAACACACATTGCAATCAGGTATTGCATACACATGGATGTTCTTTCTTCCCTTCTTTGTTATTCTTCTGCAAGTCTTCCTACCATTTTCATCCCTTCGATGATATTTTGGTTAGCCAATTCACACACATATTGCGACATTTATCTCTATGGTATTTGTTTGGCCTTGGTCTTTTATCACCTTGGTAAATTAAAGAACGACTGACCTCATAGAGATCCTATCACAATCAACATCTAAAAAAACTTGTTGCGAAGAAATTTTGGACATATTTGTTGACACTAGCCAATGTCGTCATCATAATCACTTCCACCTCCTTCCATCAAGCCATCAGTGGTTCTTAACCCCTTGTCAAACAAGAGAGATGAAATAAGTTTTTAGAAAGCAAAAGAATCAATCAAATCAAAAAGCACAAAGCTGAAAGCAAATGCTAAAATCAAAAGAAAATTGATATATAACTCTCTCTTGGGGTATTTCCAATAATCTCTACCGGGGCTATGGATTCCTGAATGACAGTAGAGAAATGTTGCGATTAGAATCAAATGCATCTCCATCGGGGCTATGGATGCCTGGCTGGCAGCGGAGCAATGTACGGCTCACCTTCCGCAATCCATTCACATAAAAATCAACTTTGAAAAATAAATCATTCCTACACATTGGTTAGGGTGTCTTCACTTGTTGTCTATCAAATATTCCCTCCAAGAGGTAATAAATTTCCACGTGCACACACTAGATCTCAATGAGAAAACAAGATTAGTATGTTACCAAGTGTCATTTTTTGGACCTTGTTTAGACTCTTACTCTAGTATGTATCTTGTCTCAAGATTCGTGCCTTTGGCTAACCGCTTCTTCATCGTGAGGCTTCTAAGCTACATTCACAACATTCACATTGTTCTTCTACTTCATTCAGAACATCCATGTGTATAAGATTTCCTTTTTTCCATGTTTGCGGGCACCTTTGTATTTCTCAAAACAAACTTCCACTTCTTTCTATCATGTGCTTCTTGGCCAACTTATTGGGGGCATCCTTGCTCCTTCCTAGCACGTCATTGGGTTATGTTCATCATCATGATTGAACCTATCTATATTGGCCCTGATCCATATTTTGTGCATGAAGAGTTTTCCTTTGTGTATTCCCAGCTAACACTGGGGGCATTTTCACATCTTCACTTTCTTGCGCATGTGCATGGTATTCTTCCCTTGTACATCCCATCTGTCACTGGGGCATCCACATTTCTTCGTTTCCTATACATAACTTCAGAAAACTTCTAGAAAATCAAAAACATTCAAATATGTTTCAAAAATAAAACAAATTGGTAAAACAATGAAAAACCCAAAAAGTTGGTAAACAACGTGCATACAGCTGAAGTCTGTGTCACTTGCATTATCCTTGAACATTGAAATTTTTCCTACAAAAACATCTTTCTAAGGTTCTTATTTATCTATTCTCAAATGACTTGTGGATCATCATGATCTACATCCATTAACAAAAGCTAGGTTGCATGCTATGTCGGTCCTCCCGTGCAATAGTGAGTTGTCAGGGACTGTGTCATAGTGCACGAAATATTTTCCATGGGACTACTTGTGTCCTCTATTTTTCCCTTGCATGTGTTATTGTTTGGGATATCATTTTTAACCCTTTTCGTTACAACACAAACATTTGGGAACTACAGCTTGAGAACAAAAACTTGGTACAACTGTCTTAAACGTTGTTTGTTTGAGTACGTGTGATTGCACTAGTTTCTCTGTTAGGTTAGCTGGTTTACTTTCTCGTATTGCATTACATTTTGTATGTTGCATGGAGTTAAATGTCATTTTACTTTCTCGTATGTATTGCATTACATAATGTATGTTGCATGGATTTACTGTATTTTTAGCAGTAAACAATTGTTAGTAATTTATCTTTTCATGTTATCTTACACTTTTGTTTATTTTAAATAAAGGTCTGATGATGTAGACCTAGGGGCAAAATGATATAAACAGGTTGCTTATTGAAAGGTTGGATGTAAAGATTGGGCTTGTCCTATATTTCTCCATTAACCATTTCTTCTCCATTATCATTTATTACCACTACTAATTTTTCTTCCAAATCTCCCAGGCAATAAATAACCACGTTTATCCCTATCCTTATTCATTCTCAATACCTAAGGGTTTCGCGCCCGTTCTGACCTATTTTCTTCTATCCATTTTGATCATATTTTTGATCGTCAATTGACTTCTTCTATCACCCCATCGACACTGGAGGGGGAATCCTTCATCCTGCTACTTTTTCTTCAAAATTTTACCTATTTATGCTTGTCTACTATGTTTGAAGTGAAGTCACTAACTTCACCTCAAACAGGGGAAAATGTAGACACCTAAATTCTACTTTTGCAATCTTATTGCCAAAACACACAAATCACTCTCATTCTTGCCAAATTCCGTTATAATTAGTGGTCTTTGCTAATTAACTAACGTTTCTTACCACTTTAGCCAATTAACACCACGTTTTTTGATTGTGTAACCCCTTTTCACATTCAGGATGCCACTTTACGGTGAATCGTAAGTCAAAATCCTCTTCAAAACAAACAATTAGCATTTATTAGCTAATTAAGCCTATTTTGCCCTTGTTTTGGTCAATATACCCTAGTATTGACTCAAACCCCTCTTCTAACCACTCAAAATCACCCCATTCACCTCCACAAATGTCTCAACAAGCTTCAAAAGCTTATCCTAGCCTCCTAGTTGACCCTAAGTGGTTGATTAAGGCTTCACACCTCTTAATCACTTGGTAATTCACTAATTGTGATTAGCAAGGCCTAATCATGATTAGAAATTATAATCTAATTTGGGGCTTTTAGTCCCACATGCACCAAAATACAAGTTTCTCCCAAAAGGAAAACTATAAAAAGGGTGCACCTCATTCCTTTATATTACACACCATGTTTTGATTTGCATCTCATATAATAAATATGATATATAGCCAAGTTCAATCCTTGCTTAAAGCCTTCAATGGGGTTAGTAGATGGATATCCAAAATGACCAAGTAGTCATTGGGAGAGGCCATTTCACCTTGTTTGGAGTAGCAACCATAACCATTTGATTTCCCTCTTAGGTCTATTTAGGCCCATGTTAGGTAATTCAAGCATATTAGTAGGCATGTTTAGTTAGATTTTGTATTGTTTTCATACTAGTTAAGCATTCTTTTAAGATTCTATCTTAATGTTACATTCCTAGACTTAGAACCCTTTGCTAGATGGATGGAAATGGTGTTAGCTTCCCTTGTTTAGTCATGAAATTTGCTTTGTAAAGTTTAGGGTGTCAATATATATATATATATATATATATATATATATATATATATATATATACACGTTGGCAAGAAAATTTGTCGGGTGGACAAACCTGTGGATTTATTGCCAACGCTCTAGAAATCTAATTACATTTACTTAATTGTGTAGCTATCGTATATGCATGTGTGAGTAAAGGTGGATTTTCCTGGTGGCCTTGTGGTCGGGGATCCAATAGGGGCACTCCATTGACCCTGTAGAAAAGCTAGCAATCTCTTGTTAGGGAACACTTTGTTTGAAGAGTGGGAAAGGGGAGTGAGAAAAGAGGTAAGAGAAATTCAACACACGCATTAATGAGAAGAAATAACTCTACAAATAACAAAAAAACCAAATAGAATTTATTGATCGCAAAGTATTAAGAATCCCCTTAGTCAAAGAAAGATAAAAAATCCTTCTTCTTGTATTGATTGCTTAAACCAAAGTTGTACATAGTGTGGGAAGGGAATACATTTGAGAGTGGAGGAAAGTAGAAGAAAATGGCTATCTCCTTTGCTTTCTTTAAGTACAATGCACTCTTGAGTTTACAAGATCAATTATCAACCCTTTGAGATGGGAATGGATTTACAATTTATAGAGTAGACTCGAATCCTCATCTTCTTCATGACCCTCCATATGCCTTATTTCTAACTTTAGACTATTCATATTCCTACAAAATATTTAAGTCCCTTTTATAAAATCAAGGTGACTTAATTTACATTATGTTTCTAAAGTCACTTTTAGGCGACTTAAAGGTATATATAAGAGTGCAAACCCCAATGATGAATTAGAACATTTGTAGGGAGAGAAAGTTGGGGGAGAGGGAAGAGAGAGAAAAGGAGAAGATTTTTCCCTTGATGAAGTCTGATGATCCTCGTTGATGGAAAGATTTGATGCGACAAAGTTCTGAATGTCCCATTGTTCCAAAACTACTCTTTGAGTGTGACTTACTATTTTTAGTAAATGCCCAGATGGGAGACTTACTATTTTGGTAAGAGGTGATTCTTTCTTCTTCTTTTATCATCTTGATGTGATGAAAATCTTCATTCAATCCTACACACACTGCCTTTTCTTTGACCACTTCTTGGGGTGACTTACTTGTTTTTAGTAAGAACCCATATAAGAGACTTCCTATTTTTAGTAAGTGGTAATTTTCACTGTTTACTTCTCTTGATAATCATTCTAGCTTCTTGGATATCTTCAACACACACTACCTTTTCCATAGCCGCTTTTGATGAAGACTTACCAAAAATAGCAAACACGTGTAGGAAATCTTACTATTTTTGGAAAGTATATTTCTAGTGCTTGGTTTGCAACAGATTATATTTTTATATATTTGGCTCATCATCACGGTCACATCCTCCGAATTTCACTTGATTTTTCCTGCTAGAATGATTGGAAATAAATTTTGAAAATTTAACTTGGCAGTGGCTTTGGGCATGGAGCTGCCATGTCGGCCATTAATGGAGCTTGAAATTTATAGGTTTGGTTTTTGTCTCCTTTTGTAATGAAAACAACTCCATTGCGATAGGTGTTTCATTTAGAGCTCATGTGCAAATTTTTAGCTCATTTCCATAACCAGAATAATGGGAAATCTCGATGAATGTGACCTTGTGCATGAAGTGAGAATTTTTTTAGAACAAATGATTCTAGGAACCATTTGACCTCTCGTTTATTGCATCTTGATCACCTTGAAAAATTTGGAAGTCTACAAAAGACGACATCTCTATCTAACTTGTATTTTGCAAGATATGATGATTTTTTGATTGGGTGACTTCATGGTTATCTGGCAAAAAATCCTCATTTTCTCCTGGTTCTTCATTTCTTCAACCTTTTTCATCAATCCTTCCCATAATACATGTGTATTTTCATGAATTGGAGGATTTTTTTTCCATGGCGGAACTATTTTGAAGCAACAATGGTGGATCGGGTGTCTGGACAATCATGAACAAAGCCATGGCAAGGTATGAAGTTGTGAAGGAGAAATGGGGGGAAATAACGACTAAATTTCAGATTTAAAATTTTCAAAAAATGCATAGAAGGGGCTGGGAAAATTTTTTATGTCCCTCACATCCATCACCTCAAAGGGGCATGAGGCACATCAATTTCCATGGTAGTCAAGGTGATGCCACGTGGCAACGATCAACGGTGAAGGCTTGTGAGCTCCTGCAAGTACCTAGGAGGTTGAACTTATGGTCCTAGAGGTCATATGTGGGTTTAGAGGGCTTGAAGGGGGCTGGGTGCATTTTTCCAACCTTGATTTCCCTGAACCCTGAGGGACATTTAGGGACACAAAATCCCGCCATGCCCCTGGAGCTGAAAATTTGACTAACTCCCAAACCTTGAGGACAACTTGCGATGATAATATCTTGAGCTCTAAATGGTATTTTTGATTAAATTTTATATGATCATGACTGTAAATATCCTTTTGAATTCAATGGTGTTATTTTAATGTCTTGATTCATTCATTTTATCCCTAAAAAATCATAATTTTGGTTTGGTACTCCACTTGTGCTTGAGAAAACCTACATAGAGACGTAATGCACCAAAAGTGTTGTGAAAACTATGATTTCACCATCTAGTAGGGCTTGGAATTATATTTCTAGAGATGTTTTTTTTCTCCTAAATCCATCTGGAGCTCCCAAAATCACCTTCTGAAGCTCAGTGGTTGTTTTGGCCTATGCACTAACTAGGCCTATGAACCCTAATTCTGGTGAAATTTCCCTAACTTATCCAAGCCCTTCCAAAATCTTCCTGAATATTCTCCATGATATCCCAAGACCTTTTAATCACCTCCATATATGCTTAGGCTCATCTTCTCTTCTCCATGGGGTTGCTCCAGTCCTAGGAAGGCCAGTGATAGCCCTTACCACAACTTCCTGTAGCTTACAAATAAACTCCTAAAATCACCTAGGGGGAATGAATGGAATTTCCTAAATCACCTAGGGGATGATAGAACATTAGTCGGGAGGTCATTTGGACTAGTTGGATGGACCTGGGGTGTCTTGAAATGATAGAGAATTGAAAAAATTAATACTGGGGTATAGTTTTCATGCTCAGAAATTGTTAATTTCCTTGTTAGACATTTGCATGACAATAGCTGGCTCTAGCTTGGGGACATGACATGGACTGAGTGCAACGAAGACATGACATGAGGAATCCAGAATCTCAATTTTAGACCATATGATCAATTGATCAGTGCTTTATCCATTGAGCATTGCAGAGTCATGTATAACTTAAACAGAGAGACAGAGAGAGAGAGAGAGAGAGAGAGAGAGAGAGAGAGAGAGAGAGAGAGAGAGAGAGAGAACGAAGAAGGAAAAAACACACACACACAAAAAAATATGGAAAGGAAACACACGATAGAAAACAAGAAGGGAAACACACAACATAAAGGGAAGAAAACCTAGCAATCACCTATGGTATAAGGTGGGGGATAACCCACTTTCACTGAAGCACTTTTCATTTCTCAAAAGTTACCCCTTGAGGGGGCAACACTGAATGATGATGTTCTACGAAGCCATTGACTGGTTCTAGAAAGTAGCCTCCTCTCCTCAGTTGCTTATGAAATCCAGGTGCTTTCACATTTGTATGTACACTTTGTAGGAGTGAGCCTACTCAAGGATTTCTTGATGCTCAGGCCTTTGCTTAGAAATTCCATTGCCTTCATGTTCTTTGAAATCGGTTTCATAGTGTCAGTTTCCTTCCAAGTTTATCCACATAGATGATTCTTCATTGAGCATCTCATCACTTCCCCAAAGCTGATTTTCATTCAAATTTCTTGAATATTATGAGTTACTTTCTTTCCTGGGTCAATGCTCATTGATATCTTCTTTATGAGAAACCTTATATTTATCCTTTTTCTCTACTCCACTTTGAGGTGTTTGAGTACTGACAGGAGGGATGGAAGCAACGTCATACTTGTTTTGTATGGCCATGACATGAGCTAAGAGATAAATAATCAACTCGGGGTCTTCCGCAACTTCTACCGCATCTAATAGTTCTTACAAGGAGGTATCCTTTGTTACTTCTTATAGCTCATCTTGTGTATGCCTTCGAAGAATATTTATTTTGCAGCTCAAAGAAACTATATAGAGTGGTTACTTCATCATCTTGGGAATCAATGCATTCTATCACTCCTTCATCAAGAGGGGCTTCAGCTTCAAAGGCCTCAAAACTCCTTGCTTCAATTTCTTCATCATGGAAAGAGTCTTCTTCTTCAAATGGGAAAGAAAATATCTCCATTTCATTGTTGCATCCATCAATCATTGGCTCAGGGGGGCATCATATTTCTCATCTTTCTTTGTTTCAACATGGCCAACCTTCACATTGATTGAACCTTTCAAATCAGATTCACACTTATCTTGTAGTTTCATGGATTGCATCAGGAATTTAAGACTGAGCTCAGGATCTTCAGTTTCTTCTACGGCTCTAAGCAATTCTTTTACAAGTAGTTCTTTCAAACCTTTCACAAGTTCATCAAAAGATGGTCTTGTCTCTCCATAGATGGCCTGGATGAGGTCATCTTCATCCCCAAATGGGAATGAGAATAACTCCTCATCATAGATAAGCACATAAGCTGATTTTTCTTCTTGAAAATCATCAAGAACCATTTCTTCTTCTTCATGGTTTGCATCATCCGGCAATTTAGGGCTGCCCTCTTGTAACTCAAATCTCCTCAATGATTCTTCAAGGTCCATGCCTCTCTGAGAAGGCATGTCTGGTCCTATCAAGATGGGAATATCCTCTTCCTCCTTGATTGTCACAAAGTGATTCATCTGCCTGTTATCTTGGTATAAAATGTTAGCTTCTAGGGTTCCGTAATTTCATACTGTGTACCTCATCTTCTTCTCTGGAAGTAATTTCTCCATGTCTCCCTTCACTGGTATGGTTGTAGGATGACCAATTCATCTAAATTTTCCCTCCCAAGTCTTGGCAGAAACTTCTACTCAGAAACATTCCAAATGAGGTTGGGACGTCTGCTACCAAAATCATCTATGAAAATTTCTTTTCTAGAAATATGGAGAGAGCCACCTGTGCATCTTTGACCTTCCCTACAAGTGGGACCTCTTTTGACTCCAAAGAGTAACAAGAGCCACCAGGTGGAGTCATGGTAAGTTTGAGAACCTTGACAACCTTCAAAGGCATCACATTTTCTGAGGCACCAGAATCTATTATGTAATTGTTCAGTACATATTCTCTAACAAGAAGGGAGACGTAGAAAGGATTGACCTTTTCAGTCTTGGATGTGCTTAAGGAAAGCATGTTCTGTGAGGGAGGCATAGGTGGGTTTGGAAACATGCCTTTGGAACTAAAAGTTACAACATTGGGTGTTAGACTACCACTCCTGATATATCAGACAAACCTCTCAAATTGTTTAGGATGAGTCTGCAAATATTCAGTTTCAGTAATTTGGACTTTGGATTTGTTCACATATTCTATGAAATCAAAAAGGAGTAGATGTGGAGTGAAGGTGATGAAGGGATTGATTTTGGATTTAGGACAGGTTTGGAAGCAGGAGTATATTTTTTGGGAATGGAGGGTATTTTGAAAGGTACACTAGGACCTTTCAAAGTACTAGATTTTATAGGGGAAAATTTAGATTTAGACTTGGAAGATGGCATCAGAAGACTTACTTGGGATTTCGGGAACCTTCTTACTTGCTATAGGATCATGCTTCGACAATGAAGACTCCATGGAGGGTGGGAGAAGAGATCCTTGACTGATTATTTTTTTTACAGAGTCACCACAGGAGGAACTTCAATATTATTTTTCTTTAAAACAGTGGAGGGAGATGTTCCTTTATCAGATTGAGAATGAGTGAATACTGCACATGAGAAACTAGGTGCATCTTCTTCTTCTTCATCATCACCTCCAGAATACTCACAAAATTTGATTTGTGTATCATTTTCAAATTCATCACTTTCTAGGAAATCACCACCTTCACTTTCTAGGTTCAAGCTCCTCTTCATTTTCCTTACTCCTACTATTTGCATTGATAGGTGGGGCCTCCAAGGAAATCCTTCGTGGTGCTCCTGCAATCTGATTTTTATTGCTTCTTTGAGAAGAATCCTGTCCAAAAATTTCCCTCCTCAACAATGCCATTTAATTTTCCATTTTATGAATTAAAGGATCGGTTCTTTCATCTCCAGGATGTTGAGATTTACCCTTTGAGGGATTATTGATCTTTCTAGTTAGGATGAGATCATCATCAAGTTCAATGGCCAATATTTATGCTTCTGCAATATCCCTTGGTTGAACTCTTCATAGGAGAAATACTACCTCCAGTGATTGAGCATTGATGAAGAATATCTTGACATTGTTTTTAGATGGAGAATCCTCTTCAGGTATCCTATGAAGCAACCGTTTGAAATGAGCCACGAAGTTTCTCATAGTTTCATTGTCTCCTTTCTTTATTTGAGCCAACTACACCAAGAGGTCCTGACAGTCTTCAATTGATTTAAATATTTCCTCAAAGGCAGTCTTGATGTCATTCCAACCAGTGATGGAACAGGCAGGTAGGAGGTAGAACCATTATGTTGCTTTTTCTTGGAGGGACTCCATGAACAGTCTTACAGAAAAATATTCATGTTGGACACCAAGAATTCCACATGATGTCATGAAGGTAGCGATGTGTTCTTCAGGATGTTGTGTTTTGTCACCTTTGAACTTTGGAAAGTTCTTTCGGGAATCCATTGGTAGATCATGAAGAGGGGGTTCAAGAGCAAGCAATCCTGTATTCCTTCCCCATGGAACAATGGGTTGAGGGTATTTTCTACTTCATCTTCCATTTTCATTTTTTGCTTCAACTATAGCTCTTGCTTCTATAAATTCTTCTTAAAATTCTTCTTCTTTCAGGAACTCAATTCCCAAGGGTGATTGAAAAATGAGAGAATTTGAAGGGGGAGTATCAACAAGAGTTTGGATAGGATTGCCAGGTGAACTTCTTGAAGATCCGAATGAAGAGGAGGACTTGAGATAAGAATTATGCATTATCTCTAATTCATTCTTGTTGATTTTGCAAAGCCTCAAAATTGGTATCAAAAACACCCCTCGACCTGCTCAACCTGGTGTACCTTCCTTCAACTAGCTTTTGGAAACTTTTGTAGTGGGAACATGAAAGGAAACTGTGGAATATGAAGGGTCACGTGTAGGAATTTGAAAATGTATCTTTCAGCAATGGATTTTCATGAACTCTTTTTTTTTCTATATTCATTTTTTTTTTTTGAATTTTGGGACCTTACGGTTGTATTTTGGGTGTAGATGCTTCCAACTCTGCCCCACGATGGGTGCCAAAAACTGCTGGCATGAAAATTTGTCGGGTGGAAAAATTTGTGGATTTCTTGCCAACACTCTGGGAATCTAAGTCCCTCTACTTAACCAATGCAACTGACGTATATGCATTCACGAGTAAAGGTGGATTTTCTGTGGTGGCCTTGTGGTCAGGGATCCAATAGGGGCACTCCATTGACCCTGTAGCAAAGCTAGCAATCTCTTGCTAGGGAAGAATTTTTCTGAAGAGTTGGGAAAGGGGAGTGAGAAAAGAGGTAGGAGAACTAATGTTGCAGGTAGAAAATCAGATTCCTGCACACACTAGTTAAAAACTTCAACACATGCATTCATGAGAAGAAACAACTCTGCAAATAACAACAAGACCAAATATAATTTATTGATCACAAAGTATCAAGAAACCCCTTAGTCAAAGAAATCTAGAAACTCCTTCTTCTTGTATTGATTTCTTAAACCAAAGTTGTACATAGTGTGGGAATGGAAGAAATTTGAGAGTGGAGGAAAGTAGAAGAAAATGGCTATCTCCTTTGCTTTCTCTAAGTACAATGCACTCTTGAGTTTAAAAGATCAATTTGCAACCCTTTGAACATGGGAATGGCTTTACAATTTATAGAGTAGACTCGACTCCTCATCTTCTTCATGACCCTCCATATGCCTTATTTCTAACTTTAGAATATTCATATTCCTACAAAATATTTAAGTCCCTTTTATAAAATCAAGGTGACTTAATTTACATTATGTTTCTAAAGTCACTTTTAGGTGACTTAAAGGCATATCAAAAAGTGCAAACCCCAATAAAGAATTAGAACATTTGAAGGGAGAGAAAGTTGGGGGAGAGGGAAGAGAGAGAAAAGGAGAAGATGTTGCCCCTGATGAAGTCTGATGATCCTCGTTGATGGAAATATCTTATGCGACAAAGTTCTGAATGTCCCATTGTGCCAAAACTACTCTTTGAGTGTGACTTACTATTTTTAGTAAATGCCCAGATGGGAGACTTACTATTTTTAGTAAGAGGTGATTCTTGCTTCTTCTTGATCATCTTGATGTGATGAAAATATTCATTCAATCCTACGCACACTTCCTTTGCTTTGACCACTTCTTGGGGTGACTTACTATTTTTAGTAAGCACCCATATAAGGGACTTACTATTTTTAGTAAGTGGTCATTTTCACTATTTTCTGCTCTAGATAATCATTATGGCTTCTTGGAGATCTTCAGTGCACACTACCTTTTCCATAGACGCTTTTGATGAAGACTTACCAAAAATAGCAAGCATGTGTAGGAAATATTACTATTTTTAGAAAGTGGATTTCCGGTGCTTGGTTTGCAATGGAGTATATTTTTTTGGAATTTGGCTCATCATCTCATGGTCACGTCCTCCAAATTTCACTTGATTTCACCTGCTAGAATGATTGGAAATAAATTTGAAATTTTAACCTGGCAGTGGCTTCGGGCACGAAGCTGCCATGGCGGCAATTAATGGAGCTCAAAATTTACAGGTCTAGTTTTTGTCTCCGTTTGTGACAAAAATAACTCCATTGCGATAGGTTTTTCATTTGGAGCTCGTGTGCAAGTTTTTAGCTCAATTTCCATTGAAGAATGATGGGAAATCAAGATGAATGTGAGCCAGTGCACAAGTGAGGATTTTGTTGGAACAAATGATTCTGGTGTCATTTGACCTCTTTTTTATTGCATCTTGATCACCTTGAAAAATTTGGTAGTCTTAAAAAGATGAAATCTCGATCCGACTTGTATTTTGCAAGATATGAGGATTTTCTGATTGGGTGACTTCATGGTTATCTAGCAAAAAAATCTTCATTTTCTCCTCGTTCTTCGTTTCTTCAACATTTTTTCATGCAATCCTTCCCCTAAGACCTATGTATTTTCATGAATTGGATGATTTTTTTGGCCATGGTAGGAACTGGTTTGAAGCAACAATGGTGGACGGGGTGTCTGGACAATCATGAACAAATATGGCAAGGTATGAAGCTGTGAAGGAGAAATGAGGGGAAATAATAGCTAAGTGCCAAATTTAAATTTTTCAAAAAAATGCATAGAAGGGGATGGGTGCATTTTTATGTCCTTGATGTCCCTCACCTCAAAGGGGAGGGACATCAATTTCCATGGTGTTCAAGGTGATCCCACGTGGCGGAGATCCGATGATGATAGGGAATGAAGGCTTGACAAGCACCTGGGGGCTAGAAATTCACTCTTTAAGAGGTCACATGGGTGACCAGGAGTATCCTTAGGGGATGGGCACATTTTTCCATGTTTTGTGTCCCTCACCTCAAAGGGATGTTAGGGACATCAATTTCCACAGTAGTCAAGGTGGCGACACATGGCAACGATCAACGGTGAAGGATGTGAGCTCCCACAAGCACCTGGGGGCTGAACTGGTGATCCTGGAGGTCATATGTGGGTTTAGAGGGATTCAAGGGGGTGGGTACATTTTTAAAACCTTGATGTCCTTGACCCTGAGGGACATTAAGGACACAAAATCCCGCCATGCCCCTGGAGCTGAAAAATTTGACTAACTCAAACCTTGAGGACAACTTGCGATGACAATATCTTGAGCTCCAGATGGTCTTTTTTGATGAAATTTATATGATCCTGACTGTAAATGTCCTTTTGAATCCAATAGTGGGGGTGTGAATCCAATGGGGGGGTATAATTTCTTTATTCATCCATTTGATCCCTAAAAAGGATAATATTTTGTTTGGTACTCCACCTGTGCCTGAGAAAAATCTACCTGCAGACCTAATGCGCCAAAGTGTTGTGAAAAATATGATTTCACCATCTTTTAGGGATTGGAATTATATTTTTGGTGATGTTTTTTTTTTCTCCTAACTCCATCCAGAGCTCCCAAATCACCTTTCGAAGCTCAGCGACTGTTTTGGCCTGTGCACTGACTAGGCCTGTGAACCCTAATTCTGGAAACTGCCCCAACTTCTCCAAGCCCTTCTAGAATCTTCTTGAATCATTTCCATGATGTCCCAAGACCTTTGAATCACTCCACATCCACTTAGTTTTCTCCTCCACTCCATGGGGTTGCTCCAGCCTTAGGAAGGCCAGTGATAGCCCTTCCCACAACTGCCTGTAGCTTACAAATGAACTCCTAAAATCACCTAGGGGGAATGAATGGAATTTCCTAAATCACCTAGGGGGTGATATAACATTAGTCGGAGGTCATTTGGACTGACTGGATAGACTTGGGGTGTCTTGGAATGATAGGATTTGAAAAAATTAACATAGGGGTATAGTTGTCATGCTCGAAAATTGTTAATTTCCTTGTTGCACATTTGCATGACAACAACTGGCTCTAGCTTGGGGACATGACATAGAATGAGTGCAGCAAAGACATGACATGAGGAATCCAGAATCTCAATTTTAGACCATATGATCTATTGACCAGTGCCTTATCTATTGGGCCTTGCACAGAGTCATGTACAACTTACGAGAGAGAGAGAGAGAGAGAGAGAGAGAGAGAGAGAGAGAGAGAGAGAGAGAGAGAGAGAGAGAGAGAGAGAGAGCACACACACAAAAAAGGAAAAAGGAAACACACGACAACACACATAGGAAGGGAAACACACAACATAAAGGGAAAAACACCTAGAAATCACCTATGGTACAAGGCAGGGGACAACCCACTTTCACTTGAATGCACTTTTCATTCCTCAAAAGTTACCCCTGAGTGGGCAAAACATGAATGATGATGTTCTGTGAAGCCATTGACTAGTTCCAGAAAGTAGCCTCCTCTCCTTAGCTGCTTATGAAATCTAGGTGCTTTCACATTTGTATGTACACTTTGTAGGAGTGAGTCTACATGAGCTCTTGATGCTCAGGCCTTCGCTTAGAAATTCCATTGCCTTCATGTTCTTTGAAATTAGTTTCATAGTGTCAGTTGCCTTCCATGTTTATCCACATAGTGATTCTTCATTGAGCATCTCATCACTGCCCCAAAGCTGATTTTTCGTTCAAATTTCTTGAATATTTCAGTTAATTTTCTTTCCTGGGTCTATGCTCGTTGACCACTCTTCTCCATGAGAAACCTTAGATTCATATCCTTTTTCTCTACTCCACTATGAGGTGTTTGAGTACTGACAGGAGGATCAGAAGAAACCTCATACTTGTCTTGTATGGCCATGACACGAGTGAAGAGATCAATAATCAACTCGGGGTCTTCTGCAACTTCTACTGCATCTAATAGTTCTTGCATGGAGGTTTCCTTTGTTACTTCCTACAAGCTCATCTTTGTATGCCTTCGAAGAATCTTTATTTTGTAGCTCAAGGAAAACTATCTAGAGGGATTACTTCATCATCTTGGGAATCGCTGCATTCTATCAATCCTTCATCAAGAGGATCTTCAGCTTCAAAGGCCTCAAAACTCATTGATTCAATTTCTTCATCATGGAAAGAGTCTTCTTCTTCAAATGGGAAAGAAAATATCTCCATTTCATTATTGCATCCATCAATCATTGGCTCAGGGGGGCATCATATTTCTCATCTTGCTTTATTTCAACATGGCCAACCTTCACATTGATTAAGGCTTTCAAATCAGCTTCACACTTATCTTGCATAGGTTCATGGATTGCATCAGGAGTTTGAGACTGAGCTCAGGATCTTCAGTTTCTTCTGCGGCTCTCAGTAGTTCTTGTACAAAGGTAGTTCTTTCAAACCTTTCACAGGGATCATCACAAGATGGTTTTGTCTCTCCATAGATGGCTGACTGAGGTCATCTTCATCCCCAAATGGGAATGAGAATAACTCCTCATCACGTTGAATAAGCACATAAGCTGATTTTTCTTCTTGAAAATCATCAAGAACCATTTCCTCTTCTTCATGGTTTGCATCATCTGGTAATTCAGGGCTACCCTCTTGTAACTCGAATCTCCTCAATGCTTCTTCAAGGTCCATACTATCTCCAGGAAGGCATGTCTGGCCCTATCAAGATGGGAATATCCTCTTCCTCCTCGGTTGTCATAAAGTGATTCATCCGCCTGCTATCTTGGTACAAAATGTTAGCTTCTGGGCTTCCAAAATTTCATACCGTGTACCTCATCTTCTTCTCAGGAAGTAATTTCTCCATGTCTCCCTTCACTGGTATGGTTGCAGATGACCAATTCATCTGAATTTTCCCTCCCAAGTCTCAGAAAAAACTTCTACTCAGCAACATTCGAAAATGAGGTTGGGACGTCTGCTACCAAAATCATCACTGAAACTTTCTTTTCTGGAAATCTGGCGAGAGCCACCTGTGCATCTTTGACCTTCCCTACAAGTGGGACCTCTTTTGACTCCAAAGAGTAACAAGAGCCACCGGTGGAGTCATGGTAAGTTTGAGAGCCTTGATGACCTTCAAAGGCATCACGTTGTCTGAGGCACCAGAATCTATTATGTAATTGTTCAGTACATATTCTCTAACAAGAAGGGAGACGTAGAAAGGATTGACCTTGTTCAGTCTTGGATGTGCTTAAGGAAAGCATGTTCTGTGAGGGAGGCATAGGTGGGTTTGGAAACATGCCTTTGGAACTAGAAGTTACAACATTGGGTGTTAGATTACCACTCCTGATATATCGAACAGAACCTCTCAAATTGTTCAGGATGAGTCTACAAATATTCAGTTTCAATAATTTAGACTTTGGCTTTGTTCACATATTCTATGAAATCAAAAGGAGTAGATGTGGGAAAAGGTGATGAAGGGACTGCTTTTGGATTTAGGACAAGGTTTGGAAGGAGGAATATATTTTTGGGGAATGGAGGGTATTTTGAAAGGTTACACTAGGAGCTTTCAAAGTACTAGATTTTACAGGGGAAGATTTAGATTTAGACTTGGAAGAGGCATCAGAAAACTTACTTGGGATTGCGGGAGCCTTCTTACTTGCTAGAGGATCAAGATTCAGCAATGCAGACTCCATGGATAGTGGGAAGTGGAGATCCTTGACTGATTATTTTGTTTTATGCGAGTCACCACAGGAGGATATTCAGTCTTCTTTTTCTTTACAACAGTGGAGGGAGATGTTCCTTTATCAGACTGAGAATGAGTGAATACCACACATGAGAAATTGGGTGCATATTCTTCATCTTCTTCATCACCTCTAGAATACTCACAAAATCTGATTTGTGTATCGCTCTCAAACTCATCACTTTCTAGGAAATCACCACCTTCACTTTCTGGTTCAAGCTCCTCTTCATTTTCCTTACTCCTAAAATTTGCATTGATATGTGGGGCCTCCAAGCTAATCCTTCGGGGTGCTCCTGCAATCAATTTTTATTGCTTCTTTGAGAAGAAACCCATTCAAAAATTTCCCTCCTCAATGATGCCATTTCATTTGCTATTTTATGCATTAATGGATTGATTCTTTCATCTCCAGGATGTTGAGCTTTACCCTTTGAGGGATTCTTGATCTTTCTAGAGAGGATGAGATCATTGTCAAGTTAAATGGCCATCCTTTATGCTTCTATAATGTTTCTTGGTTGAACTCTTCGTAGGAGAAATCCTACCTCCAGTGATTGAGCATTTATGGAGAATCTCTTGATATTGTTCTAAGATGACGAATCCTCTTCAGGTATCCTGTGAAGAAACCATTTGAAATGAGCCACAAAGTCTCTCATAGTTTCACTTTCTCCTTTCTTTATTTGAGCCAAAGGCACTAAGAGGTCATGAACAGTATTTAGTTGATTTAAATATTTCCTCGAAGGCAATCTTGATGTCATTCCAACCAGTGATGGATCGGGTAGGTAGGAGGTAGTACCATTTTGTTGTTTTTTCTTAGAGGGACTCCGATGAACAGTCTTACAACAACATCTTCATGTGTGGACACCAAGAAATCCACATGATGTTGTGAAGGAACATGATGTGATCTTTAGGATGTTGTGTTTGTTCACCTTTGAACTTTGGCAAGTTCTTACAGGAACCCATTGGTAGATCATGAAGAGGTGTTTCTACTTCATATTCCATTTGTTGTTTATGCTTCTGCTTCAACTCTTGCTTTTACAAATTGTTCTTCTTTTAGGAACTCAATGCCTAAGGGTGATTGAAAAATGAGATAATTTGAAACGGGTAGTATTAACATGAGTTTGGATAGGATTTCCAGGTGAACTTCTTGAAGAGCCAGATGAAGAGGATGCTTGAGAGAAGAAGTATGGATTATCTCTAATTCATTTTTGCTGATTTTATAAAGCCTCGAAATTGCTATCAACAACACCTCTTGACCTACTCAACATGGTGTATCTTCCTTCAGCCATCTTTTAGAAAATTTTATAGAGGGAACATCAAAGGAAACTGTGTAATATGAAGGGTCACATGCAGGAATTTGATAGTGTATCTTTCAATAATGGATTTTCATGAACTCTTTTTTTGTTTTTTGAATATTTGATATTTTTTAAATTTTGGGACCGTACAGTTGTATTTTGGGTGCAGATGTTGCCAATTTTTCCCCACGGTGGGTGCCAAAAAGAATTTGGCGAGAAATTTTATCGGGTGGACAAACTTTGTTGATTTCTTGCCAATGCTCTGGGAAATCCAAGTTCCTCTACTAAATCGGTACAAACTGTTCATATATGTACAAGTGGGGTAAAGTTGGATTTTACTAGTGGCCTTGTGGTCAGGGATCCAACAAGGGCACTCCATTGACCCTACGACAAAGCTAGCAATCTCTTGTTAGGGAATACTTTGTCTAAAGAGTGGGAAAGGGGAGTGAGAAAATAGGTAGGAGAACTAATATTGTAGGTAGAAAAATCATATTCATGCACACACTAGTCAGAATTTTCAACACATGCATTCATGAGAAGAAATAACTCTTCAATTAACAACAAAACCAAATAGAATTTATTGATCGCAAAGTATCGAGAAACCATTTAGTAAAAGAAATATAGAAAATTGTTTTTCTTGTATTGATTGCTTAAACCAGAGTTTTATATAGCATGGGAATGGAATAAATTTGAGAGTGGAGGAAAGTAGAAGAAAATTGCTATCTCCATTGCTTCCTCTAAGTATAATACACTCTTGAGTTTACAAGATCAATTACCAACCCTTTGAGATGGGAATGGCTTTACAATTTATAGAGTAGACTCGAACTCCTCGTCTTCTTCATGACCCTCCATATGCCTTATTTATAACTTTAGAATATTCATATTCCTACAAAATATTTAATTCCCTTTTATAAAATCAAGGTGGCTTAATTTACATTATGTTTCTAAAGTCACTATTAGGTGACTTAAAGGCATATCAAAAGGTGCAAACCCCAAAAAAGAATTAGAACATTTGAACGGAGAGAAATTTGGGGGAAAGGGAAGAGAGATGAAAAGGAGAAGATGTTTCCCCTGATAAAGTGCGATGATCCTCGTTGATGGAAAGAGACTTATGTGACGAAGTTATGAATGTCCCATTGTGCCAAAACTACTCTTTGAGTGTGACTTACTATTTTTAGTAAATTCCCAGATGGGAGACTTACTATTTTTAATAAGAGGTGATTCTTTCTTCTTCTTTATCATCTTGATGTCATGAAAATATTGATTTAATCCTACCCACACTACCTTTTCTTTGACCACTTCTTGGGGTGACTTGCTATTTTTAGTAAGCACCCCATATAAGGGACTTACTATTTTTAGTAAGTGTTCATTTTCACTATTTTATACTTCAGATAGTAATTTTGGCTTCTTGGAGATCTTCAGTGCACACTGCCTTTTTCCATAACTGCTTTTGATGAAGAGTTACCAAAATTAGCAAGCATATGTAGGAAATCTTACTATTTTTGGAAAGTTGATTTCTGGTATTTGATTTGTGATGGAGTATATTTTTTTGGATTTGGCTCATCATCGCGGTAACGTCCTCCGAATTTCACTTGATTTGGCCCTACTAGAATGATTGGAAATAAATTTTGAAATTTTAACGTGGCAGTGGCTTTAGGTACACGAAGCTGCCATGATGACCATTAAAGGAGCTCAAAATTTCCAGGTCTGGTTTTTTGTCTCAGATTCCAACGAAAAAAAATCCAATGCAATATTCTTTTCATTTTTATCTCACGTGAAAGTTATTTAGATCATTTTCCATTTCCGGAATGATGGGAAATCTGACGAAATGTGAGCCAGTGTGCACCGAAGTGAAGATTTTATTGGAACACAAATGATTCGGGGGCACCATTTGACCTCCCATTTATTACATCTTGATTATCTTTAAAAATGTGGTAGTCTACAAAATAAAACATCTTGATCCGACTTATATTTTGCAAGATGTGAGGATTTTCTGATTGGGTGACTTCATGGTTATCTGGCAAAAAAAACCTCATTTTTCTCCTCATTCTTCATTTCTTCAAATTTTTTGATCAATTATTCCCATAAGAACTATGTATCTTTACAAATTGGAGGATTTTTTGGCCATGACAGAACTATTTTGAAGCAACAATGGTGGACCGAGTGTCTGGAAAATCATGAACAAATCCATGTCAAGGTATGAGGTTGTGAAGGATAAATGGGGGGAAATAACGGCTAAGTGTCAAATTTATTTATTTTTTAAATGCATAGAAGGGGATGGGGGAATTTTAATGTCCCTGACATACCTCACCTCAAAGGTGATGTGAGGGACATCAATTTCCATGGTGTTCAAGGTAATGCCACGTGGCAGAGATCCGACGATAGGGAATGAAGGCTTGGCAAACACCTGGGGGCTTAAAATTCACTCTTCAAGAGGTCACATGAGTGACTAGGAGTCTCCTTAGGGCCTGGGAACATTTTCTCCAATGTTTTGTGTCCCTCACCTCAATGGGATGTCAGGGACATCAATTTCCATGGTAGTCAAGGTGACGACACGTGGCAACGATCAACAGTGAAGGTTGTGAGCTCCCGCAAGCACTTGGGGGTAAGAACTGGTGTTCTTGGAGGTCGTATGTGGGTTTATAGGGCTTCAAGGGGGCTAGGTGAATTTTTTCAACCTTGATGTCCTTGACCGTGAGGGACGTCAGGGACACAAAATCCCGTCATGCCCTTGGAGCTAAAAATTTGACTAACTCCTAAATGTTGAGGACAACTAGCAATGACAATATCTTGAACTCTAGATGGTATTTTTTTTGATGAAATTTTATATGATCTTAACAGAAATGCCTTTTGAATCCAAGGGTGTGGGTCTCATGTCTTGATTCATTCATTTGATCCCTGAAAAATTGGAATTTTGGTTTGGTACTCCACTTGTGGCTGAGAAAATTTTCCTGTAGATATAATGCACTAAATTTTTGTGAAAAAATATAATTTCACCATCTTGTAGGGATTAGAATCCTCTTTTCCTTTGACGTTTCTTTTTTCTCCTAACTCCATCCGGAGTTCCTGGAATCACCTTCTGAATCTCAGCGGTTGTTTTCTCATGTGCACATACTAGGCCTGTGAACCCTAATTCTGGCAAAATTGCCCCAACTTCTTCGATCCCTTCCAGAATTTTGTTGAATCATCTCCATGACATCCCCAAGACCTTTTAATCACCTCCACATCCACTTATTCTCTTCTTCTCTACTCCATGGGGTTGCTCCAGCCCTAGGAAGGTCAACGATAGCGTTTCCCACAACTAACTGTAGGTTGCAAATGAACTCCTAAAATCACCTAGGGGGAATGAATGGAATTTCTTAAATCACCTAGAGGGATGATAGAAAATTATTTGTGGAGGTCATTTGGATTGTATGGACAGACCTGGGGTGTCTTGAAATGATGGGACTTGAAAAATATTGGGGTATAGTTATCATGCTTGAAAATTGTTAGTTTCCTTGTTGCACATTTGCATAACAACAACAACAACATATATATATATATATATATATATATATATATATATATATATATATATATATATATATATATCCCTCTCTATCTCTCTCTCTATTGTATTGGTCTCCCTAAATTCATGTATTTTTGGTTCAACCCATAGAGCCATAATTATGTGGTTATGATCTGGTATATTTTTATGGCTCTTTTAGGTGCATACATTTCATGTGGTCCCATCTTGTCTTATTTTTTCACCCGGTTTGTGTTGTTTCAACATCAATATGGTCCTAATTCTATAAGTACACAAGGGGATTGATGTTTTTACAAAAAATGAAGAGAAGCATTAGTATCATACTAGTGAAGGTTCCAAAGTGATTAATCCCAAGTTTTAAAAGTTCAAATATCAACATATTTGAAGTATTTGTTTCTCCATCAAGAATTCATTCTACCAAAAAAAAATCATATATCATATGCATTTCTTTTTTCCTAATTTATCTCATAATTTGATAAGTTATTGCTTAATATTTTTTCAGCATCATGAATTTGAAGGAAAATTAATATGATTGATTTTCCATGTGGTTTTGCACATTTTTTCACAATATTGATGGTTTGTTTTATATCTCATTTTATGATAAATGTTGATACCAAATTCGTAATTACAAAATTGCCCCAAGTTATAATTTAATGATCAAATGTAATTATTGGTTAACTTGTGTGCTTTAATTTAAGACCTTGATAACTAGCGTGCCTTATCAACAACTATATAGTGAGCTTCAAAGCATTTTCTCAATAGTCAAGACTATCAATTATCAAAGGCAATGTGGCATTTAACACTTATCAATTTTTCCATAACTTTATGGCATGGTTAATACATTTGAAATCATGATTTTAAATGTGAATATGCTTACATTTGTATTTTTTTTTAATCCTAAATTTGATAATCAATGACCACAATATGGGAACTAAATGAAAATTTTAAGATACAAGGACATAATTGACCAAAATTATTTTTCATGGTCACATATTGCTTTAGAAATAATTTGAGTTAATAAGATACCCAAACTTTAGGATGTAATGAAGGCCAATTATAGGGTAATTGGCATATATTTTACCATCAATTGTCTTTTTTTGTTTGACCATGTTTCATTTTTAGCCAAAACTTGATTGAACATGCCCCCTAACACATGCAACTGGGGTATTAAAGGATCATTATGGGTTATATGGCATACTCTTGACACCTATTTTTTGTTTTGATGTGTTTGTGTGCTATTATGAGCTCGAATTTGATTGAAAAAGGTTCCTAACAATTAAAATCAAGATTTTGAAGCTCGTTGTTTGGCTAGGGTCACACAATTTATGAAATTATTCATTTTTTTACATTTATATCTCATATCTACATCAAATCTAATTAAATGAGGCATCTAGCACTTTCATTCAAGGAATTGAATCCCATTTTTTTGTTATGGGCACATAATTAACTACACATAGGTCATTTTTTATGTGTTTTTTGTTGTTATTATCCTAAATTTTAATTATCATGGACTCTAATAGTTGCAATTGATCAATAGAAGCTCAAATTTGAGGTATGCGTGCATAATAGATCACTTAGACAAAGCTTTGTTGATCAAGGACCCTAAAACTTGCAATCAATTATTTTAATCCTGATTTTGGGCTAGAGGAACATAATTGAAGTCTAATGGTCATATTTTGTGTTCTTTCATGTCATTTTCAAATCAATTTTGACTTAATGGGGGACCTAACACTTGTAATTAAGAAATATAATCCCAATTTTTGGTTATGGATACCTGATTACATACCTTTGGTTGATTTTGCGTTGTTAGCCTAAAATCAACAAAACATGGGTCCACACACTTGTAATTGAGTATTTAAAACTTAAATTTGGGTTATGAATATATAATTAATCACTATTATTTATCTTTTTACATTCACATGTTATTTTTACACCTAATTTTTTCAAGTGGGGGTAATTTCATGGAAATGGGGGACCAAAAGGGGGTCAAAAGTGGCCATCCTTTTCCTGAAATTAGCTAAAGTTGAACTTCAACTAGTAGTTTGGCATGCTTATGCTCAAAATTTGACAATTTGATAAGAACACGAATCGTAGTGTTCCAAATATAGTTTCTAAACTACCATTATTTTCTTTAAAATGGTTGATATTAAGAAATCATGTTTGGATGGAACCTTTGATAGTTTTGGTTGTTTGCAATTTTACATAATTGTATACCCACAAACAATACACGTGCAATTGGAAATGAACTAGTTATTTTTAGTAAATACAATTCAATGTCACACGTTTCAAAATATGAAAAAATTCCAAGAGGTGTGAATTAGTGAGTAAATAGGTGTATCATACTTTATGACTATATTTCGAGAGAAGATATTGTATGAGTATGCTAGGCATACATATAGATCTCGATGGTTAGATGATAAATTTATGTTGTGTAAGGACACATTTCATCTTGGTACCATTATGTCAGTTGTTGATTTTACAAAGAAATATATTCTATAACCACATAATGAAGTCCGATCATTATATTACAACTCTACTAATTTTTCCATATTTGTGCATATAACATTTAATCATGTTCTTGACAGCAAAAAGGAATACAAAAATATCTTGAGGGAGTATCATTTCTATATTGGTGATGATGGTACACATTATACAGATCTCATGTAAGGTTTCTTTGAGATCTTATAGGGTAATTTGAGTAACAAAAACATCATATTGAGTCAACAAATCATATGGTCAGATAACTGTACATCACAATCCAAGCATTTTTGAATGTTCTATTGGTTAAGTAGGATGCATAGGATGAGTGGTGTTTAACATATTTAAAAATTTAGTGAGGCTACGCATGGAAAAGGGGAGCATGGTGGTGCAAGAAAAAATGTTAAAAGCGTTGTAGAAAGAGAAGAGTTTAAGTATAAAGATGGTGAAAAGTTAACCAATGCACCATTCATCATGGAATGGTGTAATTCAACAATGGGTCTAGGTAATGAGGGAAATTCTACAATTAAAATATTTTTTGGTTGGTAGAGGAAGATAACTTTGCAAAATATGAAGACTTTGTTACACTAATAGGATCTATTGAGTTGTATCTTTTATATGTTTGTATGTAGGTTCATGGACTATTCACATGAGGTAGATGACATGGTTTTATTCTTCACATGTACGTTTTTTGTTTGGGATGAGTATGAGTTGAAAGATTGGGTCAATGAATGGTATTGTATACCTTTACATCTAATTGAGATGTATTGACCTCCGCAAGATCTACAACTCACAGTGAGTGAATCATTGGTTTACTTTGATCATATATAAGATCTAGTGTAACTAGGTATTATGGATTCATTTTAAAGTTAAAATTAATATTTTATCTCATTAGATAACTTATTTATTAATCATTTATTGATATTTAATTTTTTGTACAATGTGATGGAGGTCTTGTTCATGTAGTTGTTGCAGAAGAAAACTAATAAATAAAGAACAAATTTTTATTTGTCTCATTGTGTTGAGGAAAAAAAGAAATTGATTGCCCCAATCATAGAGGGAGATGGCCTAGAGTATCCTTTGTGGTCTATGGTTATTACTCAAACATGGATTATAAGATACCCAATGATGAAATATAATGTCTGGTTATTCGAGGATTTTGAAAATCATTGAAAGATTATTCATTATTCTCATCTTGTTGCATCTAATGTTCAATTGATCAAATATGGGACTAAAATTCACAATTAGAGCTTGTGGAAAGTTCTTGTGTTTAACATGGAAGCAATAATCAACACTTAAATACTAAACCAGACCCAAATATTTCACTGGATTGAATTGGTACATAACACTTAAGCTTTATAGTTTGTAAGTATATTGTTTAATTCTTAAGTTTTGTGTGTTTGAGTACCATTTTCTTTTATTTTATTTATTTATATCAGTAATAATGTTATTAATGTAGGTTATGGTTCCAAAAAATATTCTAATTTCACGTGGTTGGCATAATTAGTAAATAATTTATATTATTTAAGCGAAGGAGAATATTTAACATCTTCTAAAAATGATCCTTCGATTCCTTTATTTTCGGACCTTAGTTTTAATCCATTTCATTGGTCAAACATTGAATCATTGTCCTCCTTATCCTCCCAAAACTTGATCTTATGGTATCAGTAGAGGCATATACATCATATATCCATATATACAAGATATAGCGAGAGAAAGAAAGAGAGAGGAATGAGGGAGGGAAGATAATTCAAGGGAGAGATAAATAGAGAGAGAGAGAGGAGGGAAGAAAGAGTGAGAAGAGAAACAGAGATAAGAGCGAAGTGAGAGTGAAAGAGTGATGAGAGATAAAAGGGAAGCGAGAGTGAGAGGTGAAGGAGAGAGAGAGGGAGGGTATACATAGTGAGAGAGATAGAGATAGTGAGAGAGAAGGGGGGAGAGGAGGGAAGAAAGAGAAATAGAATAGAGAGAGAGAGGAGGGAAGAGATAGTGAAACAAATGAGGGAAGATGGATGATAACATTTACTTGGAAACCAAAAACAAGAACATATTCTCATTTTACCACCTATAATGTATGAAAATGCTTCATTTTAACAACAAGAAAACATTCTCATTCCACCACCAATGTAGTTGGGAAGGACCAAGATGTTTGGGAAGAAAAATGACACCTCAAATAATATCTAATAACCCACACAAGAATGTGGCAACCATCAGTTTGGTGCCATGAGGTTCCAATCATAAAATATCACCTTAAATATCCTAACACTGATGCTAATTGAAGGTTTATGACTTACGTTTTCTATGATAGAAATAAAAAAAAAAGTATAAAATGGGAGAAAATAAGAGAGGTTTTCATATATGGACTAGATTCCTAGTTGTATGACTAGAAAATACATTCCTAGGTGTCATAGGTTGAAAGAAATCATCTGTCGAAGTTTGGATGCTTTTCTCTCCTAGGGTGCTTAAGAGACAACGTCATACAAATGTAGCCAGGAAGGACCAAGAAACTTTAATAGAATAAAAAAAACCTTATATGGTGTCTAATATCCCACCCAGATTTGTGGGAACTATCAGTTTAGCTCCATGAGATGTTGATCCCAAAATATCACCCTAGACACCCTATCACTAATGAAAATTAAAGGTTTTTGTCGTGTTTCATTCATTTTGATCATGAGAAATGGGATGGAGATGGGATAAATTGGGATAAATATTTGTATATGTTCCATAAGCATATTTGTAGGTTTAGACGATACATTCCTAGGTGCCATGGTTTGTGAGAAATCATCTATCAAAGTTTGGCCACTTTTCGCTCTTAGGGGGCTTAAGAGAGATTGTTAGACTGATGTAACTGGGAAGGACCTAAATGGTTTGGAAATAGAATGACACATCTAATAGTGTATGATATCCCATTTGGATGTATAGGTAGTGTCGGTTTGGTGCCACGAGGTGTTGATCACATAATATCACCTCAGACATGCTAACACTGACGCAAATTGAAGGTTTTTGTCACCTTTCATTCATTGTGACCACAATAAAATGGGAAAGATATGGAAAAAAAATGATAGATATTTTTATAGATGGACCAGATACCCAACTAGAAGTTTAGATGAGATATTTCTAGATGTCACAATCTGCGAGAAATATTTTGTTAAAGTTTGGCTATTTTTTGCTCTCAAAACACTTAAGAGACATCACAAAATCGATGTAGATGGGAAGGACTGAGACAATTGAGTAGTGTAATGATACCTCCAATAGAATATAACATCTCACTCGGGCATGTGGGCACCATAATTTTAGTTTCATGATGTACCGATCAAAAAACTTCACTCTAGACACCATAATATTGGTTCGTAAATTGAAGGTTTTTGTTGTGTTTCATTCACTATGACTGCAAGAAAATGGGTGTGACATGGGAGAAACTAAGAGAGGTTTTTATAGGTGGATTATATTCCTTAGTGTAGGTTTAAATGATACATTCCCAAATTCCATAGTTTACGATAAATCATTCATCAAAGTTTGGCTTCTTTTTTCTCTCAGGGAAGTTAAGAGACATTAGTAGACTGATGTAACCAAGGAGGAACGGGATAGTTTCGAAGTATAAATACACCTATGGTATTTTATATTGGCCTACCCAGACATGTGGGAACCATTAGTTTGGTGCCACAATGTGTCGATTGTAAAATATTGCTTTAGATACCCTAACATTGATGCAAATTGAAGGTTTTTTCTATGTTTCATTCACTATGACTGCAAGAAATTGGGTAGAATATGGGAGAAAATAAGATATTTTTTATATTTGGAATATATTCTAAATTCTAGGTTCCAATGAGCCATTCTCAAGTGCCACTATTTGTGAGAAATCAATGAAGCTAGAAAGGACTAGGATGGTTGGGTAGTATAATGACACCTTAGATAGTGTATAGTATCCCACATATATGTGTGGGCATCGTCGTTTTGGTGTTATAGGGTTTCCTTCACATAATATTTCCCTAGAGACCCTAACACTTACGTAAATTGAAGGTTTTTGTCGCATTTCATTTTCTACGAACATGAGAAAATGGGAAGGAGATGAAAGAATTGATATAATTTTTCATATACAAACCACATTCTCATATATAAGTTTAGATGAGACATTCCTGGGTTCCACAGTTTATAAGAAATCACCTGTCAAAGTTCGGCTACTTTTCACTCTTATGGTGCTTAAGAGACATTATCAGAACGATGTACCCAAGAAGGACCAGGATATTTGGGAAACAAAAAAACCTACAATAATATATAATGGCCCACCTAAATGTGTGGGCACCATTGGTTTGTACCACGAGGTTATAATCATAAAATATCACCCTACACACCCTAACATTTATGTTAATTGAATATTTTTTTCACGTTTCATTCGCTATAATTACACAAAAATGGGACGGATATGGGAGAAACCAAGAGAGGTTTTCATAAATAGATCAGATGTCTCATTGTGGGTTTAGATGAGACATTCCCAGGTGTCATGAGGTTGTAAGAATTTCTTGTCAAAGTTTGGCTAATTTTGTCCTTAGGGCACTTAAGAGACATCTTTGAACTGATGTAGCTAGGAAGGGGGATGGTTGGGTAGTGGAATGACACCTCCAATAACATATAAAAACTTACCTAGATGTTTGGGAACCATCAGTTTTGTGCCATGAGGTACTTATTACAAATTATCACCCTAGACATAGACACAGTCCTAGTAAATGAAAATATGTGTTAATTTAATAAATAACTATAATATAAAATTTTAATGAATTGAAAGTATTTATTACTCTTGAGGTAGTATAAATGTCACGCTTTTATGCAAGAACACAAAGAAACTAAACCAGATAACACTGATACTTTATTTTCCCTAGACTATCCTCAAACAACTAATAGCCATTATAACCCCCAAACCTTAATGTCTAGGAATATTGGTAAGTGATTTCATAAAACTAAAATACTTTTGGCTACCCTTTTTATATTTCTATCTCTATACTAAATTTCAAGAACCGAACTTATGTCAAACCCCTTAAACTCGCTATTTTTTTGCCAATTAGTCCTCTAAATGAGCTTCTATAGGTGCAGAAGAAGATTGTTATTAAATAGGACTATGTGGATGAGTTTCCACACTCCAAACTCTAATAAACTATTTTTCCAAGGTTCCTAAATCTTGTATAATAAACTACATTCCTTGACTCGGAGATTAGGACCACCAAATAATTATTTTCACTTAAACCCTGATGAGGGTTTTCCCTCAAGCCGGGAGAGATAAGATTTTACTCACATGCATATTCTTCACTTCCAAGAATTGAAATTGAACATGTAGGTCTGTGATGACCTCTTTAATATGTCAGTATATTTAGATTAAGAAAACGATCAAAAGAAAATAAAAAAAATTATCATTTTTTACCTATTTTGTGTTTGGAAATAATTTTTTTAGCAAATCAGAATGCATATAGTTTGAAATTTGAGCCTACCCTTTCAAATATTCATTAGAGTAGCATCTAACAATGATTCCCTCCTACAAACATCCATACAAAATAGTCATAGTAATTTTTAATCAGAAAGAGAGTCTATTTGTATCAAAATCAGTATAATTGTGTGTTCCCATCCAAAAAATAGCAACCCCAACCTCTTCTTTTATTAATATATTCTTCTACATTGTATACCCATAGATTCCTCTTGTCATATCATGCAACTAACTCCAATTTATTATCCCATATATCCTTTTCAACGAATTCCTTCTTAACTAACTGTCATAGGCATTTAAAGGAGGGGTTACAATAATATGAAAAAGTGTCCAAAGCATTATTTTTAACTATATGATAACTTGTATATCCTTATAAACTCATAGGGGACTTGACCAAAGGTATAAGACACATAAAAAACACCTATATCACCCAACCAACACACCATAAAATAAAAAAGTGCAAACAAGATTTGAAATTCAAAAACTCCACTTTGGGTGGGAAAGTGAAGAACTCAACAAAATTTGAAAACTAAACAACATGAAGAGTTGTCAAAAATTTATTGGATCCTATGAAGACTCACAAACATGATGAAATAAAATTTCTATATACATGACTATCCTTGTAGATTTTCTTACATCATTCTCCCAAGGAAAAGAAAAAAATAACCTCATGAACTCATGTTCTTGAGATCTTCCAGAGTGCTTCCAAGTTTGATGATGTCATTATCTGTCATGCAAGTAGCATCCTCAATAGGATTTTTTTGCACTTCACCATATACTGATTGTATTATTTTCCTCTTGTTCTCTTTGTGACTTTTTGATCCATAATTGAATCTAGTTCCTCCTTAATGGCTCTTGGAGATTGTTTTGTCCAATCATGGATTGTTATTTCCTCTTTTCCAGTTGTACATTCATCATCTCCTCCTTCTTTAAATGGATGCAAGTCTACAAAATTGAATATGTCTACAAAATTGAATATGGGATAAATTTCAACATCTTATGGAAATTATATCTCATATGCACTATTAGAGAACTTCTTGATGATCCTACAAGCATCTGTCTTTTTCATTTTCAATTTTTTATATTGACCTTTTGGGAATCTCTTCTTTCTAAGATGAGATAACACCATATCTCCCACTTGGAAACTTACTTTCTCCTTTTTAAAGAAACATGTTGCTTGTATTTCTTACTTTCTTCTCTAACTATTTTTTGACATGTTCATGGACTTCTTGCATGACAATGGAAAAATATTCTCCATCAGCACTTCTCTTCTCCAAATTTCCCAAATCTCTTAGCTCAAAAATTCTTCTATGATGCATTCCATACATTATTTGAAATAGAATCATACATGTGCTTCTATTATGTGAATTATTGTAAGAAAAATCTTCCTATGAAAGAATTTAATCACATTGTTTTTTATGGTATTTTGTTAGACATCTCAACAAATTTATTAAACTCCTGTTCACCACCTCAATTTTACCATCTTCCTGAGGATGATAGGCTGAACTAAAACTTAGATTTGTCCCTATCTTCTTCCACAATTTTCTCCAAAAGTGTCCTACAAACTTATTGTCTTTTTCTAAAATAATACTTCTTAGAATTCCATGGAGTCTAAATACCTATTTGAGGAAAAAATTAGCCACATAAGTAGCATCACTAGTTGTCTTGTAAGGAATGAAATGGGCCATCTTCGAAAAACTTTCCATCATCACAAAGATTGAGTCATATCCACTTTGTAAAATGGGAAATCCTAACACAAAATCCATACTGCTAGAACCCCATGGCCTATTAGGCATCGGTAAAGGTTGATATAGGTATGGATTTTTACTCTTTCCCTTAGCAAATTGACAAACTTTACACACATAAACAAAATTATTTACATATGCATGCATTCTAGGCCAGCAATAGTGAGCGCTCAACAATGTTAAATTATTATCAAGGCCAAAATGACCAGCTAAAATTCCTCCATGATTCTATTTGATCATGTTATCTCTCATAGAAATTATTGATACACAAAATTGAACTCTTTTAAAAAAAATCATTTTGAATCATGCAATCTAACCAAGGTTATCTATTTTGTGCAATAGGATACTTATAAACTTGATAAGCCTCCTTGAAGTATAAATCATCCTCGTATAGATATTTGAATGCCTCTATTCCTCCACTTTCTAACTGAATTTCTTAGACCAACAACACTCTTCTGCTTAATGCATTTACCACTTTTTTTGTTTTCCCTTTCTTGTGCTTAATCACAAATGTGAAGTTTTGCAAGTACTCCAACCATTTCATATGCCTCTGATTAATCTTAGGTTGGCTGGTTATATATGGTAATGCTTGGTTATTTGTATTTATAATGAACTCATTAGGCATCAAATAGTGTTTCCATTTTTTCAAGGCTTAAACCATAGCATAAAATTCCAAGTCATATGCTAAATATTTCTTCCTTCATTTAACTTCTTACTAAAGTATGTTACAAGTCTACGCTATTAACTTAAAACAACTCCTATGGCCACTCCACTATTATCACATTCTATTTGAAATGCCTTGTTAAAGTCTAGAAGAGCTAACACTGGTTGCTCTATAATTTTCTTCTTTAAAAACTAAAAACTCTTATTAGCTTTATCATTCAATTCAAATAGCTTTTTGTCTCCCGTAATTGTATCAATGATAGAAGCACAAATACCACTGAAATTTCTAATAAATTTCCTATAGAAACTATCCAAACCATGAAAAATTCTTACCTTATATGGTGATTTAGGATTTGGCCAATCCACAATAAATTTTACCTTGTATTTATCCATCTTCAACACTCCTTGTGAGATCACAAAACCAAAATAAACCAGCTTTGTCTTGAAAAACACACTTTTCTTGAGATTAATCATCAAATTTTATTCTTGTAGTTTCTCTAAAACCATCCTAAGATGATGAAAATGTTTTTCTTTTTTTACACTAAAAATTAGAATATCGTCCGAGTAAACTATGAAAAACTTACCAAGAAATCATTTCAAGACTTCATTCATAAGCCTCATAAATGTGTTGGGAGCATATGTTAACCCAAATGACATAACAAGCCATTCATAAAGTCCCTCATTAGTCTTGAAAGGTGTTTTCCATTCATTTCCCTCTCTTATTATTATTTGATAATATGCACTCTTAAGATCAATTTAAAAAAAATAAAAATCACCACTCAAAAAATCCATCAACTCTTAAATTTTGGGCAAAGGGAATCTGTAATTTATAGTGATTTTGTTGATGTCTCTTAAATTTTTACACATCCTCCAATCTTTGTATTTCTTAGGCATTACAACAGTGGACACTGCACATGGAATAAGACTCTCTTGAATCATTCCTTTGTCCCAAATTTCTGGAATTTATTTCTTAATATCAATATTCTCTTTAGGTGTCATCTTATAGGTTGCTTTCTTTGGAAAGTTTGATATTGGAATGTATTCAATGTGATGAATGATACTTATGATAGGTGGTAGTTCACTAGGAAGTTCATCTGCCACAATATCAAAATATTCTTTCAACTTGTCCTACACTTCTTGAGGAAGTTCCTCTATTTTTGTGGCTATCATAACAGTCCTAGGTTTGATTATGATTCCAAAACCTAGATCTTCTTCCTTCACATGAGGCAATCATTCCTTCTCACTCACCACCATGACACTAGATTCCACTCCTTTTTCATGTTCTTCTTCTTTTAGGGGTAGTGTATGACTTACTCCATCTTTTATCAAGGTATACACATTCTTTCTTCCATCATGAATTTTTTTTTTATCATATTGTTAAGGTCTTCCAAGAAGTACATGAAAAACATCCATAGGCATGATATCGCATAATAAATTGTCCTTCTAACCTCCAATCTGAAAATCTATCCAAATTTTCTCACTTCCATGAACTTGTTGACCTTTCTGAAGCTAAGAAATGCTACAAGGTGTGGGATGTGGTATTCTTTTCAAGCCAAGTTTATCTATCATTTCCAAAGAGACCAAATCATCAGTGCTACCTAAATCAATCACTAGTTTTAAAAACTTACCTTGTGATTTGCACATTGTATTGAACAAAGTCTTCGTTTATGTAGGCTCCTTATCCTTGGGTTGTTTGATTAGGACTCTCTTCATCAACAAGGATTCAACCACTTCTAGATATTTTATATGTGATGGATAACCCACACTTTCTTCCTCTTCTTTTACTAATTTATTTTTGGTTTCAGTTCTTGAAGTTATTTATTGAGGTTCTTCTATACATTTCCATGATCTATGACATACAAATTTATTACATTTAAAACATTTACCTATGAACTTAGTAATACCTCTTCCTCTTTGCATATATCCTCCTCTTTATGAGAATATTCTTCCTCTAAAGCCACCTTTTGAAGTAGATTTTTTTTCTTATGAACCATTGGTTTCTCCACTTGTCCTTTGTGATGAAATTCTTCCTCCGTTTTGTCCTCTTCCTCTGTAACTACATCCTCTACTTATACCTTGTTGGTTTTGTATTTTATTCAGTTTATCTCATACTATTAGTGCATATTGATAACACTCTTCTAATGTTCATCTTAAGAGAAAGAAATTATACTGATGTAATTATGTACCCACATACTAAGGTCCAAGCTTCAAGGACTTTAAGTTCATCCAGTGGAGAGTGAATAATGTCATCATGATATTGGCAAGGCTTGCATTTCGTAGAGAAGGCATGTCTTTCATCTTCTAGTGTAGGAAAATATTAACCCATACAAAAGTATTTTCCAGATGTGTCATGTTTGTCATGGTGTCCACTACAGGTGCCCCCATGCACCTCTTCAAGGAGAGAAATAAATTCATACTTAAAAACACAATGGAGAAAAGTGGATTTGAAGTTGTGATAGTAGAGGATGTTGCTTTGATGACATATTTTAGAGCTTTCTTTTTTATTCTAGTACACTTACGATAATAAAATACCTAGGGTTATGTCGATATAAATTTCTCATTATTAATGTAAATAAATGCACTAACTACTAGAGAAACTAGCCAACTCAAAAGGATAGAGGGTTTATGTTACCTCAGATGCAGATGTTTAATACAAGTGTTGAATGATTAATTGTTGTTGTTGATGTTAAACCTGTAAAAATGAAGTAGATTGGATTAAATAGATGTATGCAGGGGGCTACTCAGATAATGTTGGATCCAAGAAGTAGTTAGCTTCCTTGGCAGATGCCAACCCTCATGTTTAGAAAGATAGAAATAGATCAAGAACTATAAATAACATGTAGAAAAAGAAAATTAATGAATATGGAAGGATTAAGATTGATTTGGGACTGATTTGATTGATCAAACTATAAATGAGATGTTACCTATCCTGGGTCAATAACGACCCAAAATTTACATAGGTAGGTCGACGGTGACCTAAGAGGATGAATCTAGAATGAGATCAAATATGAAGATCCTGCAAGTTCTAGACCTGATCTGAGAGCTACAGAAGCCGAAGTATGCTGGAATCTACCTGTAGAAAGATCTTGGAGGGATAAAAACTAGAAAGATTTATAAAAATATGGTGAAAGGGAGTCTATGTATGATAGAATGCTCGGGAGGATAGAAAAAGAGAGTAGATGAGATGAGATTTATTGTAAGATAGTAAGAGGTACTTCGGAATGCTCTGAAACAGGGAAAATAATACTGGCATGGCATATCGGTGGCAACTAGACATGGTTGGTGGCGATTTAGCAAGTTAGATGAGGCTGAGAAGAATAAGATAAATATGGCAACCTAAAGACCAGAGGAATGGAGTGGAATGTTTCTTAGAGATGGGTAGGTGTTTTAGATGATTCTCAGCACCTGCAAGCGATTAGAAACAAGTAGAAATACAATAAAATTAATAAAATTTGGATTAAAGCAATGAAATATCACAAAGAAAAATCTTTTGAGTGATGCAAAGGGTGGTTGATGATGGATGGGATAAATGTGACTGTTACAGGAGGCTCTGAAAGTCACGAAGAATCTCTGATTGATGTCTAATAGCTTGATTGCCGATGCGATTGATTGCATCTGATTGATGTCCAAAATGGAAGGAAAACACTTGTTTTAAAGCAAGTCGATGGTGACTAGGCTAGGTTAGTGCAAATTACGGGAAATTTTCCCTCTTGGGATTGATTTTTGATTTAAGGTGGGATTTAAAGATTTTAAAGGATTGGCCAAATGCTTTAAAGAAGATTGGTAGGATTAGGTGACTTGGGGATAAATCCAAGGTAGTTAGGGGATAAAAATATATGGGATGAAAGCAAGAAAAGAAAAGTCATTTGTGTGTAGGATAAAGCATCCTAAATAGCAATTTAGTTGGGGCAATGAGGATTTAAATGAGTAATTAATTAATAAAGCTTAATGTAGATGTTGGGCATGTAAAATATTAATTTATTAATTATCTAATGTTACTTAATTAATTAACAAGGACTGGATGGGCATTTGATTAGATGAGGGGGATGATCAAATTAAAATATGCGTACGTGGGTGAATGAGGGCATAAATATTGATTTTAGGTGTCTACATTTTTCCCCTTTTTGTTGAGTGGTTTGCGGTACTAAACCACAAGACAAATACAAAAAGGGTTGGATGAGGATGAAGGATTGATGATAAGTTCCCCCTCAAACAAGGAATAGATGACACCAAGGGAAATCGATGGCATGTTTGAAAAAAGGTAGGTGAAAAAGGGTAGGTGGGTGATGAAAATATGGGTGAAAGCATAACCAAGGAAAGATGCCCCAGGAAAAAAGGAACACAATACGGATGGAAAACTATGGCAGTGACTCCAATATCACATCGGTAGGGCACAATTTTAGTCTCAATGGATACAGACAACAATGTTCTATAGATGAGTGAGTGGGTGAAGATCATTGTAGTATGGATGTAGGTTGAGATGACCAATGGGTCATAGGCAAGTCATCAAACTAAGCACAACTATATGCGAAAAGTATGAGAAATCCTTTGTACAAAAAGAATTGAGTGAAAATTTATGTGTCCATAAGGGATGAGGATGAATGATATGGTGTCCAATGGGACATGAAAAAAGGCCGAAAAGGAAAACTAGAAAAGTGAGTGATGAATAAATAATATGCCCCAAGGGGGGAGAGTATGACCAAAAATGCAAAATGGAAAAAGTAAAATATGCCCCTAGTGGGGAAAAGGTATGGCCGTAAAGACAAAGTAAAAAGAAGGTGTAAAATTATGTCTTAAGATGGGAAGAATATGGCCACAAAGGTGGACTTCAATGAAAAATAATGGTGCTTGTATGAAAGGAACAAATATGGCCACAAGAGTGGACTTGATGTAAATATTTTTATGCCCGAAGGGAAATACAAATATGGCCTCAAAGAAGGAATTTTTGCATAGATAAGATAGGAAATGAAATGCCCAATAAATAAGGGATTAAAATGTCTGAAGGAAAAAAAGATGCAACCAAAAAAGTGGATTTGAAATAGTATTCCCGAGAGAGGGATAGGTAAATGTCCACAAAGGTGGACTTTGGAAGAATGAATATGTCCAAAGGAAAGATAGACAAATATGGCCATAGTAGTGGACTTTACAACTGGATTAGAACGCCTAGAAGGGAAATATTTATGGCCACAAAAGTGGAATTTAAGAAGAATGCCCTAGAGGGAAGAGTGCAAGGTTGAGGGGAAAATCCCAAAAATATAATCATAAAGGACAGTCGATGGAGATTGAGGCTAATTGATGGTGGCTCAAAGGGGGTTAACAACGATCTGGTGTCGGTGGGCCTTATAAGCCCAAGGGTCGGCCAATGATTCTCATTTGCACGCACAAAATTGATGAGAGATATCAAAGTGAGAAAAGAGAAATCAAGAGATGGAGGCTACCAGAGTTACAAGGAAACATCAGAGGGTGTGGAGGATGGTGAGTAAAAAAACCCACACAATTTTTAAATTAAATTTATTGTTTTATTTATTTTTTTGCATTTTTTAGCAAAACGTTGATGATACCATGGGCGGTTGGCGGTGAACCAAGTGGGTCAATGTCGATTAGGCCCTAGGACACGTCGATTTGACCATGTATACATAACCTGATCTGGGTCGGTGTTGATTGGGATAAGATTTGACAAATGAAGTGTTATATTTGATTTGGATTGAAATTTAATGTATTTTGAATGAATTTTTGGATCATGGGTTTGATGTGTGTATTTATTGCTTATGAATGCAGGCTCAAGAGACATTATATCTAAGAGACCAAGTGCCTATCCTTTACAATTAAATCAGAGAAGATGTGATAGACAATGAGTGGGACCATCTATCCACGGTCAGATTAGGTGGATTTAGACACTATAAGAGGATCCCAAGAGATGTGGGGCTTATGATTTCTCTTGGTGAGAGATGGGATAGATAGAATCACATAGTTTGGTTCAAGACATGGGAGATGACTATCACCCTAGTGGAATTTTATTGGATTCTTAGGCTACTGATACAAGGGGAGAAAATAGTCCCTGTGACTAGTAATGATAGATTGGTAGTTATGACATGTCTATTTGGAGTTGATACGACCCTTATCAGATTTTCTTTCAGGGCATCTTCTTATGAGTAGAGATATGAGGCTGGGGTGGCATACAACTGATTGATTTACATGGGAATGATGGCAGTGTATTTCTATGCTTTGTCAAAACCATGAAGAGCTCGGTTTCCATGGGAACTAATGGGTGTAGTGGCTGAAATTTTTGACCACCAGACAATGTTTTCATTCAGGGCCGCCCTATTGGCTCAAGTTTATCATAAGCTAGTTGGATACAGGGATGCTAGGAGATCGGGACTAGATGTCAGATTTTTACTACACTGTTGGGCTTATGATAATATTGCAGTGATTATACCACCAAGAATTTTATGGGTCACAGGTGACCATATTCAGCTTGCGGTTGGATTCTTGCGATGAAGGACTGACTAGGCCTTTAAAGACAAGGGGGAGAGAGTAAGAGACTAGTATGTTGATAGATTGGCAAAGCTTGAGGTTGATCAACTTAGGTGGTGGATATATAAGTATTTTCCTGCTTGGCCTGGTGTGGATATAGAGCTACAAGTTTTGAGACAAATGTAGTGGGTCCAGGGATGGAGGCCTGAGATGATCGAGGTCATACATTTTGATAAAGTGACATGAAATTTTGGGGTCGTTCAATTAGTGCCACATGATCCCATTTTGTATAGGAGGGAGGATTTAGACTGGGATTTTCCAATCCCTACCATGACTGATACATTAGAGGAGGGGGCGACGCCATGGGATGACGATGATGATGATGTTGGATTCAGAGTCAGGTACTCTACTTAGAACATAACAGCATGGGAATCTCAGGGAGCTAATGAGGGTGGTGATTACATGCAGGGGTCATGTATTATACCTACCCTAGAGGGCATGCAGTTCACATATTTTGATAGTATTTCTAGTTTGAGGGACCCCCCTAGAGAACCATGACGTACTAACACTCATTTTTGATACATGTTATATGATTTTCATTCGTGGATCGTAATGTGTTATATTCACCCATGTGTCTATTGTTTGATGAAATGATTTAAATTTATGTACGATGTGATGATTCAAATTTTTGTATGATTTCATGATTTTAGAGTAGATAGGATGTGATGATTTTAGATTAGATGGGATGTGATGATTTTAGATTAGATAGGATGTGATGATTTTAGATTAGAAACATAAAGGGGATCTGGGTAACACAGAACACATGTGACCAAAGAAGATGTTATCAAATAACTAATGATAGTTAGTCATTTCACATGTCATAAAGAAACGATGGATGATCTCATAGACCTAATGTTGACATGAAAAAAGGGGTTTGAGATGCACTTGTACAAAGGAAAGAGGGTTCTCCAAAAGTGGTGTTCCCTAAACTATGCCCCAACTTTAGGGAGGGGAAAGAGAAAGTTGATCAATACGGGAAGCTTTCTTGGGATGCTGATAAAATGAAAGGTTGATCAATGCGAGAAGCCTTCTAATGCCATAAGGAGTAGCCATCCTTTGAGGATATGGTCTAATTTATACAATATATAGATGAAAAGAATAAATGATAGTTGTACTTCGAGGGATCGGTCTATTTTATTTTGATTTTGATTTAGATTTCATGTTTTTTTATTTCTTTTTCTCTTTTTTTTGCTTAAACGAACAACTTTCCTTTGAGGGATCAGTCCATTTTTTATAGTTTGATTTTTTATTTTGCATGGGGGAGAGCTGGAACTAGCTAAGTAGACCACTTAGGAGGGGATAAAGAATAAAATTGTTTGGATTTGGAGGGCTTGATTGGTCGTGATGGAGGAGGGGATCCTAAAATCAAAGGACGAGGTCCTAGTATGGAAGATGTGGATTTGGTCTTGATAGGAGGGATGTCGATCTTCTTGTGAGGACACTCAAGGGACATCCATGGTAGGATGCCAAGGTCTTTAGGTTTGAATTTTTTAAGAGTACCCTTGGTGGGGATGACAATAATCTCTACTTTGGGATCTGGTGATGGTGTGGTGACTGATGGTAGAAGTAGCTTCTGCATGACAGATTCTAAGGAGGGTAAAGATGGATTAGATGTGAGGATGTCTAGCTGGGTGTATGAAATAGGAGGGTCACCTATAGTGGTTGCTAGCTAAAGGGATCTCAAATATTATGTGAATGATGTAGGTGGCATAGCTAAAGAAGGAGATAATGGGGATGTGGTCACGATAGTCAATGCGATGGGTGTGGGTAAAATTATGGAAAGAGGGACAAATACTGAATCCAAGGATGGCACAAGAGGAAAGGTTAGAAGAGACGTGGATGGGGGAACAAGGTCTGATGTAGTGGATTGAGTAGGTTCAGTTGTGGAATCAATAATAGGAGGAGGTTTGAATAAAAATAAGGGTATTTAGAACATGTGATCGATGATGTCTATGTGAGATGGTGTAGATAGCAAGTGGATGAGGATGGAAGAGGGATGAGTGTTAGCCACACTTATTTCAAGTGTCTCAAAAGGTAGATAGGTGGGTTGAGGATATACGATAGATGTAGATGTGGATGTGATAATGACATATGTCAAGACAGTAGGTGTGGGTGAGACAAATGAGGATATCATAATTAAAGAGGCAGGTTGTAAAGATAATGAAGTAGATACAATGTTAGATGCTGTGGGAATAGGAAACGAAATGTGTGGTAATGATGTCAATGTGAATCTGATGACAGGTGCGGATATAGAGGAAGTTGTACTCAAGGATGAGGTAGATGTGGTAAGAGTAGGACTAGATGTGGTTATAAGATAAGTGGTAGAAGTAAGAGAGGTCAAAAAGGTGATTGTAGATGTGATGGATTCAGGAATAATGTTAGAAGGGGCCAAGGGAACAATATTCAGGATGGAGGTAGATGAGGCAATGGGTGAGACTGATCTGGAGAGATGTTTTTGATGCATGGTGTTGATTGAGAAGGGGTTAGCTTGATGTGATGTAGAAGGTGAAGATAAACTAGCCGATGGAGGATTAGGAAATGGTTGTCTAAAGATGTCATGTGACGAGGGTGAGGTAGTTTGAGAGGACATAGTGGTATGGTGATGAGTGGGGTCATAATGAGATGACAGAGGTGAGGAAACAATGGGGAGATCTAATATGGTAGGATCATTGGGGGTATCCCTTGGTGAGATGGGAGGAGAGATTCCATAAGATGGAGTAGGGTCTGTTGACCAATACCTACGGAGAAGGAAATCACGGTTGAGATTATTGCGAGGAATATCCATAAGAGATGTGGGTATGATAATGGGATGTGACATAGGAAGGGCATGAGGTAATGGGGATAAATATGGTAAAGGAGAAACGAGTGAGGATAAGAGTGATGGGGACAAGGGTAATGAGATATGAGGTAATGGAGTGTAAGGTGATGGAGATAAAGAGGATGACACATAAGTCAATGAGGATGAGGCATGAAATGTTCGAGAGACAAGCGGTCTATGGAAAAAGATAGTTATAGATAGAACTAGAGGAAACCATAGAAGAAATTGATGGTCTAGATGGGGTCACTGAAGACTGCTAAGAATTATTTGAGGAAGAATTTGGCTCCATTTTTAAAAATAAAGAAAGTGAACAATTCATTTTTATGTTTTGATTAATAAAGTGTGAAGAGGATGGATATGAACGGACCTAGAAGATGGAAAACTATGTTTGGTTTCAGGTAATATGTGGTTGGGAAATGTCTGAAATGGTCTCCTATTGAGTGATCATATCTCAATCAATGAATCAGGTGAAAGGAATGTTTTGATGTGTGAATTGATTTTTGAAGTTTTAGGATGTGTGTGATAAGATGTGTGATGCAAAATATTGAACCTCTTATTTATACTATGTGAGCAAGCAGGATGTAAAAGGAAAGGTTCTTTTTAAGCCCAAAACTAGATCTGACATTCGACGAGTACACAGAAAAGAAGGTAAGGTATGATGCAAAAAGATAAAATAAGGAAAAGAATAATACATGGGTAACGCTTTTCCTATTTGTCTTCACTTCTCGAATGATGAATGACCCAAGCCACGAACCGAGAAAGCAAGACTTCACGTTTTAGTGTCAATAGAAAAAAAAATATAGAAAAGAAAGAAACCACCTAAATGGCAGTCCCACCAGGCATGCTAGGAATTTTGATCCAAAATTCTCATTCTTAATGTAAATGAATTCACTAGCTACTAGAGAAAATAGCCAACTCATAAGAATAGATGGTTTATTCTACCTCGGATGTAGATGCTTGATACAAACAATGAATGATGTATTGTTGTTGTTAAACCTACAAAATTGAAGCGGATTAGATTAAATGGATGTATGTGGGGGCTTCCCATACAATGCTGGATCCAAGAAGTGGTTAGCTTCTTTGGCATATGTCAAACCCTGTGTTTAGAAAGATATAAATAGATCAAGAACATTAAATAACATGCAGAAAAAAAAAATTATTGAATCTAGAATGATTAAGATTGATTTGGGACTGATCTGATTGATCGAAATGTAGATGAGATGTTATCTGGCCTAGGTAGTTGGTGACCCAGACTCTGTACAGGTAGGTTGAAGGAAACCTGAGAGGATGAATCTGGAATGAGATCAAATATGCATGTCCTGCAAGTTCTAGAGCTGATATGAGAGTTGCAGAAGCTTGAGGATGCTAGAATCTACCTGTAAAAAGAGCATGGAGGCATAAAGACCAAAAATATTGATAAAAAATGGCAAAAGGGGTTCTACGTCTGATAGAATGCTCAAGAGGATGAAAAAAGAGATTATATGAGTTGAGAGTGATTGTAAGATAGCAAGAGGGACTGGGGAATGCTCTAAAATAGGGAAGATAATACTAGCATGGAAGATCGACGGTGACTAGACAGGATCAGCGGCAATTCAACCAAAAGTTATGTGAGGCTGAGAAGAACATGATAAATATGGAAACCTATAGACCATAGGACTGGAGTGGAAGGTTGTTGAGAGATGGGTAGGGTTTTAAATGCATCTCTATACCTACAAGATATTAGAAACATACATACATACAATAAAAGTGATAAAAGATTATTAAAGAAATGGAAGCTCACAAAGAAAGCTTGTGAGTGATGCAAAGGGTGATTGATGATGGATGAGATGACTGTGACTATTGAAGGAGGATCTAAAAGTCATGAAGAAGATCTGACTGATGTCTGATAGATCGATTTCCCATGTGATTGATTACATCTGATTGATGTCCAAAATTGAAGGAAAACACTTGTTTTAAAGCAAGTCAAATGTGACCAAGCTAGGTCGGCGCCGATCAGGGGGAAAGTTTCCCTCTTGGGCTTGATTTTTGATTTAAAGTGGGATTTGATGATTTTAAAGGATTGGTCAAATGTTTTAAAGCATATTGGCATGATTAGGTGACTTGGGGATAAATCCAAGGTAGTTAGGGCATAAAAGTAGATGAGATGAAAGCTAGAAAAGAAAAGTGATTTGTGTGTATGATAAAGCATCCTAAATAATAGGTTGGTTGGGGCAATGAGGATTTAAATGATTAATTAATTAATATGAATTCATTAAGTAATAAATATTAATGTGGATGTTGGGCATGTAATATATTAAATGATTAATTAACTAATGCTACTTAATTAGTTAATAAGGACTGGATGGGCATTTGATTGGATGAGGGGGATGATTGAATTAAAATATGTGCACATGGGAAAATGAGGGAATAGATACCGATTTTAGGTGTGTACGGGTTAATTTTGATGTTGGATGAATTGGATGATGTTTCTATACCATTGATTTGATTTAATTTGAATTAAATCTAAGTGTTACAGAGTAACTGATGTATAAATTCTGAAATATAATAATGACACAAACAAACTAAAATTTAAAATATGAAACCTTAAGGGAGAGGAAGAGACAAAAGAACTTAGATGATTTATGTGTAATGTGGAACTAATCTAGGAAAGGAGAAGTGATGAACATGATGAAAACAATGTCATAATTAATCTCTGTAAATTTTGTAACTTGCGAACAAGGCTAGGCAGGGGCACCCACGCGTCTGCTTTATGGTGACTGGATCTAGGCACCCGTGACTGTACAAAAACTTTGGATCTAGTTTTTTTTGTGTCATAAGGTCTTTATTGTTGTTCTATGTTGATCTCCTGTTGTTCGCATTATGATCACATAAGGTACCTGTAACCTAAAAAATAAGAGTTCACCTACACAAGCCCTCAAACCACATCAAACCTAAAAATGAAAATGCATAATGGGGAGTCAAAATGACCCCCGAAAATCAATCCCAAAGTGAAATTATGACCAATCACTACACTAGATCTGAGAATCCATGTAGTTATTGTCAGTGTGTGTAGAAATTATGCCCTAGAATGCACTTTTACAATTTGCACTTAATAACAAGTTGTAGCTAGAATGTAGAAATGTATAGCATGTGTGAATAGACTATAATGAAATTCCCCTTCCTAGGTTTTATATGTAGATTTGATGTAGCCCTTGTACCTTTAATGAATGTTAGATGGATGCCTTATTGTGCTTTAGGTTCCTTTTGAATGCAAGCTTAGGTGATGATAGTAATGCTTAGTGCTTGGTCCTTCATTTTGAACACATAAATATGTATTTATATGATTCCCTTGTTTTAATTTCATAATTACAAATTGGAAAGCCGACCCATAAGTGAAAATATTCCCAAAAGATAAAAGGGACCCAAAAGGAGCGAGTAAGATGAAAAAGTGTCAGGGGCACCGAGAGGGGACATGAGCACCTAAACGCAATTGTCCTAGCTAGGTATTAGTGTCCGAAGCCATAAAGGATAAATCAATAAAGTTCGGATTTGGTTGTAAGGTGTGTAAGACAAAAGAGAAAGAAAGAGACAAATAAAAAAGGCCAAATATAGTTGTCAATCACTAGTTGTATTGCTTAGGAATCTTGTGAATGCTAGAATGTTTTTAGGACCTAGAAATGTACCCAAGTGCATGATTTTGTGTCTACATTTCCCCCCACTTATGTTGTTGAGTGAATACTCGATAACATAAATTAGATAGAAGATGTGTACCTTATGATCATGCAACAAAATGTGTTCTGAGTGGACAAATGAAGCATGAAATAATGCAAAGTGGAGCGTGGAGACTAGGAAAGGAAAATGACCCTAGGGGTAAAGTGTATGTGTTGCACCATGTTTGTTGTAACTTTTTGTTGCTTCTTCTTGTAAGGACGAGCTTGTAAAAGAAGAGAAATAATGTAGTCATAGTAATGTATATGATAAATAATAGAAAATAGTACATAAGTATGTAAAATTATGTTAAACTATGTAAAAGCATGTAAAGGAAAGTGTGCACCTGATGTAAAGGAGTGGAAAAGGATAGAAAAGTGTTATGAAATGGTGTGTAGAGTGAGTTTTTTGGGTGATCTCATGCCAAGAGTAAGTTTTTTGGGTGATCTCACACCAAGTGTGAGTTTTTTGGTGATCTCACGCCAAGGATAAAGTGTTGGGGAGAGAGTTCTAGTGTTACTCTCCTTTTATGACTCTGGCTGATAAAAACCACTATAGATAGTGCATCCTTGATTTTTTCATGTTGTCCAGAATTATTTCCAATTATATTGATTTTTTTGATTGAAATTAATTGTAGGAGATTGCATGCATGTTGTAACTAAAGGACTGTGCATGCAACTGTATAATTGCTTTGAATGCTTCTGTGAACTGTAACGATCTTAAAATATGATTGTGTCTGCCCCTAGGACATGATCACCCAGGAGAGGTCAGGAGCACCCAAGCACTAGTGTCTGAGTCTAGGTACTAGTGTATATGTTGTGTTGAGGACCCAAGTCAAATTTTGGGTCATTCGGTGATTGGGTTCCTATTCTATTTCTATATTGTGCAGATATGTGATGTATCTTTGAGCTGAAGTAGGGGTGATTTGTTCACCCAATGTATGAATCCCCTTGTTTGGGTCATATGCAACTATTTTAGGAGTGTGTGGCCCAAAAGAGAGGACTTGGTGTTGATTTGAAGATGATACCTACAAGGGGTATGGGATGCGCATGGTAGAAACCAAGGCGTATGCAAAAAAAATGTCTAAAAACATGTGTTAGTAGAAAAAGTAACAAGCATGCAATAGAAGACAATGTAATCAAGCGTGTAAACAAAGCAGACCACAAAAAGTGGGTTGCAAACATGGGACATCACTCACATTATCACAAGATAATCAAGGCCAGAGTGGCCATAAGCAAGAAAACAATGATCAAGAATACATAGGGCAAAGACCGCAAATAATGAAATATAATAGAAAGCAATACAAGAAAATTTTATGAGATAACAATGACAAGAAAAATTGGAAGTATGAGATAACACCTATGGTGGCATATAGTTCAACAAGGAAAATGTTCACACATGAAGCACCCAAAATTAGCATGTTAGAAAGATAAAAATTATGTCAAAAAATGTATGTATCAGTGGAAATAAATGTGCTTTAGTAAGTAATTGGAAGTATTAAATATTGAAACCGTAACACCTATAATGTGTGAGAAAGGTAAAGTTAGATGCCCCCAGGAGCCTTGGTGGGAGTGGTAAAAGGTACAGTGTCGAGCATCATTGCAGCGTGAAAAAAAAATAAGAGATTGCATTCACTTCAAAATACCAAGTGAATGTGCATGTGTGTATATAGAAAGATAATGACATACTAAGTACTTGAATAGCATAGTAAGAAAAGTGCATCATGTAAGTAGTATAAGCAACCAAGATTAAGTGCAACCAAGATATGCAAATGTAGTGTATAAGTGTGATGGGATAGTATGCAATGTGTTAATTTTATAGGAGTAGCGTTCCCCCCAATGGATGTGTATGAGATGAGATTCATTTATAAAATACCCCTCAACAATCAAGAATGAACCATAGAACCAAAGTTACGTCATTGGGAAATGGTTTGAAAATGTGTGCTAGAAAGATAAATCATGAAGTATAGAGCATGAAGAGTGAATGTGGTGAGGTTCATTTTATATTTATAACCTCAGTAGTTTATGAAAAAAAAATGTATGAACCATGGAACTAGAGTGTGTCATATGGTAATGATGATACAATGTGTGTATTAAAGGGTTTGAAAATGTGTATAGAAGATTATATGACTGCGCAATAGATCCCGCACACCAAGCTCTGAGCAAAAAATGTAGTAATAGGTTCTAGCTTTCAAAGCTAAATACATTGATAAGAATAGAAGGGGGGAGAAAGCGTGATGCCCCCCAAGTGTCCAATGATGGATATCTATGTAAAGTGATATGAGTAAGTACCATTAGATTTACCATGGTGGAAGATGGAATTTGAAATGCGCTATCCAAATCTTCTAAAATTCAGTATTTTTGCCATCAATGGTAAGGAGAACAGAGTCAGAACTACAGATTAGGATTGTCTGAAAAAACAAATTGAGACTTCTCACTTAATTGAAGGAGGTTGTAGAGGTTTTAAGATCTTGAATGGTGTACTGGCTTATTCTTAGGGATTGATAACGTTGTAGAAGAATTAAAAGGAGGATGGGATGGACTGATTTTTAGAGGAGGTTGCTTAGTTGGAATATGGTAACCACCTATAGAAGGCTTGAGAGGAGGAGGATTGACTAATTTTTAAAGGAGGTTTCTTATTTGGAATGGGTTGGAGAGGTGGATCTTGAATTACCAAATAAGGAACATTAGTTAAAATCGTCCGTAGAGTGATTGTATTCATTACCCACCATATGACCTCATTAGAAACTATGGATTTTCCACGTATTCCACAACTCATAGAATCAGATTGATATTGGAGCCCGAGCAGTCATTGGACCGATTTATCACACCAGCTCAGGTTAGAAGGGCCTTCTTTGCCTTAATTGCAAGATGTAGATTGCCTAACTAATGTTGTGAAGAAAATTGGGTAAATAAAACCGCTGATGGTGTACAGTAGCTGCTTAATTATTTAATTTTAAAGCATAAAATGATCTCATTAGACATGATGTCCATTAATTGGAGATATGATAATTAAATAAAACAAAATGGGCATATAAATAATTTTTCTTATGTCCATATTTGGAAAATGGGAGACCGATAAGGAGGATAATAATGAGTGTTTGGAAAGTTGATAAATTGGTGATTGAGAATCTCAAGAAGAATATCATGTTGCTTAGTCATTTTTAATCAAAATTAAGAGGAGTTGGTAATGATAATACTTGGGGTTCACTTATATGAGCACATGTAGCAAACATAGAAGTAGAATGAGATGTAGAAGGAGAACTAGCATGGGCTTGAGAAGCATCCTTGAGATGTTGGATTTTAGCTTTAAGAGATCTAATCATTGTTTCCATAGCTTGAATTTTGTCTTGAAATAAACAATGTAAAACTCGAATTGAATCTAAGATGGGTTGATTGGATGGAGGATTAGGATTGATGGAGTCATCAGATAGACGATCGAAAATGGAACTTACTTGAGTGGGTGGTGTATTGCGAGGGAGATACATAGTGTCTAGGGATTTTTGGAGAACATATTTACATGGTGGGTGCATTTAAAGTTTGTCATACAAGGAGACTTAGAGGATATTTAGGAGTCATGAAAGAAGATCAAATAGAATAGGCAGAATGAGGATCCAAGTTGTTTGATCATGAGTGGGTTCACAAAATATTTTAATTTAATTTGAATTAAATATAATTATTGCAAAGTAACTAATGTATAAATGCTGAAATATAATAATGACACTAAGTAAACTAAAATTTAAATAATGAAACCTTAAGCGAGAAGATAGAGACCGAAGAACTTAGTTTTTTATGCATAACTTAGAACTGATCTGGGTAGGGATAAGTGATTAACAGATGAAAACAATGTCATAATTTATCTCTGTAAATTCATGTATGCTCACGAACAAGGTTGGGTAGGGGAACCCATAATAAGACAGGGGCACTTGGGTACTGATGACTGAATCTAGCTGAACCCATGACTATGCAAAAGACATGGATAAGATTTCTAATTATGTCACAAGGTTTCATAGTTGATCTCTGTTGATTCTTTTTGTTCACACTATGATTGTGTGATGGTACCTATAACTTGCAAAATAAGATATTCACTTGCACAAGCCCACAAACCACATCAAACCTAAAAAGAAATATGTAGAATGGGGAATCAGACTTACCCTAACGAAATACCCCGAGAGTGAACTTATGACTGAGAGCTTGCACTACATCTAAGAACTCCATGTAGTTCTTGTGAGTGTGTGTAGAAATTTCTCCCTAGGATGCCCTTGTGTAAGTTACACTTGATAAAGCGATGTATCTAGAATGTAGTAATGTAGTAACTATCTGTGAATGGAATATTAAAAACTTCCCCTTCCTTTGTTTTATATGCAGAATATGCAGTCTCTTGTCCCTTGAATGAGATTCTAGATGGATGCCTTTGGAGTGATTTAGGTTCCTTTTGAATGTAAGATTAGGTGATGATAGTAATGCTTAGTGTTTGGTCCTTCATTTTGAACACATAATGTATGTATTTATATGATTCCCTTGTTTGAATTTTGTAATTGACAACTTGGAAGGCCAATCAATAAGTGAAAAATATTTCCAAAAGATAAAAGAGACCCAAAAGTAGTGAGTAAGATGAAAAAGTGTATAGGAATACCTAGGAGGGACATGAGCACCTAGGAAGGTACTATCCTCAGATGGGTGCTTGGTGTCCAAATCCATAAAAGATAAATCAGTAAAGTTTTGAAAGGGATGTAGGGTGTGTAAGACAAAAGATAAAGAAAGAGACAAAGAAAAGAGGCCAAAGATAGTTTTCAATCATTAGTTTTCTTTCTTAAGAATCATGTAAATGCTAGTATGCTTTTAGGACCTATAAATGTACCCAAGTGCATGATTTTGTGTCTACAACCATGAACTGTGAGTAGTAGAAATTCCATTCATGTGAAAAATAAGAGTATAATTGAGAGAAGATTGTGTAGAATTTTTTTTATGGATATGGACTGTATATTATTCTTGTGGGGAAATCTATATGATATTTTCATTGAGTAGAAGATGAATCCAAGGGATCAGCCAGGGAATTTTTGTTCTTGAGGAATAGATTCGATGGTGAAAGAAGTAAAATTTTCATGTGAAATATTGGATTGTTTCATAAATTACTTTTATATTATTTCTTTGGAATTGGTATATGTCATTGACTTGTCGACAAACTAGTTGGGATTCATCCATAGCATGGAGTTATATGATATTAGAGGAAAGTGTGACTTTCATGCCAAGGATAAAAGATTCATATTTAGCCATGTTGTTGGTAACATCAAATTCATGTCGATTATAAAAAGGGAGTGTCTTTCTTGAGGGCTTGGTGAGAAAAAAACCTACCCCAACTCCCTAAAGACATTTTTCTCCCTAAAAATGGAGGGTCCAAGTGTCTTCATGGAGGTTAAAAATTATATCTCCATCTTGAGGTTTCATCTTAGAAATTTTAGGATTAGGATTCTCATCATCAACTATGAGGGATTGTGACTTGATATTAGCAATGAAGTTGTAGTAGTAATGCTTCATCGTAAGTGCTTGATCCATTCCTTCATTGAATAATATGTTCTCGTTGGGTATAGTATCAAAAAATGGGTTGGTTTGTGAGTATTTGAGTAGTGGAAAGTTGACCAATGATGACTTGATCTGTGACAACCATTTGTGTAATGTTGTGTCGATAAAACTCCATAATGAGCATCATCTATTTACCAATGTGATCCATTGGGAGGACAACATGGGAGAAGAAATAGTCGAGGGAACCAGAGTGGATGATTGGAATAAGTTGTTTTGCAAATCATATATTGGAAAATCTTAGTGGCATCGAAATATATGGCCAAACAAGATCGTTCGATAGATGTATAACAAGTTTCAGGGGATTAATCAATATAATAAATTGCATTCTCTTTACATTTTTTCATCCTCTTGGTCCAACATTTCCCCAACATATACGAGATTAGATGAGGTATGTAGAATAAGTATTTGATTAGGAAAGGGAGGTTATAATGTGTTAGTACTGAGGAGATATGCTCTCAAATTCTCAAAGACTTTTTAAAAATATTTAATCCATTCAAAATCAATGTCCCTTTTTAGGAGATTCTTGATTGAATGGGTATGATATGTGAATTTTGGGGAAAACATATCGTATTTCCCAATAATTTTCCACATTTATCCCAAATTTGGAGAGGAGAAATCCTAGGAGTTTTACTTGAGTGACACAAAATATGTATTTTCTTGGGTTAAGACAAACCTTCTATTTATGGAGTCATTGGAGATAACTTTCTAATTCCATGGGAATCATTCTCTACACATCGAGATTTGATGAGAATTAAATCCACATATACTTGGACAATATTATGTATTATATTGTGAAATATGTGGTTCATAGATCACTGATAGGTTTCCCTAGAATTTTTAAGGTTAAAATTCATTTTAACATTGTAATAGGTTCCCCATTCAATATTGAATGCAGCCTTATGTTGATATCTAGGTGCTATTTGGATTCAGTTATATCTTGAGATGTCAACCATGAGGGATAACATCTCATAGCCTATCATGGCATCAATGATAGCATCAATAAAAGGTAGAGGTAAATTATCCTTAGGATAAACAAGGTTGAGATTACGAAATTCAATGCAGATACGAAAGGAAATCATAGACTTCTTACGAATGGGGATGTTGTTGGAACCGCACTCAAAATAGTTGATTAGAAAAATGAATCTAGAAATGAGAAGCTTTATGAGTTATTTGTGAAATAGATTGTTAATTTCAAGGGAAAAATTGCAAATATTTTGTTTGATTGAATCATTTGGATAATTAAAATTTTGTGTGCTACAGTATCACGATCAATATCAGGCATGTCATAGTATCCCTAAGAAAAAACCTCCTTGTTGTATGAATTAATTCATTTTTTTATTTATGTAGATGTGGGAATCAGTCACCTAACATGACTACATGGGATGGATCAACACTTATTTCAATTTAGTTTTGTTTTCAGCGGAGTATGGTGTTGTCATCCTAAAAAAGGTAAGGATCTTCAGGAAGCTTAGAAACCTCATCACTGATAGGATCAACAATAGCAAAAAAAATTTTCAAAAATAGGGGTTTATCATGGAGATGGCTAAGCTTATGATGTTGAAGAGGAATCATATCCTCACATGCATGAAATGAATCAAGGATGGCCTCATCATTCTCAAATGTAGGTAGTGGGCCCTTATATTTGACAACGATTTCAAGGGGACACATACTACTTTCCATGATGATGTTGATAAAAGATGACTTTCCTCGCATATAGGACCTTAGTATCTAGAGTGACATCTAGATGAAGGGACAAGGAAAGAATATTATATTTGAGGGGATCATTTATTCTAGTATCATAGGAGCCGATGGTGTTAGGAAAGAAAGAATTAGTTTATGTAACATTCAGATGGGTTTAATATTGTTAGATGGAGTTGATGCTTGGAAGGGCCCAGATCTAGGTGTTTTTGGGGTCAATTACATGAGGATAATTTTTATGTGTAGTGGTGTAGTTTTCAATTTTATGAAGGACCTTAGGGGTTTCAAGTAATGGAGGATTATCTACTTGAACATAGGGTAAAGTTTCTTCATCTTCACTATCACAAGTATTATAGGAAGGAGGGACGTAATTGTAGGATGTAAGATCATTTGAGTATCATGGTTGAATTCATGTGTTCTTCTTGAGTTGTGTTGGTAATGAATAACATCTAAGTGACATGATTCAACATGAGATAAGATTAAGTCTTCAAATAGGTGAAGTGGTGTGGGTTGTAAATTCACAATCAAGAATGTCAGCTTCAAAGGTATCATCATGAGCCATGATCCCCATTTTGTTAAAAGATACTGGGAGAGTCGGTACACAAAAAGGTGTGTTATCTTGGTTTCTTAATTTTCAAAGGAATTATGATGGATAGAGGAGGCAACATTGCAGGGAGGTTAATCTTAATCTATAATGGGAGGAAATTGATCTTGAGGTAATAGAATTAGAGGGAGCTATATTGTTACGATGTTTGGTAAGTGGTTTTTTATTAATAATATTTTACAATTCGTTAGGTTCATCATCATCTGAGTCATCCAAAGTGACCTCGATATCAGGTCTATAGTCACAAAACTTAGCATATGGGATGCTAGGTACTGTAATTGTAGTGGGGATGCAAAAGGGTTTGTTTGGGAAGGGAAGGTTATTTTTAAAGGATTTGGGTCAACATTATTCCTATGATTATTGTGAAAAAAAATTAATGCATTGGTATCTGAATGATGTGACTACACACATATGATGTGTCCTAAGATGGATATTATAAGGAAGATGATGCTCAATTATCATGAGTTTGGTTCAAAGGGTATTGAGGCCCACTATGATGGGAAAAAAAAATGAAACTAATCAGATGCTAATGGGTTTTATCCAACCCATGACAAATGAGTCAAGTATTATTGAGATCATCAACATAAAATATGAGGTTTTTGATTAGAGATACGGAATCCAAATTGATTCCAGAGCTTGTATCTACTAATATTGTCCTCACTTGTGCATTTTTAATGATGACACTAATAAGGATTATAGGATGATTACCATAAAACAACTCCTTATCGTTAATCATGTAACTCAGAGTAAATTCAATAGATATGGTTTTGGAATCTTTTATGAGGAATCATAGTTTTTATGTTATGGATTTTGGGGTTAGGAAAAAGTGGGATGGATGGCTACTCCTCTATCTCATCGAAAGGATCCTCCAAGAGAGATATTTTTCATATGGAAATTTTGATGTTGTGGAGAAGTATGCATGAGATCCATCAAAGGGGTCTTTCAAGTCATTAAATTGAGCTCATCTAATAAATTCCATTGTAGTGTAGATAGGTTTTGTAACATTACCTTGGATGATGATAAGTGGAGGGAGGATTCATAGCCAGATGAGGATTGTAATATTGAGAAACCTTATCTAAGTGTAGTAGAATAAGATTTGTGGGGAGGTTTTCCATTGTGGTCTTTGGATGAGGGTCAATTAAGGGAGTAGACTCGTCACTAGGTTGCTCATGGGAATTCAGTGACCTTTTTTCATTAGGGAAAGGATTTTTAGGTTTATGGATGGTATCTTTATGTGAGGAATTACATTAGTAGTTGAATTTAGCCACATTAAGATATTGAGAATTAACACAATTGTAATCGTAGGACCCTTTTACACTGCTTATGAATTGGTTCATGGGATCTTTATTGCGGTTAGTTCTAGATTGGTGGTCCATGTGAAATTTGAGAAAGGACTGGTATTTCTGATAATGTTATTGAATGATGGAACTAGTGTCAAAGCCGATTCCAAGGAAAAAAAAAAGGAGGCATTCTTAATATACCTGCAAACCCCATGGGAACGGTTTATAGTGGCATGCCACCACAAAAATATATTAGTATTAAAGGAATCCAATGGTTGTTTAGTAGGATAAAAAATGCAAGGTGAAGAAAGGAGTTGTAATAACTCACCATCTGGTAGAGTTGGGTGATGCGGGTTATAAGAAACACCACTTTGAGTATTATCATTTAAAGGGGGAATAATTTTTCCTTTAGAAAGGGCTTAATATTTGATGGAGTTAGACATTGGTTTAAGGGTGTTTAAGGGTTTGGATGGTTATTCAAATTATCTCATAATGTAATCTTGTTTTTTGGCCTGCTCAACAACCTCTTCAAACATGATGGGAGAGAAGTAATGGACCTTATAATAGATATTAGGAGAAATGGGCCTTGAGGAAGTTTTGGAAAATATATTGATTAGAAATATGATGGTTGGTTTGATTAGATAAAGTATTTCATCACTTGATGAAATAATGAGTTGATTCATTAGGACATTGCTTTAAGTTAATGAGGTTTTGAAATGTGTTTTTAGGAAGATCATGTTATTGGGATTCCTTTACTAAAGCTTGGACAAAAGTTTCTAGCTAACAAATAGAATATGAAAGAGTTGATTAACATTCTATATCTTCTCCTACAAATGTTTTTTAGGAGCTTAGTTATAGTATAGGTATTGGTTTGAATCCATTCTTTGTAGATGTTTCCATTTTTTTTAACATATATGGCTGGGTCCATTGACTCATCGTAAGAAATGGTTGGAGATATTCCGCTTATATCCATAAAAGTTGTATAAGGAGATAAGATTTCATTTTCCAATGTTTGAAGAACATTTTTGTGGATTAGAGGATGATGTATGGGGATCTCATTTGCATCCAAATGCAAAGGAGGTGTTGAAGTACGATTAAGCCCTATAAGAACTTGGGATGACTGAGAGGCCATATACAAATTTTGGTTTTCTATTTGGGACATGCTAAAAGTAATAGATAATTACATGATGGCCATTTGATCCAACAATTCAATATTCATGAGATTATGATCAATTGGTGGATTAGGGCCACTAGATAAAGAAGCCTTTGCATTGTTATTTTATAGAGGTTTTTTTGGTGATTGATTATTGGAAACTCTTGTTATAGGAGGCATGTTCTGGTCAATAGGTTTTGAATGGGGATTTTGGATCATTTATTTCTTAGTTACATATTCCGTAAGGAACCTTGATTAGTTACCCTTATTTGTTGGGTTAGTAGAATTCATTATTTTTCATGTTTTCATGCAAAATTTCTAGCATGAAGGATTTAAAATTTTGGCCATGAAAACCAAGCCCACACTTGTAATTCCCTTTCTTGGTCAATGTAAACCTTCCCTCTGACCATCATTTGAACTATTTCACCCTCGTAATGGTCAAAATGAACGTGCTAACATGATATTAATTTTTTTTCATGTGCAGGGAAGTTTACCTAGTTTTGTTCTGGAAGCTACTGAGACATAAGAAAAGAACAATGCTTTTGGAGGCCCAAAAAGGGATTTTTGTCCTTTTTCCCACTGTTGATCACCCTATGGAAGTTTCCAAGGAGAATAAAAATAATCTAATAATTTTATGGGAGAGATATAAATTTTTCTGAGGAATTTTAGGAAGATTCTATGCATAAAATTTTGTCGCGAACAAGTTATGAAAAATTGGGTCTTTTGGGCAAGGTATTGGGAAATGCATGTTCTAAAAAAATCTAGTTGATGTAGGGGCATATTCAAATGACACCAAAAAATGCAATTTCCATGGTTATAAGGTCAATGAGGTAAAATTGGGCATGTGGAATCATGAGGAAGAGAGTCTTAGGGGTTGAGAGTTTGAAATTTTCAAATTGTCCATTTTTCCATCCTAAATGGAAATTCAAATTTTAATGTATGTAATGAGTTAAATATGGACTTTTCAAAGAGGATTGGTTTTCTAAGTAATGTTTTAGAGGTTTTAGGGTCATAAAATTTCAATAATAATATCTCATCTTGTTGTATGGTCTTAGGTGGCATGAGAAGAGTTTACAAATGTATAGAAGAAGTTCAAGAGTCACAAAATAATAGTCAGGAATCTTAGAATAGGAGTTATATTTTCTAGAAGAAGATACATGCGTGAAAATTCTAAGTAGGAAGAGAAGAATTCAGTTTTTTTATGGATTCCTCAGGTGGAGGATGAAGAGGTACTTTAGACAAGGAGTTTTCCTCATGGACATAAGAAGGAAAGCATGTAGAGGTATGCATTTTGTAAGTAAATTCCATATGAAATAATGAATACTTTGTTTTTAGATTTGATTCTTACTTGAGCAGGGTGTTTTCTGAATTAGGAGAAATAAATTAGGTGTTTCCTTTAAAATTCATAAGATTTTCAATCATATGGTTATTAATGAGATCTTGGATGTGTGTGAAAACCATACGAAATTGTGACTGTGTATACAAGTGGATGATCTGTCCCGAACCAGTTAGCATAAATTTAACTTTTTAACTCCAAATGTCTTGAAATTTGGACTACAAGATGATAAAAACCTTTTTCAGATGGGTTTTCAACAGTTTTTCTTGATGATTAACAATTTTTGAATTATGAAGTGTTTTCTCAGGTATACTAAGAGTGCATGCAAATTGTTTAACACAATGTCTATCTAGAAAAATTAATGTATCTCTCACGTTTTGAAGATTTAGCCTATGAAATTTGGAAGACAGAATGTTGTTATGATTGTTCAAGTGGATTTTGAAGGGTTTTTTGATTTGAAAGTTGTACAAGGATTTATTGAAGACAAAACATCTCTAAGTTTGGTAAGAAACCATGGTGTGATATAGCTCATATTTACAAGTTTAAGCCATTCTAGTGTTGTGCATATGATCCTAATTTTCAGAGAGAGGGTGGTGTTGTTATAGGAAACCTATTTTACTAGTTTGAATGTATGCGTGTTAATATTCTCTTTGCATCACTAGTCACCTTGTATGAAAGGTTTCAGGAGCCTCGTGAAGTGTTGTAATCTCATATCCCAGAAATCGGAAATCTAACATATCCCACTTCATGGGTGTAATGATGAAGGAAAGATTATGGGAACATTAAAATATGAAAAAATGTCTGACAGTGTAGCTCAAGAATCCTCTTGTAAAGTGAAACTTTATTGAAAGGTTCCAGACACGCTAGGAAGAGTTTGAAGCCTAAAAAATTCTCAACTTAGGGTATTTTTAATGATCTTGATGATCCATAGGATGATTTCGTCTGTGGTGGTTGCAAACTCTTGTTTCCCCTCAGCTCACCGGCTTACAACTTGAGGAAAAATTGAAGGTATGGGTAGAAATTATTGAAGAATTAATTTTCAAGGATTTTAAATAGTCTCATTGGATTAATTGTTGTGTTTCCATAAAGATTCATATATTTTCTGGAAAAAATTCATTAATGTTTTTACTCCAAGGTGAAGGAAACATTCCGAGAGGTAAGTTTCAAGTGTGAATCATGCTCGGATGCAACCATGTGCACTTGGGAGAGGATTTTTTGTCCTATTGTAACCTTGGGTGGACTTCTAAGGTGCAATTGCACCTAAAATAAGCATCCCACTCTCATTGTTCCATTTCATAACATCTAAACATATGGTGGACGCTAAAAAGTACATGTGAAGGCATGAATAAGAGTTTTAAGTTATGGTGTCACATTTTCTCTCTCCTTGGGCACTTGGATGGGATTTTTGTTTCTCCTTTCACCCTTGGGATCTAATTTGTGGTGAAATTTCACCCCAAAAGAGCTCCAATGCTTGGATTTACCCATTTCCCCCATGTGCATGCATGTCAAATAAGCTAAAAACATGAAAAAAGGGTGTTGTGAGGGATGTGCATAATTCCATTTCCCATGCTCACCACAACTCATAACATTCAAACACAACTTAAAAAAACATAAATTTATTTCCTTGGCAGCCATTACAGAATATTTCAAATTTGTTTGAGTTTCATAACACTCAAACACAAAAAAATCCTCCCATGCCCTAAACAACCAAATCTAGTTTTGCTCATAACTCATGTTTTCAAACTCCGTTTGCCACCAAATTTTAACCATGGATTCCTTTTGATGACACATTTATGAAGAGTGTTTACATTCCCCCCCACTGATGCACTCATTTTTTTTACATACATTTGAAGTTTTAGGCCAAAAATCACCTTTTCTCATATCTACAAAAACCTAGCGATTGGAATCTCTCAAAAATTAGAGAAAAATCTTGAAATGAAAAATGGAAAATTCTACAATTGGTTTCATACTAATCCGAAATATAGATGACCAATTTCTTTTTTTAGTAATTCTCTACCACATATCTTACTAAAAATAGTAATTCCAAGGAAAATATGGTTTCCGGTATGCCAAACCATTCCTTTAAGTGCAAAACACTCAAAATTGGCAAATTGACAAGATTGGCAAAATTTCTAAGAATGAACACCCATATGTGACTTGTTAAAAATAGTAAATGATCAATATGAACTCAATATGGTCACATATTTTCCTCATCTTCATGTCTTTCTAATTCAAAATTTCATAGAGTTCAAATCTTTAATTTGCAAACAAATCCCCACCTTCCCAGATACGATGAGCATAAAATGTTTCAGAGTCAAAATGTCAATTTTAGAAGCATTTGAAAACCTCCACCTATCACTAAGTGGTGACCATATCTTTGAAGTTATCCTCATGGGAATGGTAAGGAAAAATTCATGCTTGCAAATGGGTGTAAGATGAATTGTGACTCAAGCGGAAGGGAAGTCCTCTCATTTCCCATTTTTGGTCATCAATGTTCTCGGGGTGACATAATCATGGATCATGGTTGCATTGTGTGGACACTTGATTCAAGTTCTCATCATATGAAATAGGTCAAGAAAAGGTAGTGTCTCATGGATTTTAAATATTGTTTCAAGTGGATGATGGCATTCTTCATTGGTCTTAGTGGTCCATTCATCAAGTGCTTCTCACTTCTCTCAGTGTACCTAATGGGATACAATGGTTGATCATTCAAGAGGAGGTTTATCATTGTACAGAAGAGTTAAAGGATCAATTGTTCTTCACTCCATTAGAGCATCATTGGAGAGGTCATTAGGATCAGGAGTGGATATTTTTCAAGAGTTTGATCATTCAAGAGGAGGTTTCTCATGGTGCAGAAGAGTTAAAGGATCAATAATTTGTCACTCCTGTTATCCATATTTTTCCCCCGGGAAAAATATTGGATTAGAACGACCTCGTACTAAAAGAACCTGAGAAATCACATCTGGTTCCTACAAACAGATTGCATAGGGACTCTATAATGGAAGTGACGGGGCCTACGAAGGTCAAACAACCCTGTATAGGAGAAATCTAGAAGATGGCTCTGTCGAGTGGATCCGGGCCTTATATCCATTCTACAGGTTTCATGTAGGCTCGGAAATATAACAGCAGGGTCAAAGGGCTCGAGGAGCAGTGTTAAAGAATTCAGGGAAATTGAGGGAAGAAACGGAAAAGGTCTAAAGTTTTCGGGTTCAAAATAGTTCAGAACAAGTCCAGAAATCGGCTAAGTATGGATGAGGCAGCAGGGAAGGCCATGTGTCGGAATGATGCTTCTCTAAATTTGAATCCAAGAAAGGAAGTTCAAACGAGCACCAGGCTTCCACACGTCTAGAGCCCCAAAAGTTGTTGAAAATTCTTTGACTAGACAGGAAGGTGTCAGGTGTCGACTCGACGAAAATCGAAGATGAGAGCCCAAGGTGGAGACTCAAACTCGCACCAGCCCTCCACGTAGTAGATGGTTAACAGAGGTAAAAAGGGCAGGCCTCAAAAAGGGCTAAGTACAGAAGGACTAGTGGAGAGTTCCAAGTGTCCAAGCGGTGCATCTCCAAGGGTAAAGCCTAAAGTGGAAGCTCAAATGAGTGCTAGTTCACCACGTATCCCAAGGCCCAAAAATACATGAAGGAGATCGTTAAAAATTCCAAAATCTTGTGGAGGCTTTCAAGTGTCAACTCGACGCTCCTTTGAGGGGAAAATCTTGATTGGTTGTTTTAGCGAGCACAGAGCCTCCATGCATCCAGTCTCTTCGAAGGGGACAGAGTCGGGTTGAATAGTAAATGCATAGTAGTAGGCCAATGGAGAGTGCTAAGTGTCCAAATGATGCTAACTCAAGGGTTGAATAGAGAGAGGATTCTCAAATGAGCGTCAGACCACCTCGTGTCCCCAATCAAGGAATAGGGCCCCACCTAGAAAATAACTTAGCTAAGAAATAAATAAATTGAGTAAGTCGGTGGAGGAAGCCACATGTTAGTCCTGCGCCATTCTAGGAGTAAAATAAAGAGGCCACCCTCAAACTCACACTAGCCCTCCACATGTCCCATATTAAAAAGGGGGCCCCGTTTTTCAAACTAGTTTTCCCGCCCTTTTTTACGGATCTGATACAAACTTCTAAGGGGCATATCTTTCGACTCAGGGCTCGAAATATTGCAAATCTGACACCGTTGGAAAGATCTTGGCCTTACCCATGCCATGGAGATCTGAAACTTTAAGTTTGGGGAGGTTAGGTAAATAAAAATGGAGAAAACATCCTCAGATCCATTAATGTGGGATATATCTACCTCAACCACCAAATCGGATTTAATCTACCCCGCCATTTCCTCCTTCTTTGAGGCACCGAACCAGAGATTGATACAGTCAAGATGGATTTGGGGCAGATTTTGTAAGAGGCATTAATGGTAGTGGTTAAGCCTTGACCTACTTTTCCCACTTCTCTCTCTTTCTTCTCTCTGATTGAATCTATAAATGTAGGGTCGAGACTCATTGTAAAGGGTTGGACATTCTTCTATTTTGCAAACTTCCCTCTTCCCTTTGGCAAGTGAATTCATGGAGTTTCAGACCTCCCATATAGACTGGTGAGAGTAATAATACATGTTTTTTGGGTGATCTTCACCCCTTTCTATGTTAATTGTTGTCTTCTAATCCTTCATTACAACTTTGGTTATTTGTGCATGTTTTTGTGTTTCATTCTTCTGGTTTGTGTCTACCAGTAAAATGATTGTTCATCACTCCTTTGGTGTATCCCCTGGTAGCTGAAGTTTTATTTGCTTTGCATTTCCCCTTTAACTCTGTCTCCTTGGCAAATTAGAGTAGGATTTAGGATAGATCCTCTACGATTTCATGCATACACCTAAACAGAGGAGTAGGAACCATCCTTAATCTAGAGAGTTTTTTCCACTTGTGAAGTCTCGCACTTTGGGGAAAAACTCAATGTTATGTGAATCACACCAAATGAATCTACCTTAGAAAAGTAGATCTGACAACTCATTTGGGGGTGCTCTGATTTTGCACTAACAACTCCATTAGAGCATCATTGCAGAGGTCATCACGATCAGGAGTGGATATTTTTCACGGTCAGAGCTTCTTCATCCTTCTTCATTCAATATTGTAGCTTCATCTCTCTCTCTCTCTTCTCTCCTCTTTTTATTCTCTCATTCTATCTCTTTAGAATTCTATTTCTTTGTTGCGAAGAAAGTTTGTAAAAAGTGACTTAAGTCACTTAAATTTATTTTTCTTCGTTGAGGATTGCACTTTAATTTGAAAAGTCACATGATGACAGTAAATATTCTTATTGTAATGATATAAATTGTAATACCTTCTCTAATCCAATGGGTTACAATTGTTGATTGAATGTATGTTGTTGAGATTACCACTAGTACATGTTGAGATTACCACTACTACATCAAACAATAAAATCCAAAATTATTTTATTCCCCTTCCTATGTTGCTCTACTCTCTCTCTATTTTCCAACTTTGTGAGCATGATAATCTTGTAAAACAAAGATAGGTTTTTGTACCTTTGATAAATGAACCAATGGAATTTTGTGTCTATGATTATTTATGTCTTATCTTTGTTTACACTGTTGTTTTCTTCTAATTGAATGTGAACCTACTATAGTTATTGTCTCTAATAATCTAATAGTGCTTACTCACAACATTAATCCTCTCTCCTTATTTCTCCTACTCCTCTTTACCTCCCTTCACTATAATTTCCTCCCTTTTACTTTGTACAAGAACTTTTCAATAGGTTCAGTGAAGTGTTCCTATTTGATCCCTAGCCTATTGGCAACCCCACATATTTAGATAGTTTTACATTCAATAATGGGAGCTTCCTCGTTCACAAGAAGGAGGGGCTTAGCCCCCTGATTGTTGGTTGAAACCCATAATTTGTACACGATAAATTATTTCACCAATAATTCAAATTATTGATAACATGTCTAGGCTCAATTGTTGTGATTTATACTACATTACATTCAACTTTAAGACTCTTTTCTAGTGGGATTGGCTATGTTTATGCACAATGGCTAATGGAATTATTTGATGGAGAGGAATGTTGATACCAGATCAACCCTGGTATAGTATAATGGTCGATGGCTGTAGTCTGTTAGGGGGAAGAAGGAGGTCCATAGAAGTTGATGTTTCCAGGGGAAGATAAATGAATGAAGGAACAACCCAAGGAAAACCTACAATGGTTTATGTTGGAAAAGAATATCCTTATATGATAAATGATGAATAATGAACCAGATTAATTTTAGAAGATAGAACATTTTTCCTGAAATCTGAATGGGATCGTTCGTGCATGGATGCACTGAGGAGATGGTGTAAGGATTTGGTGAGAAAGTGATGAAAAAAATTTCATGTAGTAGGTTTCTACATAGGGGCCAATGGCATAAGGTCAGAATGATCAAAATTCAAAAAAAAATTATCATGCATTAGGGTTCCACATAGGGGTTGATGGCATAGAAAAATCTAGAAAAATTAAGAATTGGAGTGAATCTAACTTATCTTAGGGTAGAGTGAGATTCATGTTAGGTTCACTAGAGTGTATGATGGGAAATATATAGGTTCCCAAATGGGTTCTCAAATATGGGGATTGAATCTAATACTTGAAAAATGATGTAGTCACAAAGGTGCTCAAGGAGCGCTAGTTTTGTAATTCTAAAGGATGGTGACTCTAACTCTATGATAGCTATAATTTTTTTTAGGTCTATATCTAAGATAAATATAGGTATCATACTAGGATTTAGAATAATATTAATCAATGGATGGATAAATCCAAGAGGCGTAATCTAATAAGACTGCAATATATCAAATCAAATATACATCTACTCTAGTATATAGCAACGGATGAGCAACATATAACATACATGCGGAAGATAAAATTTTAAAAAGAGTTAGAAATACTTACCTCTAGTGTATGTGTGTGAGAATTGATTCATAATACTCCCCATAGATAATAACATCAGGAGATAATCATTATAATTGGAGAAGGGGAAATATCAAAAATAAGATTTCCTATCCTAACTCACTATGGTGATTCAAATTCACAAAGGAAATCTCCAAAACTCCAAGTCCAACAAGTAGTTGCAAAATAGTGAAAACATATGTGAGCTATAAGTGCCTTCATGTATAGAAAAATTTATTGTTTGGTAGTGATTTATCAAAATTAATATAAAGTAGAAATACCTGATGCATCACCCATGGGAGATCACATTAGCTATGGAGAATCCAAAACCAAAACCATTAGCTATGGATAATCCAAAATTGACACATGTCAGCCTTGTGGGGAACCCTAAGTTCAAAAGGTGAAGAACATGGGATATGGAGGCCATAAGGTAAGTAGGTAAATGATTTAGGCACACCTTGACCAACAGTAAGGGTAATATCATGCAAAAAGCATAAAAAAGTAGAGATTATGAGATAAGTGGACATGATGGGCATAATTTGTGAACAAAGGGGAAAATGAGGTAAAGATAGGGTGACTATGGCATAATATAGGTATCTCTCAAATGGTTTTCTCTATCCAATGTGACCAATTATGATCACACCCCCAACCCTAATAGGCCCCTTGTGTCACATGTTTAGGAGAAAGATGCATTAGTATTACATGCACAAAGGAAATATTTTGAAAGGATAAAAATGAGGTGTATTCAAGTTACATATGGTGGTAGATATCCCTTCATGTTTGAAAATTGGATAAGAATTTATAAAACATTTTTTCCTTATGATAATATGTTATCTTCGTATCCATATGCAATAGGTGTACAAATTATCTGCCACAACTTTCACAAGCCTCCCTTGTGAAGGCTGACTATGAAAAAACCTATGTGGAATAACTAGATAATACTTACCTATTTTCAAACCATAACACTGAGACCTAATATATTAGTTAGTATTGCTCCTATTTTTACTAGGTGAAGTGATACATGTTAACAGAGTCATCAAAACATCATATGATCAATCCTCGCCATAGATTAAAGAACTAATGTAAACCAAATAAAGAGTTATTGGGATCTCCTCTTCTAGTGGTTTGGTACTAAAAATCATGGCTATCATGGACCCCTCTTTTAAATTATATTATACCCCTTAAATCCTTATTTTGATCATTTTTGAAAGGATCTTGTTGGATAAGTTACGCTTACCTCACAATTGGTGACACTATTTTTAAAATAGTTTTATTTTTTAATTTAAATTTCAAATTTAGAGGTGGTAAAATTTTGAAATAAATAAATGAATGAAGGATACTTAGTGAAATGGAGATATTTTTAATTGTATATTTTAGTCTATTTAGAGAAGAAAGACAAATAAAGCCATTAAAATCTATAGATAGATCATTCTAATTTTTTTATTTTTTTTTATGTTTTCTAAAAAGATATAGAATCAATTCTAATTAAGCATGAATTCATAGAAATCTTGTAAAGGTTTACAATTCATGAATAAAGAATTATGGTTTTTCAAATTTTATGTTAAGTGTTTTGAATGTTTTTTATACTAGTTTATAGAAATTGTTCTTTACTAAACAATTAGAAGTGGGTTTGTTTAAAACCTTCATTTGGTATCATTGTAATTGGTTGTATAATATTTTTTGAGTTTTACGTTTCATTTTATATCTCTCTATCAATTAATCATGTCAAATAATAACCCTCTTCCAATTTAAATTTTATAGGAATTGACTATTATTAGTGGAGCATCAAGATGATGAATCTTCTGACATGAAAATACATATGCCCAAGATTATAGAAATGAGTTATAAATATTTATCTAACTGAGCCATTGTTCTAGTAATTGATATACAAGTAAAGAAAGAAGCTGAGAAGAATAACTCTCAAGCTTTGAAAATTCATATTCAAACAACTCTAGATGAGATCTTATGTCCAAGAATTACAAGTGCAAAGTCAAAAAATGATGCCTAAAAGACTATAAAACAAGATTACTGAGGTAGTGATCAGTTCAAAATGGTTTAACTACAGACATTTAAGAGATAATTTGACAATGCAAGAAGCTAAATGCATGAGTGAATATTGCATATGAGTAAAGGATGTGGTCAATAATATGGCTAGTCTTGGATAAAATTTGGACAAAGAGGTTGTTGTGAAAAAGGTGTTAAGAAATTTAACACCAATGTGAAACCATTTTTCCATCATCATTGAAGAAAGTAAATATTTGACTACACATGATTTTGATCATTTAGTTGGACCTCTTATGTATCATGAATAAATACTAAGAGACATTGTAGAAGAAAGTGATGAGAAGAATTTTGCTTCAAATTTGACAATAAAAAAAGAATGAAAGTGCCAATAATAATTTAAAACATAAATTCAAACAAGGAAGAAGAAAAAATAAAAATTATTCAAGAGGAAACAAAAAGGTGTTTCACTTGAGATATGAAGAGGAAGAGAAAAACTTTATACAAGACATATCCAATTTTATTACTGTAAAAGGTATTGTCACTAGGAAAGATAATGTATATTTAAATTTGGTATTGAAGGTAGAAGTTCTAGTTAGGCCAATGAGCTTAAAATAGACCTAAATAAGTTTAGTACCTAGATTCAAGGTGTTCAATGACATGTCAAGTAATAATAAGCCAATTTTTAGAAACAATGAAAGTTTCAAGACCAAGATCAAACTTGGTGATGAAAAATATTTGGAGGCTTTAGGAAAAGGAACTAGGAAGGTGAACACTAAAGAAGGATATAATTGTGTTATGATATTTATTATAATCCAAATTTAAAACAAAATTTCTTAAGTGTTGGACAGTTATGTGAAAAGAATGATAAAGTTGTGTTTGATGATAATTAATGCACAATCTATGACAAGAATCAAGGAAATAGAGTTGTTACAATTTTTCCAATTACCAAGAATAGGTTGTTCCCCATTGAAATTTGGATAACATTAAAAAATTAGTTTCCAACATATCAATTGATAATAAAATTTGGTTGTGGCATCCTAGGTATGGACACTTGAAATTTCAAAGTTTAAAGTTACTAACATAACAATAATCGGTTTATGGTTTCCCAAAGGTTGAAGAGCTTTAGGAGGTTTGTGAAGGGTGTGCTAAAGGAAAAATTACAAGAGAAAAGATTCTAAAAGATATTGTATAGAGGGCTCACTAGTTGCTTTAGCTAGTTCAGTCTCATATTTGTGTTCCTATACAACGAAAAATCTTAGGTAAGTCATCATATTTCATTATAGTTATTGATTATTATTCAAAAACGTGGTGGGTTTTTATTTGAAGCAAAAAAATGAACCATTTTATAAATTTAAGAGGCTTAAATTCCTCGCAGACAATGAAAGTAGTTATAAAATAAAGTGCTTAAGGATTGACGGTGGAGGTGAATTTTGTTCAAAATGTTTTATGAATTATTATGATATGAATAGTATCAAAAGATAACTCACAATTACTTATACACACCTCAACAAAATTATGTATCTGAAGGAAGAATTGTTTTATGGTTGAAATGGCAAGGAACGTGTTACAAACAATGGGATTAAACAACTCTTTTTGGAGTGATGTAGTTTTTTATAACAATATATATTCTTATTTTTTGTCCTACTAGTGCACTTGACAAGATGACTCCATATGAAGCATGGTAATAAAAAATCCAAATGTCAACCATTTCATTTTTTTGGTTATTTAGCCTATGTTCATGTAGATGATTAGAAAATAAAGAAGATAGATCTTAAGAGTATGTCTTGTACTTTTGTTGAGTACATTGCAAAAAGAAAATCTTATAGAATTTTTAATCCTCTCATTAATATTATCATTGTGTGAAGAGATGCAATTTTTTATGAAGAGGGAAAATATGGTAATCCAAAATACCGTGTACAAAAGTCTAAATTTGTTGTTAATAGTGGTATTATTGATGATAGTTCTACTGAGCATCTTGGTAGTATTCCAGTTCTAAGTAGTAAAAATCCTCCAATAAAACCCTCATCTAGTTTATTTATTTCAAGTACAATTCCATATTCTTCAAATAAGATAAGATTCATCTCCTTCATGATGATTCCAACAAAATATACTCAAAATGTCGAAAAAATTAAATCTATAATTGTATCATCCAAAAATTCTATTTACATGATGAATTGCGAAAGGAATTTGAAACCTTTGAAGATAAAAAAATCCTAAGTGAAATTTATTTGAGGAGTAACCATGTTACAAGAAGTCAAACATGTGAAGAAAAACAAAGAGGTGAGGTAGTAAATTTTAATTTATTTTGACAAGGTAATTTTTAACTATCATTTTTTGAAGGTGCATATACTAATGATGTTTGGGTAAAAGTAATGCAAGAATAAATGGATTCCATTCATAGGAATGATACTTGGGAGATTACAAAATGTCCACATAAAAATGAGTGTACTGGTACTAAACGAATTATCTACAATAGTGATGGTAGTGTTGAAAGACACAAGGCATGTTTAGTTGCAAAATACTTCACACAAAGATATTGTTGGTGTAGATATATATTTTCCTTGTATTTATTTATTACTTGGAATATTTCCTACACATATAGTGACTCGTCTTGTTTAGTTGTTTGTTATGTCATAGTATTCACTTGACATATCATAGACTGTCATAGTGTGCCATAAGAGTTAAATTTGACTAGTTATTCCAGTAATGTAACTCTCCTCCCTATTCTTGGACTCTTGACCACTATTCTCATGGAAAAGTTACTTATCGTTCTCCTATTTTTACACACCATTTTATCTATTGAGTTTTATGTGATTTAACATCATTCTTATGTTTGTGATATTATTTTAATATTGCATTTCTTGTTGGATTTTATTGTAATTTGTGCAACTACTTGTGTAATCATTATTTATGAGAGATCATGATGGGAAATTTGATATGGTATGAAAGTGATGCTAGTAAAACACTTGTCCATTTTTGTTAGTTGTGGTATTATTCCTGTTTTTTTAATGTAACAAGGTTATGTGTAATTTTTGTTAATTTCATATTGTGTGTTTACAAAATTTCTTGGGGTTTACAAAACAATTCTCAAAAAGAAAAAAATTGGGGTTACTCTATGGAATTTTCCTTATGTGTGGTGTATTGGTTACAGAACCTTGTATATATCATTCTTAACATGGCTTGGTTTTCATTTGTGTTAGCTTGGGGTTAATTATTTGGGGAGCTCAATCTTCATAGTCCAGCCCTCCTGACTCAATCAACAACTAACTCGGAACATAATCAACCCAACACTCATTTTACCTCTATCTTGGCTCGATCTCTCTTATATATTGGTTCAGGTATATGCCTATCCAACTTGATCCAAGTCGCTCAGTTCTGGTAGCTCATGGATCCATCTCAACCTTAACTCTTGCATGATGAATCATTGTATTTGTCCTTATTTCTAACACCCCATCTCTACTCGACCCAATCTCAGCTCTCTCTATAGCAGCTTGTGTAACTTTGACATATCGTATTGTTTGTCCCTAGACTCAGCCCTGTCCCAACTCGGCTCAACCCATGCACTATGAAACCTGAATCAACCTCACTCCAATTCATGCACTTCTTAGGCACCTCATCTTGACCCCTGAATAGTGCATATATGGCCCATATGGACTACTTCTCAAGCTCGACCTTGTTGTGAACTCACTTGTTACCAGTGAACTCGGTCCGCTCACCAACTCTTTCATTTCACATTGAAAGCAACTAACTTGGTCTTCACACCCTGCCCCCAAATTGGTCCACCATTGACCACCATTCCAAAAAATTATCGCCTAATACAAAACAAGGAAATTTCATTGTTTTAGTGTTCATCTTATGTTTTTTATAAGGCTTAAAAAGGGATTTGTTGGTTTTTTGGTGCAAGTTAGGAAGTAGGTTACTTGGCTAAAGTGCCTTGAATTGTAAGTAAGAGGTATCAAGTTTAAACCTCTTTGTCATCTTTTTTCTAAGAACACCTAGTATGGTGTATTGAAATTGAAAGTGTAATTTCATTAAATAACTTATGGAAAAAAACACAAATATTCATAAATTTTTCCTGACTACTCAAAATTGAAAGCCATTTTTTGTAAAGTGGTCATTTTTGCCACGATTTTATTGAACCTATTTATATTGCAAAAACACACTAAATTTATAAAGTGCCAAATATGAGTGGGTACAATCATAATTTTATGGGGCTATGATACATTGTTTCCTTATGTATTCCATTTTTCGTTTTATTTTATGCATTTTCTTTTCTGCTTAAAAATAGAAATAAGTTATGTAACTTCACTCACACCCTTTAAATATCATGAATGGAAGTATATAATTCAACTCATTGTGAGGGGTAAGGGACTACATTGAATAATAATGGGACTTGAAATTGAACATATTCCTACTGTAAAGAAAGGGAAATGGTACAACCAGTGTGATGAATCTTTCAAGTTTTTGTGTCTATCTGTATCCCCAGATCTCCTCTTTGACATTGAATATGCCACAAAAATCCTCACGAATTTTGTACCATATTGGAATCATTCTTTGGGAAAAAAGATAAGATGAGCAGGCATGAACTAGAAAATAAGCTTATTAATCTGATCCCTAACAGTTTTGATACACTTCAATACTTACTCACAAAGTTAACATTAGTGAGATTACAGTTGAAGGAATGTGGAATTGAAAAAAAGGACTCACAACTTATCCTTTCTATTATTTTAAAAATTAGTCTAGATTACTTAGGGTTCATCTTCATTTTCCATGCCACTAAGGATGCACTTAGAACAACATGGAAAATGCCCTCTTTTGATGTGTTTGTTGGTCAGTTGAATACGGAACAAGATAAGACAATATAGTTTGGCACATTGAAGTCTTAAAAATCACATGCCTTGATTACTAGGGAATGAGAAAACTTAGGCTTCTAACAAAAAGAAAAAAAGGTAAAAGAAGAAGGATCAAGAGGAAGAAAATGGATCATAAACCTCCCGCCCCCAAAACAAACACTCAACCCTCCTCCTCTGAAGCTAAGCCTAAGAAATAAAATATTAAGTGGTCCTATTGAGAGAAACTTCGGCATGATGAACAAAAGTTTATGAAGAATAATATTGGTCACCTTAATCATAATTTAGAGAAGAAGAACATGGGGTTCTCGAATCTATCAAATTGAATTCATCAAACCAAGAAACTTATAAGGTAAAAGAAAAAACAAAGAGAAGTAGGGGTAAGTATTTAGCTATAGTATTTTCTCCATATCCATCATTGGTCATTAAATTTGGTGCTTCTTACCACACATGTTATTCAAAGGTTCACTTTTCTTCTATAGAACCATGTATCATGTCCTCTATCACACTGGGTGATGACAACTTTGTAGCAGTTGTAGGGAGTGGATTAGTTGAAGTAAATGATGGACCATTAAACAATGTTCTAAGTGTTCCAACACATTCCATTAATATTCTATCAGTGTACCAGATCATTCACATAAGGAAGGGCATGAGATTTGAATTCAACACATATTTAGTTATCATCAAAGAGATAAATAGTGATGCTATAATTACAGAGGTAAGGGCATATAACCCGACACATTTATGTACATTCTCTCATTTTTCTCCCAACACTTCTATGACTATATTGTTGACTTGCATAGATGGGATTAGAAATCTATGGCATGAGTTATTTGGACACCTTAACTATCACTATTTGGAACGATTGAGAAAAATGATATGGTCAAACGATTTCCTATAGTTATGTTTTCTTAAGGTCTTCGTGAAGGATTGACCCTTGGAAAGCATCCAAAAGATAAATTTGGAAATTTAAGGCTTGGAGATTTACACAGGTATTGTGTGGGTACATAATGATGTCTCAAGGACATTTACCAAACCTTCCTTCAATAGGGCACAATACATTCTTACCTTCATTGATGATTTCTTGTGATACACTTGGATCTACTTCCTTCTTCAGAAGTTAGATGTTTATGAATTTTATCATGACCTCAAGGATCTTGTAGAGAAATAGTTAGGGAAATTCATCAAGATTCTATAGATAGATAATGTTGTTGAATATGTCAATAAAATTTTTGAGTATTTCTACACCATAAAAGGGATTGATCTACAACAAATTATTACCTATAATCCTTCACATAATGGAGTTACATAATGGAATAACATGTTATTGAAAGAGATGGTTGATGGTATGCTTCACTATAGATATCTAGCACCCACAATACTTGGAAAAAGCTATTAACTATGTGAATTACATCTAGAATTGTGTCCCTCACAAAGCTTGTAAAGGATTCATTCCTTTTGAAGCTTGGCATGGTTAGAAACCATTAGTTAAGAACTTAATATTCTTTAGATCTCTAACTATGGGTCGCATCCCTAAAAATAAATGTAAGTATATGGAACTTCATAGTTGATCGTGCTTCTTTGTGGGATACCAATATGGTGTTAAGGGATATATGCTTCTTCATCCAACCAAACATGAGTTGTTCATTGAGATGAGTGTTAAATTTTATAAAGGATTGCTGAATTTAACACTTGACACTTCACCTCCATTAGCTTCACTTGTATTTTCTGACGATGACTATGACAGTTTTGATGAACTTGTGAACATTCCTAAGAAGGTTCCTAGGAATATCTATACTACTAGGACTCTTCTTCTTCCATTTTAGACAGTGAGAGTAGTGATGGATCATTTATTTCATCCACATTTGTCCATGGATTAGAAGATGAAGATTTTATTCACGACTATTGAGCCTGAAAAATGACTAATTCCTAAAGCAAAGGATGAGCGCACGTGGAAGGTACTATGGAGAAAAGCACGTGGGTGAAGGTTCACAAGGAGAGGTAGGTTGGCACGCAAGAGTAGGAAAAGGGTTTAAGGGTTTCAGGACTTAGCCACATTTTAGTTAAAGGGTATCACATGCAAAACACATGAGGTTGTGGATAAGTGTAATGATGAAAAGGTTGTTACATGGAGACTTAAGGCTCAAAAAATACTATTCTAGGGTATCTTTATGGTTACAGGTTGGAAAGTGGAGGTTTTTATGGCTAGCTAGCACATACATGGCTTAGGAACTTGAGTAGAACAAAATATGATGTCATTTGACATGCAGGCAAGCTTCCATCCTATTTAAGGAAGCATTTGGATCTAGACAAGGGTATTTTGATTCTGACTATGGATAATGCATATAGAGTTAAAGGGTAGAGGGTGCATGTAGAGGCCAAGTGTGTATATAATGGAGGATTCATGGTGATAAATATGTAATGGCTATAGGGGGTAATATAGGGTTTCTAGTTATAGGGTGCTATTATCTTGATCTATTCGGTCTATTATGACCCTTTTGATGTAGTATGGCTACTATAAGCATTGATTTTCAATATACATAACTAGTTATTCTTTATATTTGTGTTTATGGGTTCAAACCCTAGTGTTCACTTTGCTCATGGTTCATATCTGGTTCCTTTGTATTGTTATAATGCGTATGTTCTTTTCACGATGCATCTATGCTTAAATCTAGTAACTTTACTTATGTTTGTATTTATGTTTCTGTAAACATTCCTCCATTAATGGCAAAGCATTCTTATGAAGGTCACATAAAGGAGGGGATCGGCACCCACACGAACCTTAGGTGAGTGCCCAACTGATGGGTGATAGGTCAGCACACTTGGAATTTTAAGGGAGAAGGTAAACGAGGCTACATCTTGGTTCAGTTACCGTGACCTCTTTTGAATTTGTTTTGAGAATGGTGTGTGATGACATAACGCTTGACCTTGGATAGCGTCGAGACTTGTCTTAAAAGCATGAAGGATGATTTTTCTTAATGATTTAACACTTGAGCTGAGTTTTATGCACATAGATGGGTAGAGGAGAACCTATATCATGAGCTCTATGAGACATTATTTTGTTATTTTCTAGTAGAGTTGTATGAATGGCTATAAACATATGCATCAATGAAGAGATGGTATTATAGACCTCATGTTTGGACCTAAGATGAGTATCAGAGGCTGCATGATGTTGATATGACCTAGAATCATGTTGTTGATCACTAGTGAAGAGGTGTGTTGACCAAATATACCTTGGAATATGTGATTTCTAAGTATTCTTTCCCAGAGATTGCTGAGTTTGAGTTCTTATGGGTATAGACACTAAATTTGGGTCACACTCCCCTTGGCCCCTTTTAATCAATTAACGTAACATGTTCACCTAACCATGACCCCTTATCCCCGCATTCCTATTAATTTAATTACTTACAATTGAATTAATGTTCATCCTCACATTATTAATTAATTTAATTACTTTAATTAAGTTAATTCACACATCAGCTAGACACCTCACCATAGATTTATTCCTAGCCTATTAATTAACTAAGACTAGGTACTTACTTATCCCAACCAACTGGGACTTAGTCTAACCCTAAAATTAAAGTCCTATTCCTTCTCCAACAACACTCCCACTTATCTAAGTGCCAACCCTCACTTAATACCTAGACTGGCAATCAAAATCATGCAAAAAATAGTAAAGATCTGCCTATTTTTGGTAAGCCTAGACTTACCCACCTTAACTAATGACATTTATCCCTCGACCGGCATTGTTCACCTAACCACCATTGGCTACTTTATATACAACTTTGCAACCTTTTACATAGGTTGGTCATTTTCTGTTTGGAGATAACTATTGCATTTAATCACAAATCCAAATCCTCTTAACATCCAAATGACACAAAATATTTAACCACATGCCCAAGCAAGCATCTGGATCTCCTTCCAAAGCATTAGAATACTCATGGGAACATTACGAGAGTACTGCCATGACAATGAATCTAGAATATCTTCATAGATTAACTACCCTCCACCTTCACCTACCAGATTTGTAAATACAAGTAAGTATACGTGATTTCAATCTTATTGTGCTTGCTTAAAGTATAGATTCCTTACATCTTTCATTATACTTTATTTTTCTATGTATTCTTTTATCTCCACCTCCTCACCAATCTACCAACCCAACCACCTATAGCCTTTTTTCCTTATGTGAATTCCCCCTCTGTTTCCCTGAAGTCTTTTTAGTAATATCACAAACCTAACCACACCCTTCTCACACTATGTTACATCATAGAGAATCCTGAAACCCACTTTTATCCAATTATTGTCAATTTCCCCTACTGATGTCGGTTCCCTGGCCGTCGTCAGTTTCACCTCCATACCGACATCGGTCACCTAACCGATATCAGTCTCTTTGTCATTTCATTCCTTTTAACCGGCAAGCTTCTCAATCAACCAAAACTAACCCAGACCTCATCTGATCAAGACCAAACCCCTGACAGGTCTACAAAACCCAGAAGAACCTACCAAACCTCTAGATCTAATCATAACCTTTCTTATTAGATTAGATTATCTTATTGTGTTTGCACAAGATACCTAAATCATATAACTATAGTAGTATTTCCTTACTTCATGATATTTTCATTAAATTGTATTTAAAAGTGGATTGACAACCTTCTAGGAAGCACCTCGCTTCCTAGCACTTGCTTCCTAGATCTAGCACTCGCTAGGAATTCCACTAACCTATATTATTAATACTATTTGGTGGTCTTGTTGTGTTTCTTATACAGATCGTTCCTCTTAGCCAAAGGGAAGATATTCACGATCAGCTTGGATCAAAAATTCAGTAACGCGTGCATTCAACCTTCGACCCACATCTCACAGGTATTCCTCCTAACATATTTCCTATTCCATTTTAACCAAATCAAAAATTAGGTGAAACATCTTGGCACACCCGATGGGATCCATCCGGGGTTCTTTGCATTGTTCATTCCTAGGAAAATCTTGTGTGTCTACTTTCATTTGAAATGAGTTCACATTAAGCTTATTCTCTGGAAATATTCTTCTCTTCTGATTATCTCAGTGACACTTGTCTTTGGGGATTAAAAAGAATTCTTCTTTCTTTTCTTGTATTACATTTAGTGAAATTCATACTCTTAACCTCTTCATAATTTGTTCTCATTGAATATAATTTGTGGGTTTGGGTTTTAAAACTTGTGCACTTGCATTGTTGAGTTTTTTGCATTATAGCTAATATAAAATTGTGGGCAACCTATATGTTGGAAGTCATGCCCAACTAATGGTTGAAAAATTGAACCGTAGCTCACATTTTGCACATTCTCTATACCAAATCACTAAAACCAAATTACAAAATTCTTAAACAACATCTTCCCTGGAAGAAGTTATCAACGATCACACAATAAGAGGATTGACAATGGGCTCTAGTTAGTTTCTCTGTCCAGTCATCATCTCAGAGAAAGATCTCCCACACCAAAACATTACCTGAAACTAGCCATAGTTGTTAGATTTTATAGGGCACCCTTGTTAACCAAAAATTCTATTATGCTTACAGTCAGTCCTAAATGGTATAAGCCACAACATAAAATCTACAGCGTAGGATTTCATGTTTGTTAGCTTTTTGTTTGCTTACATTTTGAAGTGTGAGTTATGTTTCTTCATTCATTCTTATCCTTTTATACCCCACATCACAACTGGTGTATTCCGATTTTATTCTGGGTTTATTAGGACTCCTCATAGCCATACTCAGTCTCTGGGTTGGACTTTTTATTTGATCTAGATCACCAAAAATCCATTTTTTCTTCTCTTCCCAGATTTCACAGCAATTGATATCGGTCCAGTGACCAACATCAGTTAACTAACATCGACTGAGAGTTTTATATACTTTTTGGTTATTTTTTCTAGAGTAGTATTTTTCACCTTCTTGTTCTTTTCGTGGTTTTGGTCTACCATTTTTATCCCACTCCTGAGTCTTTGATATCATTTTCAGGATCCAGTTGACCCATTTTCACCTGGCATTGCCAAATATTTGAATCTCTTATTCTTCACAGTAGCCGACATCGGTCTGAGCCGACTGGAGGTGGTTACCCTTATACCGGCATCAGTTACACTAACTGACATCGATCTCTGTATTCTGAATTTCCAATCAAAACAACGATATAATCACTCATTTTATACTAATTTTCCCCCATTTCTTCTATATTTCTACATCATCAGCAAAGCTAAGAATAGCTATTTTATCGTTAGTCACATGGTTTTGAATTTTAAACAAGCTAACGCTCTTGTGTTTCATGCTGTCTGCCAACCACTCCCACCTAGCCCATTTCCCCCTTAAATCTCAATGCCCATGGACCCCAATCATCGGATCTTGCCATACCCAGTGGTGATGAGGAGTTCACAAGACTCCTTGATCACAACCCCACTGCTCTGAAGTACTATCTTACTCATTCATCTACCCGTGATTCATCAAGGAATCTTGTATACCACATGCATGTGTCCATTCCGCCTACCTTTGCACCCACTTCTGCCTCATCTACTAGTAGTTTGGCCTTACCATCTTCCACCTTACCACCTGTGGTGTCCCAACTTGACCCTACATCATCAATATTCACTACACCTATGGCATCTATCGTGCCTTTGATGTCATTCACTCCTACGATGTCAACCATGCCTTTATAAACTACCTTGAGTGTAGGTCTATATGTACCCGCCAACTCTCATATACCTATTGCATCTCAACCACCCATGGTGTCAACAGCCCATACTCCCTTCCAAAACATTGTCCTCTCCATCCCGCAGTCTCTTCCTCTGATTTCTACAAGGGTCATTACGTCCACTCACCTACCTACACTTATCACCAACAACCCCCTATTTCATCTATCGCTTATTCAGGATACTTGCCATCTACATCTATTCCTAGCCTACATTCCTCCCTCAAATTTTCGTACTCAACACCACCACATACTGGGATGTTGCCCACATCATACCCTCCTCATTTACCCCTTATACTACAAGGGTTTCCCAATCATCACAACCTACCAATTATCTTATCAAAATGATATGGAAAAGATGTAGACATTGGAAGCATCTGTCTCTGGCTCACGTAACTCTCTGACATATAACGAGATTTACAATGAGCCCATTCACCCATCCATTCCAATTCATCCATACCCTACGCATTGGGAAATGTCTAACTTTAACCAATTTAATAGCAAAGAGGACCTGCAACAACACTTGTGGTATTTTAAACATGGTTATTGTTTGATCGCTCATGATGACGCTTTGCTCTTGCGAACATTCCCAATGTCCTTTACAGGACTTGCTTTGGATTGGTATAGTGCTCTACCTAGGCACTCCATTTTCTCATTCAACCAAGTAGCTCTAGCCTTCCTAGACCACTTTTCTATCAATATTGTTAAGAAGGTCACCATGACTGACTTGTACGTGACATGCCCAATATGAAGATGAATCTATCACAGACTTTTTCTCTCGTTGGTGGAGCCTGATCAACCAGATCACATTCCAACTACCTCAAACCTAGTTAATAGAATTGTTCACCAGGGCTTGTTCTAGACACATCTCACTAAATCTCTAAGTTCAAACCTTCCACACGTTTGACGAGGTGTTCATCATAGCCTAGAAACTTGAAATTCATGCCATTGAAGAGAAGAAGATACAATTGCATGTAACAAGAACGATGTGTTTAAGTCAAACAATACCTCTTCTTCTTCCAAACCTGCCAAAGGTAAAATATACTCCCATAGGATTTTTCCTAGTTCAAGCGGGGAGTAATGAAAAATATACTCCCATAGGAGAACCCTACTCCTAGGTTTTAGAAAAACTTCTAAAATCTGGAGTAGTCAATCTTCCACCCATCAAACCACATACTAGTTTTGACCCCTCTTGTCATATGCCTACATGGTACAAAGAAAATGATTACTGCAACTATCATCGCGTTAAAGGTCATAGCGATGGTAATTGTATAAATTTCAAAAATATCATCCAAGAAATGTTAGATAATGGAGACCTCATCTTGGATAATCCTAATGCAACGGCTAATCAGAACCTTCACATCTTTAAGAATTTTTCCCAAATCACACCCCATCATCTAACCAAACTGGCAAAACCTTAACCAATGATAATAACGTTCGTGAGGTTCATGATGTTTTAGACATCATACCAAATCTTCCTCAATTTCCTCCTACTCCATCTATCAAGGAGATTCTTGCATGAGATCCTTCATCCATGGAGGTACTTTTTTTCTATCTACTCCTTTACCCATAGAGGAGTCTCCCTTATCACCTCCTTCACCCATGGAGGAGTCCTCAATATCTGTTGATGTAGTTTCCCCATTCACCTCTCAACCTGACAAATAACCGTAATACTTACTCTTCTACCCACGAGAGAGTCATGCTTACCTTCTTCTTCACCAAAAGATGAACCTACCTCATCCAACTTGTCATCTCAACTACCCATAGGGGATCCATTAGCAACATCCCTTTCTATTGGTGACCAATTCTCCATTGGATTTCAAGGATCCTATTTATTTTCTCTTGATCTTTTACCCACATAGTATGAAGCTAACCAATTCCCTATCTCATAGACATTCTTTACAGGGATTACTACCAAATCAACATCATCCCCCCTACAATGGTGTCATTTTCATTTTGGCCTACCACTTGGATTATGTTGAAAATTCCATGCTTTGGGGATGCCTTCAATTTCCTATCTCAACTCAAATGAAAATGTTGTCTGCTGATACTTCCACAATCTATCCAAAGTTATTTCAGACAACCAAACCCATCATGCCCATGCCAGTTGTAGCGACCTCTTCTTCATCACCCTCACCCACACCTAAACCTTTACCATCAAATGAACTTTTTCCTATGCCTAAAACCTTACCTGCACCTATATCTTCCTCTGTGTCTAGACCCATTGCCACATTGGGAGTCATGATCGACATCAAGCCTAGTCCATCCTCCTGTCAAACTAGATTTAGCCACGTCCTCACAAGCTATCACAAAGAATTATTCTATCACCTAAGAGGAAGACACAACCTCTTAGGTTGTATACACCTAGCTTCACCACTACCCCTCTATCACCTTCACCACTTCCAATCTATCCTAGGTCCCCACCCATCAACCTTAGCCAAACAGCCTCCTACCTAGAGTAAGCCAAAATCACAACACCGTACCTCATCACGATCCTCTGTTTCCACCCAAATTACCTACACATATTACACCTTCATCATCACCTACATCCTTTTTACCTCTTATACCTACATCACTTCCAATACCCTCATCATTATTCATGCCATTCCCTTCTCTTCAACTAGTACCTTCCACATTTCCTCTTACCACAACCTTCACTATGCCTCCATTATCACCTTGGCTAACCCAGCCCCTTTCACTATCTTCCTTCCCTTCTACATCACTCACTTCTTCTTCACCTTTACCCAAGAAGGTGCAACCAAAGGCCAAGAACCCACTACCCTCCAAAGAGGTAGTTAAACCTACACCACCTTTAACAACTAGTTCACCTGCTACATCTTTACCCAAGAAGGTGCAATCCAAACCTAAAACCGTACTATCTACCAAACAAGTGGTCAAACTTACTCAACCTCCGATTCCACCTCCGGTGGTGCCTCTCCCACCAAATTCACCCACACTTCCATCCAGACCCACACTTACTTCACATTGTGATCCATTGGCAGGGTCTTACACCAACATCCTAGCTAACCTTTTGGAAACCTCTATCATCACATTTCCACCACTTAGACCTTACGACCCACTCAAACCTAAACAGAAGGGTTTGATGATACAAAAATTTTCACTTACCATTGTGTGTCAGGGCATGATGTGGAAAATTGTAAGGCTCTTAAGACTATTCTTCTCCAACTATGTCCTATCGAAGAAAAATTTGACGATGATGATCTTTTAGATGAGGACCCTATTCCACCTACACCTATCACCACACATCCTTGTCCCGTACCTATTCAATGACCTTCATCTCCCCCTCCACAACCCTTTTATCCTCCTCCAACATTTGAGATCAATATGGTCTACATAAGAGAGCTAGCCAAACCTCCACCAAAATGCCAATGTGTTGCATTGTTTTCACAAAACCAGTATATGCCCTCACCATATTTTTTGCCATCCTGTCGCTACACCTATCACAACTCACTTGTTCCTTTACCATAGATTAATATGGTTCAAATTTCCACTTGAGCCCAGAAGGAAAAAGGAAAGGAGAAAACAACCAACTCATCTGCCACTCTTTTACCCAATATTCCATCTGCACCTGCACCAAAAATCACCATCTGTGGACCCACATACCCTATTTCTGATGGGGTTTCCCATCATATAATGCTTAAACAATTACACCAGTATCCTCTCAAAATGTCTTTATATGAACCTTGTCCAAACCTCTGAGTCTCATTGACAGGCCCTCATTGAGGTTCTGCAATCTATTGAGGTTCTACCTAATGACCCTACTCCTGTTGCATCTATTATCACTCCTCACCATGTGGCCTCTCTCACCACATTACGCCCCCTTCCTCTTCTCCCACTACCACTCATCAAGTAGCCTCTCTCAGTTTCTCTGATGATGAGATTGTACCTCTCCAATCAGATGATCCTGATCCCACCCTATTTATTTCCATTTACATTGATAATATACGTGTTCGACGCATTATGATTGATGGTGGTGCTAGTATTAACATCATTTCCTCCCATGTGTACAACCAAATAGGCATCCCTACCAATTGCATGCATAATAACCCAGTTATGTTGCATTCATTTAATGATGCCATGACTTCCACCCTTGGCACCATCATTCTCCACATTTTTGTGGGCCCCCATACCATTCTTGAATTATTCTATGTCTTAGAGGGGGAATTCCAGTACAACATGCTACTTGGCCAACCTTGGATTTGCTCCATGGGTTGTGTTCCTTCAACCTTACACCATTGTTTAAAATTTGAACATGAAGGGCACAACTATACCATTCCATCCGACCCTTCACCATTCAAGACTTGTAACATGTTGTATTGACCCAATGATGTCCTTATACTAGTTAAGGCATCTACCACCGCTACCACTTCTTCTTCAGCCACTACCTCATCCACCAATGTTGTCGCTACATCTTCCACAACTAACTCCTCTATTCCCACTGCTACCACAACTTCTGTAGCTGACCCATCAACCAACCCATCTACTTCTCAAATAACTAATGCTTCTTCTTCCCAACTGACCAGTGATTCATCCATTCCTACTACCCACATACCCACTACTGATCCCTTAGAAGGTGTTTTTCAATGCCTCACTCTGGGGGAGTACCACCTTTATAACATTGACACATTCCTTACTCCTAAAGAGTATGGTAACCTTCACCAACATCCCCACTATGATCACCGCATAGGTGAGGTTTTCCCCTATGGTCCTCCCCACCTTCGTACCAACTTAACATATGGGGGACTTGATGCTTCTACCTACTCACCTGAGCCACCTTCCTAAACTCAACCATTTTCCTCTAACTTCAATCTCTCACCAACCACTACTTTTCCCAAACCTTCCTCCATCACTGTGCTTGGAAGGGATTTGGCTTTGGTTTCTATGAACAAGGCCGCCATACTTTCATTCCTTGCACCACTCATAAGCATAAAGACCGCAGTGGTATTGGATTTTCCGAACCACCTTCTAGAAAGGCCCGAGTTGAACTCATTGAGGATGATAAACATTCCCCACCCCATTCACCAACTTCACCACCTTCACCTACAGAGTCTATGGACCTAGAATCCATTCCTCCTAAAAAAAATTTGTCATACACCATTTCCCTGGGACCTCTAACTTATCAACGAGATGGAGAGGCTCCCTCTTCTCTTCCCTTCCTGTATCCTAACATGATCGATGATGATACACCTTCTATTAACATTTTTCAATGTCAGGATGATGAGTCTATTCTCACCTACCTTGGTGTGGAAGATTCTTATATTCAATGGTCATTACCTTCTGAGACACAAACCATGTTGAATGAATCGACCATCAAAATCAATGTTCACACTCAAGATGACCCATGCACATTCTAAAAATAGGCCAATATTTAGATGTTGTTGAACATGAAGCTTTCACTTCTTTCCTCCGGGATCATAGCAACATGCTTTTTCTTGGTCCTATGCTGATATGCCCAGTATTGACCCAAACATTATGGTCCACAATATCGTAACCATTCCTGATGCCAAACCCATGAAACAAAAGCTGTGAAAAATGCATCCTCACATTTCCCTTCTTGTCAAAGAAGAACTCCAACACCTTCTTTTGGTTTCCTTCATCCTACCCATTGATTATCCCCAATGGATCTCTAACATTTTTCCTATCACAAAAGTGAACAGGGGGACTCCGCATTTGCACAGATTTCTATGACCTTAACTTAGCTTGCCCCAAAGATGAATTTCCTCTACCTAGTATTGACCAACTAGTTGATCTCACTGCCGGCCATGAGATGCTATCACTCATGGATGGTTTCTTGGGTTATAACCAAATATTACTCGCCCTAGAAGATCAACACAAAACCACCTTCATCACTCCTTGGGGGACCTTCTATTATCGTGTCATGCCCTTTGGCCTTAAAAATGCCGGTGCTACATATCAGCAGGCTATGAATTATATTTTTCATGACATCATGCATAACATATTGGAAGATTACGTTGACGATATTCTTTCCAAATCTAAACATCGGGCCAAGCACCTTATTGTCCTTAAAGTTATGTTTGACCATCTCATCAAATATTGTGTTTTCCTTCAACCTAAGAAGTGTGTCTTTTCTGTTCTCTCTGGAAAGATCCTTGGTTTTATTGTTTCTTTGCATGGCATTGAAGTTGATCCCGCTAAAATCAAGGCTATTCTCAAAATTCCTCCACCTACTAACCTTCATCAACTTCATAGTTTTCAAGGCAAGTTGCAATCTATTCGTCACTTTATTTCTCATCTTTCTGACTATGCCATCCATTTCATCATCTTCTCAAAAAGGATGTCTCCTTTAAATGGGATGATGAATGCCACAAAGCCTTTGACACCTTAAAACAATACCTCCTCCAACCACCTATGCTCATTCCCCCTAAGGATGACCAACCATTTTACCTTTACATTTATGCTACTGATCATTCCCTAGGTGCCATGTTCACTCATCGTGATGAGCAACATAGGGAGCAAGCAGTTTATTATATAAGTCTGTACGCTTTTAGACTACGAAACAATAGATATACTCATGTTGAAAAACTTTGCTTAGCCTTAGTTTTTGTCACCACTAAACTTCACCATTACCTACTCAACCACAAAACCTTTGTTATCACCAATACTAACCCCTTACATTACATGTACAGCTAAGCCCTACCAACATCAATGTGTTGCACATTGGCTCATGCTTCTTGCAGACCTAGATCTCAAATTCATCCATCAAAAATCTATCAAAGGAAAAACAAATTCTGAAAAACTCAAAGACGCACCTCTCTCCAGAAACCAATCCTCTAACTTCAATTTCCCTGATGAATCCATTGTCTACCCTCTCCTTGGATGATACCATTTACTAGATGACCTTATTCTTTGATGGTTTCAAATGTTAACGTGGGGGTGGTGCCGAAGTTAGCCTCATTCCTCTTGATGATGAGCTTATGCCATTATCTTTCAAACTCAATTTTGATTGTACTAACAATATCGCCAAATATGAAGCACTCATGTTAGGTCTTCAAACCAACATAGCAGTTAGACGTTAAATCAATTAATATCTTTAACAAATCTCAACTGATTGTGAACCAAGTTAATGGTATATACCAGTGTCATAATGAGATACTTCAAAAGTATAAGCATCATGTTGACATATTTTTGACTACCTTTGACCGTTATGAACTTCAAACCACCCTGCATTCCACTAATAAATTTTTAGATACCATGGCATGTCTTGCTTCTCAAATCCCCACTTCACCCTCCGAATCAAAAATATTTGTCATAGTAAAAATGTTGCAATCACCTTCTTATCTAATTCAAGATGTCAACCTTGTAGGAAAGATTGAAACTAACCCACGTGACCTTTCGTATAAGTAGTTTGTTGACTATCTTTCCCTTTCAATTATACCTCTCGAGCTTACTCAGACAATGGACAATGATCCTTTCTCAAAAGTGTCTCTCATTATTTCATCATGGGTGGTCTTCTCTATAAAAATTGGTACCATTGACGCTATCCTCTTATAATGCCTTACAAGTTTTGAAATTCCATACACCATCAAGGAAGTTCACGATGGGATTTGTAGGGGTCACTTCAATGGCTTAGTTCACTAAGCACATCCTTCACCTAGGATATTACTGGCCAACCCTAAACTGGGATTTTTGTGACTATGTCAAGTGTTGTGTGAAGTGTCAGCAACATGTTAATCTTCATCACACCCCTAGTCACACCTTACAGGTCACATAAGACCTTTTTCCTTTCTCTCAATGGGGTTTGGATCTTGTCAAAGAGATCAACCCTCATTCTTCCCAATGTCATCAATGGATTATTACCACTACCGAATATTACACCAAATGGGTGGAAGTAGTACCTCTTATTTCTACAAAAGCTAAGAAAATATGTGAATTCATAAATCATCACATCATTTGTCACTTTGGTGTTCCTCACCGCCTCATCACTGATAATGGAAAATGATTCAAATATCAAAAAATTACCGGAAATTTTGTGATGCCTTCGGCATTGAATTCAGTTTTTCTTCACCTTATTATCCTCAAAAAAATGGCCAAGAATAATTGACTAACAAAACTCTCAATAAAATTCTTATGAAAGTGGTTGATGATACTAGAAAGGATTGGCATACGCACATTCCTTTTGACTTATGGGCTTACTGCACTAGTATTCACACCTCAACTACTATCAAACCTTTCTCTTTGGTTTACGGTACAGAATTTTTCTTTCCCCTCATTAAGTCCAAATTCCATCTCTTCGTATCTCACTCAAATATATGCTCAATGCTGATCATTTTTTCCAGGACCAAGTGACACAAATTGAGTTATTAGATGAATGACATCTCCAATGCTCTCGATCACCTCCAAATGTACCAAAAACATATCAAATGTGCCTATGATAAATGTTTCCAAGAAAACTCAACCTTCCTAAGTTTTTATGACCTCGTCCTAAAGGAAAATCAACATGTAACAAAAGCAGAGAAAAGTAAATAGGGAAAGTTTTCTCCTAATTAGCTTAGACCCTATATCGTTACTCATGCCTATTGATCATGGTGCTTATCATTTATCTTCACTTAAAGGTAAACCTGAAACCTGAGCCACTCAATGCCTTGCATCTTTGACCATTCTACTATTTCGAATCAAGTCCTATGGATCATCTTTTGTCTATTAAACACTTGTCCCTTGAGATACCACTCACCTTCCACTTACCTATTTTAAGGATCAATGACTAAACAAGAATCATGTGATTACTCGTCACCTTTTAGCCTTATCTTCAATATGATTACCATGAGCTCTATTCATGGTATGATTCTCATGGATACTTTTTGTCCTTTTCAAGATGGAATCCCATGGCCAGGTTTTCACTTAAAACCTCTCTTTCATAGACTACCATCTGTGTGTTATGGTTTTGTCTTCATCAAAGAAGCCTATACTTTTCTATAGTCTTGTCCATGACCTAAAATTCCACAAACAATTCAAAAGTAATATATGGGGTTTTTAAATTCAAACTCCTTGATTCAAACTTATAGAAACATCTAATATTTCTAATCTTTATGTTATAAATAGACTGCTTCCTCAAAGGAAAATTTTACAAAGCTAGCCATACTGTACATAGTCTATCACAAAAAGAAGAGTATTCCTGTAAAAATAAAATAAAAATATTTTAAAGCTTCCCACATTGATCAGCTTCATTGAAGACCTCAAGGAGATTGTAGACACCAAAATTGGACTCACACTTTCCCTTAGCCCCTGTCCAAATAACCAACTCAAACATATTCACCTTTCCATGGCCCCTTCCACCCCACATTAATATTAATTTAATTAACTTAATGTAAATCCTAATACCAATAAGTTACAACATTCATTACTTAATTATTTTAATTAAGCTAAATTTTCACCTCACCCCTCCTTCTCACCTAGACACCTCACCTAGCCACATCACCCTAGACCTATTCTTGGCATGTGAAGTGTTAACTAACTAATACCTTATCTCACTTGCCTTAATGAGTTAAGATTTGGTCTAACCCTAGTCAGGAACATGCCTAAGATTTATTTAACCACATTCCCTCTCGAAGGGAAGCTTTCATTTCTTGTCCATGAAAATAAACCAACTTGGCCCAACGAAATCAATGGATTATTTCTGCTACAGATATTACTAAACCCAGGGTGGAAACTGTACCTCTAACCAATTTCTAAAAAAGAAAGAAACGTATGTCAATTCATCAACCATCACATTACCATTTATTCACTTTAGCAACCTCCTTTTTGGGCCTCATCACATATAATGGAAAAAAAAAAAAAATGAAGTTGCAAAATCAAGATTCCTATGAAATTCAAAGTTAATTTTCATGCACCTAGATTATCCATAGCTAACAAAGGGCCAAGGAAATTCCAATGATAAGTGGTTGACAATAGCATTCTAAAGCACTTGGTACACACATATTCCATTCTTCCTTATGGAATTAATTGCACTAGTCGCACCTCATCACACCTTTCTATTTGTATGATACAAAGACTATTACCTCTTTCCAAATTCCATCTCTCATTCACTCAAATAATGCTCAACCTTGATTATTTTCCCCAGGATCATTAGGCAAAAATTTTATAAGAATTCTTTTCCCATATTTGATCACCTAAATGTACCAATTAGCCATTTAAACATGCCACAATAAACCAAATCAACCTTATAGGTCTCAACCTTCTACACCCCTCCTGAGGAAAATCAATATGTAACAACTTATGAGACCTTCCCATGCAACTTTCCATCTTTGGCTTTGACCCTATATCAACTCATGCCTATGAATCAAATGCTTATTATTTGTCCTTTCACCTCGACCTTAAAAATCAAACATTATCCCCTCAATCGTCATTACATTGACTAAACCATTCTATCAACTTATCAAGACGTCCTGGATCATCTATTTCTATTACAACATTGTTCCTTTAAGCAAAGCCAACACCTTTTACCAAGTACCTATTTTAACAATGGATAAACAAAATATGACCCCTAACTATTCCAACACTTGAAACCTATGTACCCTTCAATATGAGTACCATAGCTCTACTCATGGCATGAATTCATGGATTCTTCTTTTTGGAATGAGAATTCCATGGTCATATCACTTACAACCTATCTTTTCATAACTACCACATTGTGTGTTATAAATAATGGCTTGATAGCCATCTAGGAAGAAACCTATACTTCTCTATAGTCTAGTCCATTACCTAATAATTCACACTTTCATAGTATATACGGGATTTTTAAATTCAAACTCCTTTTGAGGTCTTAAATTTTCTATCTCGGGTAGTTCCTACCTAGCAAAAATGACATCCATCTTTCAGTAGCATTGGATCTTCTATAAATAGAATGGCTCCCAACGAAGAACAACCACCCATACAATAGCTAGGTATTCCGTCTTAGCCCTATCAAAAAAGAAGACTTTCTATAAAAATTAAATAAAAATCTAAAGAACCTATAGAAATCAGGTGTTTCAACTACCTCAAGGAGATATTCTACTCATCCCACATATACTTATTGCATCGATTAGTCTATAAAACAAAAGCAAATAGAAAAAATGAAAATAACTTTTTCGTCATGGACCTGCTTATTTCTATCTTGGGTATATTACAAAAGAGGCATGTTATCTCACACCAGGTTATGCTGAAACAACCTCTTTCACCTCTACCGTATTTCCTTTTTAATATTCTACCTACTCAAGGGACATGCCAAAAATGTGACATTTCATGGTCATGTGAATTTATTCACCCTTAGAACAATCAATCATGTGCAATGCCTTTAGGGTTTTATGTTCATAAGACAATATTTGGTATGATAGACTCTTAATGGTTCTTACCAATTAGGCAAATCTTTTGTCTCCTCTTACCATTCACCTCTTTCTCTTACTTATTCATCCTCCTACACAGGACCTAGACCTTTACACCTACATTCTAAGAATTCCTCTTCCACCAAAATCACCCATATCTATTCACCATAGCCAACAACCATGCCTATTTGACCTAAATTCAACCATGCCTATTAGATCAACCATGCCTAAATGACCTAATTTCAACCAAAATCAACCTATGACCTAAAGTCAACCGTGCTTAAACTCAACCATGCCTAAACTCAACCATGACTAAATACCTAATCAATCATGCCTAAAACCTACCGACCCATTCATCTATCCTCATCCTATTCTTTCCTAGCTTATGGGAGAACTACATCGATTTCAGGCCCCTTTTTTCTAAGGCTATGTAGGAAGCACTCCAAGGGCATGGGGCTCTTGGAGGTTAGCTCGGCAACTTTTTCCCCTAAACAATTTCCCCTCTTTTCGTATTCACATTTTACCTTAGTTAGTTTCCATTTTACACAAAACTAGGAAATTAAACAATCATAAAAACATACATACCTACCATTTTATAACATTAACCATATCATACATCAATCATTTAACATTTTTATGATATCAAATGTTTGGAATTTTAAACCACAACATACATACACATCATTATTTATTTTCCATACTACCAATAACTTGGAAATTAAATCAAACGTAAAAAACATGACCAAACCATGCCTATACCTAGACTCCACCATTGCCTAAATCACCTAAAATCCACCATGCCTATACCTAACTAAACCATGCATATACCTAACTCCATCATGCCTATACTTGACTCCACCATGCCTAACTCACCTAAAATCTACCATGCCTATACATGACCATCATGCCTACATGACCTCGACTCAATCATGCCTAATTCAACTAGTTTCCATAATACACAATAACAATGGAAATTAAAAACAAGTACATCATCCATTCAATAAATATCATCAACTATATAAGGGGAGTTTTTGTGTATCAATACATATATACACATATATAAATAAGTATCAGTTTCTCAAAACTCTAATGTACAATCTTGCATCTTTAGCACATAGGCTGGTATATATATCAAAAATAAAAATAATGGTATAATATCAAATATGGATATCGATCATCTCTCCACCTAATACCCTCCTCTCTAGTCTCACGTATCCCCTCCTCGCTACCATTCATGTTCCCTGACAACATCTCACCACCCTCTTGCTACTCCCTACCTAACCTCCATCTCCTCCTCATGGACCCTCTGTTGAGCATGGTCATCAAGAACTAGTAACCTCATCTTGACCCTATCTCTGGGGCTGAAGACCTCCTGTGCTACCATAACTGTGAGTCTTGGATCTAGTCCACTCACTGGCTTCCTGTTGGGCTTGGTACTCGGCATATGAAGGCACAGAAATCCCTATAGTTGTTGGATGGTCCTAATAATAGTGATCCTTGTTCAGCGAATCCGTGAATCTCACCATGGATACGGTCTAGGGTGGTTCCATCAGCCTAACTACCCCCTGTGAACTCTTCCCAACTAAGACTGTACCCTGTCTTGGTGTAAGTGCCTATACTATGGGACCTTATTCCTGTGTCTGTGCTGGTACTTTTGTAGCTACCTGGGCCTGTTTAGGGCCACAACCTATGCCTATGTGGTGGCCAATGAGCCATGTAAAATGAGCACTTATGCCTATAAGGTGGGTACTTTCGCTTCATCCCCATCTCCACCATGTGTGAGATCATGTGCCTATGCTACCTGGGCCTGTAGGGATGTCACATGTGCCTATGACCCTGCCAGTTGTCCATATAACCTTGTAATATGTGCATGTAGGGCAGCCACATAACCCTGTAATGTATCCCTTTGCACTATGACAGATCACTAAATCAAGTTGCCGTAGCCTCAGTGGTGTCACCCGTAGATGTGCGGCCCATCACTACTTATATCCATCGTTGATGCCTACATCAAAAACTTGTTTATCTACCACCTACTCCTCCTACCCTGTGTGAACACTCAGACGTGGTGGAGACATGGGTCTTTCCACATCATCTCTACTATATTGTGGGAAAGGTGGGGAAATGTCCTGGCATAATCTAAACTATCATCTAACCCTATCAATGGGTATCATCTCGTGCTCCCCAACACACCACCCCTATATCCATCTCAGTGATTGAAGCTCCTTTAACTCCTCATTCATGCCTCTATATGACATAAAATCAACATATGGCCACCACACGATATCTTCCACTTGATAGGCCTTCTAACAGCTGCATGTAGTTTATAACATCATATGTGGCCCTGGCCACCCTCGGATATGCCCCAATTGGTACCCATCTCCTAAAACCCACTCTTTACAAACCACCCCTGAACCGGTCCTATCGTGGTAACCCAACTAGATGCACACACAATGTACTCATACACCTAGCAGTATAACAAGAATGTGGAACACATACCAAACCTCCTCAATTTACCATAGGCCCATAGCTCCTTATACATTTGGACTAGAAAATTTGGTGCCTAAGCAAAGTAGACCTGATCCTCGATCATGTCGTGTAACACCCCCATTAGTGCTCATGGAAATATACCACCCTTGGAATCTGGGAGAGAAAATTAGCCTACTGCCACCATCATCAAAACATATATATTGGTCTAATATGGATATGCCACATACATATCCCCATAACTCAAACTTGTATTGCGATAACTCACCATGCTCATCACCTCACCAAATACTGCCACTATCAGCTCCACCGACACCTCACTCGAAATCAAATACACTGGCTCCCAAACAATAGGAATTTGTAGGATCCTATACACATCCTCTAATGTGAAAGTCATCTCTCCAATTGGTAAATGGACGGTATTGGTCGTGGAGTACAATTTTTTGGTGAGAATGACCATAAAACTAGGATCTCGGCCTGACACACCTATAAAGCTGGATCAAACTAAGTCCCACATCTGATATCTACTCCCAATCCTTAGCTTTCATGTTAGGTCACATCTGTACCAATAGAGGTGGTACTCTGTATCTCATAGTTAGCTGATCTCTCGCCTGCATCATCTAAAACAACATTGTCAAGTCATGACCCTCTCAAATTACCTATTCCTTAAAACTTCACCTAACCTCATACTTATCCATTTTTTTACCAAATCATACCTAAAAACCATCCATCATACCTACCATTCACCTAGTTCCCTTTCCTACCCTTTACCTAGTTCACTTAAAAACCCTAATGTCTCCATGTTGATTACTTACCCAATATCCTAGATCATTTTGTTTCACCTGATTCTTAGACGTTTCTTTGAAAGTGACGAAACAGATAGGGTAACGGGCGTAGGAGGAATACCTGTTGAAATGATGGTTGATAGGTTGTTGCACGTGTTTATGACTTCAGAATCCATAGCTGATTGTGAGAGCTTCCTTTTGGCTAGGAGGAACTACCTAAAATGGAACACAAGACCACTAAATAAAAGTTAAATAATATGTGCAGTGAACTGCCTAGCATGTGCTAGATTCAGGAAGTGTGATACTTCCTAGATGGCTATCAGTCCACTATTTAAAAAAATTTAATGTTGGTAATGAAGTAAATCCTATTTTAATTAAAATGATTTAGGTATCTCATTCAAAACACAATAAGAAATATCTAATCTAACAGGCTAAGTTAAAATAAGATCCGAAGGTCAAGTAACTGGTTCTGGGTCTCTGTAGGTTTGACAGAGGTCTTAGGCAGGTCACAGGTGATTAAGGGTGATGTGAGAATAGGTGGGTAGGTCACTGTTCTAGGTTGTATTGGTAAATATAGAGACCGATGCCGGTTAAGGGTGACTGACGCCTGGTTGGGGAGAACCGGATGCCAGTTACTGTGGAATACTGGGAATGTCACAGAATGAGCTTTGGATCTCCCTTATGATTGCACAAAGGACTAGGCTGGTTGAAATGAGGTATTAAGTCATTTGGATGGGATTTGGTGAGGGTTTAATGGGGATATGGAGGGGTGAGTATTGAAGGAGGTCAATGGGTGGCTAGGAGAACAAAGGATGAAGATACAATGATTAAATGAATGAACCAGAGGATTAAAATGTTCTACTTACTTGGAATCTAGTTCTGGACGTCTGTGAGTGAGGAATGAAGGTGTTGATAAGAGGTTGAATATCTGCACAGAGGATCACCAAACGTTGGGGAGCTCTTGCATGGGTTGCATGTGCTCTCCTTCTTTCCTGATTGGATCAAATCTGTGTTGGGTGGTTGTTGGATGAATGTTGGATGTCTGTGTAAGAGAAAATGCTTGATCTCCTTCCTTGCATGCATGTTCTCGCTGAAGCTTGTTCTCAAAAGATGTGATATCTCTCTAGAAAAACTGCCAACATTTTGCCAACCTTGAAAATAAGGTTGTTTTAGGGATTAAAAGGTGACCGACGGTGGTTCCGGCTTAACCGGCGACGGTTAAGGGTAATCCGGCATCGGTTAGGGTGGGATTTCCTAGGTTTACTAAACTAGGTAGATCCCCTTGATTTTCTGGGATCTCGTGTCGTTTTCTCACGGATTAGACTGGAAGCTTCTTTTAAGCATGTGGGAATGTGGTTAGAGGGAATGTAGGCATTAATTTTTAGGGTTTGGGTAAGTCTTAGTTAGTTATGGAAACTTACTAAGAATAGGTCTTAGGGTGAGATGGCTTGATGAGGTGTCTAGGTGAGGTGGATATGTGGGCATTATCCCAATTAGGAGATTTAAATAATAAATATGGTGAGGGTAATGAATTAATTTAATTTAAATAATTAAATTAATATTATAGTGAGGTGAAGGGGGCCATGGCTAGGTGGATGTGTTCAAGGTGTTTATTTGTCGAGGGACCAAAGGGGAGTGTGACCTAATTTTGGTGTCTACATTTTGCCCCTTTTTGTTGCGTAGCTTGTATTGGTAAGTGACGCTGAAAAAAATAAGATGTGGCTGCCCCATGTGTGGATGGAGGTGATCCCCCTCAAACCAGGAACTGACGAGGCAGAAGGAAGAATCAATGAGTGGTTTGATAAAAGGTAAATGTGATGAAAAGGAAGGTGGGTAATAGGGGAAAAAGGAGTAAGGTCTACTTGGGTAATCTAGGTAATGGGTCAGGGTCAAAGGTAGTAACAGTCAAATGCACTCACATGTATAAACTACAGCAACACGCTACCAAGGGTGAAGAGCAGGAAAACTCTACATTTTCTAAGGTCGATAGGTTTATCCAAACAAGGTTGAAGTGATTCCGGTATCCAAGGTATAGGATATGGTCAGGAAACACAACACAGGTCAAGTGTAGGAACGTTTAGGTGTGTTCTGGTACACCAAAGGTAGGGTCAGGATAAACGGTCATGACAAGAGGCAAGGTAAGGTCATTAGGTCAATCAACACAGGTAACAGTGTCGCAAGGTATAGCGAACACATGGGGTCAAAGGTCACTAGCGATGTTCCAGGTCCAAGTATCTAGGTCATGGCATGGGTTGGGCCGAGGTATGGGTAAAATAACGAGTCCCTAAAGGAGGACGAGATTAGGTAGTAAATGATGAGGTCAGGAGGGTGAGGTATATGGTCAGGGTAAAGGTTGGGTGGGCTAAATGATCAAGGTAAGGGTTAGGTGTGGAAAAAAGGAGTGACGGAAGGGTAATAAGGTAAAATTTAGGGCAATGTGCAAGAAAGGGTGACCGATGTTAGTCAAGGGTAATCAACGCCAGTAGAGTGTAACTGACCATGGTAAGGTAGGGCACAAGACCAATGTCGATGAAGTAAAATCAGACGTCGGTTAGGTCGGGTTTATTATAAAACCAAAAAATCTATGTTTTTTGTTATTCATTTTTCTTCTTGTGAATTGAGAAAACAACACAAGAGAGAGAGAGAAAAAGGTGAAAAGTGTCTAGATGGAAAAGAGAGTTGAGTTGGTGAGCCAAACGGTGGGTGATTGGTTGGTGAGAGGCAAGTCCATGGGATCGGTGTGGGTGATTTGATTGGTTGGAGTTGTGGGTAGTGATTTGGTGATGGTAGAGGCTGGAGAGGGATCGAGCGGGCCACTGGTGCAGTGGCCAGACATGCCACCATGACGATGACAACATGATGAGGTAAGTGTCTAACTCTTGTAGTGTTTTGTTAGGTAGATTAGGTGATTTGGAAAATTGGGTTTTTGTTTTTGTTTTGGGTGGAGGAAAATAAAATTTGGAAATGGGAGGGTAAATTGGGTAAAATAGGAGTGGGGAGAGAGATAAGTTGGAGAAGAGGGGAAGGGATGAGGTGGAGGGGGAGTTGTAGGTGATTTTAGGTGGGTAGAAGTGTCAAAAGCAGTAAAATGTTTTGAGAAGGGAGGGTTTGGGGGTCGTGGGTTTTCACCGCGACAGTGACCGGCATCGGTCAGGTTTAGCCGGCATCGGTAAGGTTAAACCGGTATCGGTCACGAAATAGGTGACCGATGCCGGTTTAAGGGTGACTGGGGTCGGTTAGAGGTAACTGGCACCAGTCAGACTTTGGAGAGCAAGGGGCCAAAAGTGCCAAAGGTTGGGTGAGTGAGATGGGTAGGGGTAAAATAGGGTGTGGGAAAATGATAGTGGGTGAATATGGGTGTGATAAATGTAGATTAATGTGTTTGTTTGTATTGGATGCAAGGGAGAGATCAGCTACACATGCACGGGATAGGGTTCCACCCCTTACTCATGATAGTTCATGGCAACGACCCCTGAGGAGTTGTGGCATGTGGAGGAGGTGGGCTTGAGTGGGGTCCGCTGCTACTAGCATGTAGTTCGGTAGCTGAGTCTGATGGTTGCTCTCATCGGTAGATGGGATTCCGTGACCAACACATTCCACCTACCGACGAGTGAGATGATAGTCACCCTAGAGGATGTCTTCAGGATTCTACAACTACCCATATTGGGTACATAGGTCTATTCGATCTCCTCCAAGGCCTCAGAGGATTTGATGTTGAAGGTGTTTGGAGAGGGGATGGCCGAGATGACCTTCCATAGCACCAGCATGCACTATGGAGAGATGTACCTAGCCAATCCGGAGGAGACGAGGCTAGTAGTTCTATTGATGGAGGTTGTGTGCTACTTTGCACTACCAGATGTAGAGGGTGGGTGGTTTCCCCGATCATTGATGGGGGTATTACATGACATGATGATAGACCAAACCCACTTTACCTGGGTGCCAGCATTCCTGGTGCAGCTATACAGAGAGTTGTGGGCATATGGGCGGTTGCGCAGGTTCAGCCTGTGTTGTACCTTTTTACTTCACTACTGGGCATATGAGCACATTGTCTGCATGTGTGTCCAGTGGGCATGCCCCAGGCCGATGCCTTTCTGCCAGGCTATGTACGAGTGGGGTATAGGCGATGGGTGCCTATTATTGGAGAAGAAGATTAGATAGGCCCACACATGATGTGGCCTATTTCTGGTGACTATTGGAGGGGTTTTCTGGGGTGGACATCATTTGGAGGCCCTATGTGGGCTTCCCATCATATAGGCATATGCGTGATGAGCTAGATGAGCTGCAGCTACTGAGATGGATACAAGGTCACCATGCCAGGGAGCACGAGATGATCTCATTGACAGAGTGAGGTGGTAGTTTGGGCTACTATAGGACATACCTCTGCCCTTCCCACAGTACATGGAGAGACGACATGGAGAGGCCCTTACCTCTACCACAACCAACAGTGCCCACAGGGCAGGAGGAGCAGGTAGTGGACCAGACAGATTGATGATGTTGGGGTCACAAACAGATATAGACAGTGGTGGGTGGCTCATTTACGAGCAGTACCACCCAGGCTGGGGCAGATGGATCTAGCCACCATCACGGTGTAGAGGGATGCCCTACAGGGGCAGGTGGTGATGCTGATTACCTAATTGGGTATGGTGCAGACACAGCTTGCCAGCTCAGAGGCGAGGTAGCAGAGTTACATGTACAGGTGGCCAGTCTTCAGGCCTAGATGGCCGGGGGTGGGGATGGAGATGGAGATGGAGATGATGGTCGGGTGGCTGCCCTATAGGCACAGGTGACAGGGTTACAGGGCCAGTTGGCCACAACACAGGCACAGATTGGGGCTTTACAGGCCCAGATACATGCACAGGGGCAGGGGCCGATGGCACCACCACAGGCACTGGGACAGGGTCCCAGTTCACAGGCTGGGGTGGGACAGGGTCCCGTAGGATAGGTATAGGGGCCGAGGCCTATGGGGCCACCACAGACTGTGCCCATATCAAGGTTACGGGATGCCCTAGGTGAGGCCAGATACTACCAAGATCAGTTGATGGTGGCCGGGATAGATTTTCTATCCTATGGAGAGTACAGGGCACAATAGGCCTCAAGTGAGAGGATGAGATCCCATACTCACAGTGTAGAGAGCACAGGGGGCCATCGAGCTCCGAGACAGGATCAGGGAGAGGCCACTAGCTCATGGAGACCAGCTCCAGGTGACATGCCAGCAGGGACCCAGCCACCACCTATGATGGGTGGGGAGATGTTAGTAGGTCATCAGAACAGGGGCCGAGGAGGCTGAGGGGATAGGTGATACCGATATGGAGGATGTCCGCCAAGATGCCTGATATATGGCTCCTGATTTTTGACATATTATTGTAGTCATTTTTTGAGATATATCAGCCTACGTGCCGAAGAGAGTGAGGATGTACGAGATTTTTTGTATATTTTGAGCATATACCGGCTTGCGTGCCGAAGATATTTTGTATTGTTTTATTATTTTATTGTATATGAGACCAGCCTGCATGCCGATGACATTTTGTATTGAGTATCGGCCTGTGCCGACGATTTGTTTGAGATAGACATGATGGGATATCCATGTATATTGTATTGAGACACACATATTTATTTATATGATGAGATACATGAGATGCTTGATTTGGTGGTGTTTTATGAGAATTTTAATTTTTTGTTGTGATATGGATGAAAACTAGGTGAGTTAGGCATGATGGAGTCAGGTAGGTTTAGGCATGGATTGAGTTAGGTTTGGTTTAGGCATGGATCGAGTCAGGTTTTAAGCATGGATCGAGTTAGGTCTTAGGCATGGATTGAATCAGGTCTTAGACATGGATCGAGTCAGGTCGTAGGCATGGATTAAGTCAGGTTTTTGAGGCATGGATAGAGTCAGGTTGTAGGCATGGATCGAGTCAGGTTTTAGGCATAGATAAAGTCAGGTCAGGCATGGTTATGCAGTCAGTTCTTAGGCATGGTTGAGTCAGGTTTGTGGTCTAGGTGTGATTGATTTTAAATTGGTTGGGGTTGTGATTCATTAATTTGTGGTGAATAATGATATGGGTCATATTGAAGATGTTTTTATAATATATGCATGATGATGATAGAGAAATGGAAGTTGTAATAAATGTATGTTGTGATGAGGATAAAAATGTTAAGCAACTTGTTATTTGTTTGGTTTAATTTCCAAGTGTTAGATATAAAAAGGAAACTAAGTAGGGTAGAATGTAATTTGAGGAAAATGAAAGATGAATTGGTTAGGGTAGAGAGTGGCCAAGCTAACCTCCAAGGGCCCCATGCCCTTAGAGTGTTGCCTACATAGTCCTGGTGAAAAGGGACCTCAGGCTGATGTAGTTCTCCCATAAGCTAGGGAAGAATATGAGGAGGTATGAAAATGAGTTGGTAGGTTTTAGGCATGATGGGTTTAGGTCTGTTAGGTGTGAGTGGGTTATAGGAAAAATGGTATAGGTGATGTCGATTGTGGTAAAATAAGAAGATTACCCTAAAGGTATGCATCGAGGACCAAGTCTTGTATAAGGTAATCAAAACATAAATAAAGATGGGTAAAAGATATGAGGGGGCAATAAAGCCACCTGATTGGTTAGGATCATACCGAGTAGATCATACCTTGGAGGAGGTGATGAACGTAAGACCCTAAAGACATTGCATGATTGATTGTTCTAAGGATGAGTGATAGGCACATGATCACCAAATGTCTTGGTTCCAAGAGGTCCCTTGAGGCAGTAGGAAATGGGAGTGCAAATGGTGAAAGGGGTGAAAGGTGGGTAATTTTATATGATATGAGGTAGCATGCTCTTTGGGTAAGAGATCCGAGGTCACAATGGGCAAGTCCATGACTAAAATTATTCTTTTTTGACTTGTATTTGAGATAGACTGATCGATGCAGGAAGTCTATATGGGATGATTAAATTAACTCCTTGAGGTCTTCATGAAGCTGATCAATGCGGGAAGCTTCAGTTTCTCTCATATTTTTTTTTGAAAGAGCTTTACATAGCTGTCCTTTGAGGGAGCAGTCTATTTATAGCAGCGATTGCAGAGAGGAAATTGTCCTTTTGAGGGAGTCATCTTTTTATTAGAAGTTTGACTCAAGGAGTTGGGTCCCATGTGAGGGCTTTGAAGTCATGGACAAGACCAAGGTGAAGAATAGGATTCTTGTTCAGAAAGCAGGGTGAAATGACCATGGGATCTCATCTAAAGGTAGATGAAAAGTATCCATGAGAATCATGCTATGTGTAGCACCATGGTACACATATTCAAGAGAAGATAACAAGTGATGGGTACTCACATGATTCTTGTTTAATCATTGGTGAGGTGCGAGAAGTGGAGAGCACTCAAGGGACGAGCATGGAAGGAGACAAAAAGTGATGTAGGACTAAAATTCAATAGTAGAATGGTCAAAGATGCAAGGCATTAAGGGGCTCAGGTTTGGGTTTACCATCAAGTGAAGATAAATGATAAGCACCTGATCCATAAGTATGGGTCACGATGTATGGTCCAAGCCAATTAGGAGTGAAATTTCCCCGTTTACTTTTTTCTACTTTGGTTACATGTTGATTTTCTTTCAGGACAAGGTCACCGACTTGGAAGGTTCATTCATGGACACGTTTTTCGTAGGCACATTTGATACATTTTTGGTAAACTTGAAGGTGATCAAGAGCATTAAGATGGTGTTCATCTAATAACTCAAGTTGTGCTAAACGGTCCTGACGAAATTCATCATCATTGAGCATGTCATGGAGAGAAATGTGGAGTGAGGGGATCTAGACTTCAAGAGGCAGAACAACCTCTGTACCATAGACCAGAGAAAATGGTGTGGCAGCATGGAAGTATGGATACTAGTGCGGTATGCCCATAGGGAAAAAGGAATGTGCGTATGCCAATCCTTCCCAGTATCGTTAACCACTTTCATGAGAATTTTGTTTAAGGTTTTGTTAGTGGATTCGGCTTGACCATTGGTTTGTGGGTAATAAGGTGATGAGAAACTTAGCTGAATGTCGAAGGCGTCACAAAGTTTTCACAATGTTTTGTTTTTAAATTATTTTCCATTGTCAGTGATGAGGTGATGAGGAACACCAAAGTGACATATGATGTGGTGATTGATGAACTCACATATTTTCTCAGCTTTCGTGGAGATGAGTGGTATAGCCTCTACCCATTTTGTGTAGTATTCAGTAGCGGTAATGATCCATTGATGTCATTGGGAAGAATGGGGGTTGATCTCTCCGACAAGATCCAAACCCCATTGAGAGAAGGGCCAAAGGTCACGGGAAACCTGTAAGGTGTGACTGGGTGTATGATGAAGGTTGGCATGTTGTTGGCATTTTACACAACATTTGACATAGTCGCAACAATCATGGTTGAGGGTCAGCCAGTAATAGCCTAGGTGAAGAATACACTTAGCAACAGTAAGGCCACTAAAGTGACCTCCACATATGACATCATGAACCTCCTTAATTGTATAAGGAATTTCAGAACTCGTGAGGCATTGTAAGAGAATACCATCAAAGCCACACTTATAGAGGAGGCCTCCCATGATGACGTAATGAGAGACCTTTTTAAGGAAGGCACGTTGTCCATTACGGGTGAGATCAGGAGGTAAGATGGAGAGAGAAAGGTAGTCAAAGTATTGTTTATACCAAAGGTCACTCGGGTCAGGGGTAGTGGTTCTGATGGATTAAACTTTGCGAGGTAAATAAGAAGGTGATTGGAGTCATTGTATGGTGACAAATATTTTAGAATCTATGGGCGAAGCAGGTATTTGAGAGGCCAAGCAGGCCATGGTATCTGTAAATTTATTGGTTGAACGGGGGTTTGAAGGTCTAAAGGTCATAAGGTGTCAAAAGTATGTCCACATGATGTTTATACTTTTGAAGTATCTCATTATGACATTGGTATATACCATTGACTTATTTTATGACCAATTGAGAATCACCAAAGATGTTGATTGATTTGACATCTAGGGCATAGGTGGCTTGGAGACCTAGTACGAGTGCTTCATATTCAGCAATATTGTTTGTACAATCAAAATATAGTTTGAAAGACAAAGGCATGGGTTCACCATCAAGCGGAATGAGGATAACACCAGCCCCACCTCCATGCTGACACTTGGAACCATCGAAGAAGAGTGTCATTTGGTAAGGGGATTCATCCAAGGAAAGGGTAGCAATGGACTCATCTGGAAAGTCAAAATTAGAGGGTTGATCCCCGAAATAGGTGCGTCGGCCAATTGGTCGGTGATAGCTTGGCCCTTGATGGAATTTTGATGAATGAATTCGAGGTCGAGGTCAGCTAAAAGCATAAGCCATCATGTGGCATGCTGATTTTGATAAGGTTTGGCATACATGAAGTGTAAGGGGTCAGTGTTGGTCACAACATAGGTTTTGTGGTTGAGTAGGTAATGGCGGAGTTTTTTGGCAATGAAAACTAAGGCTAAGAAAAGTTTTTTGGGATGGGTGTATCAGGTTTCATAGTCCAAAAGAGTATGGCTTATGTAATAAACCACCTGCTCTCTGTGTTGTTCATCGTGATGAGCGAGCATGGCTCCCAAGGAATGATCGGTAGCTGAGATGTATAGGTAGAAAGGTTAATCGTATTTAGGTGGAATAAGTATGGGTGGTTGGAGAAGGTATTGTTTTAAGGCCTCAAAAGCTTTGTGGTAGTCATCATCCCATTTAAAGGAGACATCCTTCTTGAGAAGATGATGAAATGGTTGACACTGATCAGATAATTGTGAAATGAAATGGTGAATAGACTGCAACTTACCTTGCAGGATACAGAGTTATCTAAGGTTAGTGGGAGGAGGCATTTCGAGAATGGCCTTGACTTTAGCAGGGTCCACTTCTATACCATGTAAGGAAATGATAAATCCCAGGAGATTTCCTTGAGAGAACCGCAAAGACACACTTCTTGGGCTGAAGGTGAATGTAATATTTAATGAGGCGGTCAAAAATGGTTTTGAGGATGGCAAGGTGCTCAGAGCGGCATTTAGATTTGGTGAGGAGGTCATCCATGTAATCTTCCAATATACGATGCATGATATCATGGAAGATATAAGTCATAGCCCACTGATATGTGGCACCAGTGTTTTTAAGGCCAAAAGGCATGACTCGGTAGTAGAAGGTCCCCCAAGGGGTGATGAACATGGTTTTGTGTTGATCCTCTGGGGCAAGTAAGATTTGGTTATAACCCAAGAAGCCATCCATGAGTGATAGCATCTCATGACCAGCGGTAAGGTCAACCAGTTGGTCAATGTCGGGTAGAGGGAAGTCATCTTTTGGGCAAGCGAGGTTGAGGTCATAGAAATCCATGCAAATGTGGAGTCCCCCTGTCACCTTAGTGACAGGGACAATGTTAGAAATCCAACGAGGATAATCAATGGGTAATATGAAGGAAATGGAAAGAAGGCATTGAAGTTCTTCTTTGATGAGAAGGGCAATGTGAGGGTGCATCTTCCTTAGCTTTTGTTTGATGGGTTTGGCATCAGGAACGGTTACGATATTGTGGACCACTATGGTGGGGTCAATACCAGGCATGTATGTCGTAAGACCAAGTGAAAGCATGGTTATGATCTTTGAGAAAAGAAGTGATGGCTTCTTGTTTAGCAGCATCTAAAGATTGACCGATCTTTAGAATGTGTGGGTCATCCTGAGTATGAATGTTGATCTTGATAGTCAATTCATTCAACATGGTTTGCGTCTCAGAGGGTAACGACTGATGAATATATGAGTCTTCTGCACCAAGGTAGGTGAGTATAGATTCATCATCCTGACATTGAATGACATTAATAGAAGGTGTATCGTCATCGATCATTTCAGGGTATAGGAAGGGAAGAGAGGAAGGGGCCTCACCATCACGCGTTGATAAGTCAAAGGCCCCAAGGAAATGGTGTTTATGAAAAAAAAAGTTAGGAGGGATAGATTCAGGATCCATCGACTCCGTCGGCGAAGGTGGTGATGAAGGAAGAGTGGGTGAAGAAGGTGGAGAAGGGCTGATGTCCTTGATGAGTTCAATGCGGGCCTGTTTGGTAGGTGGTTCAGGAAAGCCGATACCACTACGGTCGTTATGTTTGTGGGTGGTACATGGAATAACAAGTATGGTGGCCTTGCTTCGTAAAATCCAAAACCAAAACCCTTCCACGCACATCGGTGCAGGAAGGTGTGGGTGAAACGATGATTGGTGAGAGATTGGAAGTCATCAGAAAATGGGCGGGTTTGTGATGGTGGTTCGGGTGTGTAAGTGGTAGTATCAAGTCCCCCATAGGTGAGACTGGTATGGAGATGATGGAGGACCATAAAGGAGGCGTTCTCCTATACGGTGATCGTAACGAGGGTACTGGTGAAGACTTTCATACTCTTGTGGAGTAAGGAATGTGTTGACACTATATATGTGATATTCTCCCAGAGTGAGGCGTTGAAAAATTCATTCCAAGGGATCGGTGGTTGGTATGTGGGTAGTTGGAATAGATGATGTGTCAGAGGTTGATGTGGAGGTGGAGCTAATGGATTGGGAGGCTGATGGCTCATCCATGGAGGTTGTGGCAGTGGTAGGAATGGAGGATGTAGGTGCAGTTGAGGTAGTGGTGGCACTGGTAAGCGGAGGTTTAGGTGAAGTGGTAGTGGTCGTAGAGGATTTAATGGGTATGAGCATGTCATTGGGTCGGTAAAGCATGTTGCATGTTTTAAAAGGTGATGGGTCAACTAGAATAGTATAGGTGTGTCCTTCGTGTTCAAACTTTACATAGTGATGCAAAGTGGAAGGAACGCAACCCATGACACAAATCTAAGGTCTTCCAAGCAACATGTTATATTGAAATTCCCCCTCCAAGATGTAAAATAACTCTGGAATAGTGTGGGGGCCCATGCAAACATGGAGGATGACGGTGCCTAGTGTAGAGGTGATAGCATCATTGAATGAATGCAACATGACAGGATGTTTATGCATGTAATTGTTAGGTATGCGCATTTGAGTGAATGCATGGGATGAAATGATATTAATGCTAGCACCTCCATTAATCATTACACACCATATACATATATCATCGATGTGGATAGAGATGAAGAGGGCTGGGTCTGGGTCATCTATTTGGTGTGGTGCAATCTCTTCCTCTGAGAAGCTAAGGGAGGCTATTTGGTAAGTAGGGTGAGGTTTGGATAAAGGTGGAAATTTTGTAAGAGAGGCTACATGATGGGGTGTGATAATGGAGGCTACAAGTGCAGGTTCATTGGGTAAAACCTCAATAGATTGAAGAACCTCCATGAGACCTTGACGATGGGATTCTGAGGTTTGGATGAGGTCATATAGGGACATTTTGAGGGGAGATTGGTGTAATTGTTTGAGCATGGTGTGATGTGTGACCCTATTAGAAATAGGGTATGTGGGGCCACGGATAGTAATTTTTGGTGTGGGTGCAGATGGTATGTTGGGTATAGGGTTGGTTGGTGGGTTAGTTGCCTTTTCCTTTCCTTTGTCTTTTTGAGCATGGGTATTGACATGGATCATGTTGATTTGAGGGGAGTTGGAAAAAGGAGACGGTGTAGGGTGAGTGGTGTAATGACATGACGAGAAAAAACCTATCGGAGGAGAAAAGCCTTGTGAAGTGAGCTGGACGCAATGACATTTAGGTTTTGGTGTGGCAAGTTCTTTGATGTAAACCATGTTACTTTCAAATATTGGGAGTGGCTCTAAGAGCTATGGGGGTGGAGGTCATGGTTGTTGAGTAGGCAGTGAGGGAAGGACTATGGGAATGGGTGTTGGTGAAGAAGGGTCCTCATCTAGAAGGTCATCATCATCAAATTTGGTTTTAGGAGGACACAACTAGATAAGGACAGTTTTCAAAGACTTGCAGTTCTCCACATCGTGCCCTGGCACATGATGGTAGGCACAAATTTTAGTGTCATCAAACCATTTTGGCTTGGGTTTGAGGGGTCATAAGGTCTGAGTGGTGGTAATGTGATGACAAAGTCTCAAGCAGGTTGGTTAAGATTTTGGCATAGGACCCGGCTAGTGGATTGCAATGGGAAGTTAAAGTGGGTTTGGGTGTAGGTGCGGCTGATTGTTGAGGAATGGTCTTTATAGGAGGGGGAGTGGGTCGAGCCATAGTTTTGGGTGCTGGAATGTTCTTTGGTGTTGGTCATGTTTGTTTGGGTAGGGGTATGGTAGATGCACGGGCATGAGGGTGTATGGTTGTTTTGACTAGCTTATTGGAGGGTAGCGTATTTTTGTTTTTGGGTTGCACCTTCTTAGGTAAAGGTGATATGGGTGTATGAGATCTAGAGGGAAACGTGGATGCGAGAAGAGGGTGAGTTACCCAGGGAGATAACGGAGGTGTTGTGAAGGTAGATGACGCGGGTCATGCAGGGTGTGTGAGGGACTGAGACTAAAGTGTAGTGGGTAGTGAAGAAATTGTTGAGGGTAGTGGATGTATGGGTGGTAAAGATACTACAGGTGTGGGTGTAAGCCGTGTCGAGTGTTTGGGTATGTTAGAGGTTTTCGAGGAAGGAGTGGGATGTTGTTTTTTTGGTTTATTGATGGGTGGAGGTTTCTTGACCGTGTTGGGAGGTTGAGGTCCTAAAACAGACAGAAAGGGTGAAGGTGATGCAGGTATGATTGTTGCAGCTGGGGTATGAGTTCTATGGGCTTGGTTTTTCTATTTAGTTGTCATAGTAGGCGTGGTTTTTACTTTGGAGGATGTAGCTAAATCAAGTTTGATAGGTAGATGAGTAAGGATGGTGGTCGGGGTGACCCCTAAGGTAGTGATAGGTTTAGTCGAGGAAGATGATGTAGGTGCGGGTTTGGATTTAGAGGTGTGTTGGGTTATGGGTAAGGGTGTGTGTTGAGCTATGATGGGTGTCATGGAAGAATTTGTGGTAAAGGTGGTTTTGTTTGGTTTGATTGGTCGAAATATCTTTGGGTAGATAGTGGAGGTATCAGCAAGCGAAATTTGCATCTATGTTGAAACAGGAAGTAGGAGACACCCCCACAATAAGGCTCTGTCCACATAATCTAAGCGATCAACCAAGCGTGAGAATGACATGTCTATAGGTGAATTTGATGAGGACCTAATGGCTATTCCCGTAAAATGTGTCTAAGAGATGGGGAATTTGTTGGCTTTGGCTTCTATGGGTAAGAGAGCTGAAAGTAGGTCTGCATGATCTTGGGTAGTTGATGGAGAATGTTCACCTAGAGGCAAAGGTATCTCTACTAGGTCTTTGATAGGTGGAGGAGATGACGGGTGATCCTCTATGGGTGGAGGAGATGGTAGGTGCTCTTATGTGGGTGAAGGAGATGATAGGTACTCCTCTGTGGGTACAGGAGATAAACAAGTATCATGCATGGACTGAATAAGTACTATGGGTGACAATTCTCTAGGTGGAGAAGCCAAAGGTGAAATGGTCTCAATATTAGCGGAAGGCTCCTCCACATGTGAGGAAGGAGGTGAAAGGTGTTCCTATATGGGTAGAGGAATAGGTGAGGTGGGTTCTAATGTAGAAGGAGGACTTCCAGCTAGAATTTCCTCTATGGAAGGAATATAAGGTAATTGGGAAGTAACAAGTGCGTCACTAAAAATAGCGTGGACCTTGTGGGTATGGCTATCATGAGTTGAGGTCTCGTCAGTTTGATCAGAAAAATGGGCATGATTGGGAAAGGGTTTCTTGAATATGTGTAGGTTTTGATTGGCCGGTGCGTTAGAATTATCCACGGTTAACTCACCTTTCTCAAGCATTTCTTGGACAATGTTTTTGAAAGTGATGCGATTGCCGTCACTATGACCCTTTACTCGATGATAGTTACAGAAGTTGTGTTCTTTATACCATGTGGGCATGGGGAAAGCAGGGTCAAAACTAGTGAGTGGTTTTATAGGTGGAAGGGTGATGGCCTCATCTTTGATGAGATTTTCTAAGATAGAAGAGTAAGGCTCCAAAATTGGGATGTATTTCCGTTGTTCTCATCTGAATTGAAAAGTCTAGATGGGTGAGATATTAGATAAGGGGCTAGCCTGATTTGACAGATGAGTTGGGCCAGCCTTGAGTATGACTGCGTTAGCGGTACCCTTGGCCTTTGAATAATTGTTCTACAATTTGGAAGAAGAAGAGGTATCATTTGACTTGAATGCAAAATTTTTATTGCATAATTGGATTTTCTTCTCTTCGATGGATCGAATCTCTAACTTTTGTGCCATGGTGAATGCTTCGTCAAATGTTTATAAAGTTTGGACCCACAAGGTTAGTGAGATATGTCTAGCACAAGCCCGTGTGAAGATCTTGATAAGTTCTGTTTGTGGTAGTTGGAAGGTGAGCTGATTTATTAGGCTACGCCAGCAAGCGACAAAATATGTGATAGATTCGCCATCATACTGATGCATGGAGTATAGGTCAGTCATGGTAACCTTCTTGACGATATTAATGGAGAAGTGATACCAAGAAGGCTTGGGCTACCTGATTAAATGAAAATATATATTTTCTTGGTAACCCACTATACCAATCTAACACAGGTCCAGTCAGAGACATGGGAAAGGTCCTTAAGAGTAAAGCATCATCATGGGCAATTAGGTAGCACCCATGTTTGAATGACTGCAAATGTTGTTGTGGGTCTTCCTTGCTATTGAAATGGTTGAATTTAGGCATCTCCCAATGCATGGGGTATGGATGGATAGGAATGGATGGGTGGATGGGCTCATTACAAATCTCATCATAGGTGAGAGTGTTGCGGAAGCCAGAAACCAATGCCTCCAATGTCTGCATCTTGTCCATCATTAATTTGATTAGGTTGTTGGTAGGTTATGATAGGTTGGGTGCCTCCTGTAGCATAAGAAGGTTGATGTTGGGCATATGATGAGGGTGGCATTCCAATATATGGTGGTGTCATGTAGGTGGATTGAGAAGAAGGTAATGAAATAGGGGGTATGTACCTAGAATGAATAATAGATGAAACAAGAGGCTTCTGACAATATGTATATAGAGGTGGAAGGGTCATGGTAACTCTAGTGGCAATGGGGGCTAATGATTGTGGAATAGAAAGGACCACATTTTGAAAGGGGGTAGAGGTCACCAACACGGGAGGTGGTTGTGTAGCTATGGGTATATGCGAGAAAATAGGGGTGGATGAAGTTGTGTTTTGGGTGGTTGTCGAAGGTATGGTGGATGTGGCGGGTGCAATGAATGTAGCAGACATGGTAGTTAGAGTGGGTATAGGACCTAGCTACGAAATGACTGGGGGTAAGGTAGATGTAGGCAACACAGGGTTATATGGGGTTGATGTAGAAGTAGGAACGAGAGTCGGGGGGATAGATACGGGCATGCCATTTATCAACTGACCCAAGACATCTCGAGTGGACGATTGGGAAAGATAAAACTACAAGGTGGTAGGGTTTTGGTCAAGGAGTCGTGTGAACTCCACATCTCCAATAGCGATAGTGATAGGTTAGATAGGATCCATGGTGGGTGATAAAATGGAAGGTGGTGAAGGTCTAAGTGGAAGTGGTTGACAACTGGCATGGAATACAAGGGCGCTAGCTTGTTGATGTGTCAGTACCATGTGAACAGGTACTGATCAGGTTGGGCTGCCTTTCTGTAAATGACATAGAAATACAACAGGAATAGGAAGAACAGGTGGAAATAAGTGGATTAGGTACCAAATGTTAGCTAGAAAGTGGCATAGGATAACCGATGCCAGTCAGGGTGAACCGACGCCGGTTAGGGGTAACCACTTCCGATCACTTTGGGAAAATGATAGTGAGTCAAAAACAAGGTGTAAGGCCAAATTTGATAGGTATGCCAAATACTGATGATATTTACAAGGTCAATGGGAATGATAGTAGTGACAGGGACTCTGAATAGTTGAATAAGGTGAATAAATGTCCTTTTGGATAGGTTAACCCAAAGGACCTGGAACTGACATCCAGTTGGGTATAACTGATGAAGGTCAGAGTGTAACCGACGATGGTCACTGGACCGACACCGGTCACTGTGAATTTGAAATAGTGATGAAAGAAAAGTGGTTGTTAATTAAAATCTGATGTAGAATCAAACCCAGAATTATGAGAATGATGAGAATATGGTCTAGGAACACTCAGATGAAGCCAGATTACACCAACTATGATGAGGAGCATGTAAGGAGAAACAAGAAAAATGACGAACGTGACCTCTTACCTCAAAACGTAAGCCAAGTAGAAACACTAAGAAAAATGTGATCCTAAGAGTGCCTTTTCTATTATTTTTATTTAGCTTATGCTATTTAAGGACAGACTCATGAACTGAAATAGATTTTTTTTTGTGAGGATGGGTTCCTAAGAAGAAGGAGATCTAAAAGGTGAGGTTTCAGGTATGTTATGACTGGGTTGGGCTTCGCTTTGAAGTATGAATCGATAGAGCAGCGAGCTGGGGAGTACTTTCCAATCCTTAGATCAGTGCGATTGTTGACAGGCATTCCCAGGAAAGATGTTGTTTAATAATATGTATTTTTTTTGAATTTGTGTAATTTGGCAAGACTCAGAGAGAAAGAGATGTATTTTCTATGATTGGTTTGTCAACCATCAGCTGGGAATGACTTCTAGCGTAAAGGTTGCCCTCAATTAATATGAGCTAATGCGATAAATCAGAATGAAATGCAATGATTTTTAAGCCCAAATCAAAATAAGAAGTTTGATGACACAAATAGATAAAGAGGAAGAGGGGTGCTCTTTCACTAAAATGTCGAAAACAAGAAGAAATGGTTCTTTTTAAGTACACCAAAAGAAAGGTTTCTTTTAGAGAAAATAGAAAGAAAAAGAAGGTTACCAAGGAATAAAATTAATATGTATGCTTTTCAGAAGGAAAAAAAACACAACTTTTTCTAAGAATGAATAAAAATGAAAGGAACCTCAGATGGGTCCCATCGGGCGTGCCAAAATGTTTCACCTGATTCTTAGATGTTTCTTTAAAAGTGACAAAACAGATAGGGTAACAGGCGTAGGAGGAATACCTGTTGGAATGTTGATTGATAGGTTGTTGTGCACGTATGACCTCAAATTCCACAGCTAATCGTGAGAGCTTCCTTTTGGGTAGGAGGAACTACCTGAAATGGAACACAAGACCACTAGAAAGAGTTAAACAATATATGCAGTGAACTGCCTAGCGTGTGCTAGATCCGAGAAGTGTGATACTTCCTAGACGGCTCTTGGTCCATTGTTTAAAATAATTTAATGCTAGTAATGAAGTAAATCCTATTTTAGTTAAAATGATTTAGGTATCTCATTTAAAACACAATAAGAAATATCTAATCTAACAGGGTAGGTTAAAATAAGATCCAAAGGCCAATTAACTGGTTCCGGGTATCTGTAGGTTTGACAGAGGTCTTAAGAAGGTCACAGGTGATTAAGGGTGATGTGAGAATAGGTGGGTAGGTTATTGTGCTAGGTTGTATTGGTAAATACAGAGACTGATGTAGGTTAAGGGTGACCGACACCGGTTGGGGATAACTGGTGCCAGTTACTATGGAATATTCAGAATGTCACAGAATGAGCTTTGGATCTCCCTTATGATTGCACAAAGGACTAGGCTGGTTGAAATGAGGTATTAAGCTATTTGTATGGGATTTGGTGAGGGTTTTATGGGGATATGGAGGGGTGAGTATTGAAGTAGGTCAATGGGTGGCTGGGAGAACAAAGGATGAAGATACAATGATTAAATGAATGAACCAGAGGAGTAAAATGTTCTACTTACTTGGAATCTGGTTCTAGATGTCTGTGAGTGAGGAATGAAGGTGTTGATAAGAGGTTGAATGTTACAGAGGATCACCAAATGTTGGGGAGCTCTTGCATGGGTTTCATGTGCTCTCCTTCTTTCCTGATTGGATCAAATCTGTGTTGGGTGGTTGCTGGATGAATGTTAGGTGTCTGTGTAAGAGAAAATGCTTGATCTCCTTTCCTTGTGTATACGTGTTCTTGTTGAAGCTTGTTCTCAACATATGTGATGTCTCTCTAGAAAAACCGCTAACCTTTTACTAACCTTGAAAATAAGGTTCTTTTGGGTATTAAAAGGTGACTGATAGCTGGTTCTAGCTTAACCGGCGGTGGTTAAGGTTAGCTGGCATTGGTTAGGGCGGGATTTCCTAGGTTTACTAAACTAGATAGATCCCCTTGATTTTCTAGGATCTCATGTCATTTGCCTACGTGGATTAGATTGGAAGATTCTTTTTAGCATGTGGGAATGTGGTTAGAGGGAATGTAGGCATTGATTTTTAGGGTTTCGATAAGTCTTGGTTAGTTATGGCAACTTACTAAGAATAGGTCTTAGGGTGAGGTGGCTTGATGAGGTGTCTAAGTGAGGTGGATATGTGGGCATTATCCCAATTAGGAGATTTAAATAATAAATATGGTGAGGATAATTAATTAATTTAATTTAAATAATTAAATTAATATTATAGTGATGTGAAGGGGGGGCATGGCTAGGTGGATGTGTTTAAGGTGTTTATTTTTCGATGGACCAAAAGGGGAGTGTGACCTAATTTTGGTGTCTACACATTTCATCTAGATACCTATCACACATCGGTAACATAATGCCTTCCCCTCTTCCACCTACATTAGCCTTCACCTACACCTACCTTTCATGTTTCACTTTCACATTTATCCCTTCTTTGACCCAGTCACTTTTTAGAGTGACTGGCATTGGTCACCTTGATCGTAATCGATCATATTGATTGGTTCTGGTCACCCTAGCATTGACTGATGCTGCGCAAAACTAACCGAAGTTATTCAACCAATGACCAATGCCAGTCACTTGTTTCGGTGATAAAAAAGAAACCCCTGTCTCCCATTATCAAAAAATCAACAAAAACATAACCTAAAACCCTACACCACCCCACCCAAATTTAGCCTACATTCATTCCTAACGCTACTTAACCTAAATTTGCCCCTTTCCCACCCATGTTTCACCCGTTTTTTACCCAAAATTATAAAAATACACTTAACATAAATTTTCCCCTTTCCCACCCATGTTTCACCCCTTTTTACCCAGAATTACAAAATACACTTCCCACCCCCCATTTTACCTAAATTAATCAAATCTTTCAAAATGCAACAAGAGGTGTCAGAATGCCTCCTATCTCTACTCGGCGCCGTCTCCGCGGTGGAACCTTTGGTCTCTATGTCGGTGGTCCTCTCACTCCCTCTCCTACATCTTCGCCATGTAAAAATCCACTCCTCACCTCACAACCAATCAACTTGCTCCAGTAAATCTCGTGGACCCGCCTACCGAATTTCAATCACCTGCTAGTCGCTCACCACCTCAGCTAGAGACCTCGTACTGTTACTTTTCCACTTTCTACTTCTTCTTTGTCATTTTCCACAAATGGAAAAGTAACAAATGAATCCATAAAACATAGATTTTACCTTTATTTAGCCCCAAATCGATATGAATGACATTGGTCAGGTCATTCCCTAGACAAATGGTGTCAGTTAATCTATAACCGACATTGGTCACCCGTCATAACAATTTTATCCACATTATGCCCACTTTGCCTTCAACCCATGTTGCTCAAACAAATTTTACCCTTACCAACACCTATTAAGACTCACCCAAAGGCTTACATTACCTGTACATTTCCTTAGTTGCGGTTAGGGATGTGTTATATACCTATACCTCAATCCTTACATATGCCTTGACCTACATACCCTGACCTGAATCACATTTTGTGACATTCAAATTTGTGTACTAGATATAAATTGTGATGATGTTACTCATGTGGTTTAGCCCTAATTACCTTACCTTGCCTGATGTCGTGATGTTTATCCTGACCAAACCTTTAGTGCCCTAGAATAAAACCTATTACCCATTCCTACACCTTGCCTAGTTATGATTCAGGACCATACCCTATACCTTGGATACCTGAACCACTTCAACCTTGTTTGGATAAACCTATTGACCTTTGATGAAGTAGATTTTGTAAACTCTTCCACCTAGTACCTTATCATAATCTATATGTGTGCGTGCATTTTATTTCCATTACATATTACCCAACCCGACCATTACCCTTGCCTACAACTCATCTACCTTTGTTTTTATTAATAACCTATTTATGAAACCAGTCACTGACTTCATTTCCTACCTCATCAGTTCCTGGTTTGAGGGGGATCACTTTCATCCACACTTGAGGAAACCTAATCTTTTCTCATACCTAGGACACCGAATTCCTATTTTTTTTAGCATCACTTACCAATACAGGCTACATGATAAAAAGGAGTCAAATGTAGACACCAAATTTGGGTCACACTCCCATTGGTCCCATTTAATCAATTAACGTAACATGTTCACCTAACCATGACCCCTTACCCCGCATTCATATTAATTTAATTACTTATAATAGAATTAATGGTCATCCTCACATTATTAATTAATTTAATTACTTTAATTAAGTTAATTAACATATCTCCTAGACACCTCACCATGGACTTATTCCTAGCCTATTAATTAACTAAGACTAGGTCCTTACTTATCCCTACCAACTAGGACTTAGTCTAACTCTAAAATTAAATTCATATTCATTCTCCAACAACACTCCCACTTATTTAAGTGCCAACCCTCACTTAATACCCATATTGGAAATCAAAATCATGCCAAAAATAGTAAAAATATACCTATTTTTGGTAAACCAAGACTTACCCGCGTCTTAACTAATGTCGATTATACCTCAACCAACACCGGTCACCTAACTGTCATTAATTACTTTATATGTAACTTTGTAACCTTTTACATAGGTCGATCATTCTTCCGTTTGGAGAGAACTACTGCATTCAAGTGTGAATCTGAAACCTCTCAACATCTATATGACACAAAATACTCAACCACAGGCCCAAGCAAACATCTGGTTCGCCTTCCAGAGCATTAGAATACTCACGAGAACATTACGAGATTACTGTCATGACACTGACTTCCAAAATCTTTTCATGGATCAAATTCCCTCCTCCTTCACCTACCAAATGTTTAAATGCAAGTAATTATATGTGATTTCAATCATATTGTACTTGTTTAAAGTATATATTCCTTACCTCTTTCATTATACTTTATTTTTGTTTGTATTTTTTATCTCGTTTTTAGTGATTTCAGCTAAAATTGTGATAACCATAGAATTTTTTTGACAAAATATCCTAAAAATGCCCTTTGAAGGAGATCTTCAGGTTTTCGGGTTTCCATCGCATTGCAACATGTATTTTACATGCTTCATTTCAATTGTCTTCTAAAACCCGAAACCCGATTACATTCCAATGTATCATGTTTTCAGAACTCAGGAGCATCTAAACATACCTTTCAAAAAGCATGGTTCATGTTGCTTGTTTCCCAAAACCTGAAACCTGAACCTTTCCTTTGTATCGGGTTTTCAGAATTTGATAACATCCAAACATGTCTTTTGCATACTTCATGTCAGTTGGTTCCCGAAACCTGAGTTGATAAGAAAACCTTTGTATCGGGTTTTCGGACGTGCTAAACATGATGACATGGCATTAATGTTGAGTTGTCTTTTAGTTGGCACACATGTGTCGGAGGAGGTGTAATTAATGCTAGGGCTTTATAAATAGTTCAATTTTACACGTCATTTTTACCTGGCATATTTTTGCTGCATGGATTTTTTCGTACATGCTCCTCTGACCTCCAAACCCGACTGAATCTCTTGATCAATTTCGTGATCTGTCTTTGACCTTTTTTTTAATTTATTGAAGGTATATTTCTCTTCTTATCATTTTGGGGTCTTTAGGGTTGATTTTGATGTGTTCATTTGGCATTTTTCCCTCTTCTCTTTTTATTCCCTCTAGGTTTATGGTTTGGGGTTGTTTTCTTCATTTACTGTTGTATTCCCATGAAACCTCTTGTTTAAATTTCATCCTAGGTGTTTTATTATTTTTCCTATGGATATACTCTTTAGATTGTTGAGAAGAATCTAAAAATACTAACTTACAAGCTTGGTGGAAATTTTACATGTTCTGACATCCCAAAAACCTGACACCTTTGTTTCGGGTTTTACAGGGTGTCCAACATCTTCCAACTTCTGCAATTGTGTCAGGTTTCACAGGGTGTTTAACATCTTCCAAATTCCGCTTGTATCAAGTTTCAGAAAGTGCTTAACATCATCATGTCTCCACTTGTATCAAGTTTTGATCAGTGTTCAACATCATCCTTTCCACGCTTGTATCGGGTTTCGTAGAGTGTTCATCATCACCTAAGTTCCACCTTTGTGTTGGGTTTCAAGAAGTGTCCGACATGACCTAGTTTCTAATATACAGTGCAGTGTGTTGGGTTTCACGAAGTGCTTAGCAGGTCTCAAAGTCCGGTTGGTGTGGCGGGTCTGTAGGGTTGCTTAGCAATCTTTCAAGCCTGAATTATTCAACCACAGGTCATCTAAGAATTCTTACTTCAAGACTTCTCATGTCAGATCCTAGACAATCTAAGGATAAGTCAGACAGATCAGGAAAGATGAAGTACAAGTACCGGAAGATGGAGTCCCCTTCCTATATAGATTACAATTATGATATCCGGGACATGAAGCCTAGTAACATAGACATGGAAGGCATTTGGAACATAACCAATGATTATTCTCAGAATCCCTAGATGAAGTCAATAACCAGCAATGGCCTCCCTCTTGTAGTAGGATTCCTAGTGTCTGCTCAGCTTCCCAGATTTAATTTTGGCCTGCACTTCCAATTATGACTTAGATTCCCGCTCAGTGAGAAATCAAGTGAGAGAACACATAGTGAAGTTAGACGGTGGTTACTTTGATGACCTCTTAAGATTTCCCAACTTTGAGGAATATGTTGATGTAGATCTTAAGTCAGCACAGAAATCATAGGACAAAGATCAAGAAGACTGCATCAAGCATGTGAATAAAAAGTTCTTGATCAAGGCCAAGCTAGCCGTCTCTAGTTTTCCCAAGTTTGTCCCCAGGAGTGATTTCATCCTTGAAATTAGTGATATTATCACCCTACTGATTCCAGTATTTGGACTCCACGAGTCAAGAGACTTCTAAGGGTGGATGTATCAATTCATGGTCATTATACTATGATAATTCTTCACCAGGAACTCCTCATGCTATGATTATTTACTAATGTACAACCTTTAGTTTGGTGGATGTAATCTGGAAACACAACAACAAACATAACACAAGAATACCATCGACTATGATAAGAACGAATGATGATAAATCTGAAATATCAGAGTAAATTATAATATTAACATGAAATTGTTACAATCTCACCCATGAGGTACTTCAAGTGTTATTGAATTCACTTTCCTTCCACCAATACTATGGGAGAAACTTTACAATTACACCTCTTAATGGATTCTTCAACACACCTTTAAACTGATGGCTTCCTTTACACACTTCATACAATATTTCTCACTACTTCCTTCTATGCTAAATGAGGGGGGTGGCCTCTTTATTTATAGAACTTTCAGGCTTATCCATCTTATCTGTAAGATAGGATAAGAAATCCACTATGACGAATCATATTCCATACCTTAACTCTTATCTGTACATGTAAGCTTATCTTTTAAGATAAGATAAACCTTATCATTTCACATGGGTTCCACATTTTTAGACTTTTTACAAATAAAATACACAAAATATTTATGACCTCACTCCTTGTCCTTATTACCAATATAATATTTCTAATTCCTAATCATGTAGACCCTACTTCTCTACTTACCCCACCTTTGACATTTTAACATTACCGGACCACTTACGACAAATATTTACTTTTTACCACAACATTCCTATTGTACTTTTGACTATTACCATACTATACATTATTGGCAGTGTCATACTGGCAATGCCATTATCTTCTATTGGATGCTACTACTAATTATACTTAACAACATCCTATTCCTAATACATACATTAATGAAATAGAAATTACGGAGGAAAATTTTAGTGTCGACAGAATGAACAAGGGATCGATTGGAGAAGTCTTATAAGTAATGAGATTGATTCCCAGATGAAGATAGTCTTATCTACTGGCACGTTTTATATGTCATTGTATGTACCCAAAATTGTATGTACTGTACAGTCAGAAATTGGTTACGGAAACCCCAATGATGATTAAGATCTCTTCACAAGGTGTTCGAAATCCAGAAAGCTCGTTGAGTATACATTTACATCCCAAAAGCCCTTGTCTAGCCTCTACATGTTTTGTCCTAGCCTTTTCTCTCTTTTTCCTTGTTTTTTTGTTGTTAGTTACAGGACCGCCTCCTTGCCAGGGCGGTGGTCCTATGACCGTCACCTAGCCAGGGCGGTGGTCCTGTAACCGTCACCCAGCCAGGGCGGCGGTCCTGTAACCGTCGCCCTACGCAGGGCGGCGGTCCTGTACGCGCTTTCCAGAATGCTACGACGATCGCGTCAAGCGTGAAAATTCAATTTTCACCCACATTTCTCAACCACTAAAGCTTGTATTTATTTTTTAGCCACCTGAACAGTGATTTATCTTTGTTTAATGGTGGGAGAGTTCAATTTAAACTTGTCTTCTAGTCATTGCAAATGATATAAATATGTAGCTTGTTTACAAGTAAATGGTCTTGGTTCTTTGGTCTGGAGTCTTCATTATTGAGCTTCAGTCTTCAATACTCAGTCCTAGATTTATTTTATGAATCATTTTATCTTTAGCATGGATTAGAATTCTGAACATTTATGAAGCTGCTATTATTCATTGTTTGAGTACCTGTTGTTTATCATTTTATTTCATCATTGTTGCAATGACCCTGCTAGGAATCGTATAGGCCAAGCTCTGTTCTCTTGCGCCATCCCTCTCCTACTTGTGCTTCGTGCCATTTTTACTTCAAAGTGACTACTGTCCCAGTGCCTTCTCTTGCTGATGCTGATATACTCCTACTCTTTATGGATTCACGTGAACATGCAAGAACGAAGAGATCACTCTGAGGGGACAAGCTACAACGAAACTGGATTTTCCTCTGCTCAGTAAACTCTAGGTTTAAATTGTCAAAGTTATTATCAAATAGAGTAGTGAATCATTCAATATTGCTAGGGAAGCTGTGAGGAATGATAGTTTCTAAGAAAATATGATTTGTTCCTCACTTCTGAGGTAGGATTGAAGGTTTTTTTAAATTAATTAGCTGTCTTTTATTTAGATTCACACATCTACACAGGTGAATAACCACACCAGGTTATCTCGTTTGTTTAGTTTTAGTATAAAGTAGTTTAATTGTTGCTTGTAATTATAATGTTTCAATCATATATTTTGTTTAGATTAGTTTCCCTTTCAATAGTAGTATAAGTTGTTATTTTCGGTTTAAGTTAATTTAGAGACTTCATAACTAGATTAAACACTTAAATTCTAGTTAGGAGGATAAACCACTAATGAATTTATGCTACCCGCTCATAGCCTCTAAATCTCCCCTTTGTCATTTCAGCTACCAGGAGATCACACTACAAGATCTTAGTCATTGATCCTCCCATAGTTAGCTTTAGGAAAGTTGCTTGCCGATTCTCATCCTCGCATGTAGCTTTTCTATTATAGAAAGTTGGCCATAATCCTGGCTGTGACTTCATCTAAGTCACCCGCATTTCAAACCACCGGCTGTCTCGGCACAACCTCGGGAGGTCGGGTACGGGGAAGGTCACTTGCCAATTATCATCCTCGCATGTCACTTTTCCATCATACAAAATTGGTGAAACCTACGTGAACTTCCTACTTTCTATTTCGGAGTCATATTATTACGTGTTCTTCCAAATTAGTATACTTTTCATCTTTTCCACCTCATTGGCTTTCACCATCACCTTCGCTCCCTCCCATTATTCTGTGGGTATTCATATACCCCTCGAATATGTCAGGATTCGATGCATATGGCAGACCCCTCTTGGGTCTTGAGGCATACTATGCCCAACAGAATAGACAATCATCACCCTCACTCTCAGTGTGGGGCGACAACTATTCAACTAATCATTTGTCAACACAAACTCCAAGAATCAAATATAACTCATCATCTCAAATTGAGGAGTTAGATCAGCTCGCTCAAATGCAACAAACAGAGCCTTCAGGCTTGAACAATATGACGTTCACCAGAGAATCTGATTCATCTCCTCAGATGCTACTTAGACCACAAATTAGTAGAAAATTAGACTCATACCGAGGTTTAGACGATGAATATTCGGTACGTTATGCCAGGAATGACCAATGTTCTCAAAGTATGTATCCACCTGTAGGAGGTTTACAAAAACAACCCAAGGTCTCTTTTCAAGAAAATTCCTCTATGCCACTGCATATAGGAAATACCCTCAGAGAAACTTGGCAAGATAGTGATTAGTTCATAGCGGGGTATCACGTGCCTATACAAAACCATGGTATACAACAAATGCCACTATGGCAAAACACCGTGACTTCACCAAATGAAGTCATTTCAACTCTAGTAGAAAAGGTTAGAGGATTAGAACTTGCCTAAGCAAGTCAAAATTCACAATTCATGCAAATAGGAAGTTTCAATCCTTCACACCATCCTAGCTAAGTGGATCTCCTCACGGGAGTAGGCACGTTAGGCATGACTCCTCAATATTCGTAACAAACGCCAACTAGACCCACCATCTCTAGCATTGTTCATCCCGGTCTAGTACAAAACAATCCATTCCTGGACAGTACCCCCCGTCATACTTAAACATGTACTCCAAATCACCACAAGGGGATATGTTTTCCTCTCCCGGCATGTTTTCTCAAACACATGGGATTCCTTATGCCCCTGCCAACATGTATGCTATGCCATATCAACAACCCATTCCGCCTTCGCTCCCTCAGCAAGCACCATCAATGGTCGAAACCTATGTGATAGGGACATATTCAGAATACTTGAAAGAACCCTTAGATTTCACCATACGAAGTATCATGCTTCCAAGACCTCTTCCCAATTTGCCTAAATACAAAGGTGAGGGAGATCTAAACGCACATATCAAAGCTTACGCTACAGCCATTCGAGAACTACTCCCATGGGATGGGGTTGTTGCTAAAATATTCCCAAAAACCTTGGAAGGCATCGCTCTCAATTGGTATTATAGAATACCTAAGGCTTCCATACATTCATTCAAACAACTCGTGTCAGAGTTCATCAAGGCCTTCGACATGAACAAACTATTAAGGACAAGGAATCAGGGAATTCTTACATATCAAACAAGAACACAATGAATTCGTCGCCCATTTCATCCAAAGGTGGCGTACAATTCTTTATTCTTCGGCAAGTGCTCTGGACATGGATCAAATGGAACTATGTGATTTATTCCTTCATTCTATTAGCAGAGAGGTGAAGGAAGAATTCCAAAAGTTCCCATTAAGAACTTACGATGAAGTACTTGAGATCGCTCTTCGAATAGATCAAGCAGCGATAGATAGTGGTCGTAAGACATATGGAACAAATGGGAAATTATATCACTCCCAATCAAAACACTATGACCTATCCTAATGCTGGGAATACTGATCAAGGACCCAAGATCCTTAATGAAAACCGTGGGGTTACAACAGATGGAGTCATCGATCAAGTCAAAGGACCAAAAGTTGTGAACACCCCAACACCTGCTAACAATCAATGCAATAATAACTTCACTCCAGCGATCAATACAGTGGATTCTAATCATCCTCCACAACAGCAAATCCAATCACAAGGCCTTGCTCGGGGCCCAGATGGATATCAAAACCAAATCCAAAGGCCACAACCTCAAAATTTCAACTATAACAACCAACAGCCTAATCAGAACTTTGGGCCACAACAAGATTCAAACCGACGACCACAGAACTATAATCCCAATCTATATTGTGGTTTCCACAAAATCAAGGGTCATGATACTAGGAATTACCATGACTGCAACAAATTCTTACAATGTCTACCAGAAGAGCAAAAAAAACTCTTTGTAGATATGTTTCTGGAAAATCCTACATTGCCACTTGGTATGGGATCAGTTTCCACTCAAAATGCACCTCTCAAGATCTTCAATGATGCTCTCCCAAATCATTCTAACAATAACAGGTTATATCCAAATGGTAAAAACAAAGGTATCGTAATAAGAAATAATAATCAAGATGCCTCAACTCCTAACAACTCTCAGATTGCTCCTAACCTAGGTTCAAATGGTAATACAAAAATCTTGGGATTAGTCGAGCTAGAGGTTGAGTGTGAAATTAATGCAACACCTCCAACAAAAGAGTTAGTCCCGGTCACCCCCAAACATTCCAAAGGTTGAATTTGTTCACCCAAAAATATACGAGGTGGCAAAGACAAATAGAGATAAGTCAATTTCTGTGGAACCAATCTCCACTAAAACCACAACAGGAATTATAAAATTCTTGGAGAATGACAAGCCGATCTTTCTCCCATTTGAACCTCAGGGAATGGGTAGTCTTCTCAGTATAGCATCTCTTCCCTCCGATGACCTAAATCTAGATATAAACATGATAGAATTAACAAACGAAGAAAGGAAATTTAAAATTGAAATGATGCCTATCAAAACCATCTCTAGGCACTGCCCTATTCTAAAGCCTGGTTTCGACCCATATGTGTCTGAAGCTATGTTTTCCCTATCCATGGGTCAAGACCTGATCATTAACACAATGCTCGATATGAGAGAGAAGATCGAGCAACATATTCATGCTCACCCACATGCCATCTCTCAAAAACATGACAAAGAGGCATGCGAACACCTCTGTCAGAAAAATGTTTTTAATAATCGGACATATACACCTCTGGGCAAGGATTGTAATTTCAAACCCAGAATGGTAGGCCCTCATCAAGAGAATGAAAAATTTGAGGATAATGGTTCTCCGTTGTGTACTTCTAGGGATGAAGAATTTGGTATTCGTCAACTTTCTTCACCTTAGACATCATGACATATAGTTCCACCTACATTTTCATATGTACATGGTTACAGTTGCATTACATATTCATTTAGATAGGTTCATTTTGTTCACCTCGTTTCATAAATATTGTAGTCCAGGAACTTACTCTTAAGTAATCTTGTTACAAATTTCTGAAGATATTGGCAAAATTATTCAAATCACATCTCTTCAAACATCATCAAGTACTTTCAAATCTTCTCATCAAGTTTGACAGACAAACATTGATGGAAACCATACCGAGACTTGCATACTTGGCTTCGCTCTTTCTTTCTACTAGGTGAAGTTGTCCTTGCCTACGGTCTGTTCTAGAAGCTTCTTGGTGTCACATCTATCCCTCTTAAAATCTCTTGGAATGAAAGGATATCCCAAAGTCATAGATCAGAAATGTCAAAATCAAATGAAATCAAAAGCGCCAAGCAAACAAAATATTTTATTTTACACACTTCTTTGCCCCATCAACCTTCAGTGATAAGCCCACATCTCTTACTGGTGATGTGAGGTTGGGAAAGGAAAGAAGTTCCCTTACTCACTTGTATCTTGCCTTTGGTGAAAAACCCATGCTTCTTACGAGTGGCATGAGACAAGGTGTAGGGGGTCCAGTCACACAAACTAACAAATCTTGTGTATGCTAAAAACACAAGTCAAATTCTGTTAAGAGAAGGCAAATATCCAAACATCCAAATTCTAAAGAGATCAAATCCTCAAAACCATATTTTGTCAACTAGGTTGCCATTTATGAATCTAAGTCTAGATAAATTGAAAAGTAAGTGGCCTTCTAAGCTTGGTAGTAGTTCTGAGTAGGGTGGGTGTGTAGGTCCAACTTTGGTTCTTGTTCTTGTTTTGTCTATCTTTCATCATTCCACTCAAATCAAACTCATACAACTTGTGCCCTTCCCAATTCTTGGTGTTGAGCCCTCGCGTCTTACTAGTTGTGTGGATTTGGGATTGGGGCAAGTTCATCTCTTTATCGCTATACATTCATCACGTTTTGCCAACATAAGAAGAAATCATAGACATTGCCCAAAGAGGCCAAAAGTTCAATACTACAACATGTTCGTCATCACATATCAGCATTGCAAAAACAAATAAAGTAAAAACATTTTGTTTAACATTTGTTATCACTTGTCATCCGTTGCATACATTCTGAAAAGCATATGAAAATCAGGAATTCTAAAACATATAAGAGTACACACATGAATCAAGTCAAGCCAACCCTATACAACAAATAACTGAGCCAAAAATAGATATATGTACATATCATGGTGTGTCATAGCTTTTTACGATGTCATCGCACACTAGGTGCGGTCAAAACACTTGCAATAAGCACAAAATACCAAAACAGCATACATGCCTCACAAAATGGAGACTAAGAAATAAAGGAACTCTGCCTATCCGTCCTTTTGTGGCCCATTATGAATACTCTAGTTACAAATTTCTTAGGAGTTCTTCTCAAAAGTATTCAAAAACAGGAAAAAGTTAAGCCTAACGTAAAATACCATTCCCAAGCTCATTCCAATTCAATCATACTCAAAAATGAAAAGAGTGATCACCGTGGACCCAAAGCTCAAAAATTACCAAATCGATACGCACAAATGAATAGAAAAATGAACTTGTTTTGTATATTTATGAAATTATAACCTTGTTTTGAATGTTCTTTCCCATAGTTGGAGTGCCGACAGAGGTAAGTTCTTATCCTCAGCGCAAATGGTAAGTCCTCATTTCATATCAATTTAGTATTTATTTTCAATTTATTTTATCTATCTACACTTGAGTCCCTTTTTCATTTTGTAGATAGCGGGAATCTGGATGGTGGCATTTCAGCACATGGGCATGTCAGGTATAGCCTCTAACTCCCCATTTCGGAACTTCCATACTCAGACCCAATGTTTTACGCCTCTTCATGGCTAAAATGCTTCTCCGAGGGGGGCAATATGTACGTACCCAAAATTGTATGTACTTTACAGTCGAAAATTGGTTATGGAAACCCCAATGATGATTAAGATCTCTTCGCAAGGTGTTCGGAATCCAGAAAGCTCATTGAGTATACATTTGCATCCCAAAAGTCCTTGTCTAGCCTCTACATGTTTTGTCCTAGCTTTTTCTATCTTTTTACTTGTTTTTTTGTTGTTAGTTACAGGACCGCCTCCCTGCCAGGGTGGCAGGTCCTGTAACTGTCACCTAGCCAGGGCGGCGGTCCTGTAACCGTCACCCAGGCCAGAACGGCAGTCCTGTAACTGTCACCCTGCGCAGGGCGGCGGTCCTATGCGTGCTTTCCAAAATGCTCCGACAATCGCGTCAAGTGTGAAAATTCAATTTTCACCCACATTTATCAACCACTAAATCTTGTATTTATGTTTTAGCCGCCTGAACAATGATTTATCTGTGTTTAATGGTGGGAGAGTTCAATTTGAACTTGCCTTCTAGTCATTGCAAATGCTATAAATATGTAGCTTGTTTACAAGTAAATGGTCTTGGTTCTTTGGTCTTGAGTCTTCATTCTTGAGCTTCAGTCTTCAATACTCAGTCCTAGATTTATTTTATGAATCATGTTATCTTTAGCATGGATTAGAATTATGAATATTTGGTTATGCCTCACTGTACACCGACAACGATCCTGCTAGGAATTGTATAGGCCAAGCTCTGTTCTCTTGTGCCATCCCTCTCCTACTTGTACTTCATTGTACTGCTTCGTGCCATTTTTACGATCCTGCTAAGGAATCGTATAGGCCAAGCTCTGTTCTCTTGTGCCATCCCTCTCCTACTTGTGCCTCGTGCCATTTTTAATTCAAAGTGACTACCGTCCCAGTGCCTTCTCTTGCTGATGCTGTTATACTCCTACTCTTTTTGGATTCACGTGAACATGCAAGAATGAAGAGATCACTTTGAGGGGACAAGCTACAACAAAACTGTATTTGCCTCTGCTCAGTAAACTCCAGGTTTAAATTGTCAAAGTTATTATCAAATAGAGTAGTGAATCATTTTATTTTAGTTAAGCTCACTTTCAATATTGCCAGGGAAGCTATGGGGAATGATAGTTTCTGAGAAACTATGATTCGTTCCTCACTTCTGAGGTAGGATTGAAGGTTTTCAATTAAGTTAATTAGCTGTCTTTTATTTAGATTCACACATCTACACAGGTGAATAACCACACCGGGTTGTCTCGCTTGTTTAGTTTTAGTATAAAGTAGTTTAATTGTTGCTTGTAATTATAATGTTTCAATCATATATTCTGTTTAGATTAGTTTCCCTTTCAGCAATAGTATAAATTGTTATTTTAGTTTAAGTTAATTCGGAGACTTCATAACTAGATTAACACTGAAATTCTAGTTAGGAGGATAAACCACTAAGGAATTTATGCTACCCGCTCATAGCCTCTAAATCTCCCCTTTGTCATTTTAGCTACCAGGAGATCACACTACCAGATCTTAGTCACTGATCCTCCCATAGTTAGCTTTAGGAAAGTTTTTTTCCAATTCTCATCCTTGCCTGTAGCTTTTCTATCATAGAAAACTGACCATAATCCCGGCTGTGACTTTATCTAAGTCACCCGCATTTCAAACCACTGGCTGTCTCGGCACGACCTGGAGAGGTTGGGTACGGGGAAGGTCACTTGCCGATTATCATCCTCGCATGTCAATTTTCCATCGTACAGTCATCATATGTCACCTATGCAGTAACCGACATGAGAAATTATCTAGGGTTGGATGCAAAGGGAAATAGGGCAACAAAACACATATATCGGTACTTCCCTCAGCTGAAAATGAAGGGTTCTAAAGATCAATTCAGAAGATTGAATGATGCCTTCTTTTATGAAAATATCTGCAGGATGAACCCTGATCTAAGGAAAAGAAGAGTCTCTGACGAAGCATGGGATGAAGTATCGAAATGGGGTTGTATCTTCTTACAATTAAAGAATTTCACATACCTTCAGGTGGTCATGTACCTGGGTGATCCTTTTCGATTGCCTAGGTTCCTAAGTGATAAGCTGATCCTGATGGACTTGGTTAGACAATTGTTGGATTTCCACAAATTCCAACAGAGTAAGCACAAGGCCGCCATCTCCTTCCCCATTTCCATTAGAAGGTACACATGCTCAACAGTGGTTAAAGCGAAGAACGTGGTGCACGAGCTGTAGGACAAGTTGAAAAAGCACATGAAGCATAGATATGGGTTTGATTTCTGAGGAGTCCTTAAGTATGGGACCTTTTATCTACATGTGCCCAATGTAGAAGACATTTTGGTTGATCTTCGGGATGAAGTTTTCATATAAAGAAAGGAAAATAGCAGGTTGACACTTGAAGAGATTCATATGTTAGATCTATCTGACATCCCAGAAGGCACTACGGACAACGAGAGTCTGCTTGACACCTTGTATGATGGGTTGAATTAAGACCAATATGTATTCCCAGCCATTGATTGGTCCATTGCTGACAAAGCTTCTCTAGCAGGAACAACTACTCAAATTATTACCCGTACTAAGGTGTGGCTCATTTCTTGGGGAATGAGTTATAAAGAGGGGAGTTTTTCAAAGCTAGCTACTCTGGAAGCGGGACCTTCCAAGGGAAAAAAGGAAAAGGATAAGAACCCTTTCAATAGGCCAATAAAGGTTAAGTTTTTCAGAAAGGGAGAAGAGCAAGGGAACACATCAGTGGCCACTCTCCCACAAATGGTTGAGGTTCTTGATTCACCTCCACCACTAGAACTAGGAAATATTCCTTCAGGAGAAGAGGTTGGTTAGCCTTTCATTCCCCTTTTGGTTGACAGTTCATCAGAGGTAAGTCTTCCTCTTACCTCTCAAGATTTAATTTCAGAATCATTGCCTCCTCCCATTCATCCTTCCTTGCCTCAGATTTCTTCACCAAGTTCCTTAGCATGGCCAACATCTTCTCTAGCCTCTCACCTCTCCCCACTAGACCCAAGTTAACCATGGATATGCCTCCACCTTATGTGCCTTCATTCCCTGAGTTCATTTCCACGGACACTACACTCGCAAGGACCACCACTCCACAAGCAAACCTTCCTCCACCTGAAGATGTGACCGTAACACCTATGATGGGAGCAACTTCTTCCAGTATGCCTTAATGGTTAATAGATCTGACTCCAAGGAAGAGGAAGGTGGTAGTTCCCCTACCAGCCTTTTATTTCAGTTCCCTCAAGGTTACTCCTACCAAGTCTGCCAAGAAACCCAAAATAGTTTCAAGGATTTTAGTGGACGCCTCAGGGCATAAGTTTGCGGAAATTGCCACTCCCGTGGCTGAAAAAACCAAGGATTATATAATGGTCACCGATTATCAGATCACAAGGGTTGATCTAGGAAAAATGACAAGGGAGGGAGCACAATAGGATGCAGAAGATTCCATGAATGTGTTATGCCAGAAGCTGAAGGAAACAAAGGCAAATATAGATGAGCTAAAAGAGAAAGTAGAGTAGCTAACAGAAGTACTACTCAAGCTCTCAAAGCCTCCTGAGTCAACACCATCATCCTATACTTCTATTAGGTTTGATTTCTCATCAGTACCCCATGATTGAGAAGATTAATGAGAAGGGGAAAATGGTCGATTAATGGATCTAGAGGTTTTTCCTACAAGAAAAAGAGGTCCTTGATGACACTATGGAAGTCTAAAAATCCTTGGAGGATATAAAGAAGGATGGTGAGATAAAAGGATGATGAATTTTCAGTAGAAGTTCAGGAACCTAGAGTTAATTTTCGAAGATCTCAATAAACTAAAATATGTTTCGTCCCACGTCTTGATTGAAGAAGACATAATTCCACATGGGGAAAAGAATTTTCAATTGACCAAAGCCATTAAGATTCAAGAATAAAGATTCTCAACAAAGCTTACAGAGAATTGAGGGAATTAAGACATAAATTGGTTCATGGCACAAATGACATAGAAGAAGAGCTAATCAAGATCTGTTCTAAAGTGTTGAATGAAATCTTGAGTATTCTGCTTATCTGATTATCTTTACAAGTAGATCCAAGAATCAATTTAGTACGAACCAACTTGATGGTTTTAGCTTGGAAATCATTGATATTTTCGTGAATATTGAACATTCTTTAGAAACACTAAGGAAACTCAACAAGAGACTTAAGAAACTTCTTAGTAACGTGAGCGATACTCAGAAAACATGTGAAGTCCTGAGTGACCATTCCACCGCGCTTGATGAAGATGAGATGCAAGACATAATCTCAAAGTTATAGGAATTTCGGGACAAGAAAGCTTTGTTGGATGGAAGACAAAAATGATGAAACATAATAGCCATAATGTTTCATGTCATTTCAATCTTGAAATTGACATTGTATTTTTCATTTTCATTTCATCATGTAGAAAGCAAATTTTGACCTGGTCTCTTTCGTGAGAGACAAGCAAAATAAGAATCTTATTAAAAGGACTATTTTGTAGGATTTATCCTATTTTCTCTCAACTCCTTTTATTATAAATAAGGGATGCTTATGCATTTTAAAGGGTAGAGGTTTTTGGAATATTGAGGACTATTGTAAAGAATAAAAACTTTGTGTTTTCTTTTAATCATTTGAGGAATAGAAGCCGATGCTATTTTTGCAAACTTTTTGTTGTGAGATTCATATCTCTTAAGATATTATTCTTATGTTCAGAATCTTAAGTTATTCTTTGTTTAGCACTCTCAATTATTTTAATTGTTTCAAACATTACATTACATTTGTTATATAAAACTCGTATGATTATTTCGTGTGCTCTGTGTTTGCTCGAAATAAAATACGTTCCTCTCATTTCTTTTCCATTGTGTTTCTTCCATAATAATAATTTCCTTTCCAATCCATTTCATTTATAAAAACTACAACATCTTCACCTAATGTGGATATGGATTTTGGGATTCTTTCCCAACCCCAATGGTTAGAATAGTGAGAATACTGTATATATTATTTCTGTTGTGTTTTACATTAGTAATAAATATGCAGCCTCACCTGTCTTTGAGGAGGAATTTAATCCCATGTATTATGGTCGAACATCATATTTTTGCTTGACAAAAGTATCCAACGAATAGTTTTTGGTGAATCTGCTGGGGATTATACGGATTGATAAGACTAAGCTTATACTATTAGTGTCTAGAGACTCCGTATTTGGCTTATTTTCAACAAGATCTATTTTCTAGTTTAAGATAGCCAAAAATATCTTCACTTGGTCAAGCCGAGCCTGGAGGTGAAACTAGATTTGTTCTTTGATCTGCTTCAACAACACAATTTTAGGACTTTCTACTCAACAGTGTTGCATCTAGCTAAGAAAGAAGTTGTTCACCCATCCGAAGAACTCAAGATTCCTAAAGAGCAAGAAGTTTATGTAACTTTTTCATGTGCATTATTCTTCTAAGATATTCGGATTCATTGTACACACTTCATTTAAAAGAATGGTAGCACAACCCATACATTGGGGTGTGGCTATGGGTCCTCTTTCCCTAACTCCATTGTTGCACAATCTACCACATAGGTCTTGTAAGAATATTCCTAAGTTCAACGGTGATGGGAAGTAACACCCTGATGAAAACATCACTTCATTCTTTGTCGACATATGACGTTCTTGGAGTTTCTCATGAATATGTCTCTGTTTGACTCTTCGTTGAGACATTTCATGGTGTAGCAACAGAAAGGTTCTATCATCTTCTGAATGCATGCATTACCAACTGGACTACCTTGCGGTCTGTTTTCGAAGCAAGGTTCAAAACAGTTAAAGACTCTCACACCTTGTTAGCACAACTTACACATATGAAGAAGGAGTCTTCTTAACCCATGCAGGATTTCATAGCTAAATTTAACAAGCTGATTTGTAAGATTCTAGAGTTAGTCCATTCTTACTCTTGAAAATCATAAGTGTTTCTCCATCAATGCTTAGCCCCCTAATGCAAGCTTCTTGTTAAGAAGATATTTTATCCCCGATTTGGCCATGACTCAAGCTATAGCTACTAGAAATAGAAGATGATCTTATTCTGGCCAGGAAAGATCAGAAGAGAATCATCTAAGCCTAAAAATTAGAGTTCTTCTCAGAGTACTATTAATCCTATGATTCAGAAGATGATGCCAACGACTTGTTTGCTTTAAAGAAGAAAATGTCTCAACAACCAACCGAAATTCCTTATCAGTATATTCCTAGAAGGAATTTCAACAATGCTAATAGAACTCTCACAAGAGATAGGAATTGATTGATTACTGTTCCCACCAGGTTGGCTATTGAAGCTCCTCCTGTCAATGTAACAGATGAAGTAGTTGAGGAGGGTGAAGAACCAAAAGATCAAGATTCTCATGAAGCTTTCAAACCTTCAGGATATGTTGATGAGTCTTTTGATGATTCAGCTGGTGACTCTAGCATTCGGTACTTGGAGTAGGAAGAAGACGAAGGTGAGCATGATGGCCAATCATTTACATTCTTCACTCGATCCCAATCTTAGAACCCCAAAAATCTGGTTGAAAGCTCCAAGGATAAAAATAAAAAAGCTCCAAGGATAAAAGTTAAGGAAGCTCCTATAGTTATGGCTAAAATAGGATCTCCCATCTCAGCACAGAACTGAAAAGGAGATAACTAAAAAGGTAACTTCACCTTCCAACTTTTTTTGTCCTACCTTAAAGGCCAGTACCTAAGCTTAAAACAATGTAACCAGAACTGAGCCCTCCATCATTCCTTTATATACTACTTTCGACATCATTGATCATGTAAAGAAAACTAAAATCCAAATGTCGGAAGCCAAATACCTTTCAGTCCAATCCTGAGAAATTTGAGAAACTTACCAACTTCATTAGAAGAAAGGTTGTTATTCCTCCATCTTCGAAAGGCATTTTTCCTATCCCCACTTAACCTTTACCTTATAGTAATATGACCTCTATTTACATCTTTGGGAAAGATTGAATTGTTTTATTTGTCTTTACTTATAAATGGTTTTAAACTCAACAATTGCATAATTGACTTAGAAGCCTCTGATAACGTAATGCCCGCAAAAGTAGCTCATGACCTTGGACTCACACTGACTAAATCTTATGGGTAGATGTTACTCCATGGAAACTAAACAAGTCCCCTTGATTGGACAAATCAAGGATGCGTAGTTTTCATTTGTTACATTTCCAGAAAACATTAGTAAAAATGACTATCCTAGTTGTTGATATCCTGGTTGCTTATGGGATTCTTTTGGGAAGAGGATTTTGACAAAGATGTTGGAGGAGAAATCTACATGGATTAGACCAAAGCTAAAATTCCAGTAAATGGATTTCCTCGTGTCCTTCACCCTAAAGCACAATAAAAGTACCTGATTACTAAATCAGATGATCGTGAGGCTCAAATTCTCTTCAAAGATGCAAGGATTTGGATAATTATTTCCTGACATTTGAGGTTCCCTATATAGAAGTCAAAGAAGAATATCCTAATGTTGTTTAGACCCTTGAGTTTGATGGGATCTGTTCAACTACTTGTTTAGGTGTTGTCGCGGTTCTTATATCTCCATATTTTGAGATATTTCCCTTTACTTTCAAGTTTTAGTTTGATAATGCTAATAACACAACCGAATATGAAGCTTTTCTATTATGATTATAAATGGCAAGATAAAAAGGAATCCAAAATATCAAAGTATAGGGAGATGCCAAGTTGATTGTGAATCAAGTAAGGGGGATTTATCAGGTAAAAAATGATCGCCTAAGACATTACATGAAACAAGGTTTGGGACATCATAGAATGATTTGATGCTTTTTCCATTAAGGTAGTCTTAAGAGATTACAATGATAAAGTTTAATCCCTAGTTTTTTATACATCTTTTCTTCTCCCCCACCCACAGTTCAAACATGGGACACGTATACCATTGAGATTGTGTATCGTTTAAGAATTCTAGATAACTTAGCACAATTGGCAAGTGTTTAATGATGATCAATAGGTATTGTCTTTTCTTGAGAAAGTTGACAATTTTAGTGAGCTTTATTTTGAAGGATTAGAATCAGCTTTTCATGAATCTGTCTCTAATTCATATCAATAAATTGATGGTGAATCCATCTAGCTCAAAGGAAATAAGATTTTGAAGGGGTTGGTCTCTTTGGAAGGTCTTTTTGATAAGCATGACTGTTTCATTCAGGATAAACGGCGATTTGAAGGTGCTTCCTCGTCAGAGGTAGATCAAGTTAATCCTGGGCTCCACTGACCAACCACAGATGGTAAACATCAGGTAAATGTTGTTCTCTGGAGGAAAAAGAAAGATTATCTTCACTCTTGAAGAGATATATGGACATCCTAACATGGTCATATGTGGATCTAAAGTCTTTCAAGCCCAAGGATGTGAAACATAGCATTCCTTTAAAGCCTGAGGTTAAACCGTACAAGGTAGAACCACAGGCATTATAACCCAAAGATCTCAGGGACTATTCTTGTATAAATTTAGAAGATGTTAGACGCAAGGATTATCTTTCCAATCCATCATTCCACCTAGGTTACGAACATCATCCCTGTTAGAAAGAAGAATGGTGAAATCCATATTTGTGTTGACTTATGGAACCTCAACTAGTCTTCATTGAAAGACAATTATCCATTGCCCATCATGGACCAGGTATTATAGACTGTCACTGGATCAGGAATTTTATCCATGCTTGACGAATTTTTGGGATATAATTAGGTTGAGGTAGCTGTTGAAGATCAACATAAAATAGCATTCACCACTCCATGGGGAACCTTTGCTTATAGGAAAATTCCTTTTGGTTTGATTAACACTGGAGCCACGTTTTAAAGGGCTATGGACTTAGCTTTTAGAGATTTAATGGGCAAGGTCATAACTGTGTATTTGGATGACTTGACAGTTTTCTAAAAAAAGTGAAGTGATCATTATGATCACCTGGAGCAGGTACTCTTAAGGTGCATGCATCATGGGATTTCATTAAATCCTAAAAATTCCACGTTCGGAGTGACAGAAGGAAAAGTTGTTTAGGTCATATTGTGACTAAAGAAGGAACCAAGATTGATCCAGAGAGGGTGAAGGCCATCAAAATCCTTACCCTACCGAAAAGAAAAACTGGGGTGCACTCCTTTTTCGAGAAGGTCAATTTCCTAAGAAGATTTGTACTTGACTTTTCTGATAAAACCAAGGATATCCTTGAGATGATGAAAGGTAAGACTTCATTTCTATGGATTACTGAAGGGAAAATTACTTTTGAAGTAAGTCAAATGAGTGCAATTTCTCATGCTCCCTATTCTGGTATGCCTGGACTTCAGAGAAAGATTTCATTATGTATAGCAACACTTCCGCACATATAATATCAGCCATCTTGATGCTAGGAAAACAAATAAGGAATTGAAGCTCCCAATTCTTTCATGATCTACCCACTAAAGGAACATGAATTGAAGATGTCGCATAGATTAAAAAGCATGCTTATGCAGTGGTGAGAGTAGTGAAACATTTTAGGTATTATGTCCTCAAGTTTCCCACACTCTTGGTCTAGTTCCTGATACCACAGTTAAATCCATTATAACCCAATAAGAGTTGGGTAGTCAACGAGGTAACTTGATAGCTAAAGTACAGGAGTATGAATTGGACATCAGACCTACCAAGTTGGTGCGAGGAAGAGACCTATGCCAATTGATCGCAGAAAACAATGCTGAGAGATAGAATGTGAAGAAACTGAAGGTACTTCTTCAGAATTGCCCAAAGTTATTTTTCGTAAGCACGACTAATGAATGGTACATAGATATTTCTTTCTTTTTAACCTATGGTGAGTGTCCCCCCACATTTAAGCCAAAAAGAAAAGAGGATAGTTAAACTCAGGTCTACAAGATACATTCTGTGGGACAATGGTATATACAAGAAAGGTATCGATGGTGTATTCCTGCGCTGTGTTGATAAGTCTCAGCAGGTAAGGTTGCTAGAGTCCTTCCACAATCTAGCATGTAGAGGACATTTCTCTTCTTCTGTAATGGCTTACAAGATCTTACGGGCCAGGTACTATTGGCCTACTCTCTTTTGAGATTCAGCTGAATGGGTGGCCAAGTGTGAAGCTTGTCAACATTTCATTGGTCATCCTAAGCTGGCAGCTCTTCCCTTGAAGCCTTTGGTGATTGAAGAACCTTTTTGTCCAATGGGGAATTGATTTCATTGGAGTGTTGAACCCTGCCTCTAGTCTCCGGTCATAATTATGTGCTCACCGCCATAGACTATCTCACCAAGTGGGTGGAAGCTGCTCCAATCAAACAAGTAACCTCTGAAGCTGTGTGTAACTTTCTCAAAGAGAATATAATTGTTAGATTCGGTGTGCCTCACAAGATCATTGCTGACAACGCTTCCAATTTCTCATCTCATGAGTTGAAAGAATTTTGTTATGGCTTTGGGATCACATTGGCTCATTCATCCGATTATTACCCACAAGGCAATGGTCAAGCTGAATCAAGCAACAAAAACCTGGTGACCATAATCAGAAAATTGGTCGATGAGAATCATAGGACATGGCACAAAGCATTGTATGATGCATTGTGGGTAGATCAGATTACTCCTAAATGAGCTATTGGAATGTCCCCATTCCAAGTGTTGTATGGAATTGACGCTGAGATACCTATCTCTGTAGAATTTCCAGCCTTACGATTGGCTAAAGAAATTGAGGATGAAACCTTTCAAAGTTCTATTGAGAAAAGGATAATGTACCTAGCCAGGATAGAAGAAGAATGGAGCAAGGTGGTGGATCACATTGTAGATCATCAGAGCAAATTCAAAAGGATATTTGACAAGAAATCAAAGCAAGGTGATTTCCAGGTTGGAGATTTAGTACTTCTCTAGGACAAGAGAAGAGAGCAGAAAGGGATGCATGGCAAGTTTGACTCCTTATGGAAAGGTCCTTTCAAAATCCATCAGCTGAATGGTGAAAATAGCTTCTGTCTATCATACCTTGATGGAGAGTTTCTCCCCTACCTTTCAGTGGCCAACATTTGAATATGTTCCACCAGTAATGCAAGATGCTCTCTTGCACTGTATCATAATTTATTTTTTATTGTGTGTTTGCTTTCTTTTCTTTCTTTCTTTGTTTATTTTCGGTTTTTATTCTTCAGACTCCATAGCCCAATGGATAAAGATTTTTGATATATGAGTTCTCTTCCTTTGATGTTTCAAAGAAAGTCCCCAATTGGAGCAAGTTGTTATCTCATTTTTAGTGATTTCAGCTAAAATTGAGATAACCATAGAATTTTTTTTGACAAAATCTCCTAAAAATGCCCTTTGAAGGAGATCTTCGGGTTTTCGGGTTTCCATCGCATGGAAACATGTCTTTTACATGCTTCATGTCAATTTTCTTCCGAAACTCGAAACCCGATTACATTCCAGTGTATCAGGTTTTTGGAACTCAGGAGCATCGAGAACATACCTTTCAAAAAGCATGCTTAATGCTATGCTTGTTTCCTCGAAACCTGAAACCCGAACCTTTCCTTTGTATCAGGTTTTCAGAACTTGATAACATCCAAACATGTATTTTTCATGCTTCATGTCAATTGGTTCCCGAAACCCGATTTGATAAGAAAACCTTTGTATCAGGTTTTCAGACATGCTAAGCATGATGACATGGCATTAATGTCAAGTTGTGTGTTAGTTGGCACATGTGTCAGAGGAGGTGTAATTAATGCTAGGGCTTTATAAATAGTTCAATTTTACACGTCATTTTTACCTGGCATATTTTCGCTACGTGGATTTTTTGTACATGCTCCTTTGACCTCCAAACCCGATTGAATCTCTTGATCAATTTTGTGATCTCGTCTTCGACCATTTTTCAAATTTATTGAAGGTATTTTTCTCTTCTTATCATTTTGGGGTCTTTCAGGGTTGTTTTTGAAGTGTTCATTTGGCATTTTTCCCTCTTCTCTTTTTCTTCCCTCTAGGTTTAGGGTTTTGGGTTGTTTTCTTCATTTACTGTTGTATTCCCATGAAACCTCTTGTTTAAATTTCATCCTGGGTGTTTTCTTATTTTTCCCATGGATATACTCTTTAGATTGTTGAGAAGAATCTGAAAATCCTAACTTACAAGCTTGGTGGAAATTTTACATGTTCTGACATCCTAGAAACCTGACGCCTTTGTTTCGGGTTTTACAGGGTGTCCGACATCTTCCAACTTTCGCTTGTGTCAGGTTTCACAGGGTGCTGGCAGTGTTCAACATCATCATGACTTCCACTTGCATCGGGTTTCGATCAGGTGTTCAACACCGTTGTTGTATCAGGTTTCGCAGAGTGTTCAACATCACCTGAGTTCCGCCTTTGTGTCAGGTTTCACAAACTGTGCGACACGACCTAGTTTTTGATATACACTGTAGTGTGTCGGGTTTCACGAAGTGCTTGGTAGGTCTCAAAGTACTGGTTAGTGTGGTGGGTCTATAGGGTTGCTCAGCAAGCTTTCAAGCCTGATTGTTCAACTAGAAGTCATCTAAGCATTCTTCCTTCAGGACTTCTCATGTCAGATCCTAGAAAATCTAAGGATAAGTCAGACAGATCAAGAAAGATGAAGTATAAGTACTGAAGATGGAGTCCCCTTCCTACATAGATTGCAATTACGATATCCGGGACACAGAGCTTGGTAACATAGACATGGAAGAATTTTGGAACAGAACCAAGGATTCTTCTCAGAATCCCTTGGATGAAGTCAATAACTAGCAGTGGCCTCCCTCTTATAGTAGGATTCCCAATGTCTACTCAATGCCCCGAGTTCATTCTGACCTGCACTTCCAATTATGACTCAGATTCCCACTCAATGAGGAATCAAATGGGAGAAATCATAGTGAAGTTGGATGGGGGTTACTTTGATGACCTCTTAAGATTGCCCAACTTTGAGGAATATGTTGATGTAGATCTTAAGTCAACATAGAAATTCCTGGGATAAAGATCAAGAAGACTGCATCAAGCATGTGAATAAAAAGTTCTTAATCAAGGCCAAGCCAGCCATCTCTATGTTTCCCAAGTTTGTCCCCAGGAGTGATTTCATCCTTGAAATCAGTGATATTATCAACCCTTCTGAGTTGAGTATTTGGACTCCCTGAGTCAAGAGACTTCCAAGGGTGGATGTATCAATTCATGGTCATTATAAAGAAGAATGAACAAGGGATCGATTGGAGCAGTATTATAAGTAATGAGATTGATTCCCAGATGAAGACAGTCTTGTCTACTAGCAAGTTTTATATGTCATCATATGTCACCTATGTAGCAGTCTGGCATGAGAAATTATCTAGGGTTGGATGCAAAGGGAAATAGGGCAATAGTAACACATATATCAGTACTTCCCTCAGCTGACAATGAAGGGTTCCGAGGATCAATTCAGAAGAGTGAACGATGCCTTCTTTTATGAAAATATCTGTAGGATGAACCCTGATCTAAGGAAAAGAAGAGTCTCTGATGAAGCATGGGCCAAAGTATCAAAATGGGGTTGTATCTTCTTACAATTCAAGAAGTTCACATACCTTCGGGTGGTCATGTACCCAGGTGATCCTTTCCAATTGCCCAGGTTCCCAGGTGATAAGCTGATCCTGATGGAGTTGGTTAGACAATTGTTGGATTTTCACAAATTCCAACAGAGTAAGCACAGGGCTGCTGTCTCCTTCCCTATTTCCATCGGAAGGTACACATGCTCAACAATGGTTAAAGCCAAGAACGTGGTGCATGAGCTATAGGACAAGTTGAAAAAGCACATGAAGCACGGAGATGGGTTTGATTTATCGAGGATTCCTTAAGTCATATGGGACCTTATATCTACATGTGCCCAATGTAGAAGACATTTGGGGTTGATCTTCAGGATGAAGTTGCCATCCAAAGAAAGGATAATAGCAGGTTAAAACTTGAAGAGATTCAGATGTTAGATCTATCTGACATCCCAGAAGGCACCATGGACAATGAAAGTGTCCTTGACGCCTCGTATGATGGGTTGAATGAAGACCAATATGTATTCCCAGCCATTGATTGGTCCATTGTTGAGAAAGCTTCTATCACAAGAAGAGCCGCTCAAATTCTTGCCCGTACTAAGGCGTGGCTCATTTCTTAGGGAATGAGTTATAAAGAAGGGATTTTTTCAAAGCTAGCTACTTTGGAAGTGGGACCCTCCAAGGGAAAAAAGGAAAAGGATAAGAACCCTTCCAAGAGGCCAATAAAGGTTAAGTTTGTCAGAAAGGGAGAAGAGCAAGGGAGCACATCAGTGGCCACTCTCCCAAAAATGTTGAGGTTCTTGATTCACCTCCACCACCAGAACTAGGAAATCTTCCTTCAGGAGAAGAGGTTGGTCAACCTTTCATTCCCCTTTTGGTTGACAGCTCATCAGAGGTAAGTCTTCCTCTTACCTCTCAAGCTTTAATTTCAGAATCATTTCCTCCTCCCATTCAGCCCTCCTTGCCTCATATTTCTTCACCAAGTTCCTCAGCCATGGCCAACATCTTCTCTGGCCTCTCACCTCTCCCCACTAGACCCAAGTTAACCATGGATATGCCTCCTCCTTCTGTGCCTTCATTCCCTGAGTCCATTTCCATGGACACTACACTCACAATGATCACCACTCCACAAGCAAACCTTCCTCCACCTGAAGATGTGACCGTAACACCTACGATGGGAGAAACTTCTTCCAGTATGCCTCAATGGTTAATAGATCAGACCCCAAGGAAGAGGAAGGTGGTAGTTCCCCTACCAGCCTTTGATTTCAGTTCCCTCAAGGTCACTCCTATCAAGTCTGCCAAGAAACCCAAAATAGTTTCAAGGATTTCAGTGGACACCTCTCAGGGCATAAGTTTGTGGAAATTTCCACTCCCACAACTGACAAAACCAAGGATGATATAATGGTCACCGATTATCAGATCATAAGGGTTGATCTAGGAAAAGTGACAATGGAGGGAGCACAACAGGATGCACAAGATGCCATGAATGTGTTGTGCCAGAAGCTGAAGGAAATAAAGACAAACAGAGATGAGCTAAAAGAGAAAGTAGAGCAGCTGACAGAAGTACTACTCAAGCTCTCAAAGCCTCCTGAGTCAACACCATCATCCTCTACTCCTATCAGGTTTGATTTCTCATCGGTACCCATGATTGAGAAGATTAATGAGAAGGGGAGAATGGTCGATGAATGGATCCAAAGGCTGCTCCTACAAGGAAAAGAGGTCATTGATGACACTGTGGAAGTCTACAAATCCTTGGAGGATATAAAGAAGGATGGCGAGAAAATGGATGATGAATTTTCAGCAGAAGTTCAGGAACCTAGAGTTAACTTTTGAAGCTCTCAATACGCTGAAATAGGTTTCGTCCCACGTCTTGGTCAAAGAAGGCATCATTCCACATGGGGACAAGCACTTTTCAACTGACCAAAGCCATTAGATTCAGAATAAAGATTCTCAATGAATCTTGCAGTAAATTGAGGGAATCAAGAGATCAATTGGTTGATGGCACAAATGACATAGAAGAAGAGCTAATCAAGATCTGTGCTAAAGTGTTGAATGAAAGCTCGAGTATTCTACCACGTTGATGATCTTTACAAGAATATCCAAGAATCAATTCAACACGAACCAACTGATGGATTTAGCCTGGAAATCATTGATAGGTTCGTGAAGATTGAACATTCTTTTGAAACACTGAGGAAACTCAACAAGAGACTGAAGAAACTTCCTGGTAATGCAAGTGATACTTAGGAAACATGTGAATATCCTGAGTGACCATTCCACTACGCCTGATGAAGATGAGATGCAGGGCATAATCCGAAAGTTCCAGGAATTTTGGGACAAGCAGGATTTGTTGAGGAAGACAAAAATGATGAAACAGAATAGGCATAATGTTTCATGTCATTTCAATCCTGAAATCGACATGTCTTTTTCATTTTTCGTTTCGTCATGTAGGAAGTAAATTTTGACTTGGTCTCCTGCGTGAGAGTCAAGCAAAATAGGACTCTCATTAAAAGGACTATTTTCTAGGATTTATCCTATTTTCTCTCAACTCCTTTTATTATAAACAAGGGATGCTTGTGCATTTTAAAGGGTTGAGATTTTTGGAATATTGAGAACTATTGTGAAGAAGAAAAACTTTGTGTTTTCTTTTAATCATTTGAGGAATAGAAACTGATGCTATTTTTACAAACTTTGTGTTGTGAGATTAATCTCTCTTAAGATATTGTTCTTATGTTCAAAATCTTAAGCTATTCTTTGTTTAGCGTGTCTCGATTATTTTAATTGTTTCAAACATTACATTTGTTATCTAAAACTCGTATGATTATTTAGTGATCTGTGTTTTCTCGAAAGAAAATACGTTCCTCTCATTTCCTTTCCATTGTGTTTCTTCCATAATAATAATTTCCTTTTCTAATTGATTCCATTTATAAAACTGCAACATCTTCACCTAGTGTGGATATGGATTTTGGGATTCTATCCCAACCCCAATGGTTAGATTAGTGTGAATATTGTAAATATTATTTCTATTGTGTTTTAGATTAGTAATAAACAGGCAGCCTCACCTATCTTTGAGGAGGGATTTAATCCTATGTACTGTGGTTTAACTTCATATTTTGGCTTGACAAAATATCCAACCAACAATATTCTTTTATCTCCACCCCCTCACTTATCTACCAACCCAACCACCTATAGCATTTTTTCCTTCCACGACTTCCCCCTCTGTATCCTTGAGTCTTCTCAGTAATATAACGAATCTAACTACACCCTTCTCACTCTCTGTGCAATCACAGAGAATCCAAAAACCCACTTTTATCAAATTATTGGCAATCTCCTACCGATGTCAGTTCCCTGACCATTGTCAATTTCACCTCCATACTGACATCGGTCACCTGACTGATATCGGTCTCTATGTCATTTCATTCCTTTTGACCAGCAAGCTTCTCGATCAACCAAAACTAACCTAAACCTCACTTGATCAAGCCCAAACTCCTATCAGACCTGTAAAACCCAAAATAACCTACCAAACCTCCATATCTAATCAAAACCTTACCTGTTAGATTATATTTTCTTATTGTATTTGCATGAGATAACTAAATCATATAACTACAGTACGATTTCCTTACTTCATGATATTTTCCATAAGTTGTATTTAAAATTGGATTGACAGCCTTCTAGGAAGCACCTCACTTCTTGGATCTAGCACTCACTAGGTAGTCTACTACCCTATATTATTAATGCTATTTGGTGGTCTTGTTTTGTTTCTTATATAGTTCATTCCTCTTAGCAAAAGGTAATTTCTTCACGATCAACTTGGAAAAAAAATTCAGTAACGCACACATTAAACCTTCAACCTACATCTCACAGGTATTCCTCCTAACAAATTTCCTATTCTATTTTAACCAAATCAAAAATTAAGTGCAACAACGGGAGCCAAGAGGATCGTTCTTGCTTGTTATGCCATTAGCCATTAAGATCATGATCATCTCTTTAGTATGGAGGCATTTCCTATGGCTGGCTAACTTCCCACTAGGTGCGGGGCATGGAAGCTAGTGTGGTGAGATATGGAAAATCCTACTACGGAAGGAGAGAGAGAACAGAGGAAGATCAATTATACTAAAGCATGAAAAAGGAGTTGCGAGACAACATGAAGTTACTGGAGTGGTGGATTTATAGAGGGAGATGTTGTGGGAAGGATTTGAGGTTCCCGTAAAGGGCATGTGACCTGAGCAGTCTATGCTACCCCATCTTAGAAAGTACATGAGAGAAACCCCCTTTACTTATGTTGAGAGCTCATCGTATGAAGAAAGGAGGAGAGTAGTAGGCGTGCATCTTATTCCAACTAGTGACCAAACCCCGACACTTAGTTTTCTAGGATCTGAGACAAGTATTTCTAGTCTAATTGGTGTTGGTGATAAAGTAGCATCAGGTAGATATCATTTTACATTACACCCATCTATGGTCATGTAGACATTTCTGGTGTTTAGAGGTATTTTGTTTGGCACATCGTTTTTGCAAGGTGTGGGTTCATAAAGTTTAGGTATCACGTTTAAAAGTGGTTCTACATCACAGACTGTCGGTGCAGAGTTTAGCACGATGGTGAGTATGTAGATTACATTTACGCTAAGCCCCTTACCTATGATAGGACACAGATGGAGGTAGTCGAGGAATATTTTCATGGAGGATTCAGAGGCCGTGGTAGTCAAGGAGGTAGGAGTGAATTTATGCATGGAACTTTGTATAATTGTGGATCTACTGAACACTACAAGTGTGAGTGTCTAGATTTGTTACAATACTCAAGATGTAGGAAGAAGCATAAGTATGAGGAGAGCCCGAGTTGTATAAGCACATGAACAAGAAATAGAAGAAGGACAGGGGTGCAGGAATGGTTAGTGTGAAGCAAGATGATTTGTTATGGATGCCTAGGGTAGCGCATGACTCTGAGTTGTAACTTATCTTAGTAACCACGTGGGAGGAAGATGCACGTGCCAAGGAGGAACCAAAGCAAAGGCCTCTCATTACAAGAAAAGATGTATTACATGGGAAGTATTTTGATCCAACAAATCAGAAAGAGGTTTATCAAGAGACCATGGAGGTGATTAGGAGGCTGCAAGGGGAGATTCAATGTCTAAAAGAGCAATCACATAAGTTGGAGTAGAAGCAGAGTGTTGAGGTACCTCATAAGGACATGGATGAGGTTAGAGAAGTGTGTAAGATGTTGAACCATGAGAATATTATCCCTTTCTTAGGAGAGTGGCTAAGATAAAGAGTATTGTGCACTGGAGGCAAACACAAGAGGTATGTCTTACATGCTTATCTTCCCCCTCACATTATTGATTATGACAAGGAAATCACATTGAATGCATTTGTGGATGGATGAATCTTAAGCAATAGTCTGATTGATATGGGAACTGAGGTCAATGTTCTCACTTTAGATGCATGGAATCAGATGGGAAGACCCCCATTACAACTATCTTCAAATGTGTTGTATATGGAAAATAGGACGAAGGCTATTCCCATCGGGGTATTGAAGTATGCATCCATAATGATCCAAGGGGAAAAGTTTACTGGAGACTTTGAATTCTTATCACTTACCGAGGAAGATAACTTTATAGCCCTACTTGGATGCCCCTAGTGCAATAAGAATAATTTTTATTTACGCTTTAACAAAGGGTACATAATTTTTGAGAACAAAGAGAAACACATCGTTATTAAACTTACGGATGGGAAGTTTGTGCCCTCTGTGGAACCCTTGGGAGAAGAGGACCTGGATAAGATCTATGTGTGTTTCACTCGAAATGTTTCATTCCTTTTAGAAACAGATAAGGTCAGGGCTAGGAGGAATACCTGTTGAACGTCAAGATGGTGTGCGCGTACCGTAGAGAAAGATCAGGTTGACTGCAAAGAACTCCTTTTTGTCTTGGAAGGACTACCTGCAAATAAGAACACAAGACCACATGATTTTGATTAGACAATAAATGAGGGAACTGCCTTGGGCCCAGGAAATATAAAACTTCCTTTTGAAGGTGGTCAGTTCCCCTGCTAATATGAATCAACACAAAAGACAGTAAAATATCAATTAAATTATTTTGTTGAAACGGGTAGGGAAAGGCTGGTTTCCGGTTGTAGTCAGGATAACCGATACCGGTTACTGGTAACCAATGTCGGTAGGGTTTAGGATCTATAGGTTGGTTGTTCTGTGGGGTAGTTGTGCTGTAAGGTAGCTATGTTGTTTGTAAGGCTGGTTTTATGGGTGATATTAGGAAATGAGGTGATGAGAGGTAAAAGAATGATAGTTAGATGCAATGGCACGTTGGGTAGTGGATTCAGGAATGGATTTATGAGGACTGTGATTCAAAAAGCATAAGAAATGTTATAACAGAGGACATGCAAGATGTGAGTTACTGGTTTTTGACGAAGATGCAAGTTGATCTCCTTTGCTGCAAACTCTTCTGGTTTTTCCACTCGTCTCTGCTTGGTCAAGTGAAGATCTGGACTCTCTTGATCACTCCCAAATGATCTCTGTTGATTCAAAAATCCTTCGACCCTGATCCAAAAAATGAAATTCCGATCCTTTGTTTTTGGTTTGGGGAGGCCATTTACAGGGAACCGATGGCGGTTACGTAACCGACGGCGGTCGAGTAGGAACCGACATCGGTAAGGAAAAAGTAGGCTATTTTTAGTAAAATAGCCCACCTTCCCTACTTTTCTCCCGAGAGATTAGTTGTGGGCTTGGTCAAGTGACTAAAAGGTCGGTTTTGGGTGCGAGAAAGGGGTCATTAGTCATGGGTGTAGGTGTAGACCAAGTTTTAGGTCTTAATTAGGTTAGTTTAGGATTAGGGCTAGGTCATGATGAGGTGGCAAAATGAGGTGGTAGGTGAGGTGATGGGGATTTATCAATTACAAGGTAATTAATAAATAATTGTGTAAGGTTTAGGTAATGAGGTTAGGTTGCGAAATGGGATACGGGTCACAAGGGGTCGTAAGACATGAATTTGGTGTCTACATTAGCCCCTTATTGTCGTGTAGCTTGTGTTGTAAAGCTGCGCGGACAATAATATGAAGTGGTTTCTCTTGTTAAGGATATAGGTAATCCCCCTCAAATCTATCACAGATTGAGTGAACGGGAAATCAGGGATAGGGTTGATAAAGGGTACATGTTGTAGAGAGGATGGTAAGGTGGTGGGGTAGGTCCAAGGTAGCAGACGCATGTTGAAATGCAATAGTGCGACTAGGGTACATGATTTGACGAGCAAACCAGTAATGTATAGGCAAAGGTCGATAGTTTATCCAAACAAGGGTGATATAATCCTGGTATCCAAGGCATAGGAAGTAGCTCCAGGGTATATAACAGGTAAGGTACAGGAACGTTTGGGCATGTTCGGCAGTACCAAATGGTTGGTTTGGTTGAGATAAACGTCACGGTCTAGGTCTAAGCAAAGTTGGTCGACAGATCAAGTCAAGGACCCTAATTATGCTAAAACACAAACAGGTGAGCTCGATGGGACAAAAAACTACAGGATGGGTAGATAAGAGTGTATGTTGGTGATGTTGGGTAAGGTATGGAAGTGGTACGGACTTGGGTTGGGCCAAATGGTTGGGGTGCGTCCTTGGGTCGGGCCGGATGGGTAGGGTGAGGCCTTGGGTCAGGCTGGATGGTTAGGGTTGTGGCATTGGGTTGGGAAAAATGGGTAAGGTTGCAGCCTTGGGTCGGGCCGGATTAGTTGGTTGAGGCCTTGGGTCGAGCCAGATGGGTAGGGTGAGGCCTTGGGTCGGGCCAAATGGTTAGGGCGAGGCCTTGGGTCAGGACAAGTTGGTAGGTTGAGGCCTTGGGTCGGGCCAAATGTTTGAGAGTGAGGCCTTGGGTCGGGCCGGATAGGTAGGTTGAGGCCTTGGGTCAGGCCAAATGGTTAGGGCGAGGCCTTGGGTTAGGCCAAGTTGGTAGGTTGGTAAAAGTATTGATAGTAATATTGGTAAGGTAAGGTTGATGGTGTTGGTAATGAATTGGTGATGTTGTAAAAGGTATAATGGAAGTGAAAGTTAGCCTACCCAAGTGGTAGGGAATCATGTCCTGATTAAGATCAACACACAATCCTAGATGCAAGGCAAAGAGGAAAGAGTGCTCCGCAGGTGAATAGAGAAAAACAAACCACACAACATAGAACGAACTTGAAGCCCTAGGTACCGGTGCATAGACGAGAAGTCAATAGGTGAAAAGAGTTGTATGATCACAACATATCAGGTGTACGTCACGTCCCTTGAGTTGAAACAAATGGTGAGGTGAGGTGAATGGTATAGTTGAGGTACGGAGAACTTATTACAAAGTGAGTGTTCTGACGAAAGAGAACCTACCCTAAATAGACAAGTCCATGACCCAAAAAGTTCTTTTGAATGAGGCTTTTATTTTACTGAATATAGACTGATCGATGCGGGAAGTCTACAAGGGATATTGATTGTGCTATTCTTGAGGTCTTCACAAAGCTGATCCATGCAAGAAGCTTCTGATAAAGGCTGACTGTGTATAGCTGTCCTTCGAGGGAGCAGTCTATTTATAGTAGCAGATATGATTTTAGTGCATAGCTGTCCTTCGGGGGAGCAGTCTATATATAATAGCAGCAATAATTTGGCATATAGCTGTCCTTTAAGGGAGCAGTCTATAATTTAGATAGCTAGATGTTCTTTTGGCGTGAAGCATCTAGCTTGGTAGGAAGTTTGACTCAAGAAAATCCCATAAGAAGGTGTTATTTTAAGACTTTAAAGTCATGGACTAGACTAAAAAGGGGAAGGCATCATTGAGGGGAGGTGAGAAGTGAGCTTGATTTTATTTGGAGATGTAGGAAACAAAGTGTATGTAGCGGTAAATGAGCTCAAGGGACGAGCAGTAGGTAGATAAGAAGTGATATAACACCAAATTCAACAGTAGAATGATCGAAGATGCAAGGCATTAAGGGGTTCAAGCTCAGGTTTACCATTAAGCGAAGCTAAACGATAAGTGCCTGATCCATAAGTGTGAGTCATTATATAAGGCCCGATCCAATTAGGAGCAAATTTTCCACGTTTGCTTTTTTCTAGTTTGGTTACATGTTGATTCTCTTTGAGGACAAGATCACCAACCTTAAAGGTACGCTCATGAAGTCGCTTATCATAAGCACGCTTGATACGTTTTTGGTAGATTTGAAGGTGATCGAGAGCTGTAAGACGACGTTCGTCAAGAAGCTCCAATTGGGCTAACTGCTCTTGGCGGAAATCATCGTTGGTGAGAATATCCTGAAGAGATATTCTGAGGGAGGGTATTTGTATTTCAAGAGGAAAGACAGCCTCGGTACCATATACCAAAGAAAAAGGTGTAGCATTAGTAGAGGTACGAATGCTAGTACGATAAGCCCAAAGGGCAAAGGGGATGTGATCGTGCCAATTTCTTCCGGATTCATTGACAACTTTCATGAGGATTTTGGTTAGGGTTTTATTAGAATATTCAGCTTGACCATTTGCTTGTGGATAGTAGGGTGATGAGAAGCTAAGTTTAATACCAAAGTTGTCACAAAGGTCTTGCAATAACTTATTTTTGAAAGATTTTCCATTATCTGTTATCAGGTGATGATGAACACCAAAACGACAGATAATGTGATGATTAATGAACTCTACAATTTTTTCTTTTTTGGTTGAAATGAGTGGAATAGCCTCCACCCATTTTGTGTAATATTCAGTTGCTGTGATAATCCATCGGTGACGTTGCGAAGAGGACGGGTGAATCTCACCAATAAGGTCTAAACCCCATTGTGAGAAAGGCCAAAGATCTCGGGCAACCTGTAGGGGGTGGCTAGGAGTATGTTGAAGGTTGGCGTGTTGTTGACACATAACACAACGCTTAACATATTCGTAGCAATTGTTATTGAGAGTAGGCCAATAATAACCAAGGCGAAGGATTCGTTTGGCCACGGCAAGGCCACTAAAGTGTCCGCCACATATACCATCATGGACCTATTGGATGGTATGGGTGACCTCCGCGCCGATGAGACATCGAAGGAGGATGCCATCAAAGCCACGTTTATAAAGGATTCCCCCCATAACTACATAACGAGAAACGTTTTTAAGAAAAGCGCGTTTACCAGTACTAGTAAGGTCAGAAGGGAGAACAGAGGTTGTAAGGTAGTCGTGAAATTGGTGGTACCAGGTATCCTGCGAGTTAGCAGACACAGTATTTATCATACAAACTACCGGGGTTGAGTAGGATGGGGCAAAAAGTTGTTGGACCAAGACGAATAATTCAGAGTCAGTTGATGAAGCTGGAATTTACGAGGCTAAGCAAGCCATAGTATCCGCAAATTTGCTGGTGGAGCGGGGAATGGTTTGGATAGAATAGTGAGTAAATAAGGCTAGAAGTGAATCCACGTAGTGTTTGTACTTTTGAAGTTCCTCATTTTTACATTGGTAGATGCCCATATCTTGATTGACTACCAATTGAGAGTTGCCAAAAATATTGATAGATTTGATACCTAAGTGTAACACAACTTGGAGACCCAGAACAAGGGCCTCGTATTCCGTTGTATTATTAGTGCAAGGAAAATCGAGTCGGAATGAAAGAGGCATGGGCTCAGCGTCGATAGGAATGAGAACAATGCCAGATCCTCCACCACGGTGGCATTTGGATCCATCGAAGAAGAGGGTCATTGGATACGACTCCTCCTTGAGGGAAAGAGTAGCGATGAGTTCGTCTGGGAATGTAAAATTGGTAAATTGTTCCCCAGGTAAAGGGGCCTCCGCAAGTTGGTCTGCAAGAGTTTGTCCTTTGATTGATTTCTGGTGGACAAACTCAAGGTCGAGGTCGGCGAGGAGCATGAGCCATCTGGCGATGCGTTGGTTTAGATGAGGTTTGGCATACATGTAATGGATGGGGTCCATGTTGGTGATGACGAAAGTTTTGTGATTCAGAAGGTAGTGTCGGAGTTTGGTAGCCACGAATGATAGGGCTAGGCATAACTTTTCTACATGTGTATACCTAGTCTCATAGTCCACCAAAGTACGACTTATATAATAAACGGCTTGTTCTCGATTCTCGGAGTCACGATGTGCAAGCATGGCCCCTACAGTGTGGACAGTGGCGGAAAGGTAAAGGTAGAAAGGGTGGTCGTCCTGAGGTGGGATAAGCACGAGTGGCTGCAAGAGATAAGTTTTGAGAGCTTCAAAGGCTAGGTGGCACTTTTCGCTCCATTGAAAATCAATGTCCTTTTTAAGAAGGTGATGAAAAGGTTGACATCGATCCGAGAGTTGGGAGATTAAACGTCGGATAGATTGGAGCTTACCTTGTAAACTACGCAATTGTTTGAGATTGGTAGGTGGGGGCATTTCTAGGATAGCTTTGACTTTAGATGGGTCGACCTCGATGCCACGCAAAGAGACGATAAAGCCAAGAAGTTTCCCCGAAAGGACACCAAAGACACATTTCTTTGGTTGAAGGCAGACAGAATATTATAACAGGTGATCAAAAATAATGGTTAAAACATCGAGATGTTCACTACGATGTTTAGACTTGCCAAGAAGATCGTCAACATAATCTTTAAGGATAGTGTGCATAATGTCATGAATAATGTAGGTCATAGCCCGCTGATAGGTTGCACCACCATTCTTAAGGCCAAATGGCATTACACGGTAACAGAAGGTTCCCCAAGGAGTTATGAAGGCAGTTTTATGTTGATCGGCGGGGGCAACCAAAATTTGGTTATATCCCGAGAAACCATCCATGAGAGAGAGCATCTCATGGCCTGCAGTGAGATCTACAAGTTGGTCAATGCTAGGCAGGGGGAAGTCATCCTTAGGGCAAGTGAGGTTAAGATCCCGGAAATCCGTGCATATCCGAAGTCCCCCCGTCACTTTAGTGACAGGTACGATGTTAGAAATCCATTGAGGACAGTCAATAGGCAAAATGAAAGAAATAGAAAGGAGTCGTTGAAGCTCCTCTTTGACCAAGAGAGCAATGCGTGGATGCATTTTTCTCAATTTCTATTTAATTGGTTTGGAATCAGGGTTTAGAGTGATGTTATGGACGGCAATGGTAGGATCAATTCCTGGCATGTCTGCGTAGGACCAAGCGAAAGCTTGGTTGCGGGTACGGAGAAAGGTAGTAAAGGCGGCTTGTTCTGATGTGTTAAGGGATTGTCTGATCGTCACAATGTGAGAATCCTCCTCCGTGTGGATGTTGATTTCTATAGTCGATTCATTCAACATGGTTTGAGTTTCAGACGGTAAGGTGCGTTGAATATAGGAGTTGTCCGCCCCAAGGTAAGTGAGGATGGAGTCGTCATCTTGGCACTCAACAACATTAATCGAAGGCGAATCCTCTTCGATCATGTCTGGATACAAAAGGGGGATAGAAGAGGGGTCCTCATTATCGCGTTGATAATTGAGAGGACCTAGGAAGATAGCATGTATGAAAAAAAAAAGTTAGGAGGGATAGATTCGGGATCTATTGACTCTGTGGGTGACGAAGGCAAAATGGGTGATGATGGTTTGGTAGGGGTGACGTCGTTGTCTTCTAGAAGACAACTGACATGAGGTTCCTCCTGTGTAGGTGTTTCAGGAAAACCGAGACCACTGCGATCATTGTGTTTGCGTGTAGTCACGGGAATGAGTGTATGTCGGCCTTGTTCATAAAGACCAAAACCAAAGCCTTTCCAAGCACAACGAGTTAAGAAGGTGAGGGCGAAACGACGATTTGTCAAGTATTGAAAATCGGATTGGAAGGGAACCACACCAAGAGGGGGTTCAGGGGTAATGGAGGATGCGCCAACATCCCCATACGTTAGGTTGGTGCGGCAATGGGGTGGTCCGTAAGAGATTACTTCCCCCACACGACGGTCACAGGTAGGATGTGCATGTACCTGTCCATATTCCTGTGGGGTATGGAAAGAACTAACATTATATAGGCGATACTCCCCCAGCGTAAGGCGTTGAAAAACATTTACTAAGGGGTCTGCGGTTGGGATGTTAGTTGCGGGAAGGGAAGTGGTTTTTGCAACGGTGGTTTCATCAATTGAAGGCGTAGGTGCGGTTGAGGTGGATGGTTGAGGTACATTTGAAGAGGATGGTTGGGTTGAATGTATGGGTGTCTTGATTTGTATAAGCACATCGTTAGGGCGGTATAACATATTGCAGGTTTTAAAGGGGGGAGGATCAGCTTTTACTGTGTAGGACTTCCCCTCATACTCAAATTTTATGCATCTATGTAATGTTGAGGGAACGCATCCCATAGCCCAGATCCAAGGGCGACCTAGCAATATGTTATATTGGAACTCTCCTTCAAGGACATAGAAGAGTTCGGGTAAAGTACATGGTCCTACCCGAATGTTGAGGATCACAGTGCCTAAGGTAGAGGTAATAGCGTCATTGAATGACCGCAACATGAAAGGATTGGCACACATGTAGCTAGAGGGGATATTCATTTGTTGGAAGGCTTTTGAAGAGATGATGTTTAGGCTAGCGCCCTCGTCAATCATAACATGACGTACTTGAATGTCCCGGACGTAAGCTGAGATGAAAAGGGCAGGGTCAGGATCTTCTGTACCAAAGTCAACAATTTCCTCTTCAGAGAAACTGACTGCCGCAGCTTGTTGTTGTACAGAAGTGGTTGGGGTAGTGGGTTGTTTGGTGAGAGAAGCAATGTGATTGGGTGTTATAATGGAGGCAACAGGTAGGGTTTCATTAGGTAAGACCTCGATCCCTTGAAGGATCTCAACGAGAGCTTGTCGATGAGATTTAGAAGTCTGAATGAGATCATACAGTGTCATTTTTACGGGCGATTGGTGAAGCTATTTGATCATAGTTTGGTGGGCAATGCCATTAGAGACGGGATAGACGGGTCCGTGAATAACCACTTTAGGTGGTGGTGCAATCGGGATGGTTGACGGAGAAAGAGATGCCGCAAGTGTGTTTTCTTTTGCTTTCCCATTGTTTTTCTGCCCTCGAGTAGCAACACTAATCAAATTGGTTTCATGAATACAAGAGGAGGAAGACGGTAGGGATAGGTCATGGTCTTCGAGAGGTGGGGCTGTAATGATGATAGATCTTGGTGAGGTGGGGACAGGTGATATAGGAGAGGGAATTGAAGCTAAAGGTCTCTCTCTTCGTAAGTTGTCTTTCTTAGCTTTTCTGTCTAAGAGAGGTGACAGACGAAGTATGGCTTTTAACGCTTTGCATCCCTCTACATCATGTCCTGGTGTGCAGTGGTAAGCACAGATTTTAGACTCATCATAACCTATAGGTCGAGGTTTAGACGGGTCATAAGGTCTAAGTGGGGGTAGGGAAATGGTCACATTCTCCACCAACATAGCAAGGATTTTGGCGTAAGATCCTTTGAGTGGGTCAAAATCAGAGGAGAATGAGGGTATTGGCTGTGTAGGTTTTGGTAATGTTTGGGCGTGGTTGGTTTGTACGGGTGGTGGTTTAGCCGAGGGGTATTGACACGTGGTTTTCACTAAATGTGGTTTCTTTGACGCAGAAGCTATATTCAGTTGATTAGATGATGAGGCTACAAATGACGTGGTATCAGAAAACAACCACGGGGAAATAGGAGTGACCGAAAACAAATATTTTGATGATGGAATTCGTTTAGGGTTGATAGGTGGACAGGATACACGGGGTGACGGTGTTGCTATACCCTGGGATTTCTGTATGGGTGCAGAAGGCGTAGGTCACTTTAAAGAAAATGCAGGAGGTATGATATATTGATGTAAGGTAGAGGGATGGGGTCCCAATATGGAAGGTAGGTGTGACGATGATGGTTTTAGTTGTGATAGAGGCATAGGTTGAGGAGATTGAGTCTGTCTCCTAATGGGGTGGACGGATTTATTTTTAGATAAATCGATTCGCTTAGGCGGGTGCGTTAGACTGGGCATTGGTAAGGTCCCAAGTGTAGGGGAATATTTGGTTAAGTTAATAGAAGTGGACGGGGCATTTGGTAGAGGTGAGGGGGTGAAGGTGAGAACATGGGTATTTTAAGCTTCTGTAAACACTTCGGGTATATGGTGGAGGCCTCAGGATTGGTCATTTGCATTTGAGTAGAATACGGCGTACTTAAACGTTCCCATAGGACCTGTCTATCTTCTGTGGAATGACAGTCTTCAGGTGTGAATTGTAAATTTTGTACGGAAGAAAGGTGGGTTGTGACTCCAATCCACTGTGGGTATGATACAGGGGGTAAATGAGGCACTGTATCAATAGATGTTAAAGGTCAACTGGTCCTTGAAAAGATTTAGGTGATGAAGAACTAATAGGTAAGAGGGCAGGTTCGAGAGGGTCTGTTATGGTTAAAGAATTTGGTGATGTTGGTGCAAGAGATTTCTCGTCTAAGGATGTCAAAAGGAGTGGCGAGCCTTCCTCTTGTGCAGCAAGAGTGGTAGAAGGGGACATTTGGGAAATAGATAGATTAGATAACATCCATTCGCAGTCTTGTAGGGATGTGGTGTAAGCAGACTCATTGATGAGAAGAGAAGTCTGGGCAGTTAACTCTTTTATGGGTAAAGGAATGATTTCACTTTGGCTTGATGGTGGTGAAGGAGGTTCGGACTCCTGTGTTAGTGGAGAGGCTTGATTCAAAATTTTCTCGATAGAGGCTTTTGGCTGGGAGTCGAAGACTGCATGGATCTCATGAACACTCTCCTCGGCTAAGATATCTTGATTTAGATTACTGTTAGAAGAATGATTCGGGAATGGTTTGTTGAATATTTTCAAATTTCGGTTAGCAGGGGCGTTAGGATTATTGAGGGCTATATCCCCCGCATCAACCATTTCCTGCACTATGTTTTTCAACATCTTGCAGTTCTCATGACTGTGTCCCTTCATGCAGTGGAAGTTACAGAAGTCATTTTCTTTGTACCAGGAAGGTATGGCGCGAGTGGAATCAAACCCGGAATGAGGTTTAACAGGAGGTAAGGTAATGGCTCCTGCTTTGAGCAATTTTTCCAATATCACACCATATGTTTCTCCTAAGGGAGTGTAGTTGATGGGTTCTTCTTTATACTTATAAGTGGTTTTTGGCGGGGTATTAGACGGTGGTTGGGATTTGACCATCACCGCGTGCACGGCCCCTTTTGATTTCGAAGCGGTCGATGGGTGAGGATTGGTGGTGTTAGGTTTGTTGGTGGAATCTGAAGTTCAGAAATTGGGGTTTTTGTTACGCAACCGCAATTTGTCTTCCTCTAAGGCTCGAATTTCTAGTTTCCGAGCCATGGTAAAGGCCTCATCAAATGTGCGGAAAGTTTGAATTTGAAGAGTAGGAGAAATGTGCTTAGCACATGCCCGCGTAAAAAGTTCGATAAGTTCAACCTGAGGCAAGGCATATGTAAGTTGGTTGATAAGGCCCCGCCATCGTCCAATGAAATCTGCGATAGATTCGTCTTCGAATTGTCGGATGGCATAAAGGTCAGTGATAGATACTTTCTTGGCAATGTTAATGGAGAAATGATCCAAGAAAGATTGGGCTAGTTGGTTAAAAGAGAAGATTGAGTGCTGGGTTAAAGCACTGTACCACTCCAAGGCAGGTCCTGATAAGGACATAGGAAAGGTGCGAAGTAACAAGGCATCATCATGAGCAATCAAATAACAAGCATGTCTAAATGATCGCAAGTGTTGTTGAGGGTCCTCTTTACTGTTAAAACGGGTAAATTTTGGTAATTCCCATTGAGGAGGATATGAATGAAGGGGGACAGATGGGTGAATAGGCTCCCGAAAAACTTTCTCGTATGTCAAGGCGCTACGACTTCCTGAAACAGAAGCCTCCAGGTTTTGCATTTTGTCCATCATTTGTTTAATGAAATCCGTGGTTGGATGAGATGATGGTGCGATTGTGGTAAACAGAGGCAAATTGGGCCAAGGGCCTCCGCTGGACAATGGTGGGGTTAAGTGTTGATAAGGTATGGAGGATGAATATTTTGAGGCGACCGAATAGGGATGTCCCATATAAGATGTTGAGGTCACTGGATACGTGCATGGGAAAGAAAAGGTAGGCGGAGCTTGAGAAGGAAAGCTAGTGTGGATAGGTGGCAGAGATCAAGTCATGAATGGAGCAGTCTGCAAGAGAGATGAGGTAGGGGCAGTCAGCGGTAATGATATGTGGGGTCCAAGATTAACCAATGGAAAGCCAATCTGAGTCGTATGAACCTCTGAAGCCATCGGATTGGGAGACGGGGCTAGAGATGCAGGAAGCAAGGCAGTGTTATCAGGCGGAGTGGGAGCTAAATGAGCAGCTATACTAATAGGCATACCAACAAGGAGCTGACCATCAGGCGTACGGTCAGGGGTATGAGACAAATAGTATTGTACAGCGCTAGAATTAGCATCCAGAAACTTGGCAAATTCCTTATCTCCCACAGGAATTTTAGGAACCTCGCTGGTATCCGTAGGATTCCCCACAGAATGTGAAGGGGGTGATTCAGGCAAAGAAATAGAGCAAGCATGTGAAACCATGGCGGCGGCTTGGTTTCGAGTGATAACAACCATGGACAGGAGTTCACAGTAGGGTTTCAATCTGTCAGGAACAGAAACAAACTCAAACTGGTGAAATTGGTAGGTTGCTGGTTTGTCAAGAGTTGGAAAGACAGTAACCGATATCGGTCTAGTAACCGATGTTGGTTATACTATAGCCAACGCTGGTCAGGTAACCGATGTCGGTCTAAGAAGTCTGGGCCAACAAGATATAAAAGGTTGCTAATTTGATTTTTAACAACGTTTAGTATACTTGTCCAATTATTGATCACAGAAGACAGGGTATGAAAAAGAAAACAGAACTAAAAACAAGCAAGATGCACACGCAAATCCAGAGACTAACCCTAGGGTTAATTTTAATTATTGTGGGCTTATGCCTTTAGACGCGGAACGATGTCAATCCTAAACAAAAGACTTAGGGGAAATGTCAAGTTGTTTTGGCTTATAAGGTTACCTCAATCGGGCGAAGGAATACCGCGGAAAAGGGGGGTGTTTGAGTTGTTGTGTTAATTGTGAAGTGATTCGGTATGTGTTTTGCAGTGAAAGTAAGATTAATTTCTTGTCAATACCGTGGATATCACCCCCACGTGTACGACCTGTTACTTAATCTATGTTCACTAGAATTGAAAACAGCAAGTAGTAATGCAATGCACATGTTTTAAACCCAAATCGAAAATGATATTTGATGAAGCAAAAGAGATGACTTTCACTAATGCGAGATGTAAAAGCAAAGCAAGTTCTTTTATCAAAATAATATAAAACCTTGTGAATATCTTTTAGAAGAAGAAAACAGCAAGTATACTCCCTATATGAAAGCAAGCAAGAAAGAAAGAAACCCAAAATGGGTCCCACCGGGCGTGCCAAAATGTTTCACTCGACCCAAGGCCTCACCCTACCCATCCATGCCAACCCAAGGCCTCAACCAACTAATCCGGCCCGACCCAAGGCCGCAACCTTACCCATTTGGCCCGACCCAACGCCGCAACCCTAACCATCCGGCCCGACCCAAGGCCTCACCCTACCCATTTAGCCCGACCCAAGGCCTCACCCTACCCATCCGGCCCGACCCAAGGACGCACCCCAACCATTTGGCCCGACCCAAGGCCGTACCACTTCCATACCTTACCCAACATCACCAACATACACTCTTATCTACCCATCCTGTAGGTTTTTGTCCCATCGAGCTCACCTGTTCGTGTTTTAGCATAATTAGGGTCCTTGACTTGATCTGTCGACCAACTTTGCCTAGACCTAGACCGTGACGTTTATCTCAACCAAACCCACCATTTGGTACTGCCGAACATGCCCAAACGTTCCTGTACCTTACCTGTTATATACCCTGGAGCTACTTCCTATGCCTTGGATACCAGGATTATATCACCCTTGTTTGGATAAACTATCGACCTTTGCCTATACATTGCTGGTTTGCTCGTCAAATCATGTACCCTAGTCGCACTATTGCATTTCAACATGCGTCTGCTGCCTTGGACCTACCCCACCACCTTACCATCCTCTCTACAACATGTACCCTTTATCAACCCTATCCCTGATTTCCCGTTCACTCAATCTGTGATAGATTTGAGGGGGATTACCTATATCCTTAACAAGAGAAACCACTTCATATTATTGTCCGCGTAGCTTTACAACACAAGCTACATGACAATAAGGGGCTAATGTAGACACCAAATTCATGTCTTACGACCCCTTGTGACCCGCATCCCATTTCGCAACCTAACCTCATTACCTAAACCTTACACAATTATTTATTAATTACCTTGTAATTGATAAATCCCCATCACCTCACCTACCACCTCATTTTGCCACCTCATCATGACCTAGCCCTAATCCTAAACTAACCTAATTAAGACCTAAAACTTGGTCTACACCTACACCCATGACTAATGACCCCTTTCTCGCACCTAAAACCGACCTTCTAGTCACTTGACCAAGCCCGCAACTAATCTCTCAGGAGAAAAGTAGGGAAGGTGGGCTATTTTACTAAAAATAGCCTACTTTTTCCTTACCGATGCCGGTTCCTACTCGACCGCCGTCGGTTACGTAACCACCATCGGTTCCCTGTAAATGGCCTCCCCAAACCAAAAAAAAAAGGATCGGAATTTCATTTTGGATCAGGGTCGAAGGATTTTTGAATCAACAGAGATCATTTGGGAGTGATCAAGAGAGTCCAGATCTTCACTTGACCAAGCAGAGACGAGTGGAAAAACCAGAAGAGTTTGCAGCAAAGGAGATCAACTTGCATCTTCGTCAAAAACCAATAAGTCACATCTTGCATGTCCTCTGTTATAACATTTTTTATGCTTTTTGAATCACAGTCCTCATAAATCCATTCTTGAATCCACTACCCAGCGTGCCATTGCATCTAACTATCATTCTTTTACCTCTCATCACCTCATTTCCTAATATCATCCATAAAACCAGCCTTACAAACAACATAGCTACCCTACAGCACAACCACTCCACAAAACAACCAACCTACAGATCCTAAACCCTACCGACATCGGTTATCAGTAACCGGTATCGGTTATCCTGACTACAACCAGAAACCAGCCTTTCCTACCCGTTTCAACAAAATAATTTAATTGATATTTTACTGTCTTTTTTGTTGATTCATATTAGCAGGGGAACTGACCACCTTCGAAAGGAAGTTTTATATTTCCTGGGCCCAAGGCAGTTCCCTCATTTATTGTCTAATCAAAATTGTGTGGTCTTGTGTTCTTATTTGCAGGTAGTCCTTCCAAGACAAAAAGGAGTTCTTCGCAGTCAACCTGATCTTTCTCTACAGTACGCGCACACCATCTCGACGTTCAACAGGTATTCCTCCTAGCCCTGACCTTATCTGTTTCTAAAAGGATAAGGTCAGGGCTAGGAGGAATACCTGTTGAACGTCGAGATGGTGTGCGCGTACCGTAGAGAAAGATTAGGTTGACTGCGAAGAACTCCTTTTTGTCTTAGAAGGACTACCTGCAAATAAGAACACAAGACCACACGATTTTGATTAGACAATAAATGAGGGAACTGCCTTGGGCCCAGGAAATATAAAACTTCCTTTCGAAGGTGGTCAGTTCCCCTGCTAATATGAATCAACACAAAAGATAGTAAAATATCAATTAAATTATTTTGTTGAAACGGGTAGGAAAGGCTGGTTTCTGGTTGTAGTCAGGATAACCGATAACGGTTACTGGTAACCGATGTCGGTAGGGTTTAGGATCTGTAGGTTGGTTGTTTTGTGGGGTGGTTGTGCTGTAGGGTAGCTATGTTGTTTGTAAGGCTGGTTTTATGGATGATATTAGGAAATGAGGTGATGAGAGGTAAAAGAATGATAGTTAGATGCAATGGCACGCTGGGTAGTGGATTCAGGAATAGATTTATGAGGACTGTGATTCAAAAAGCATAAGAAATGTTATAACAGAGGACATGCAAGATGTGACTTACTGGTTTTTTACGAAGATGCAAGTTGACCTCCTTTGCTGCAAACTCTTCTGGTTTTTCCACTCGTCTCTGCTTGGTCAAGTGAAGATCTGGACTCTCTTGATCACTCCCAAATGATCTCTGTTGATTCAAAAATCCTTCGACCCTAATCCAAAATGAAATTCCGATCCTTTGTTTTTGGTTTGGGGAGGCCATTTACAGGGAACCGATGGCGGTTATGTAACCGACGGCGGTCGAGTAGGAACCGGCATCGGTAAGGAAAAAGTAGGCTATTTTTAGTAAAATAGCCCACCTTCCCTGCTTTTCTCCCGAGAGATTAGTTGCGGGCTTGGTCAAGTGACTAGAAGGTCGGTTTTGGGTGCGAGAAAGGGGTCATTAGTCATGGGTGTAGGTGTAGACCAAGTTTTAGGTCTTAATTAGGTTAGTTTAGGATTAGGGCTAGGTCATGATGAGGTGGCAAAATGAGGTGGTAGGTGAGGTGATGGGGATTTATCAATTACAAGGTAATTAATAAATAATTGTGTAAGGTTTAGGTAATGAGGTTAGGTTGTGAAATGGGATGCGGGTCACAAGGGGTCGTAAGACACGAATTTGGTGTCTACATTAGCCCCTTATTGTCGTGTAGCTTGTGTTGTAAAGTTGCGCGGACAATAATATGAAGTGGTTTCTCCTGTTAAGGATATAGGTAATCCCCCTCAAATCTATCAGAGATTGAGTGAATGGGAAATCAGGGATAGGGTTGATAAAGGGTACATGTTGTAGAGAGGATGGTAAGGTGGTGGGGTAGGTCCAAAGCAGCAGACGCATGTTGAAATGTACTAGTGCGACTAGGGTACATGATTTGACGAGCAAACCAGCAATGTATAAGCAAAGGTCGATAGTTTATCCAAACAAGGGTGATATAATCCTGGTATCCAAGGCATAGGAAGTAGCTCCAGGGTATATAACAGGTAAGGTACAGGAACGTTTGGGCATGTTCGGCAGTACCAAATGGTTGGTTTGGTTGAGATAAACGTCACGGTCTAGGTCTAGGAAAAGTTGGTCGACAGATCAAGTCAAGGAAACTAATTATGCTAAAACACGAACAGGTGAGCTCGATGGGACAAAAACCTACAGGATGGGTAGATAAGAGTGTATGTTGGTGATGTTGGGTAAGGTATGGAAGTGGTACGGCCTTGGGTCGGGCTAAATGGTTGGGGTGCGTCCTTGGGTCGGGCCAGAAGGGTAGGGTGAGGCCTTGGGTCAGGCTAAATGGGTAGGGTGAGGCCTTGGGTCGGGCCGGATGGTTAGGGTTGCGGCGTTGGTTCGGGCCAAATTGGTAAGGTTGCGGCCTTGGGTCGGGCCGGATTAGTTGGTTGAGGCCTTGGGTTGGCACGGATGGGTAGGGTGAGGCCTTGGGTCGGGCCAAATGGTTAGGGCGAGGCCTTGGTTCAGGCCAAGTTGGTAGGTTGAGGCCTTGGGTCGGGCCAAATGTTCGAGGGTGAGGCCTTGGGTCGGGCCGGATAGGTAGGTTGAGGCCTTGGGTCGGGCCAAATGGTTAGGGCGAGGCCTTGGGTCGGGCCAAGTTGGTAGGTTGGTAAAAGTATTGATAGTAATATTGGTAAGGTAAGGTTGATGGTGTTGGTAATGAATTGGTGATGTTGTAAAAGGTATAAGGGAATCGAAAGTTAGCCTACCCAAGTGGTAGGGAATTATGTCCTGATTAAGATCAACACACAATCCTAGATGCAAGGCTAAGAGGAAAGAGTGCTCCACAGGTGAACAGAGCAAAACAAACCACACAACATAGAACGAACTTGAAGCCCTAGGTACCAGTGCATAGACGAGAAGTCAATAGGTGAAAAGAGTTGTATGATCACAACATATCAGGTGTACGTCACATCCCTTGAGTTGAAACAAATGGTGAGGTGAGGTGAATGGTATAGTTGAGGTACGGAGAACTTATTACAAAGTGAGTGTTCTGACGAAAGAGAACCTACCCTAAATAGACAAGTCCATGACCCAAAAAGTTCTTTTGAATGAGGCTTTTATTTTACTGAATATAGACTGATCGATGCGGGAAGTCTACAAGGGATATTGATTTTTCTATTCTTGAGGTCTTCACAAAGCTGATCCATGCGAGAAGCTTCTGATAAAGGCTGACTGTGTATAGCTTTCCTTCGAGGGAGCAGTCTATTTATAGTAGCAGATATGATTTTAGTGCATAGCTGTCCTTCGGGGGAGCAGTCTATATATAATAGCAGCAATAATTTGGCATATAGCTGTCCTTTAAGGGAGCAGTCTATAATTTAGATAGCTAGATGTTCTTTTGGCGTGAAGCATCTAGTTTGGTAGGAAGTTTGACTCAAGAAAAGCCCATAAGAAGGTGTTATTTTAAGACTTTAAAGTCATGGACTAGACTAAAAATGGGAAGGCATCATTGAGGGGAGGTGAGAAGTGAGCTTGATTTTATTTGGAGATGTAGGAAACAAAGTGAATGTAGCGGTAAATGAGCTCAAGGGACGAGTAGTAGGTAGATAAGAAGTGATATAACACCAAATTCAACAGTAGAATGATCGAAGATGCAAGGCATTAAGGGGTTCAGGCTCAGGTTTACCATTAAGCGAAGCTAAACGATAAGTGCTTGATCCATAAGTGTGAGTGATTATATAAGGCCCGATCCAATTAGGAGCAAATTTTCCACGTTTTCTCTTTTCTAGTTTGGTTACATGTTGATTCTCTTTGAGGACTAGATCACCAACCTTAAAGGTACGCTCATGAAGTCGCTTATCATAAGCACGCTTGATACGTTTTTGGTAGGTTTGAAGGTGATCGAGAGCTGTAAGACGACGTTCGTCAAGAAGCTCCAATTGGGCTAACCGCTCTTAACGGAAATCATCGTTGGTGAGAATATCCTGAAGAGATATTCTGAGGGAGGGTATTTGTATTTCGAGAGGCAAGACAGCCTCGGTACCATATACCAAAGAAAAAGGTGTAGCATTAGTAGAGGTACGAATGCTAGTATGATAAGCCCAAAGGGCAAAGGGGATGTGATCGTTCCAATTTCTTCCAGATTCATTGACAACTTTCATGAGGATTTTGGTTAGGGTTTTATTAGAAGATTCAGCCTGACCATTTGCTTGTGGATAGTAGGGTGATGAGAAGCTAAGTTTAATACCAAAGTTGTCACAAAGGTCTTGCAATAACTTATTTTTGAAAGATTTTCCATTATCTGTTATCAGGCGATGAGGAACACCAAAACGACAGATAATGTGGTGATTAATGAACTCTACAATTTTTTCTTTTTTGGTTGAAATGAGTGGAATAGCCTCCACCCATTTTGTGTTATATTCGGTTGCTGTGATAATCCATCGGTGACGTTGCGAAGAGGACGGGTGAATGTCACCAATAAGGTCTAAACCCCATTGTGAGAAAGGCCAAAGATCTCGGGCGACCTGTAGGGGGTGGCTAGGAGTATGTTGAAGGTTGGCGTGTTGTTGACACATAACACAACACTTAACATATTCGTAGCAATCGTTATTTAGAGTAGGCCAATAATAACCAAGGCGAAGGATTCGTTTGGCCACGGCAAGGCCACTAAAGTGTCCGCCACATATACCATCATGGACCTGTTAGATGGTATGGGTGACCTCCACGCCGGTGAGACATCGAAGGAGGATGCCATCAAAGCCACGTTTATAAAGGATTCCCCCCATAACTACATAACAAGAAACGTTTTTAAGAAAAGCGCGTTTGCCAGTACTAGTAAGGTAAGAAGGGAGAACAGAGGTTGTAAGGTAGTCATGAAATTAGTGGTACCAGGTATCCTGCGAGTTAGCAGACACAGTATTTATCATACAAACTACCGGGGTTGAGTAGGATGGGGCAAAAAGTTGTTGGACCAAGACGAATAATTCAGAGTCAGTTGATGAAGCTGGAATTTTCGAGGCTAAGCAAGCCATAGTATCCGCAAATTTGTTAGTGGAGCGGGGAATGGTTTGGATAGAATAGTGAGTAAATAAGGCTAGAAGTGAATCCACGTAGTGTTTGTACTTTTGAAGTTCCTCATTTTTACATTGGTAGATGCCCATAACTTGATTGACTACCAATTGAGAGTCGCCAAAAATATTGATATATTTGATACCTAAGTGTAACGCAACTTGGAGACCGAGAACAAGGGCCTCGTATTCCGATGTATTATTAGTGCAAGGGAAATCTAGTCGGAATGAAAGAGGCATGGGCTCAGCGTCGAGAGGAATGAGAACAACGCCGGCTCCTCCACCACGGTGGCATTTGGTTCCATCGAAGAAGAGGGTCATTTGAATTTGAAGAGTAGGATAAATGTGCTTAGCACATGCCCACGTAAAAAGTTTGATAAGTTCAACCTGAGGTAAGGCATATGTAAGTTGGTTGATAAGGCCCCGCCATCGTCCAACGAAATCTGCGATAGATTCGTCTTCGAATTGTCGGATGGTATAAAGGTCAGTGATAGATACTTTCTTGGCAATGTTAATGGAGAAATGATCCAAGAAAGATTGGGCTAGTTGGTTAAAAGAGAAGATTGAGTGCTGGGTTAAAGCACTGTACCACTCCAAGGCGGGTCCTGATAAGGACATAGGAAAGGTGCGAAGTAACAAGGCATCATCATGAGCAATCAAATAACAAGCATGTCTAAATGATCGCAAGTGTTGTTGAGGGTCCTCTTTACTGTTAAAATGGGGAAATTTTGGTAATTCCCATTGAGGAGGATATGAATGAAGGGGGATAGATGGGTGAATAGGCTCCTGACAAACTTGCTCGTATGTCAAGGCACTACAACTTCCTGAAACAGAAGCCTCCAGGTTTTGCATTTTGTCCATCATTTGTTTAATGAAATCCATGGTTGGATGAGATGATGGTGCGATTGTGGTAAATGGAGGAAAATTGGGCCAAGGGCCTCCGCTGGACAATGGTGGGGTTAAGTGTTGATAAGGTATGGAGGATGAATATGTTGAGGCGACCGAATAGGGATGTCCCATATAAGATGTTGAGGTCACTGGATACGTGTATGGGAAAGAAAAGGTAGGCGGAGCTTGAGAAGGAAAGCTAGTGTGGATAGGTGGTAGAGAGCAAGTCATGAACGGAGCAGTCTGCAAGAGAGATGAGGTAGGGGCAGTCAGCGGTAATGATATGTGGGGTCCAAGATTAACCAATGGAAAGCCAATCTGAGTCGTATGAACCTCTGAAGCCGTCAGATTGGGAGATGGGGCTAGAGATGCAGGAAGCAAGGTGGTGTTATCAAGCGGAGTGGGAGCTAAATGAGCAGCTATACTAATAGGCATACCAACAAGGAGCTGACCATCAGGCGTACGGTCAGGGGTATGAGATAAATAGTATTGTACAGTGCTAGAATTAACATCCAGAAACTTGGCAAAGTCCTTATCTCCCACAGGAATTTTAGGAACCTCGCTGGTATCCGTAGGATTCCCCACAGAATGTGAAGGGGGTGATTCAAGCAAAGAAACAGAGAAAGCATGTGAAACCATGGCGGCGGCTTGCTTTCGAGTGATAACAACCATGGACAAGAGTTCACAGTAGGGTTTCAATCTGTCAGGAACAGAAACAAACTCAGACTGGTGAAATTGGTAGGTTGCTGGTTTGTCAGGAATTGGAAAGACAGTAACCGATATCGGTCTAGTAACCGATGTCGGTTATACTATAGCTGACGCCGGTCAGGTAACCAATGTTGGTCTAAGAAGTCTGGGCCAACAAGATATAAAAGGCTGCTAATTTGATTTTTAACAACGTTTAGTATACTTGTCCAATTATTGATCACAGAAGACATGGTATGAAAAAGAAAACAAAACTAAAAACAAGCAAGATGCACACGCAAATCCAGAGACTAACCCTAGGGTTAATTTTAATTATTGTGGGCTTATTCCTTTAGATGTGGAACGATGTCAATCCTAAACAAAAGACTTAGGGGAAATGTCAAGTTGTTTTGGCTTATAAGGTTACCTCAATCGGGCGAAGGAATACCGCGGAAAAGGGGGGTGTTTGAGCTGTTGTGTTAATTGTGAAGTGATTCGGTATGTGTTTTGCAGTGAAAGTAAAATTAATTTCTTGTCAATACTGTGGATATCACCCCCACGTGTACGACCTGTTACTTAATCTATGTTCACTAGAATTGAAAATAGCAAGCAGTAATGCAATGCACGTGTTTTAAACCCAAATCGAAAATGATATTCGATGAAGCAAAAGAGATGAATTTCACTAATGCGAGATGTAAAAGCAAAGCAAGTTCTTTTATTAAAATAATATAAAACCTTGTGAATATCTTTTAGAAGAAGAAAACAGCAAGTATACTCCCTATATGAAAGCAAGCAAGAAAGAAAGAAACCCAAAATGGGTCCCACCGGGCGTGCCAAAATGTTTCACTCGAAATGTTTCATTCCTTTTAGAAACAGATAAGGTCAGGGCTAGGAGGAATACCTGTTGAACGTCGAGATGGTGTGCGCGTACCGTAGAGAAAGATCAGGTTGACTGCGAAGAACTCCTTTTTGTCTTGGAAGGACTACCTGCAAATAAGAACACAAGACCACATGATTTTGATTAGACAATAAATGAGGGAACTTCCTTGGGCCCAGGAAATATAAAACTTCCTTTCGAAGGTGGTCAGTTCCCCTGCTAATATGAATCAACACAAAAGACAGTAAAATATCAATTAAATTATTTTGTTGAAACGGGTAGGTAAAGGCTGGTTTCTGGTTGTAGTCAGGATAACTGATACCGGTTACTGGTAACCGATGTCGGTAGGGTTTAGGATCTGTAGGTTGGTTGTTTTGTGGGGTGGCTGTGCTGTAGGGTAGCTATGTTGTTTGTAAGGCTGGTTTTATGGATGATATTAGGAAATGAGGTGATGAGAGGTAAAAGAATGATAGTTAGATGCAATGGCACGCTGGGTAGTGGATTTAGGAATGGATTTATGAGGACTGTGATTCAAAAAGCATAAGAAATGTTATAACAAAGGACATGCAAGATGTGAGTTACTAGTTTTTGACGAAGATGCAAGTTGATCTCCTTTGCTGCAAACTCTTCTGGTTTTTCCACTCGTCTCTGCTTGGTCAAGTGAAGATCTGGACTCTCTTGATCACTCCCAAATGATCTCTGTTGATTAAAAAATCCTTCGACCCTGATCCAAAAATGAAATTCCAATCCTTTGTTTTTGGTTTGGGGAGGCCATTTACAGGGAACCGATGGCGGTTACGTAACTGACGGCGGTCGAGTAGGAACCGACATCGGTAAGGAAAAAGTAGGCTATTTTTAGTAAAATAGCCCACCTTCCCTACTTTTCTCCCGAGAGATTAGTTGCGGGCTTGGTCAAGTGACTAGAAGGTCGGTTTTGGGTGCGAGAAAGGGGTCATTAGTCATGGGTGTAGGTGTGGACCAAGTTATGGGTCTTAATTAGGTTAGTTTTAGGGTTAGGGCTAGGTCATGATGAAGTGGCAAAGTGAGGTGGTAGGTAGGGTGATGTGGATTTATCAATTAGAAGGCAATTAATAAATAATTGTGTAAGGTTTAGGTGATGAGGTTATATTGCGAGATGAGATGCGGGTCACAAGGGGTCGTAAGACACGAATTTGGTGTCTACAAGTGGTGGAGGAAACAAAGGAGGGAATCAAGGTTATTGGATCTAGTGGAAAAGACCCACAACAACATCAACATATGTTTTATGAGATGCTTAGCTCTATTTACCTGACTACAACTAGCATTGAAGATGTCATGAAGCATGTGGGCACATCAGACCTGTGAATTGACTGGGATGACACACTTAAGGGAACTGTGACTACCATCACTAGTGGCGTACTAAAGTTAGGTGTCTGGGAGGAAACAAATTGCCCAGGGTGCACTAGCATAGCTGGTAACCAGAAATATGACCCCGCATCAGATGGTGGTGGAATTATACCTGCATTATGTAATGAATTTTTGGTAGATTTCCACATAGGCTGAGTTTGAACAGAAGAGCGATCAACTGCATTGAAAGGTGACCCATCAGAATAAGGTATGGAAGAGTAGCATGTGGTGAGTATGACACTCATTTTAATAGGTTCTCATGTCAAAATTATCATATGATATCCATCCATCCCAACATGCACAATGGTTCATCAGGGGCTTGATAATGCACCTTCAGGAAAGCCCTTTCACGTATAAAATTGTCACAGATCCTAGATGATAAGGCCTTGGAGCCTTGTCTCCTTCACTACGGGTGCATAAGTTCTATTCCACCCTGCTGGGCTATGTGTTAGCACTAACATGAGTCCATATTCATGGAAGCCTAGATGTGTCTTTAGATGGCTAAACAACTTGGAGAAGTTATCTGTACAATTTGGCTATCATTCAAAGCTTTGCAGTGTTAAATTTGGTGCATCGGATTGGTGAAGTGGAGGTGTTGCACATAGTCAAGGATAGTTTCCATAAAAGATACAGTGCGCACTGATATCAGGACCGAATTAGGAAATTGTTCATGGATATCATGATGTAAGTAGATTCCCATTCTTTGCAACGCACGATCCGTAAGAATGTTCCCAAAATAAGTATAAGATTTAGGACATCCACTACTCTGAGATATGAATGATTGGAAAATTGATAGAGCAAATCCATGGTCTATTTGATTGATCGATCAGGAGTGTGTTAAATTTTGATGTTAGACCATAGATATAAGGCATATGTGAATCATCAGATATTAATGGTAGCATGACAAAGTAGGACACATACAAGGAAGAGGTTGAAAATCAATAGAGGATTCAGATTGTTAAATAGACAAAGCATGGAGGAAGAAGTGATTTTCCTCATGGAGATTACTGGTTGGACTAATTGAGGTGATCGAATGAACACTACAAGTGCGAGATGCTGCTTGATTTGGTACAGATTCTGCATGGTGCACGGAAGAAACACATGAGCTATGAAGGGAGTTCATGGTGTCACTATGACAACATGAGGATTAAGAATTAGAAGAAGGTGTGTTCCCCATAAGGAAGACGACCCTACATGATGAATCTGAACCTAAATGTGTCACGTGAAATTTAAGGAGTAAATTGATAAGATGATAGAATTCTACTATCATTGAGGCCATTGAGGAATTTGAAGTGGGTGAGCCTGACGGTCATTAGTATAAAAAAATGATGGATGAATAAGGATAGGTGTAGACTATAGGGACTCTCATTGCTGCATGTGTGTCATAGACCCTTTCCCAACTCCATGTTATCTGAAGAAATTTTGGAAGGTGTAACTAGGAAAGGAGATCTATTCATTTTACAGATGGATTCTCGGGTTATCACCATGTGAGAATTGCAAAAGAATACTATGAGAAAAAAAATTTCACCACTGAATGGGGAAATTTTTCTTATATGGTCATGCCTTTTTGGATTGAAGAACATGTCCCTGTTGTGTTTTTGCGCATTGTTACTGCAGGCCTTTCAAGACTTCATCCAAAAGTTTCTTGCAAGTTTACCTGGATGATTGGATGGTGTATGGGTTGGTCACAGTGATCATTGTGAATAATCTGATGGTTGATGTTTGAAAGATGCAGGAAGTTGATGTATCTCGCTTAACATTAATAAGTGTGTCTTTTCTACTACATTTTGGTACTGTTGCTGGGACACAATCATCTTTAAGGAAGGCTTACTGGTAGACCCTCAAAAAAGTTACTATTATAGTGGGATTGGAGGATCCTACTAGTAAAATCATGGTGCACAGGGTTCCTAGGGCATACGGGGTACTATAGGAAATTCATCAAGGGATATGCCCATATTTTCACGCCCCTGGAAGAGTTATTGAAACATAAAAGTATATTCTATTAGAGAGAGCCGCAATAGATGGATTTTGAAACACTTAAAGAGGATAGACTTACTATTGTGCCCATTTTTTGCTTTCCCTCTTGGGATAGGCCTTTTCACATGTGCATGTTAGATGCATCAGGTATGGCGATAGGAGTAGTGTTGGCACAACTTCGAGAGGGGATTGTTGATCATCCATTATGTTTTTCTAGTAAGCAAGATAATTAACCGGAAGCTAAGAAAATTATACTACCATGGATGGGGCGTGAGGCGCTATCATATGATCATATGTGTTACACAAATTTTAGACAATAATTTGTTGGATACATCCATTTATCTTCTACATGGACTCATATGGTGTTAAAGTACTTAGTTAACAAGCCCAACCTGTCTTGCAATGACACATATGCCTGTGGATTTTACTATTTCAGGAGTTCAACTTTTCAGTTTGTAGTAAAACTGGGTGAAAGCAATATGGGAACTGATACCATTTAACATGGATTAAATTAGGAGATGATGTGTAAAAGCATCAAGGGCATATGATGCCAGATGCATAATTGTTTAGATTACATCACACACCATCTCACTTAGTGGATATTATTGTTTTCCTGTGAGACGGGTGTGGTACTAGAAGGAATAAAGACATTAGAGAAAAAGAAGTTGGCTAATACATGCCGTGCCCTATATGTTGATTAGTGGAGACCTATACAATCTAGGCCAAGATTAGGTTTTGTGTCAGTGTGTGTTGGAACATGATCATATTGCAATCATTGAAGAATATCATGGTCGCATTGCAGGATGTCACTATGTTAGGAAATGCGACCACGTGTAAGATCCAATTTGCAGGCCCTTTGGTAGGAAACAATTTTGTAAGGATTGTATTGAATATTTCAAGGCATATGATCATTTCCAACACCTTGGTAAACAAAGGGTAGCGAGATAATAAATGCCACTAAAACATTTTACTGGTGTAGAGCCTTTTGAAAAGTGGGTACGATTGACTTTTTGGGCCCTATTTTCCCTAGCTGGACGCAAATAGAATAGGTTCGCGCTATATCATCACTTGCACAGATTATCTTACAAGGTGGGCATAAGTTGTGCCTAAAAAGGATTACATGGTAGGCTACAATAAATAGGTTCCTATGGGAGAACATAATCAATAGATATGGATTTCCGTTAATCTTAACGAGCGATAGGGGTATGCATTTCTTAAATGAGGACTGTTCAAATCTTGTTGGCATATTTTAAGCTGGCGCATCACAAAACTGTGCCCCTATCACCCTCACAGCTAATGAAACTACTGAGGCATTTAAAAATATATTAGGCCACACATGTTAACAAGGATTTGTGATGTCGGAAGGAGGGACTAGGATGATAAATTCTCTGTATGGTGTTATGGGCATATCGAAAATGACTTATAAAAGCATTTGAACAAGGCCACACCCTTGTCAATTGGTTTTTGGCATGTGAAGGCATATCTTCTAAGTGTGTAATTCATGTTTCCATATATGGGTATTATGCACACAAGAGGATCATTGACTGATGAACAAGAATTAGAGGAGTGCATTGATAAACTTATGGAGTTGGATGAGAGGCGTGTCATTGTCAGATGGAGTCAGAAGACATAGAAAGCACGACAGAAGGCATGACATGATCGTCATATTAAAAATAAGAATTTTGAGGTTGGGAAGATGGTTCTTCTATATGATTTTAAGTTTTTGTGCCACCTAGGGAAGCTCAAGGTCATTGGTTGGGACCATATACTATCACTTACATACTTGATTTAGGAAATTTTCAGTTACAAGCGTTGGATGGTACATGGTTTCCCAGTTATTTTAGCGGGAGTAGGTTGAAGCCCTATTATAAATAAGTCTCCTTGATGTTTGTAAATAAGGAAATATTTCCAGTTAGCTTAGGATTTCCCTTAATCCATCTTCCTTTTTATGTGTTCCCTTTCATCGTCACTTTGCTTTGTATTTTCAGTTGTTTGTTGTGGGCGCGCTTGCATGCAAGTAACCAGTTTGATCTAAAGGGTTTTTATGCACAGAGGACTGCACATCCTTTTAATATGGGGTAGAGATTGTAAAGAATAGTTTTAGTGAATAGTGTGGTAAGAAGCAAGTGTTGGGATTGATATTGATTGAAGGCCTAGATGAGAAAGTCAAAAGTGCATGGGTTTAGATGAGCGGGCGTAGCAGAGGTGATTATGGATGGAGATTAGTGTTAAAAGCTTTATAAAAACCATGTACATGGATAAAAGCGTAGAGAAAACTGAGGTAGGATGCAGTAAGAACTTGGTTTAAGATGCAATGGAAGACATACTTTGGTGTTGGAAGTGAGCGTAAGGAAGTCTATGGTCGATGAAGTTTTGTGCGCCACAAGGTTGAAAAGGTTTCGCGTAAGTTTTTACGTGAAGTAAAAGTGCTAGACAGAACACACAGGAGGATGGCATTGGAAAAATCCAAATTTAATGTGGTAGGTGGCATGGGAGTTAATGTGGGAAAAATAAAAAATCTATAAATATAAGGTTGGGGTGATTTATTCTTTTTACCTTGTGCTTGTTGTTGAAGAGCTCTTGCAAACTAGTGCATCCTTGCGAAATAATTTTTGAAGATTTGCATGCAGAGTGGAGAATTTGGCATATTTTTGAACCAAAGTGGAATGGAGTACATAGGTGTGTGCAAAGGAAGTTGTTTTTTGGATTCCTACGAAGTTTTACACTGTCTTGTGGAAAGATAGTTTTCCAGGTTAGGGTTTACAGAGATAGGTCACAAGTTCTGAAGAAATTTCGTGGAAGGAGTGGAGCCGAGGAATAGAGTAGTGTTAAATAATGACACAAGGAAGAATTTACAAATAATTAATAAGAAAAATGGCACCAAGGAAGGTATTGAATGTTTCATTGAATAAGGGAAAGGGTAAGGGAAAAGGAAAACCCTCTGTATCAACAAGTTTTAACAAGGAGTGGTACGTGGAGATGCAATACCCAAATGCCATTTTAGTGGAGATGGAATGGGTTTCTCATGTACATAAGATGGTTATCAATGATTATAACCAAAGAATAGATACCACAGAGAAGGAGATGGAATTGGAGCTAGTTCACCCAACTGGAGAGAGAACATAGGATGACAAGTCAGTGTATGATGATTCTGTGAAGATCACAATGGAGAAGGTTGGACTTTTACAACTCTATGAGTTGCCATACTTTGGAAAACCTGAAAGGTTATACCATTTGTTGATATTACACATGCATGTAGACTATTTTTACTTTGCAGGAAGAAGAATGCACTTAGCTACTCAATTGATCTCCAGATACATTGGGCTTAGCTGTATTCGAGAATCATTGGAGGATGACTTGGGTGATAAGGATGTCGTTAAGGAAACATCCACAGAATATGAATACAAGAAGGTTTCACACTACTTTTATATCACCAAGATAACTAACTCAGCATTAAAGATGGCCATGCACCTGATCACCAAGTTGAATGGACAAGAGTAGTGGACACAAGTGGACAAGAGGTAGTTCTATGTTTGCAAGAAAATTTTAGAAGGAACAATCTACAACCTCTCAGCCTTCATTGCGGAGGAAATCATAGATGTCATGCATGATGAGGATAAGATCATGTATGGTAACATCCTTCTTACCATTGTGTTTTTTGAGATTGGAGTACCTAATGGGATAAATAGATACGTATAGGAATACCCTGGTGAAAACCCTTCCCCCGCTAAGAGTTTTGAATCATACACTTGTGATAAAATGACTTCTCCATATAAAGCACGCTTGGAGAAGTGGTATAATCAAATGTGTGATGCACTTAGGGTAGAATGGAGAATCCCTGAATAACTACCAGCCTTGGCGGATGGTGAGGCTGATTTTGTAGTATACCAACACTTTTGCATAGGCAGATTCACTTTGATAGATGGAACAAAAAGCCCATGGTGTAAGCTACCATTTTCCTTCACAATGTAATACTTTCAAAGCACGGTTATTGAGAAAATGAAATATAGGTCAAGGATGAAAGTGTAAAAGGTTTGGGCACACATGAACAGGGCTTGTGGGAAGGCGTGAAATCATAGTAGAACATGAGCATGCCCAGAAATAGTCAGAATTAAGACTTATTAATTTTTTGGTATGAGGCTATTTTTGGACATGGAGTGCGGAGCGCACAAATATATGAAGACTTTTAGTTCACACAAGGCTATTTTGGGATGTGCAGCAGTTTGAATGCCATGTAGAGTTTTAATTTAATAATAGGATTTCTACTTAGAGTTAACTATAGGAAATCTATTATTAGAGCACTTGCATGCTTTGGTATTCTCTTGTAAAGACACATGGTTATTCTTAGCAAGTAGTCTATTTTTGGAAAGTGCATGGGCAGTGAAGGGAAATTCCTCACCCCTATATATGTATTGATTTTCATAGCTTAGAGAGACTGATTATTGTAGAGTTATGTTGTGGATTTGTTAGCGTGCATGACTATGGAAACTAGATCTTGATGTATGAAGTTTTTGTGTTTTACAATATTTATTATAATGGATCATATTGGCTAGATATTTTTGTTATATGTGATTAAATATGGTTATAGCATAGTAAATCTCATTATAATAATTATTTATTCAATCTTTCATATGGTTTAGATCTAGATCTGGTTTATGCACTATGGATTAGTTATCATCTGTTATGGATCTGAATATATACATTCCCAATCATGCTAATATTCTAGACAAGCAAATATAAAGAGGGACCTAGTACCCTTTCACGCTTTAGGTGAGCACTCATTTTAGGCTGAGTGATGTACCAACACGCCTTGGGTTATTTACAGTGAATTCTAGGCTACATAATTGGTTTTGTTGCCAGGAACTCTTTCCTAGCTGTTTTTCAGGATGTTGCGTGATGAAGACATACCGATTGACCTTGGCCAATATTGAGGAGTGGTTAGTAGATCTTGAAGAGGAGTATGCTCGTAGATTTAACACTAGACCTAATTTTAATACACACACGTGAGTTGATCAGAATATTTATGATGCATTGTGGGTGTATGCACAAAGATGGGGAGCCAAAAAGTGGACACAAATCCATTTTTTGGCCATTTTGGCCATAACATGCTTGCGTTATAACGCAAAAAGGGAAAATATAGGTCACATTATAAGCTGAAATTATCTTGATCTATTCGGTCTAGTGATATGGTGTTATTATATTGATCTATTCACTCTGTTATGACCTTTTTGATGTAGTATGGATATTGTAAGCATTGATTTTCAATATACATAATTGGTTATTCTATATATTTGTGTTTATGGGTTCAAACCCTAGTGTTCACTTTTCTCATGGTTCTTATCTGGTTCCTTCGTATTGTTATAATGTTTATGTTCTTTTCATGATGCATTTATGCTTAGATCTAGTAACTTTACTTCTGCTTGTATTTCTATTTCTATAAACATTCCTCCATTAATGGGGAACAATTCTTATGAATCTCACATAAAGGAGGGACTTGATGCCTGAACGTACCTCGAGTGAGTGCCTAACTAGTGGTTGATAGGCCGGTGCACTTGGGATTTTAAGGGAGAATTTAAACGAGGCTACAATGACTCTCTTACTTTTGGTCCTGTTTAGGCTAGATGGACATTCTATAGTGTAGGTACTTGGGAAGGGAATCTGACATATGTAATATAAACACATTCAGAGTTCAAGGATGGACCGTATGATTTCTTTTCCTCTGCCTTTGATCCACATAATTTTTGGTGTGTATATATAAATCTTGAGTGTGACACAACTATGCAAGAGGAGTATAAGTCCTAGATCAAGAACAAAACTTTATATTTGAAACATCTTCCTAAGGAAACAAATATGGTTTGATGAAAGTAAATATATTGTACCAATTATGTCACAGATGGGTCCATTGATAAGTTCAAAGCATGATTGGTATAAAAAAATCACAGGTGCTTGACATTGACTACACTAATAATTTTGTACCAATTACCAAAATGAACTATATCTAACTCACTGTTTCCATTATTACAGATCATCGTTAGGATGTTCATCATATGGATGTGAAGACTTCCTTTCTTCACAATGACCTAGAGGAGGAGATCTACATGGAGCATCCGTAGGGTTTTGTTTAGGATACTTATTTATTTTACAAACTTATAAAATCTATTTATGGCCTCAAATAGGCCCCTCGAGCTTTGTGTTACAAGATGGTTTCCTTTATTCTCACTGTAGGGTTCATTTGATGCCATTCTGATCCAAATGTATACACTTTATTGTGGGATGATTCACTTTTGACTCTAGCTCTTTATGTTAATGACCTTTTGATCACATGTATCTCTTCATCATCCATTGTAATGGTGAAATAAGCTCTACATGATATAATTTCCATTAATTACTTGGGTTTATTACATTACATCCTTAAGTTTTAGATTTCACATTCTGACTCAGGGATATCCATTGCACAACTAAGTATGCTCTTGATTTACTTGCTTAGTTTTACATGGTTGATTATAATTCAACTCTTACTACCTTTCTATTTGAAGTCAATTTTGATGCTGATTGTACTACACCATTGGTTGATGTTACCTTATATCAAATACATGTAGGTATATTTATAAATATGACTCATACTAGACCCGACATTTCATATGTAATAGGACTAGTCTCTAGGTTCATGAAGAAGCCTCATGAGTTACATTGAAAAGCAACTAAAAGGATTCTACGCTATACTTAGTGTACACATAGATTTGGTATCACTATGGAGCCAATATTGATGCTCAATTGGTTGGATAGACACATTAAAATTGGGTTGGAAATGTAAAAAATCAAACATCCATTTCAGATTATAGTTTCTCGTTAGGTTTTTTCCTGATTATTTAGTCAAGCAAGAAGTAGAATGCTATTACTTAATTATCTAATGAGGTTGAATACAAAGGAGTTGTAAATTCTTCCATGGATACCAACTGGCTTCAAAGGATTCTGATAGAGTTTTGTATTCGTTACATGTGACCCACAATCATCTCATGCAATAATAAAAACACCATTCAAATTTGTAGGAATCTGGTCCAACATCAACGAACCAAGCACATCGAGAGTCACATGAATTTCATCAAGGAGTTGATCCATGGATAGGTCATCGATCTCAGGTATCGCAAGACATCAGAGCAGATTGTTGACATTTTCACCAAACCCTTCACTGAGAGTAAGCTTCTTGTTATGCCCACATTTTACACATCCAAGTAGAATAGTGAAAATACCGGATATATTTTTTTGTTTCAATCACATGATACAACCATATGACACCACATAGGTTCACAAGAAAACACATGGGATTACTCCAAAAAAAATCTAGATAAAAAATGATGCTTATACAACATGGACCCACGCAGCAATAGGATATCACAAGATGCAAATCAATGTCACACTTCTATAAAGGAACTAGTCTATTGCAATGACCCAACCACAAAATGAACATCACAAATAGGTACTTTCCACAACACCAAATTTTCATGGATACATTTTTTTTCATAGTCATATTAAATTATTTAACCTATATTATTTGAAAATAAATTAACATGGTAACAAACATTACCCTTTTATTTTCTAAACTATATTTTATTACTTTTGTTTAAAACTTAACTTATAAGGGTTCCATTAGATTTCGCTCATTTATCTTGTTGCAAACAAATTATATAACATGATTGTTAATTAGAATTATGTTAACATTTACACACCATAATTTTTAATTCTTAAATGAGATACTATGTTTAGGAAATCATTTTTTCGCTCATGGATCAATTCACATCAAATTTCACATCATAAGAAGGATTTATTAAGTTACGAGAAATCTCCACCCTACTCAAAATTCTTAGACCGACATCAAAATATTACGCTCTTGATAATAAGGGCAAGTTACAAATGTCCTTTACCATTAAAAAATTAATAATGAAATAATTCATAACCTAATTGTCCATGTGGTCCCAACAAATTTTCATTATATTCCACTTCTAACGTTGTTTAATCTTTATAACAACCATAATATTTCAAGCTAGACATGTCATCTTGTATGTCACAAAAGAGGCACTATGGCTTACACCAAAGCATCTTACACACTTTCATACCTATTTGAATGCTCTCAACTAGGATTCTAGGGAGGAACACACTAACACATACGATTCCTCTAAGTCTCTAGGAATATGTAAGATGTTTAGAGCGAACATAACTTAAGGCTTACCGAAGAGGATCATTCCATTCAGCAAAGGTAAATATTTCAATCTATATGTTTGTTTGTCACTTCCCGCCCAAAATGAAAACACACAAACACAAGTTGTTATTTTCTATGAAGACTAAGTGATTTCCTAAGTCAATGAAACACTAGCAGATAGGTAAAAACATACTATTTTAAATTATTACCAACAATTGTACTGGCACAATCATATCCAAAATTACGATGACACTAAAACTTTTAAATGACAAGGTTCCAATTTAATCCTCCTATATTGATTATGACACTAAAAGAAAGGATTAGTTTACATCAATTTCCAAGGAAACATGGTACAATCAAGTTCATTTACTTAACAAAATATACACAATTACAAATAAGTGTAATATTTGTCAAACAAACAAAAGTACAACTATGTATGAAATAGTACATTTTCCCAATATGCAACACTATAATATACATCATGGAAATAATGAAAATAATACATTCTATTTATAAAAATATCACTAAAATATTTTGTATAACTACATTACTTTCTAATAACATGCTAATAAGAAGACACAAGTAACATTGTAATTCTCCTTGTCCGGGTACTTGCAACCACACATTGTCAACACTATTACTAGCATGGAATCTATCTACAAACAAGAATGATTCAAGATTTCATAGATTTCCAATAATAATGAAAACAATTAAGAAAAGTAAATGTTATTTCATTTCTTTTTCAAAGAGACATAGAGAGAGGAGAGAGAAAATACTATTTTTCCACAATCACACTCTTCTCAAAAAGACATCAAAATAAGTATCCTACACTCATAATTCAGTGTCTAAAATGTATTTTGATTGATATTTAGCTTGAGTAAGTTCATACAACTATTTTTCCCATTTGTTTACAAGTTCCCAAAAAGCGCTAAATTTAAACAAGTAGCTCAAAAACATAGTTAAAAAACAATCCCTAAGACTCAAAAACATAAGGATTCAAATCCCTACTTACTCCCCTATATACAGGGAAACACTCGGAGCTGAAAGAACCCAAAACTGGTGAATTGGGTTCGATTGGTGTTTGTCCTTTTGGAGCTACCCATCGTAATTGCACCCAATTGACCTCATTGCCCAACAACTGGAGGCCTAAAAAACCCACCCAAAAAACCATCTTGTAAGGTTATTTTCTCTAATCTAATGGTTGTCAGTGATTTTCATGGACATAAACAAGAGGAATGTAGAGGCCGAATTTCATTTCTCCGCCCAGGGCCTAAACAATGGGTCAAAATCAAATGACATTTTTAACTGATAGTAGTTGTCCAAATATGTGAAATGGTCCACTGGCCTCTTAATGAGTGTTGAGAAAGGGGTCAAATGAAACAATCGAGGGAAAACTATGGTTTCTAGTAACACTCCACATGATAAGGAACAAGTTCAAATTATGATTTTCTTATTTCAAGGTTTATAGAGATGTTTTATGCCTCATTAAAAAAAAGTTTTATTAATATTTCACAAAGTCACCAAGGAGTAGTTTTTACTAAGTTTCAAGTTTGAATCGCCACCCTCATGGCTTCGGTATCCAAAAGTGATTAAAAAAATTCCCAACATCTCATGAGGTAGATTGAGAGAAGAGTTAATATTTGAGGTTACTTTTCTAGTCACGTACAAAATAGTGGTAAATGTGCTAAAAGCTAATGTCTTATTAAATTCACCACTAATTTATTCCTCTTTAATATTATTTTCTATTACATTAAAATAAGATAAACTAGAATAGTTAAAAACGTGCAAGGAGAGAGAGTAAGATGACCATGCCTACATTGAGCTAGTGTGTGACTGAAGAAAAAAAGTGCGTAGTTGGCATTCATCTGCGCATTCTACCAGACAGTTTACAGCCATGAGAATGCTTCCATTTTCATACATGCTGGAAAAGGTTTTTGAGTTAAGTTTTATACCAATTTCTTACATTATTTAAAAACCTCCAAGACCTTTCAACAAAACTCTTTTTGCATATCCAACGATTAAATGTTCCATGAGACTACATTTTGTTTGATGCATTTTTTCAAACAGTATGCACACCTTAAGCAAGTTCCCACATTTTACAAATATATCTATTGGGAAAATTGTAACTACAAAAAATGATAAAAATTCTCTAGTCGTGATGTTCTTATGGTTTTCTATACCCTTGTATGAAGCTCCTGTGTTGGCACATGTTGGGAGGATGTTGGAAAAAATTTTGGAGTTCGGCTTTATAGTTGCCAAATGCATTACCTTATAAGTTTCCAAGGATTTTTTAGAAAACCATCTTGTGCAAGGCCCTTCCTTTCTTCCTCCTTGTGCATCCACCAATCGCCACTATCCATAAACCCATTTTGCCTTTAGGAAAATTTTCAAATAATTTAAATTCCAAGAAAGGAACTCCCCTTTTTTCACAAACAACAGTCAAAGCAGGCCTGAGAGGCCACATTTCCTTAGGGAAAACAGAAAAAACATCTAAGTGTCCTACTCTACGCTCTTAATTTGACATTGGAATGTAAAAATGATGGCTGAGGTCATGGCATTTGGATTTATACCTATTAATTCCATTATTCTGAAGCTTCCAACGCCTTTTAAAAAAAATCCATTTGGTGTAGATTCTATCCTCTTTGTTGACCGTAAGACGACATCTCCTCTAGGAAAATAAAATAACTAGGTTACCCCATGCGTAGGGGTCCTGGTGTATTTTTTGTGTTGTCTAGATTTTCCCAACTCTACTTAAATTGAACATGACATACAAATAATTATGAGCCCAACATCTTTATACATTCACAATTCAACATTGACATTGCTATTGTTAGGGAAAGAATGCCTTCCAAAGTCCACAAGTGTTTAAGAAACTCTAATTTTTTCACATGTTGGGCTCATATAAGGTAGGCGGTTGGGATAGGTGGAAACCAACATGTTACTCTTAATTAACAACAACTTTTTTTTATAAAGTGCCAACACCCTACTTCAAATCTCCCATTTTGCACACGCTGGGAGGATGTTAGCAAGGTGTTAGAGATAGGATTGGCACTTGATCAACCAATTCTACAAATCCTCTATAGCCTACAACGTATGCTTCCACCAAAAAACAAAAATCAAACTAGCTAACACAGACCATACCCATGAAACCATGGCATTCCACCATCTTGTTGATTCATGAAGATGTTCCCAACCATCATATATATCCCAAAAATTGCAATTTACATTCTCTACCCATAATTTTTTAAAAATATGATTTAATTTAATTTAAATTAAATCTGATTATAGAGTAACTATTGTAATGAATAATGTATGAATGCTAAAATACAATAATGACACAAGAAATAAAGCATCTAAACTAGAAAACCCTAAGCAAGAAGGAGAGATAAGAAGACTTAGCTAATTTTGAACTAAACTGGAGGTGATCTAGGTATATAAAAGTGCTAAATAGACTTTAAACAACATCATTAATGCTCACTGTAAATTCTAGAACTCAGGAATGGTGCAGGACCGAGCCACCCATGGAAGGGAAGACGCGCCTAGGTGCTGCTGACCAGATCTGGGTGCTAGTGGCCGTAAAAATGCTTAGGAACTGATTTCTTCTGTTTCGTAAGGGTTTAGTTTTTGGTTCTTGTCTGTCACTTGATATTCAATATTTAATTTCCAAGGGTGCATGTAACATGTAAATAAAAATGAATACCTGCATATGTCCACTAACCATATCAAGTCTAATAAAAAAGATGAAGAATGTAGAGTCAAATTGACCCTGGTGGTCACCCGAAGAGTGAACTTACTTCTGAGAATTGCACTACATCTCAGACCCAATATAGTTCTTGTGTGCGTGTGTGTAGAAATGATTCCCTAAGGATGCTCTTTTGCAAGTTACACAGTGATAGAGGGCTAGATTTAGAATGTGTCAATGTAGAGTATGTATCGATGGAATAGAATAGACTTCCCCTCCTATATAGTGTATACAAAACTGATGAAACCCTTGTCCCTTTTATGGAGGCTATATGGATGTCTTTGAAGTGCTTTAGTCCCTTTAGAATGCAAGATTAGGTGGAAATAGTAATTTTTAGTGCTTGATTCCTATTTTTGAGAAGTAACTAAGTATATATATATATATACATATACATATGATTCCACTATATGAATTTCATAATTGACAACTAGAAGGTTGACCCATAAGTGAAAAAGATGCCCAGAAGATAAAAGAGACCCAAAAAGAGTGAGTAAAATGTCAAATAGGCTTGAGCAGGAATGTCACTCTTCATGAGTTCTTGTTGAAGTGTGTTACAATGTCTTGTGTCTTGCATTATAGTGTCTTACTTTGATTCAAGGTCTTTTCATTAGTTTAAGGTCCTAACATGGACTCATCATGGTGTCATGAGTTCATCAGTAACATAGTGTGTGACTCAAGGAGTCAAGCATGGTCATTAATTTTTCCTTATGTATATATCAGTGTTTATATTATGCTCTTGAAGTGAGAAATATATGTATCATTTCTCTTTAGGCGTCTCTAAGGGTCAAGTAGTGATTGATTTAGGAGTATGTTGATACATTGATTAGGTGTGTCTCAAATTAACAAGGTAGAGTGAGATTGTAATACTTCTTGGTGCTTGGTATGGAAGAAAAATGTGTCTGAAGTGTCTTCGAGGTGTGAGAGTGGTCACTTAGTGCTCATCAGGTCACATTTTGTGTTCAAAGTGGAAAAAAAATTAAACTAGGCCTAGTGTAAAGGCCTATCCCCAACAGGTCATGGTGAGTACTAATTTTTAGGTACTACAAGGTACTCCAAGTTGGTTATATGTGTGAGAGGAATGTATAAGACATGTTTGAGGTGTCAAAATTCAACATACAAATGTTTTGGAGCTTGAAGGAGAGTTAATATAAATGAGGGCTTGAGAAAATGACTAGTAATCACATAAAAATGAGATTAGATAGAAAGTTGTAGAGTACACCATGAAAAAAAACCATGGGAGGTGTTTTAGGAGTGAGTCTTGATGGTGTGAGAAAAAATTTAGGGTCAGAAAGTGAATTTCAAGGTTGTAGAGTCACATTCTCCAAGATTGGGTTTTTGAGAAGTGTAAATTGAGCACATGTACTTCTTAGAAATTGTTCTAAAATTTTTAAGGATTTTTCAAATAATTCATAAGAGAATTTTTTGAATGAAATTGGGATAAAAATCAAGTACCAAAAGTATGATATAAAAAGATGATGAAATGAAAAAGTTCTATCTAATTTTCTAAGTTGTTTATAAACCCTCTAAGGCACTCATCTAGAGCGATAGGAGAAAATGAACACTATGAACATATTTTTCATTGGAAAAGATATTTTTATGTGATAGAAATGTAAAGGACTCCCTAGGGCTTCAGAAAAACTAATTGTGTAGGTACAAATGGGACTGTACGAAACAGAAAAACTCAAGTTTTAATGAAATTTATAGGTACAAGTAAGAATCGGGGGTTTCATGATGAAAACCTTAGTATCTCAAAGAGCTTATGATGTCTAAAAAGTGGTCATGAAAATAATTGGACAATTTTTGTGGATATTATTGAAGGTACATGTGAATTTCTTCCTCCTACCGCTAGAAGCATGTGAATGCAATGACCAATCATGGTGTTTTGAAGTAATTTTTGGATGTAAGCTTGAAATTGAAGCGTGAAATGGTCATGAGCATCTGATATAAGATTATTATGACTTGATGGATTCCAATGTATGCTCCTATAAAGTGAGTTGATGTCCAATCTAGTTAATGTCTAACTACCATACTTGTATGTTCAAAAAGGCTAATAACCTGAGTTAAACTGGTAAGTATTTCCTATTAACCAAGGCATAAAAGTCTCTAAGATGGTGTACATGCTCTCCTAGAAGGTTACTCACCATGGATGTGTATGTGCATAGATTTTTCTTGATAATAATAAGTCTCCAGGTCAAGACTTGCATTTGTTACCCAAAGAAACAATGATCCATGTCCTCGATTGCTTGACTCTCATGTTGTAATCCTTCAAGTTTGTGTGTGCTTCAGTCAAACAAGTGACATAATGAATGTTTCCTCTCAAAATATGTCTTGGAAAGTTTGAGATAGAGGTTTTTGTAATTTACTCCATTCATTTTTCAAGACTCTGTTTATGTTTCTATCATAGTCTGAAAGGACCGATACTGCTTCTTCAAAATCTTGATCATTTCCTCTCATCTCATGAAAATAAATACCTGAAACATGTAGTGAATTAATTCATTGATATGATCATGTGGCTATGTTAGAACAAAGTGAAATCTAATATGGTATAATCCCTTAAAAAATGAGCTAGGGTTTAGATCTTGAACCCTTGAATGTACACATTTTGAAGATCCTACAATATTAACCTCTAAAAGTAGTTAATGAAGAAAAATAAAGTTTCAGTGAATTTTATATCATCTTCATCATGTTATTAATGTAAATTTAGAGCCATATCTGACAGGGGAAAGGTTGTTCTTGTAATACTTATGCACATGCATCTCTTCCTGGGTTGAAATTTCTCCATGACCGTGATATCCTAACCATTGAAGAAGGATGAATGATGATTCATACCATAATTTGATGATGTTAAATATATGAGTGTTAATTATTTACATCATATAGACCTATATTGATTATATGAATGATTAAAAAAGAAAACATTAGTCTCATTCACTCTATTTTGGTCAAGCCTGTGATGCAAAACCTGAGTTCAAATTAAAGTTGAAGACTGAAATAGTAAAGGTTTAAGGGTTGCAAAGGATGTTGAAAGTGTAAGAAATGTGTTTCCATTTTTTAACACATGTGGAAGGGTTTGTCAGGAGTAAAAGAAAAATATTTAATCATTCAAGGAATATGTCAAGGACATTGAAAATGTTACAAAGTATGGAATCTATGATCTGAATGAAATGTGGAGAGTTATGCTAGTTGGAAAGGGAGTTCAATAGCTCACATTATTCATCATTTGATTGCAAATGAATCTTTAGTGAACCTAGAGAGCATGAAGAAAAAAAGTAAAGCATAACAAATATCATTAAGATATCCGAAGGCAATTTTGTTTGATGATCTTTCATCTCCATGTATGATTTGGAAAAGGAGCAAGTTAAAGAGTCATAGGCATGTGAAGTACAAAGGACATATGTGTAAGGTTATATATATATATATGTCTTGACATGTTTGAAATTATGCTTTCTGTAGAGAGAGAGAGGTATGAAGGCATGCTAATTTTTAGAGATAGGTTGAAACTGATGTGAACTGTTGAAACAATGATCACAAGGTGTTGATGTAATAAAATAAGATGAAGGTGATGAATTTTTTTTTATGAAATTATAAGTTGTAGCTTAGTAATATAGGAGTGAGATTCCTTGCAAGTGGTTTCTTGCAAAAAACCAGTCAAGTGGGTACTTTAGGGTGAGTGGGTGATCACCACAAGGTGATATCATTGTAATTGCTGCATGAAAATTGTCCCTGATATTACTCTTAGTTTAGTTGGTTTTCTCCCTTATTGGGTTTCCCACCTTAAATCTTCTGTCCTCATGTGTTTTTTTGTCTCTTCTTCCATGATAGCATGCTTTGATTATTTCATCGATTGAAAGGATAATCAATGAATGTTGTATTGATTGCTAAGTTAAAAATCACAAGTTTTAGAAGGAAATGATTCACCCCTCCCCCTCTTAGTTCTTGAATGTTCAAAAATTTGTATTAGAGTATGTACCTTTGGAATAAAGTTTAACCACTTGAAGGATATCCTTCTTGCACCAAACATGGAAAACAATCAAGCACAAAGTGGTCTCTGCATAACCAGGTCACCTCTTTTCAATGGAACTAGCTATGCTTTATGGAGTGTCATGATGAAGGTATACCTTGAGTCTCTTGGACATGATATATGAGATGTATTTAAGCATGAATACACTATTCCTAGTACACCTATCACTTGAGCAGCTGACAAGCAAGCTCATGAGAAAAATTAAATAGCTATGAATACCATCGTTTGTGGGCTATCTGAGACAGATTTTGTAAATGTCATGCACTATAAAAATTCCAAGGAAATGTTGAACAAAATAAATAATATATATGAGGGAGATGAAAAAGTAAAACTTTCAAAATTGTAGACCTATTAAACATAATTTGAAGGCCTAAAAATGAAAGAGGATGAGGGCATTGCTTCATATCTACAAAGAGTGAATGAAGTGACAAACATGATAAGAGGACCAGGTGAAAAATAAGAAGAATATGTGATTGTCCACAAAGTACTAAGGTCCCTGAATCCCAAGTATGATGCAAAAGTCTTAGCTATGGAGGAAGCCAAGGACATAGCTAAGCTAAAATTGGATGAGCTTCATGGTATCTTAAGTGCATATGAATTAAGAACCTTGGGAGAAAAATCAAGTAAGAAAGAATTTTCTTTCAAAGCTGAAAAAGAACCAAATCCAAAGAAGATCAAAGATAAAATGGAATATGATATGGAAATTGATGATGAGTAGATAGAGGATTTGTTTGTGAGAAAAATTAGAAAAGGCTCATGTAAATACAAACAAAAATTAACCTTTAAATGTTTCAATTGTGGCCAAGTAGGTCAATTTGCATCAAAGTGCCCTCACAAGAACAAAGAGGAGAAATATGAACATGAAGAAAAAGGTAAGAGGCATATCAAACATAAAAATAACTTGAATAGAGAGGGAACAAATAATTTCTGTAATAATAATAGGAACCTCTACTCAAAGGAGGATTTAATTTCAAGTGAATCAAGTGATACCGATAGTTCTAAAAGTGAGAAGGATGAAGCCTATAATGAAAATTTTTTCATGGCCTTTGAAACATCACATGAGAGCAGCTCTAAAGGAAAGAATTATGTTGAGATTGAAGACTCAAATGAAGAAGGTGCTATGGTAGACCTTGAAGCTGAATTAGTGAGTGTTCTTGAATAATTGTAGTTATCTAGGAAGAAGTAACAAAAGATGAGATCTAAGCTAAAGGACTATGAGGATTAAATTAGTATTTATGAAAATAGACTCGGTATGAAGGAGAGAAAGGAGGAAGATGAGTTCAAGGAATTATAATCTCAACTAGAGTTAATGTCACTATCATTCACATCTAAAGAAGAAGAGTGTTTAAGACTCAAATCAGAAATAGAACATATAAAGACTGAGCTGAATAAAATATCAAGCAAGGTGGATCTGTTTGAAAAGTTTGAAAAAATCACACATGATCTAACTAATATTCTAAGAAACTAAAGAGATGCAAGTGATACAATAGGTTTAGGATATAAGGAAGATAATAAGGATGATGGAGCAGTAGATTAGGAGAATGGAAAGAGTACTCCAAAACTATCTTACACCACCAATAAAAAGATTAACAATAATTCTAAGAGATAGACCAAGCCCTTTAGACACTCTTAAGCAATCAAGTAATCCCACTCCTTTTATGGTTATTTTTTCTCATGTACCAATTTTGGTCATAAAAGAAAATGTAGAAAAAATGCCAAGGTTCATGATAGGCATTATAAATCACAAAATATGAGAAGAGACAAGGGTATAGTTTGTTATAAATGACAAAATATTAGACACATAGAAAATTCCTACAATCAAAAATCTCTAAGGAAAGATAAAAAGATATATGTGGTAAAATCAGATCCTACTAAGAAGGAAGAACAAACTTTGATAGCACAAACAACATTATCTTCTTGATAGTGACTTCTCAAATCACATGACAGGTGATAAGAACAAGTTCATATCTCTAACTTTGAATACCTCAAGAGATGTCATATTTGGAAACAACAACTATTCTAACATTGTTTGTAAGGGATCACTAATCGCTTATAATGGAAAATTAGTCACTGAAAATGTATTATATGTAGAAGGTCTCAAAAAAAATATCCTAAGTGTAAGACAAATGTGTAAGTAGGGGTACACATTAGCTATCCATGACAAATGATGTGACATCAGAGAAAGAAAATCAAGAAAGAAAATTGGCAAAGAAAAGAGAACTAAGAATAACATGTATGTGCTAAAGGAAGTTCACAAATAGAAGTGATTTACAACTAAGGAATATTATACTTGGATATGGCACAAAATCCAAGGGAACTTGAATTTTGATAACCTTGTCAAAATAACATCAAAAGGATGTGTTAGAAATATGCCAAAAAAATCAAACCAACTGATACACTTTGCAAAGCTTTACTACATGGAAAACAAAATAGGAGAAGCCTTAAGTCAATTAAATATTCTACATCAAGGCCTTTAGAATTGATACACACTGATCTTGTTGAACCCATGAGAACTAAAATAATCCAAGGTGATAAGTATTTTATGTCGTTGATTGATGACTATAGTAGGATGACTTGGGTTGCATGTCTAAAAGAAAAATCAGAAGCATTAGACATATTCAAGAGCTTGAAATACTTAATAGAAAATGAAAAGAATAAAAAGAGCGAATGCTTGAGATCAGACAAAGGTTGTGAGTTCTGGTCTAATGAGTTTGATTTCTTCTGTGAAGCAAATGGGACAAGGAGGTAGTTTTCATTAGCAAGACACCTCAACAAAATGGGGCGGCTGAGAGAAAGAATATAATGCTTCAATAAATGGCAATAACCATGCTAAATTAATCAAAACTTCTAGATGGTCATTGGAGATAGGTAGTGTGTACAATTGTATATATCTTAAATAGGTTATAAATAAGAGTGAATAACAACAAGACACCATATGAACTTTGGAAATAAAGGTCAACAAATGTAAATCATCTTAGGGTGTTTGGGAGTAAATTCTACATCGAGAGAGATGGGGATGATCTAGGAAAATTTGATTCTAGGTGTGATGAACGTATATTTATAGGATATTCTTCAATAAGTGTAGCATAAAAATGCTACACTAAAATGCTCTAAAAGATAGTTGAAATTACTAATGTCAAGGTTGATGAGTCCTATCCTTTGAAGGCCAAAACTTAGCCCAAAAATTGTGAAGAATATGTAGAAGATAAACCTCCATGCATAAAATTCTAAGAAGATGATAGAGAGGAAGAAAGCACTCATGAAGAAGAAGACGAATAACAAGAGAGACCTAATACAAATAAACCTTCAAGGAAGGTTAAAAAGGATCATCCAACTAGTCAGATTATTGGAAATAAAGATGCAGGAATACTCACAAGAAGAACATTGAAAATTTTGAAAAATCATGAGAATACAACCCTCCTATCCATGGTAGAGCCCAAGAGTCTTGAAAAAGCTATAAAATATCAATGTTGGGTCAAAGAAATGAATGAGGAACTTGATCAAATTGAGAAATGTGAAACTTGGGAGCTAGCCCCTAGATCTAAGAAAAAAATGTTATCAACACTAAATGGGTTTTTAGAAATAATATGAACGAAGATGAAGTCATCACTAGAAACAAGAAAAGGCTAGTTTGGAAAGTCACAAATCTAGTGAAAGGAGTAGAATTTTAAGAGAATTTTTCACACGTGGCATGGATGGAGGCAATTAGAAGGTTCTTATCCTATGCCAGCTTCAAAGGATTCAAATTTTATCAGATAGATGTGAAGTAAACATTCCTAAATGACACTTTATAAGATGAGGTTTACATAGAACTGCTAGCTGGTTTCATACTTATAGATGAACATGACTATGTATGAAAACTAAAGAAAGAAATATATGGTTTGAATTAATCCCATAGAGCCTTGTATGGAAGGCTAGATAAGTACCTCATAGAGAAAGGATTCAAGAGAGAAGATAATTAAAACAATATATATGTCAAGAATGAAAACAGGCAGCAACTAATAGTGATAGTCTATGTGGATGACATTATTTTTGGTAGTGGAAAAGATAGCATGAGAAAAGGATTTTTAGAGGCTATGAAAAAGGAGTTTGAGATGTCAATGTTGGGATCGTTGGCATAATTTCTTGGGCTACAAGTGAACCAATTAGCAGATAGCATATTCATAACTCAAACAAAGTACATCAAAGAAATGTTGAAAAAGTTTCATATGGAATATTTCAAAGAGGTAAGTACTCCCATGATCACAGGATGCAAACTAAGAAAATAATATGATGCTCTAAAAGTAGATCAAATATTGTACATGTATATGATAGGTAGCTTTCTATATACCACAACATCTATGCTAGACATCATGCAGGCAATTGGACAAGTAGGAAGATATTAGGATGATCAAAGAGAAATCCATATGCATGTTGTCAAAAGAATATTTAGATACCTCAAAGTTACTCTTGATTATGGTCTATGGTACCCAAGGAATAAATATTTAAATCTAAAAGCATACATAGATGTTTATTGGGAAGGTAATGTGGATGATAAAAAGAGCACTAGTGGTGGGATTTTCTTTCTAGGTGAGTTTCTTGTGTCATGAATGAGTAAGAAAAAATCCTCAATAACATTGTCTACTTGTGAAGAAAAATATACAGCATCTGCTACATGTTTTACATTAGTACTATGGATGCAGAAAACATTGAAAGAATACAAAGTGGAGTATGAATGGCCCACTCCTATCTATTGTGACAACACAAGTGCAATCAGTGTATCCAAGAACCCTATAATGCATTCCAATACCAACAATTTGATTCTAGGCACTAATGGGGGGTGAATCATTGCTTATTAAAATTTGATGCAATTTTCAACAATTTAAAACAATTCACACTTAACTATGTTGACCATGAGAGACATAAGCATCAAACCATGAAATAGAAAGAGAATAAAACACACATGAACACACAAGTAGACAATATTTAATGTGGGAAACCCGTCAAGGGACAAAAACCCACTAGAAATAGAGAACAAACTTGGACAAATGTCCTATACATTTACAATGGTTTTACCATATGGTGATCACCCACTAAATTTAAAGCACCCACTCAATTTGAATCACCCACTAAAAATATGAAGCACCCACTTTCTATGCAACACCCGCTCCCAAAATGTTGAGCAACAACTCAGACTTCATTCAAACAATACATGGTTGATCACCTTCTTCACCTAGTTACTTATATCAACCTGATGTGTTCTCTATTTAATTTCACCTATATTATCCTATTTCTCAAGAACATAATATTATTATTTTCAGAAGCATTTTTCTCAAAAATGAGTTTACATGAATAAATAAAACTCTTAGATATGACCTTTGACCTTTCACTTACCATGACTCTTCAAATCACTCATTCTTTTGTCTTCTATATCTTCAAAATTTTCCACAAGTATTCCATATTTTTATTCAAGTGGTACATGGTCCCAGAAATTCAAATAATTCTCTTGTATTCTTATAAACTCTCCACATTAGTGAATATATTCATTTAGGCTCATAGGTGTGCCTAAATCAGCTTATACAAAAATAATCCTAAAAAATTCATCTAACTAGACCACTTACACTCATCTTAATGACACAAGTAATATATAAATGAATATTACGATGTATAATTTCATTAAAATTTACCAGCAAGAGCCAACACAAGGCTTAACTCTTCAAGAAACACCACTTTGTAAAATTTGCCTAGCTGGTTGCAACGCTTCTGAATTTGGTCTTCAAACATTGAGCTGATACATACCTCAAATAGCTTCATCATGAGGCAAGTAACCTATAAATGGAAATAAAATTAAGTCTACTATCTCATCCACTTTTTATATTTCTCCAATTAATTCCATAAGGCTTCCAAAAACTTGGATTTCTACAACTGGTCTAATCAGTCTTAAGAACACAAAAACTAGTCTTCCATACAATGTGGTCAAACATCTCCAAAGAAATTTTCAAATCTCCCTATCACCTATAACACTTAAATTTTGATGGATAAAACATCTTCAACCACTTAGGACCATAGGTAAAATGGATAATCTCATTTCCATACCCATTCAGACATGTTTCTCAAATAGGTCTAAAAGAGTAGTTTTGACTCAATCACCTTTAAGCAAGAAATAACTTATCCAAACTGAGTCATGAAATTCCTAACATCATATTACACATGAAAATATTTATCAAGGAAATAAAAAACATTAATTAAATGCAATTTAACATGGTTACCTTCATTCTTCTTCACTCGCTTCTCAAAAGAAGCTTATTTTTCCGGTAAGCCCAAATATGCAACCATTACTCCAATTTTCTCCAAAAGAGTAACCTAAATTACTTCATGTGTCTTAATTACACATTACCAAAATTATCCACCTCAAATTTGAGCAGGGTTTCCTTTGCTAGTTTCTCTTATATACTAAAATCTTCACAAAATACATAGTTTTTAGTGGGGCCCACCTTGCATCATGAACTTAAAATAACATTAAAATGTTCCCTGAGGAATCCTATTCATGTTAAAAAAGTTTTCCAATAAAAATAGTTTATTTATGACAACTATCCAACTCAATTTTGCGAAAATGGTCCAAACTGGGGTTTGGAAGGTTACAAACATGCTCACAAAAATGGATAGAACTTCGAAAATACTCAACCAATCACTAAAATAATTTTTGCACCATAATTTTATCAAAATTTAATATATTTTTGTATTTTATGACTTGTCCTAAGGATTCTCCACAATTTTTCTTGACAGCTAATAATTTTGGTGCTCAATTTGCATACTTTGGAAAACCCAATTTTGGAAATACTTTCATAACCTACAAAATACTCATCCTCAAATTCTGAAATTTTTCTCACACCTTAATGAAACATCCCTCTAACACATAAAAGTTATATTTTTCTCTGGTTCATCTTGCATATTTCCATCCCATCTCATTTAGGTGCCCTTTGGTCTCTAATTCCCAACTATTGAACTATGTTGACATGCAGAAGTGCCTAAAACATCTCAAAAGATACCCGAGAAGAAATTTACACACCATATATCATCATCCCATGCTCATGCCATGTTTTTTTTGCATCATCACACCTTGGGTCAACATTTCACACCTTGCTTGTGGATGGGCTTAAAAAAGCTCCATACTAACATGTTTCAATCTCCTAAACCTAATTTTTCTCTTGTATATCTTTATACACCTCATTTTCCACCTCATATTGTGGAATAATTTCTTTCCTTGGTTTGGTTTGAGCTAATTCTCATGTTTTCTTGATTTACACCATGTATTTTCATTAGAGCAAGGCCTAGAAAGACTTGACTTGTCCCATACATTACATGACATAACCATTTAGACATCATATAGACTTACTGACACATATGACTCACATCATGGACCTTTTTTGACCTTCATACTACCTTTGAGAGACTCAAGCTACATAAATACACCTTTAGACACCCTTAGTTCACTTAGCCAACATACCTAGATCACCTAGACCACTCTGACATCAACGAAAACACAAGTTACACACACTCCCAACATAAGAAGAAGTCCTTAATATCATTATCTACTTGTGAAGCATAATAAATTGTAGTTTATACATGTTGTACATAAGTACTATGGATGAGGCAAACATTGAAAGACTACAAAGTGGAGTATGAAGGGCCCACTCTTATCTATTGTGACAACATAAGTGCAATCAATGTGTCCAAGAACCTTATAATGCATTCCAAGACCAAACACATCCCAATCAAGTACCAATTCTTGAGAGAGCAATTAAGTGAGTGAAAATTCAAACTTGAAAATGTTCCTATCAAAGAGAAACTAGTAGATCTTTTTTACAAAACCACTACCAAGAGAAACATTTGAACAATTGAGACATAAATTGGGTGTTATGCCAGCTCCTAAAATTCATTAAAGACATTCCAGCAAGGGGGAGCTAATAAAAATTTCTTTAGCTCCAAGAAATGAGAATAACATGCATGGACATAGGGGGAGCATGGTCCTTGATCAGATGCATTTTTCATTCATGGTAAAAGGGGGATAATGATAAGGTGAAGGATTTGTTTTCCATCAATGACAAAGGTAGAGTTTGTTGAAAAAGTTGTCATTGATGTCAAACAAGCTTGAGCATGGGATTGAGCAGGTATGTCACTCTTCATGATCTCTTTTTGAGGTCTGTTATAGTGTCTTGTGTCTTGAATTTTAGTGTCTCACTTTCATTCAAGGTATTTACATTGGTTTAAGGTCATAACATGGAGTCATCATGGTGTCCTGAGTTCATTGGCAGTGTAATGTGTGTCTCAAGGACTCAAGAGATGGCCAATGAGTTGTCCTTTTGTTTATATCAGTGTCTATATTATTTTCTTGAAGTTAGGGATATGTGTCCCATTGCTCTTTAGGTGTATCCAAGGGTTAAGTAGTGGTTGGTTTAGGAGTATGCTTCAATGCATTGTTTAGGTGTGTCTCAAAGCCTCAAGGTAGAGTGAGCTTGTAAAACTTCTTGGTGCTTGATATGTAGTAAAACTATGTTCAAGGTGTCTCCTAAGGTATCTTATAGGTGTGAGAGTGGTCAGTTAGTGCTCATCAAATCAAATTTTGTGGTCAAACTGGAAAACAAGCTAAACTAGGCCTAGTATAAAGGCATATTCCTAGCAGGTCACGGTGAATGATGTCTTGCAGGTATGATATGGATGTTCCACATTTGTGAAGGATGGAGAAGCCTTTGTAAAAGGAATTTTAAGGAGAAAAAAATAAAAAATCGGGGCTTTAAAGCCTTAACAAGACTTAGTGTAAATGAAGGCCTGAGAACATGCTTATTAGTCATAGGAAAATGAGATGGGACAAGAAAATGCAAAGTTCACAATGAAAAAATAACTTTTTGAGATATTATATGAGTGAGCCTTGATGGTGTAAGCAAAAATTCAGGGCTAGAAAGTGAAAATCAAGGTTGTCGAGACAAATTATCCAAAACTGAGTTTTTGAGAAGTGTAAATTAAGCACCTCCACTTCATATCATTCATTATAAATTGTCATAGGTTCATCAAATAAGTCATAAGCGACTTTTTTGGAAGGAAATTTGGATAAAAAGCTAATGTAAAATTTCTAAAGTCAAAATCTGGGGAAATGAAAAAGTTCTAACCTTTTTTCTAAGATAGTTTAAATTCCTCCATAACTCTCTCCTTGCAAGATAGAAGAAATATGAATGGTATGTACATTAAATGAATTGGTTAATCTCATCTAAGGTCTTACACATGCAAAGGAATCTCTATGGGTCATGAAAAACTATATGTACATCTAAATGAGTGATTGTACGGTACATAAAGGTACTATTTTTATTGAAATTTGTAGGTATTGGCATATGGAAAATGCTTCATGAAGAAAACTTAAATGGTCTAGATAGCTTATGATTTCCTTCAAATGATCATGAAATGTCTTGAGCAAGGTGTGTGAAGAAAAATTGAATTAAAGATGTATTTATTTTGTCTATCGCTGGACTATACATATTATAACCAGTCATGGTGTTTTATGGAAGAGTTAATGTGTAAACCTGATATTGAAGCTTAATATGGTTATGAGAACCTGATAAAATCCCAGGATGACTTTAGGTCTCAAACTTGTTGATTTTCAACTTTCATACTGGTATGATCAAGAAGGCTAATGACCTGAGTTGAACTAGTAACTTTCTCTTCATAAATTGTGCATTCAATTCCTTGTTAATTGTGTACAAGACCCTAATTAAGTCATATCTCACTCATGGTAACATAAAAGTGAAGGGAAAGGTGATTTGAGCCTCCAAACATCAAGGTAGGGTTTGGTGTAACAAAACCCTCTCTATGCACAATTTTGAGAAAACCAACTTGTTTGATCCTATTGACACGCTCTTAAAAAATAAATTCATCTTGAGAATTTTCATAGTTCTCATAGTGTCCTTGAAAGGTGTCCCTACAGTCATGGTTAGCTAAGAATGTGCATGGTTTCTTGAAATTTCTCATCTTTACAAGACTGTGTTGAGAAAACTGTGAATGCCCAGTTTTAGAGCTTGCATAAAGAAGTTGTCTTGTGATACTTGACCTCTTGACTACATTGAATGATAGCATAATGTTATGTCATCATATTCATGTTGTGTAGATGCTAATATCTCATCCTTGGTAGATCGAGTGTCATGTTCTATGTTTGACTGTTGAAAGGTGTAGAAGGGCTAGTACCTTGAAGATAAAACTTTGTCTTGTCAGAACAGTAAACAATATCTCAAATACATTGTTTTTAAATAATATGTGGAGTACCTTGTCTCTCTAATTGGATTTGATATAAAATACTCTAAAACCATCATCTCTAAGTGGTGAAAATAGTTGAACTCTTATCCTCCATGTCTTGACAAACCCATTCTTGATTGGTTTTAGGGTATTCTTTGACTGAGAGTTCACAATTATGAATGAGAAGTTTAGAAAATGGCTATACTCTCTATCTTGATGGTCTTCAAGCACTGGTTGTTTTATGGAGTCTCCCTGCAATATTGATATTTTGAATGTATGCTTAATATCAGTGCATTTTCTTCTCAGGTTCAAGTCTTTCAAATCTCTCTAACAGCTAGTGCCTCTCATGTGTGGAACTATGAACTGTGTGAGAATAATGCCGAGAAATGGATAGGGTAAAGAGTATATAAATAATATTTGAACAATTTGTAATATGGTTATGTGTTTGTGACAGTTGACACATTGTCAGATAACTAGAGGACAAAGTTTTACTCGTCACACTAGTAGACAAAGCTTGTGTAACGGTTAGAAAGGGAAGTGTGCAAGGCCTAACTCAGATTTTCTGAGTTTGTAACTAATTGTTAGATAGTTGGAGCATGTTATGTTGTCTTTTATAGGTTCATGATGTGTTATTTCATAAAATACAATGAAAGGAATATGAAATTGATCCAGCAAGGGTAGTTTTTTCTCATTTTTGAAATGTATGACTTGTCTTTTAGGCATCATGGTTTTAGTTGAAAGGAGAAGGAAGTTGTATAGAAAAATAATTTGAGTGTAAGAGTCAAGAAAGATAAGTATTATGGTGTACAAATAGGCTAAATATTGTTTAAATATTGCTTTTTTGCTACAGATACAAGAATGTGTGTGTGTGTTAATTTGTGAGATAGGTGAAAGGTGATGAAGAAGACTTGAAATTGTGATCACAAGATGTTGATGTAAGAAAATAAGGAGAAGGTGATCAAAATGTATTGATGAAAGTCTTATTTGGAGCTAAACAATTTGGAGTGGGTGCTTCCATTGCAAGTATGTTCTTGTAAATTCAATCAAGTGTGTGCTTGGTTGTGAATTGAAGTGGGTGCTTCAAAACTGAAGTGGGTGCTTCATGATCATTGTAATTGTTGTAGAACATTTTTTCTTGATATTTCTTTGATCTCTATGGGTTTTTTCCCTTATTGGGTTTTCCGACCTAAATCCTTATGTCCTCGTGTGTATTCTCTTTCTTCTTTCATATCAATAGTATGTTTTTATTCGTTTATGGTTAAAAGGAAATTTGATTAATGTAGTCTTGATTGCTAAGTTAAAATTCGTAGATTTTAAAAGGAACTGACTCACCCCTCCCCCTCTTAGTGCTTGAATTTTCAAAAAACATAAATTTAGAAGATGTGTACCTTATGATCTTGTAGAGAGTATGACATATAGTGTGTCGAGTGGACAAGTGAAGCGTGGAGTGATTGTAAAGTGAATTGAGGAGAATAGGAAAGGGAAGTAGACCGTAGGGGGTGAAGCATGTGCATTGTAGCATGTTTTTGTAGCTTGTGTGAGCTGATTATTATAAGGATGGACCTGCAAAAGAAGAGAAAGAAAGTACTGAAATGTTTGTATGTGATAGATCAAAGAAACATGTGTATAATTATTTAAATGTAAACACTAAATCACGCACTTTGGGTATTGTTCTAGTCCTGATCACATACTACTATGCATATGAATCATAAGTAAGAAAATTACGAATTGACCCAGGTCTTTGGCCACATTTTCTTACTTTATGTTTCCTTTTTTTGGTCTTACATTGTTGTTGACCCAGTCTGTCTTTTCATACTTAAGCATTTTTCATTATGGACACCAACACCCAGCTAGGTGCCCCCATCCCCTCTGGCTGCCCCCGAAAACTTGTACTTTAATCACATATTTTGGATCCTTTCTAGCCATTTGGGTATCTTATCTTTTTGGTATTTGACCTTTCAAGGTTAATTATGAAATTTAAGCAAGTGAATCATATAAATATAAAGTTATGTGACCATAATAAAGGACCAAGCTCTAAACATCTATTATCACCACCTAAGAGCATCTAAGAGCATCATTGCATCCATATATCACCATCCAAGGGAGAAAATGTTGGCTATTATGCATACACTCGTAGGAGGGTAAGTTCATTTTTTTCATACACACATCTATTTACATCTTTTACATCTAGCTACTTTCTCGCTATCAAGTGTGACACACAAAAGATCCACCTAGGGAACAATTCCACACACACACAAACATAGAACTACATTGGGTCTTAGATGTAGTATGGTGCTTGGTCATAATTTCACTTTTTTGACAGTCGAGGACAGTCTAACCCCTCATTTACATTATTTTTATTTTTTGGGATTTGATGTGTTTTGGGGTTTCGCAGGTCATATCATTATTACATGTTAGCACCAACATTAGCAATCATTGTATTATAGCGATAGACAATGAAGTATTACGGAAACTTAGGGACCCTGTAAGGATCATCTTCTGAACATCTACGTAGAATCTAGAATCTATACAGGGATCCTAATGCCTAGGTGCCCCAGTACTGCCCTAGGTTCCTGAGTCTAGCCTTCCTCTGCACTTCTGTATTTTTTGGGTTTGATTACAACCTCTTGTGTTCTAGTTTTACCAGTTCTCCATCTTTGCATAGTCTAGGAATATCGTGAAATCAACTAATTATTATAACTATCCATTGCACTTAGGGTTTTATTTACTTTACTTATTTCTTGTGTCGCTTCATGTACTTTATTGCGTTATTTATCGTTGGGACTCTGAAATATCCTATCTAGGGTTTAAACAAAAAATATTTTTTTGTTTAATCATTTGGAGGAGGAGTGGGACCATCCTTACAAGGAGGTTGAGTGGATTGAATAGGCTTAACTTGACTGGATGAAGAAGTAACCTTAGAAGTGATAACATTATGCACATTAGACATAAACGAATCAGATTTAGAAACCCATTGAGATGTAACAAGTAGAGAGGATCATGTAATAAAACATTGTGCAGTAAATGAGATAAATTTCGTAATGTATAGAAATTAGTGTCATTATGTCCATTGATTCGATGATAATTACAATATGGATGACCTTGACATTTGGAAAGATGATAAGGAGGATATACATGAGTATATGGTAAAGCGATCAATTGATGATGAAGAGCGTGTCGAGAGACAAGAAAAAGCGTGGAGGGATAAAAATTAAAGTGTGAAAATCCAGAGAAGAGAAAGTAAAAAGTGATTTTGACTTTAGGGGTGAAAGAGTATGTGTAGATGTATCATTATACATGTTGATGTTGAATTTTGCTAATGTGTTGATGTGTGATTGATGTGACTAATGCTTCCCATAAGGATGAACCTACAAAAGAGAAGAATAAATAAGTAGTCAAATATGTGTATGTAGAAAAGTTTCAATCCAAATGTATGAAGTGCATGTAAAAAGTGTGAAAAATGTTGAAAAATAGAAAAAGGAACATGTGCACTTGATCCATAATGAGTGAAAGAGATAGAAAGGATCCTGAAGATGACATAGAAGAACAATTTTTTTTGGACGATATCATGCCAAGTGTGAGTTTTTTGGGGCGATCTCATGCAACAACGGAAGTAGTGTAGGGAGAAATATCTAGTGTCATTCTCCATCCTTTGACTACTTCCCAAAATTTATACACCACTGCAAATGGTGTGATCATGTCTTTCTCAAGTTCAATCCATTTCGATTTAATTCTATCTAAAGAAAAAGCAAGATAAAATTTCTAAAATATTACCAAGTCATTCTAATCATTCTCCTCCAAAACTATGTTCAACCTATCCTCCACTCAAGTCTTCCACAACATTATCAATAAGCCACCACTGTATAAGGTCCCCCCCCAATCTCCACTTCAGCGTCCAATCACTTTTTTCAAGGAAACTACTCCTTGCATTAATCCCCTTAGCATCGTCCATTAGATCTCCATCTCATACAATTGGGGGCACCATGTTTATTACCCCCCCCCCCTTCTAGCATCATTAGGTATCTATCACTTTTAGTGTCACACTTCAAGCTTCCTAGTTCACATCTCTAGACATTTATCTTGCACACTTTGATACACTATTTGTATTTCCATTACCACATGATGCACTCTTGTAATGCATTTCACACTTGACTATTGAGTGCATACTATATACATGAACCTCAAAGTACACACTTCATGCATGCTTAACATATTATTTTTTTCTCGCAGCTTGTATTACACACTATGCATTTTATTCACTCTACACATTCATGATACATCTTTCTTGCATCTAATTATACACATTGCACTCATTTCCTTATTATGAACTCTAGTTCCATTGTTCATACTGGACTATTGAGAGTTTTCAATCTGAAATTAAGCTCACCACAATCACTCACTCTCTACGCTCGATGCTTTGACAATCACATATTTATAGCATACACATCATTTGAACCATTTCTTGATGACACACTCTTGGTTCTATGGTTCATTCTTGGATGTTGAGGGGTCATCTATAGATAAAAACTCGATGAGCATGTGGCTCTTATCACACTCACTATGTAATCTGTTCCATCTCATCCACAACATACTGCATATCTTGGTTGCACATTGTCCTTGCTTACTTATACTCGCATGTTAAAATTTTCTTATTATTTTAGCTAGATAACATTCTATGTCATTATATTTTCATATACACATGCACATTAACTTCCCTTCTAGTTGTGATCACAGACTTTACACATCTCATTGCATGTAACTTGTTTTGGCACTGTACCTTTTACCAGTCCCGCAACAGGCTCTTGGGGGCATCCACTTTCATACACATTACAAGTGTTATTGTTTCAATATATACTAATTCCTATTTACTAGCACACTACTATATCAGATCATACATTATTTTGACATACTTTATATCTTTTTAACATGCTAACAGGTGCTTTATGTGTAGCATTTGTCTTGCAGGAACTATTTGGCACCATGGTTGTCTAATGAGTTTATTACTATTGTCTTGTCATTGTATGCCATTATTTTTAGGCTTTCACCCTATGTTTTTCTTGTATGCTTTTGGCCTCTTCAACCCTATTTGTCTTACGACATTGTGAGTGATGTCCCATGTTTGTAACCCGATTTTTGTGATCTACATTGTCTTCTTGCTTTCTAGCTTACACTCTATTTTATATATGCGTGCTTATCTTGTTTACACTAACACTTATTTCCTACCCACTATTTACACATGCCTTGGTTTCTACCAAGCACATTCCCTCCTGCATATTGGTATCATTTCAAAATGGGGTCCTCTTTTAGGACGCATCCTCCTAGTGACGTCGCATGTAACCCAAATGAGGGGGAATCTATTTGGGTGAATCAGTTACCCCATTCAGCAGTCTACAGTCACAGTTCAACACAAATTCAACACAGTTTACAATCTTAGATAGGGCTCAGAATAAGACTAGTGTCCTTATTCCATCATAGAAACTAGCACCCAGATACATATTTGGGCACCTAGGCTATTTTATCCCTCCATGGGTGCCTAGAACTAGGGGGAAGATACATATTTTTTCTCATATTAACATGGTTGCCATCAATTTACAAAGTAGTTGGACTAGTACAGGCACAGTCCTCTGGCAATCAGTACACAATTTATCTTCTTTTTTCTTTGGATCAAAATGGATCAAACTTGAGCAAGACAGGATCACACCATCTGTAGTGGTGTTTAAATTTTGCAGAAGCATTCAAAGGATGGAGAATGACATCAAAACTTTATCCCTTCACTAATTTTTTCGTAGCATGATATCACCCCAAAAACTCGCACTTGGTGTGAGATTTCCCGAAAAAATCATTCTTCTACAACATCTTCATGATCCTTTCGACCTCTTTCACTCATCACGGATCAGGTGCACATGTTCCTTTTTCTATTTTTCAGCATTTTTCACACTTTTTATATGCATTTCATACATTTGGATCAATAATTTTGTATATTCACATATTTGAATACTTTTTTGTTCTTATATTTTGGTAGTTTCATCCTTATGGGAAGTAGTAGTCACATCATCAACACATTAGAAATAATTGACATCAACAACAAGTACACAACGTGACATCTACACATACAATTTCACCCCTAGGGTCATCATCACTTTTTAATTCCTCTTATCTAGCTTCAGCGCTTCACTTTTATCTCCACATTTTTTCTTGTCTCTCGGAAATATCTTCATCATCGATCTACATGGTTATCAAGTAATGCATCTCTATTTACTTTATGTTACTGAGATTTCACTCAACAACATAAATTGGGGGAAAATGTAGACACTAAATCATGCACTTTGGGTATCTATCTAGTCCTGATCACATACTACTATGCATATGATTCCTAAGTAAGAAAAGTATTAATTGACCCATGTCTTTGGCCACCTTTTCTTGCTTTATGTTTCCTTTTTTTCAGTCTTACACTCTTGTTCACCCAATCTGTCTTTTCATACTTTGACATTTTTTATTCTGGACACTAGCAACCAACCGAGATGCCAGTGCCAAGTGTCCCCATCCCCTCCTAGGCACCCTCGAACTCTTTTTACTTTGCTCACATCTTTTGGGTCCTTTTTATTTGTTTGTGCATATTATCTTTTTGGTAGTCAGAATTTTCAAGGTTAATTATGAAATTCAAGCAAGGGAGTCATATATAATATAAAGTTATGTGACCACAATAAAGGACCAAGCTTTAAGCATCTATTATCATCACCTAAGGTTACATCCACAAATCATCTAAGAGCATCATTTCATCCATCTAGAACCATCCAAGGGAGAAAAGGCTTGTTATTCTGCATACACGCATATGAGAGGAAGCTCATTTTTTTATGCACACATCTATTTACATCTTTTATATCTAGCTAATTACTCGTTATCAAGTGCAACATGCATAAGAGCCACCTAAGACATGATTCTACACACACACACACACATATAAAACTTCATTGGCTCTAAGATGTAGTGTAATGTTCGGTCATAATTTCACTTTGTTGACAACCAAGGACAATATGACACATCATTTGCGTTATTTTCTTTTTTGGTATTTAATGCATTTTTGGGTTTTGTATATCATATATTTATTGCAGGTTATTAGTGACATCAGTGATTATTATGTGACATTATAGCGACAAACAACGAAGGATTATGACAACTCAACGACCCTGCAAAGATCATCTTCTGAGCATCCGCATATACTATGGCACCCAGATAGGGATCATAGAACCCAAGAGCCCCATTAATTCCCTAGGTGCCATGGTCCATCCTTCCTCTGCACTTCTACATTTTTCTGGGTTCAGTTATGACCTCTTATGTTCCATTTTTTACCAGTTATCCATCTTCGCACAATCCAGGAATATCACAAAATCATCTAAGTATTATAACTCTCTATTACACTTAGGGTTTTATTTACTTTGATTATTTCTTGTGTCACTTCATGTACTTTATTTCTTTATTTATCATTGTGACTTTGAAATAGCCTATCATAGGGTTTTAAACAAAAAAGTATATTTTTGTTAAATCAGTAAAGGGTATAAAAGTGTGTAAAAAGGAAAGTGTGTCACCTGATATGTAAAAGAGTAAAAGATAGAAAAGTTTTCTGTAGCTTGAAGTTATGTATGTGAATGTTGAAGGTGAGGTTTTTGGGTGATATCATGCCAAGAGCAATTTATTTGGGAGATCTCATGCTAAGTATGAGTTTTTTAATCGATCTCACGCCAAGTGTGAGTTTTTGGGCAATCTCACACCAAGTGCAAGTTTTTTGGGAGATCTCACACCAAAGAGAAAGTATTGGGGAGAGAGAGGTCTAGTTTTACTCTCCTTCTATGAATCTTCCCAATAACCACCACTACAGATGTTACATCCCAATTTATTTTGTTTTTCCTTATTTAAACTGGTTGTACTTAATATAGGAGATAGATTACATTAATATGACTAAAGGCTAGTTCCTATTACTATAGAACTTCTTTGTAAATTATTATAGACTATGTTGTACCGAGAAAATGATTATTTCTATGCCTAAGTCATTAATACCCAGGGAGGACTAGATCACCTAGGCACTAGTGTCTTATTATGGGCGGGTGGTTTCTGATCTGTGTTTTGGACCGAAGCGATATTTTAGGTCATTATGTGACTATGTTCATGTGGTTGTTTATGTACTTTTCTGATCTTAATTATAGATATGATCTATTTTAGGGGTGATTTGTTCACCCAATGTATGCCCCCCTTGTTTGGGGTTCGTGTGATAATAGTAGGAGAATGCGGACCAAAGGAGAAGGCCCAATGTTGTTCTGAAGTGGATACATGCAAAGGGTAGGGGGATGTGCATAGTAGAAACCACAACACATGCAAAAACAATTGTGTTTGTAACAATTTTTAGTAGTAAAAGTAGCTAGCATGTAAAATAATTACAATGTAACAATCAAGTAAGCAGACAATAGATATCATGAAAAGTGGGTTTTCAAACATGGGTCATCGCTCACAATTTGACAAGAAAATCAGGGCCGAAGTGGCCAAAAGGCATACAATGATCACACAAGACATAGGGCATAGCCCACAAATAATAGCTTGCAATAGCAAACAAGATCAAACAAAATGTATCAGATAAGCATGGTATACATATAGTCCTGCAAGGAAAATGCTACACATGAAGCACCCATTAGCATGTTAAAAAGATAAATAATATGTCAAAGCATGCATATATCAGCAAAAAGGAAAGTGATATTAGGTGTAAAAATGATGGTTCATTTTCTTAGATCGACTTTTACGTTAAATCAAATTATACATAAATATGCTTCTAACTTCAAGATTCTCAATTGCTTATTTTAATTGCTACCATTATCTTACAATCATGGAAAAGGTACCTCGAACAACCATAAATCCACCCTCCAATGACAAATTGACAATGCAAAGAGTGGAAGGCTTTTCATCCATATAATATTTAAATGATTTCGAGGAACACTTAATGATACAATAAAAGTGATTGAGCAATGACAACCGCATTAAGTATGATATTTAATGACCATCCCAAGACACTAGGAAAAAAAAAATTAAATTCCTTGAATCAAAACTGAAAGAGTTGAATCCTTGCCTCCACGACACTTTGGGTGAACACAATTCAAAATTCCAAGCAAACCATAAAGGCCAATGAAAGGAATTTTCTACAAATCAAGGAGGAAATGCATTCTTCCTCCCTTATAACAGCAATGTCCATGATGTGACATACTCACAAGATACTAAAGAGATGAGAAAGCACATAAATTCAACATGACATACTGTGTTTAGTAAGAATGAGATTTATTTCTTAAGACACAACAATCGACAGGTTTAAACATACTTTAAAATGTTCTCAAATTCTTAATGTTCAATGAAGATTGACATCTCTCCTTATTTTTATTACTCAATTAATCCTTTTCTTAATAATTTTTTTCTTAGTTTCAAACCTCATAAGATTAGGTTGTTTACAATTTAAAATCCCATAGTGAATTAAATTCAAAATTTGATAATCGATTTGAAGCACGTCCGTTTGTTTTTTCCCCTAAGTGTATTCACTATTTTATCAGTTTTAATGATTACACCATTTGTTATTCAATGTTCACAATGTTATCACTTGTTAAGAATTCCAAAAAAAATAAATATATTTTCTATTATTATTTTTAATAGCGTGTTAAATGGTACATGACTTCATAACACCTTTATAGCACATTTTCATTATTGTATCACATCACAAGACCTTAAATCTCACCATAGGAGGAGACGTGCAGTCCACAAAACATAGAATTCTCAACACATAAACCCCAGGCATAGATCCAACACAATGCATGTGCCTAACAGCCAATAAGGAATCACGATAAATACATATGCAACCAATTTTACATGACTAAAAACCTGAATTTACCCACACAATTTCAATATAAGATCTAACAACACATGTGAACAAGGGGGAGCATCAAACCTCAAACATCATGGTACATAACAAGACTCACAAAAGTAACCCATCGATCCACGTGAACACCACAATAAGGCATATCAACATCAATAATTCCAAATAGGATTCCTGATCCAAGTAATATCAAGTAATAATATCTCCCAAAGTACCAAACATGATCCACCACCTCCCAATATCATGAAAAAAAAATGTCACCATCATACACCTAAAAAAACCAAATACCATTTGCCAAGAACTTTTCATTGTTTTCAACTGGTTGAAGGGTCGGAGGTGATAGATAATTTTTCACATGTGGTGATACATAGAGGATCTAGAGAACACATAATCATGAACTAAGATGTAAAGAGTTATGATATACAATTATTTCCATTTTTTTTAACATGACAACAATCATTCTGTTGCAAAGATTGATCAGTGGATTTCAAGTATATGAGGTTATTTTCCTCTTGTAAGACATGGTAAGAATGATTGTCTACAATAATTTCATTTTAGGATTGTTTTACATAAGGTCATTTTCATACTTTTTCTCATGGCAGTAAGGTCCGATGTCAATGTTTTAACAAGTTTCGTAATGTTTCACAACTACAACTATATTCACTTGATATGAAAGAATGCCAAATGATAAAAAGTAACAAAGGGAGAATTTATATTTTTACACAATGAAACATAGTCTCAAGATAAGAATAATACATTTCCATAGAACTCCTTCCTCCCAAAACCACTCCATATGTCTCTGTACGTACCCAAAAATGTAGGTATTGTAACTGCCAGAAAGAGGTTACAGAAACCCCAATGATGATTTAGATCTCTTTGCAAGGTGTTCAGAATCCAGAATATCTCGCCAAGTGTACATTTGCATCTTAGAGAGCCTTGTCTAGCTTTTGCATGTCTTGTTCTAAACCTCTGCCCCCATTTTCCTTGCTTTTTGTCTTTAAGTTACAGAACCACCGCCTTGCCTGGGTGGTAGTCTTGTGACTGCCACCCAGGACAGGGTGGTGGTCCTATAGCTGCCTCCCTACGTAAGGCGATGGTCCTGTGTCCATTTTCCATAATGTTCTGACGATTTCTTCAAATGTAAAATTCAAATTTCTATCCACATTCCTCAACCACTAAAGCTTGTATTTATGTTTTGACTGCCTAGTAAATAGTGTTTTCCCTTTGTTTAATAATAGAAGAGTTCAATTTAAATTTACCCTCTGGTAAATCCAAATGTTATAAATACCCAGCTTGTCCACAAGCAAATGGCCCCTCTCCTTCTGTGTTTGATTATTCAGTTTGTTTGAAGTTCTTGTATGATTTTCAATAGTTTTATATTTTGCATGAATTATCAATCTCTCCTTTCTGCTTTAGAGATCATTTGATCTTATTTCTTTCATTTTACTTCATTGTTGTCTCATACAATCAGTTTAGCATAAGGTATTTTCACTTTTAGATTAGAATCCATCTTAGAATTACATGTTTTTTTTGTCACAAAAGATAGATCCCAGAATTCTTGGCATATTTGCATTATATCCCTGCAATAAATCCTTCTAGGAATTGCATAGTCAAGCTCTGTTCACTTGCACTATCCCTCTCTTACTTGCATTATATTTGGTTTATATCCAAAGTTGCCATTGTTTGAGTATCTTGTTCTACTAAAGCTATCACACTCACACTTTTCAGGATTCACGAGAACATGAAGGAACAAAGAGATCACATTGAGGGGACATGTCACGACATAACTAGATTTACCACTGTTCTGTAAACTCCAGGTTTGAGCTATCAAAGTTGTAGTTATAATATATAAAATAGAGTAGCAAATAATTTCATTTCAATTAAAACTCACTTTTGATATTGCCAGGGAAGCTATGGGGAATGATAGTTTCTGAGAAACTATGATTAATTCCTCACTTCTAAGGTAGGATTGGAAGTATTTTGATTAAACTAGTTAGTTATTTAAATATTTAGGATAAATTCACAACTACACAAGTGAATAGCTATATCAGGCTAACTTGCTTGTTTTAATTCTGGGTATTAGATAAATTGTCCATTATCTAAATATATTAGAATAGCTTCTCTTTTAATTTCATTCAAATACACATCATTGAAAATACAAAAATAAGATAAATATAAGCATAGTGTAGATATAGCTTTCATGGTTAAATTGCTCATTTCAGTTAAATTATCGTTTGCATGACAATTACGGGACCCAGAGAGCCTAGGGAATACATGTTCGAACCGATAGTTCCTCAGCAAAATCTCTTCACAACATTAATAGATATAGGTCAAGAGCTTAGGATTCAAGTCTTTTAAATGATAATAAATCCACAAGCAGTTAGTGAACAACTGAGGCAATTGGATATTGAAGACGACAAAGCATACACATTTTGGTCAAGTCAACCCAACTATAGACTGTCCTGCTAGGATATCCGCATGACCATACAAGAACCTGAAAGAGAATAAATATTTGGCTATGATCCATTAGTTCCACAGCCAGATGTAGGAGACATTCTCATCGACATAGACACAGGGTTGCGTATACAAGTTGCTAGAACACCCATAAAGTATTCTGAAAAGATCACACAACTCCTGGTGTTAAACATAGAAGCTGAAAAGGATTATGACCATTGGATAGTCAAAAGAAGAGATTGATTCTTCACATGACCATAATAGGTCCATGACAACCATAAACTCATGGTTGTGATCCCTAGGTCCCACAACCCAACGGGCCTGCAAGTCAATTAAGTATTGACATCGGCTTACGAATGATGGTATCTAGATCCTCACCACTCCCGCCAGATATCATAACTCAATTTTCCATATTAAATATAGAAGCCAATCAATCCAACACTTTCTGGGCTAGACCAGAAAACCACCCATAGTTTATTATAAATCCACTACACCTCTCATTACCATTTTTTTCCATGACCTTGTCTGGAAATACACACCAAGAACCTACAGACCATTTTCCACGTATCCAACAACCAATAGATAGGATCTCAGCAGAGCCCAGAATTGATTGGAGCCTCTGAGTAATTATTATATCTAAATGATCCATTACACCAATTCATGTTAGGAGAGCTTTCTTTTCCTTAGATTCACAAATTCCATTATTGTGTGTTGAGGATATAAGATTACCCGACTAGTTTTTTTGTACCCACATATATTCCATTCTCACCGGCTATCTCAGCACGACCTCGGGAGGTTGGGTACGAAGAAGATATACTTGTAGATTCTCATGCTCGCATGTCACTTTTCTATCGTATAGTCTCCCAATAGAGAAAAGAATCATATTACCATAACAAATCTAGCTCACTCACCATAGATCGCCATCAACTTATTTCTCCATGTTGGGTCACTCACCATAGAGCCCCATCTCCTTATTTCTCCACATCGGGTCACTAACCAAAGAGTCATGTCACCTTATCTCTCCTTTTAATGAGGCTGAGTCACCCTATGGACCTAGGCACATAGAGTCCTGTCACCTCCACCCAAGTGGCATAGTAACATGTAGCTCAAAACTACACTACCCCATGACCCCCTTTAGGGCATACCCCCATACAAAAAATTGGATCCATGGGTCCAACCACTCCATCGTGAATCCCATTGACCTATTCCAACACATTACAACATTAGAACCAACATATCAATCAGATTCAAATTCCAAGTGGCAACAAAATACCAACCCTTGGGATAGGCTGTAATTATTTTAAGTTCAAAAGTAATTTTTAAACTAAGAGAAATAAATGGCTAAATAGCCGCAAAAATGCCAAAGGCCTCTTTTTATCAAAAAATTAATTAAATGCCCAAAGATTTAAAGATACATCAGTCAAGAAAATTTCCGATTCTTACAAGAAAAAGAAGAAGATCAATTTAAGAATCAAATAGGAATATGGAAATATCACATTACGATCACTATATGGCCTTATCGTGGCCACCAAAGGGGTACTCATCGAGTTATGTGCACTCGGGATATCAAGACTTAGCTCATAAAATATAAATATTAACTAATCAAAATCACGTATTGTCATAGTCTCTGTCGAAATCATCACCTCCAAACTCCTACAAGGCTCAACATAGTCATAATCACACAAGGTTTCCTATAATACAAATAGTTACAGAGAGAGATAAAAAGGTACATGTTGCCATTTATTGAGCTTAAGATGTTTGCGCAACATAATATGCATGGCTCCTGCAGAGTAAACGCCATACATACTAAATGAATAGAAGTGGATTTGCAATCTATGTTAGACTCCACTTCATAGATCATACTCATCTCAAGTTAAATGGTCAATGGTCCACTTTTCTCACTCCATATATACACTTTTACTTATTGCTTCCCTTAGGGTCAGTTAGTGTAGGGTACACAATATACACAAAACTAAATTACTAGCACTATAATACATACACACAACATCCATATCATCTTACACATGGTAAAATTTATGGGGTAACATAACATTATTTCACATATTACAAAATGTAATATTTCCACATAACGCACCAAAAGTGCAAGTACGAATACATTAATGGGAGGGTCATAAAATTGCCATTTTCCTCCATTTTCAACATGAACCTATCACATATCGTATAAGTACAATGTATGACAAATATATTGACTAACATCACAACATATAAACTATTAAAATATCAACTGTAGAGATAATATCATGATACATCAAAATATGGTGGAAACATGATAAGAAATTTCACGATGATGCACTTTAATCATACAACGCATTAGTACTTATATACAATATCACTAGAACATGAAACACCACAACACCTTTACGGGGAAAAAAAAAATTTCCCTCACACACAAGAGGGCATTACACATTAATTTCACTTTAGATTCATAAGAGAGAGAGAAATCACTCCCAATGAGAAACATATCAATATCATATCAATTCCAGACCAAGTGCATTGACATAATCACAAGTACCAAGTTTGTACAATTACAAAAAATTAACACATTACTCTTCCAACTCCTCCACCATCATGAATAACCCTCACGACACCAAAATTTCCTAGAGGTTTGAGAGTATTAACCTCAGCTCTGATACCAACTATTGTGCCCACATTTCACACACCCAAGTACAAAAATGAAAATACCGAATAATTTTTTATTTCAATCACATGATACAACTATATGACACCATTTAGGTTCACAAGAAAAAACATGGGCTTACTCTAGAAAAACTCCAGATCACAAATGACACTTATACAACATGGATCCATGCAACAATATGATATCACAAGATGTAAATCAATGCGACACTTTTATAAATGAACTAGTCTAGTGCAACGAACTAACCACAAAATGAACATCACGGATAGGTACTTTCCGCAACACCACATTTTCATGGATAATTTTTTATTATATTCATATTCCATTATTTAACTTATAAGGTTTGTAAAGAACTTAACATGGTAACACACATTACCCTTTTATTTTCTAGAGTACATCTTCTTACTTTCGTTTAACACTTAACGTATAAGGGTTACATTATATTTCATTCATTTATATTATTACAAAAAAATTATATAAAATTATTGTTAATTATAATTATCTTAACATTTATATATCATAAGTTTTGATTCTCAAATGAGATACTATGTTTACTCAATCACGTGTTCTCGTGTGGATCAATTCACATCCACTTCCACATCATAAGATGAATTTATTAAGTTATGAGCAATCTCCACAGTACTCAAAATTATTTGACCAACATCACAAGAGTATGCTCTCGATAACAAGGGAAAGTTGCAAATTTCCTTTGCTATTAAAAACTTAATAGTGTAATAATTCATAACCTAATTTTCCTTATTGTCCCAACCAATTTTCATTATATTCCACTTCTAATGGTGTTTACTCTCTAGAACAACCATAAGATTTCAAGCTATACATGTCACCATGTAGGTCACAAAAGCGGCACTATGCCTTGCACCAAATCATCTTACACACTTTAATACCTATGTGAATGCTCTCAACTAGGTTTCTAGGGAGGAACACACTAACACATACGGTGCCTCTAAGTCTTGTTGTCGCCCTCAAAATTCCCCTCTTTTTGAAGTCAAGTTTCAAAAAATTTGAGTCGGTACCTTGGAGTAATGGATCACGTCGAGCCTGGTATTGTTTGCATTTTTCTATTCCATGGAGAACAATTAGAAATTTAGGCATACAGGTGGAGTTTTTCCCCTTCTTTTTATTTTTCCCATAGTCAAGAATGACAGGGTGTATCTTCCCCGTCAATTTTTTCCCCAACATCCACGAGTAGTACGTGGATATATCTAATTGGACGCGAAATGGCCATGTTTCAAGCAGGTAGCATAAGTCCTCCATGCGTCCCAATGACACAAATCGAAGGGCAGGGCCCAAGGGATAGTCCTCAAATAAGCGCAGGATTTTCCACGTGTCCCAGGTCCAAAATGAAGATAGAAAAATCCTAAATCAGCTAAGTATGGAAGGTTTAGCAGATGGCGCCACGTGCCTCATCGGCGCAACTTCAAGGGTCGAATAGCTAGGGGTAGTTCTCAAACTTGTGCCAATCCTCCACATGTCCGCAGGTCCAAAAAAGAGACAGAGCTGATTGTTTAAATTGACTAAGTATGAGTGGGTTGGCGGAAGCCTCTATGATGCCTCAACGACATGCAATTTCAGAAGTGAAACCAAAGGGCCAATCTCCAAATAAGTGACAGCTCACCACATGGTCAGAGTCAATGGAGAGACAGAGTTGGCCATTAAAAAGTCCAGGACCGGTGGAAGGAGCCACGCACGTCAGCTCGAGTGCAATTTCAGGATGCGTATCCAAAGCAGAAACTCAAATGAGTGCCAGCTCTCCACGTGTCTAGGGTCTGAACATAAGTCAAGTGGGAAGTAGGACCAAATCGGCTAAGTATAGAAGGGTTTGCGGAAGCCTCCATGTGTCAGCTTGGTGCAACTTCAAAGGTAAAATCTAGAGGCAAGTTCCAAATGAGCGCCAGCTCTCCACGTGTCCAGGGTCAGATATATGGCCCCCGCCAAACAAAAGGGACTTAGTCAAAAATGCAAAAATATTGAGCTGGCCCACAAAGGACAAGTGGCCATGTTTTCAAGCATTAGCGGGGAGGTGGGCCCTTTTGTGTTTTGATGTCGTTGAAAAGTCAAAGCAGGGAAAGCGGGGCCGTCGGAGTGATTTGAGAATTTGAGCTTTGTTTTCATAAATGAGCTTAAAGTTAAAAAGTGACCCGCAGCCCCGCCCATGCCAAGGGAGAAAGTCAAATATTAAGCCCGCATCGAAGGTCAAGGCGGGGAGGTGGGCCGGCAAAGTAATTTGTGTTTTTGAGCCCCGCATTGAAAAGAAGTAAAATTATAAAAGTGACCCATGACTCTATCCCCACTCAAGTAAGGCCACATGTCAAGACCGTATCAAAAGCGGGTGGGTGGGCCAAAATGTTCCAAAATACCATTTCTCTAAAAGGCATAAAATGTAAAAGGCATCCTCAGGCCTGCTTCAGTTTAAATCTCTCCCACATGGACAGATCAAATTTAAAGTTTGCAAAGGCAGGGTGGATGGTTGCTATGATTCAATGCATCTGGTTTTACCGCCAAGCATGGAAATAGCCAAGGCTTGGAGAGACTCAGACATCAGTTTCTTGAATCAAGTTTCATCATTTTTGTAACTGAATGTAACCGTTCTTGGAAACTATTTAATGGCTTCTCCACGCTATTGTTTAGGGTTGGATCCTGGTACTCTGTAAAGGTAACAAATTCGAAGTAATCAATACATAATTTTTCCCCTTTCTTCCTCTGCTTTTCTTCTTTCCATGTCTGAAACTTGGGAATCATACATATTTTATAATAGGAAACTTTGTGTTCTTGTTTATATGATTTATGGAACTTTGTGTATGTGGAATTATATTGATTATGAAAGTGAATGATTCTATTCAGCAACTCCCTGGTTCAATATGTATAAGGTGATACTCTGCCATCTATATTTCCTGAAGGTATCGTTATGTTCTTCCTTCCTCATCCCCTTAATTCTTCCATCCTTTCGTATTGATGATCTTTGGGCATAAAACGTTTCAAAGAATCAGGAATCCACACTTTGAAAGTTGTACATTTGTATATAAGTTTTGCTTTGCTTGCTTTTAATAAGGGAACCTCTCCCATTAAAGAGGAGGGACTTGTTATCCCCTGACTGTGGTTTGTTAAAAGGATCATTTTAAAACCTAATAGTTTTTGGTGACTCTGCTGGGGATTTCATTTCAAATGGATCCCTTTCTAAAAAACAACTTCAAGATCATTGTTATGTCTGGCGACTCTACGGTATACACGTGGGAAGAAATATCTCGGGGTTGAGGATTCCCATTTTCAACTTCTGGAGCAAAAAAACTTCTCTCTTTCAGCAAGAAGGAATAGAGGAACTCATTCTACAAGCACACCTCCTACTAAAGACAGAAATTCCAAGGATAATGTTCCTCAGGAGCATCTCAGTCCTAATCTTCGTGCTTTGATACTTGTTGGTGTTTCAGTTTGCCTTCAGTCAATTTTTCCAAAGATGGCAATTCCTTTGCCTTGAGGACAATAGTTTGGGCCTCTTGCTCTTCCTCAGCCATTACATGAGTTACCTAGGGGTAACAGGAAATTTTTTCCCAAGTTTCGGGGTGATGGGAAGGTTCATCCAGATGAACACATTGCAACCTCCATTGTTGCATGTGGGATTGTTTGGGTTGAACGTGAAGATGTCTCTATCAGGATTTTGTGGAGACATTACAAGACAATGCTACTGATTGGTCCTATCATCTTCCTGTTGGGTCGATCACTAATTGGAATACCATGACAACTCATTTTAAGCAATGTTTCAAACTTGTTGAAGATGTGCATGCTCTGTTAGCACAAATTTCTCATATCAAGAAGGAACCATTTGAGCCCATGAGGGAGTTTGTGGCTAAGTTCAACAAGCTCTAATTAATAAAATTCCATAGAACACTCATCCAGTGGATCAAATCCAAAAGTGTTTCTTCCTCAGTGCCCAGTTTCCTAAAGTGATTTATGCACTAAGGAGAGCAAACCTTGCAACTTTGGATGTTGATCATCATTTGGCTATCAGTGTTGAGGATGATTTAATCATGTCTGTTAAACTGAAAAGAGAATCCTCCAAATCTAAAGCCTCTTCCTCTTCCCCTAGAGCCAATTCTGATCAATTAGTACAAAAGCTTGCAAATGATCTCATTGCTCTCAAGAAACAATTGGCTCAGCATACCCCTTACCAAGATGTTCCAAGGAAGAATTTTCAGCCCAAGAATCATCTCCCTGCTTCTCAGAATAGATTGTCTATTGAAGGCCCACCCATCAAGGTTCCATTCAATGCAACTTGTGAAGTTGAAGAACCTGATGATGAGGAGTGTACTAAACTATATGAAAAACTAGAAGAAGAAGTTAAAGAACTAGAAAAGCTTGGTGGATCACAAGTTCATTTCCTCACCACTGAAGGCATGGATGATGAAGATGAATATGAAGAGAGAGTGGAAGATATGAATAGTGAGTCATATGTTGTTATGACTCAGGAGAAAAAAAATAGAAAAGAAAAAGTGGTGCAGCCTTCCAAGAAGTCCAAGGAGTTTCCTACAACTATCTCAGTGATTGCAAGAAGAGGAGCTCCTATTCCCATTGCCTCCACACAAAACGTGAGTAATGCTAATCCTTCTTCTTCTACTTCTGTTTATCTAAAACTCTTTCTCCTTCAAATCCTAAAACTAATAGATCAAAGTCTCTCAAGTTCCTAGCAATGATGCCCCATCTACCTCTGGATATTTTGATATCATTGACCACCTCAAAAGGACCAAAATCCAAATTTCAGAGGCAGAGTTTTACCAGACTCATCCAAAATATTTTGCTAAAATGGTAAACTTTGTAAATTCCAAATCTAAATCCTCATCCAATACTTCTAAAGGTATTTTCCCCACCCCCTCTTCCTCACCTCAATCAAGCCTTGTGGCTATAGTCACTTCCCCTAATGAGAAAATTGAACCATTTTGTGTGACTCTCCTCATAGCTAGCCATAAATTCAATAATTGTGTTATAGACTCAGGAGCATTAGAAAATGTAATGCCTGTAAAGGTAGCCCATGCTTTGGGTCTGACCCTAACACGTGCCTTTGGTTCTTGTTATTCCATGAAGAGTAGGAAAGTGCCTTTGGTTGGAAGAATTAAATATACACAAGTAGCTTTTGTTGCTTTTCCAGAGAAAATGGTCTTAGCCACCATTTTGGTAGCTGATATTCCTCCCGCATATGGGATGTTGCTGAGTAGAAATTTATGTAAGGAGGTAGGAGGTTAAATTCAAATGGATTGGTCACATGCTTTGATCCCGGTCAATGGAAAAATGAAGAAGCTACTTCCTGAGAAACAGACTGAGTACATTGTGCAAAAGACTGATGACCCAAAAGCACAGATACTCTATGAGGATACAGGGCATGGTAACTACATGATCATGTCACAAGATGAGGAAAAACTTCCTAAGGGAGTGATTCATGACCCCAATGGCATTTGGACTCTAGAGTTTGATGGAAGATGCTCTTCAGCTGGTTCTGGGGCTTGTGTGGTGCTAACCTCTCCAGAAGGGAACATTCATCCTTTTTCTTTCGAGCTTTATTCTGAAAATGCAAACAATACAGCTGAGTATAAGGCTCTCATCCTTGGGTTGAACCTGGTGAAAGAAATAGGAGTGAAGAATCTTTGTGCTTGTGCTAATGCAGAGTTGATTATGAAATAGGTCAGAGATCTGCACCAAGTCAAGGATAGGAGATTGAAACATTTTAGAAATCTTGTCTGGGATTCTATTGAGTTTCTTTATGCTTTCTCCATTGAAGCTATGCCAAGAAAAAAGAATACTATAGCTGATTCTCTAGCTGTCTCAGGATCTCTGTTGATTCCTCACCCAGATTTCTCTCAGGAGAAATTTACTATTGAAATGACTCATAGGCCTAGTGCGCCAGATAATGCAAGAAACTGGTGGGTTTTCAATGATGATCAACACTTGCTCTCTTTCTCGGGGCTTAAAGATAACTTCAATCAGTTATATTTTGAAGGAAGTAAAACTCTTCCTAGGGAGTATGTGTCCTCTAATGAAGAAAAAATCAAAGAAGAAATGGACAAATTTTCTCTCTCTTTCCTATGACTGAAGAATTTCAATGCACTGAGAAGAAAATCATTATAGACCATTCCCTTGTTGTTTCAAGTTCTCTCATAGATGAACAAGTTCATGTACTTGAAGGAGAATAAATCAATGAGATAATTAGTTCCCCTGTTATATCTATGGATGAGATGAGCACACATGAGTTTTTTTGCTGTCCTTTGAAACAAGTAGAAAATGAAGAGCCATGTCTAGAATTTTTTCTTCATAACTATGAAAGTCATATCTCAGCTCACCCTTGAGAATGCAAAAAAAAGGAAGAGGATGATGTTGTTGATAAATTTTTACTTAGTCTGACAACATTTCAATTCCCTACTAATCCTGAAGAAAAATTAACAATGCAGATTGTACCTAAGAGTCATGATATTCTAGAATCAGGTGTTGATTCTACCAAAGCAGTAGGTATGTTTTTCAAAGACATGGTAAAAATTGCATCCTAATGTTAAACCATCCAGTACCTTTTTCCAGAATTTCTCTTGAATATGGTTACAAATAAAATTCAATGGAGGTTTGTGTTTCTCATGAGATGTGTCATGGTGATAGTTGCAATATTCATTCATATGCTAGCATCATCCCATAAAAATAAGGAAGTTCACACTATTGGGATTGGATTTTTTCAGGGACCCAGTTGTCAGATTTTGGTGATGTGCAAAAACCAATATGAAGGCAATCGAGGGTCATACAAGTTTTTGTATGGAATTATCCATCCACAAAAGAGGAGCCTCAGGAAGACATTTAGTTCTTCACAGGAATTGAATATTTTTAGTATGGAGTATCATTGTCTGGATGGATATTCTTTACTCCATTTTTATTTTCAATCCACATAGTGTTCCCATGATATTTTGGTATGCCTAACTGCTCATTTTCAATTCACGGGTTCCTTATAATTTCAATATTCTGTTCCATAGAGGTGCCTATTTTTCTTAGCTTGTCTCTGGAGTCATGTAAGTGCCATTCAGTTCTTATTCTTTCCCATGTAAGTATCCTCCTATTTCTTTATTTTGTCTTGTTTCATTTCTTGTTCCTTTCTGTGTGCAGTGCTTTCTTTCTGCCTTTCCTTTTCGGTTTGTTTTCCCTTTTCCTGTATTTTGTGTTCAGTATTGGTTTTTCCTTTGACTCTATTTTCCCAATGGATAAGGCAATGGTCTGCTTTTCCAGAGTTTTTTTGTGGTTCTTGATCTTACCTCATTCCTCTATCAAGTCATCCCCAGAAAGAGCCAGCTGTTGTCGCCCTCAAAATTCCCCTCTTTTTAAAGTCATTTTTCAAAAAAATTGAGTCGGTACCTTGGAGTAATGGGTCGCATTGAGCCTGGTATTGCTTGAAATTTTCCATTCCATGGAGAAAAATTAGAAATTTAGGCGTATAGGTGGAGTTTTTCCCCTTCTTTTTATTTTTCACACAGTCGGGAATGACGGGTGTATCTTCCCCGTCAATTTTTTTCCAACATACATGGGTAGTACATGGACATCTCTGATTGGATGCAGCATGGCCATGTTTCAAGTGGCAGTGGAAGTCTCCACGCATCCAAACGGCACAATTTCAAGGGTAGGTCCCAAGGGATAGTCCTCAAATAGGTGCAGGCTTTCCACGTGTCCTAAGTCCAAAATGAAGACAAAACAAGCCTAAATCAGCTAAGTGTGGAAGTTTCAGCAGACGGCGCCAAGTGCCTCATCGGTGTAACTTCAAGGGTCAAAGCCAAGGGTAGTTATCAAACTTGCGCCAGTCCTCCACATGTCCCATGTCCAAAAGAGAGAGAGAGAGAGAGTCGATCATTTAGATTGACTAAGTATGAACAGGTCGGCGGAAGCCTCCACGTGCCTCAATGGCACAATTTCAGAAGTGAAACCAAAGGGCCAATCTCCAAATGAGCACCAACTTGCCACGTGGTCAAAGTCAAAGAAAGGGTAGAGCTGATCATTGAATTGGCTAAGTATAGAAGGGTTTACGGAAGCCTCCACGTGTCCAGGGTCAGATATACGGCCCCACCAAACAAAAGGGACTTAGTCAAAAATGCAAAAATACTGAACTAGCCCTTAAAGGGACATGTGGCCTTGTTTCAAGCATTAGCAGAGAGGCGAGCCCTTTTTTTTTTTTGATGTCTTTGAAAATTCAAAGCGGGAAAGTGGGCCTTTAGAGTGATTTAGGAATTTTGGCTTTGTTTCCATAAAGTAAAAAGTCAAATATTAAGCCCGCATTGAAAGTTAAAGTACGAAGATAGGCCATCGGGGTGATTTGAGAATTTAAGCTTAGTTTCTATAAAGATCTTAAAGTTATAAAGTGACCCGCGGCCCAGCCCATGCTAAGGGAAAAAGTCAAATATTGATCCCGCATCAAAATTCAAAGCAGGGAGTCGGGTCGGTGGAGCAATTTGAGTTTTTGAGCCCATGTTGAAAAGAGGTAAAATTACAAAACGTGAGCCACAATTCTGTCCCCACTCAAGTAAGGCCACATGTTAAGACCTATAAAAAGTGCGTGGGTGGGCCAAAATCTTCCAAAATGCCATTTTTGTAAAAGGAACAAAATGCAAAAGGCGTCCTCATGCCTGCCTCTGTTTAAATCTCTCCCATGTGGACATCTCAAATTCAAAGTTTACAAAGGCAGATCGAATGGCTACAATTCAATGCATCTGGATTTACCGTCAAGCATGGAAACAGATGAGGCATTAGAGAAGTTTAGACGTCAGTTTCTTGAATCAATTTCATCATTTTTTGTAACCGAACGTAACCGTTCTATTAGTTATTTAGTGGCTTCTCTACGCCATTGTTTAGGGTTGGATCCTTAGACTCTGTAAAGGTAATAGATTTAAAGTAATAAATACATAAGTTTTCCCCTTTCTTCCTCTACTTTTCTTCTTTCCGTGTCTGAAACTTGGGAATCATCCATCTTTTATAATAGGAAACTTTGTGTTCTTGTTTATATGATTTATGGAACTTTGCATCTGTGGAATTATATTGATTATGAAAGTGAATGATTGTATTAGGTGATACTCTGCCATCTATATTTCCTAAAGGTATTGTCATGTTCTTCCTTCCTCATCTCCTTAATTCTTCCATCCTTTCGTATTGATGATCTTTGGGCATAAAACGTTTCAAAGTATCAGGACTCCACACTTTGAAAGTTGTACATTTGTATATAATTTTTGTTGCTTGATTTCAATAAGGGAACCTCTCCCATTAAAGAGGAGGGACTTGTTGTCCCCTGATGATGGTTTGTTAAAAGGATCATTTTAAAACCCAACAAGTCTCTAGGACTACGAAAGATGTTTGGAGCCAACATAACTCAAGTCTTACAAGAGAGGATCATTTCGATCAACAAAGGTAGATATTTCAAGCTATATGTTTATTTTTTGCTTCCCTCCAAAAATGAAAACACACAAACGTAATTTGTTATTTTTCTTTGAAGACTAAGTGTTTTCCTAAGTTAATGCAACACTAGCATATAGGTTAAAACATGCCATTATAAATTATTGTCAATAATTGTACTAGCACAATTATATCTAGAATTATGATGGCACTAAAAATTTTAAATGACATAGTTCCAATTTCATCCTCCTATATTGATTTTGACACTAAAAATAATAATTCTTTTACTTCATTTTCCAAAGCAACATGATATAATCAACTTCATTTAATTAACATGATAATCACAATTACGACTAAGTGTAACATTTGTTAAATAGACAAAAGTGTAACTATGTATGAAATATTACATTTTCCCAATACACAACACTATCATATACATCATGGAAATAATAAAAATAATACATTCTATTAAAAAAATTGTCACTAAAATATTCTATACAATTACATTGCTTTTTGATAGCATGCTAATAAGAACACACTAGTAACGTTGCACTTTTCTTGCCTAGGTACCTACAACCACACACAGTCAGCACTACTGTTGGCATGGTATCTATCTACAAATGAGAAATTTCAGAGATTTCCAATAATAATGAAAACAATGATTAACATACTTCTAAATAGAGTAAGAAAAGTAAATGCCATTTTAATTTATTTTCAAAGCTATAAAGAGAGATCTAGAGATAGGAGAGAGAAAACACTATTTTTCCATAATCACACTCTTCTCAAAATAAGCATCAAAATAAGTATCCTATAGTCATAAGTCAATTTATAAAATGTTTCTTGATTGATATTTTGCTTGAGTAAGATCATACAACCGTTTTCTCCGTCTGTTTACAAGCTCCCAAAAAGCACTAAATTTAAACAAGTATTTCAAAAACTCATGTTCAAAAACAATCCCTAAGACTCGAACACATAAGGAGTCAAATCCCAACCTACTCCCATATATATAGGGAAACAATAGAAGCTGATAGAACCTTAAACGTGTGAACTAGATTTGATTGGTGTCTATCTTTCCAGAGTGATCCATAGGGATCCAGAAAAACACACCACTTCGTCAGTTCCATCAGCACAAAGAAGTAGAAATGAGTAAAATGAGGTAAATAGAGGTTTTGGAAGGAACCACCGCTCTGTGTAGAGTGGCGGTTTTAGGACCACCACCCAAACTACTGCCCAGCTAGGGCAGCGGTCCTGAGACCACCGGTTTGCTCAGGGCGGTAGTCCTATCACTTTAGAACAGAAAAGAAAAATGGAACGCAAATGGATGTGAACTTGAAGTACCCAACCATGTCTCTTCCCTTCAATTCCCTTTCACATCCTTCGGTGCACAGGAGGACATGGGAAGGCCTATAAATGCATGAAAGGAGCAAGGGAATGGGCATTTGAAGATCTAGAGAGATTGAAAAGTAGAGTTTAATGAGAGCAGTGAGCAAGATCTTCAGTGTTGGAATGGAATTGTAGGAGCAAGGTGTAGAAATAGAGAAAACAAGTAATTGGAGAGAAGGTTTACATTGTTGCTTCTTTTCATACTTATTGTAATATGTAATTGTCTATATTAGACCAATAAAAGTGGGAAGAAAGAGCAGTTGCCCTTCCCGGCTGGTTTTCCTCCTTAGAGGTTTCTAGGATAAAATTGTTGGTGTTGAAGTTTTTAATTCTTTCCTTCTCTATAATTTCCTTTCTATAACACTAGATAATTAGTCACGAAGCTCTAATTTTTCAAGAAAAACTGTCATTTTTCAAATTTGAAAGTAGAACAACATAGTTGTGTGATTCATAGAGTTCCAAAGTAGAAGTTTACAGATCATTTTGGTATTAGAGCTGATTATATATTCATGACTGTGGTATTTGAATCTTTCTTGTGATTTTATGTGACAGTGACAAGGTCCAAAGGTGAAGAATTTTTACCTTGCGAGCCATATATTTCTATGAAGAAGTGGAAATAGAGAGTTTGAGCTCAAATGGAGAAAGAGAACTTGGTCCATAGAGTCGAGATGCTAGAGACCATGATGGATATATTGCATAGGAAATAAGAAGATATTTTTGATCTATAAAATATGGCTTCGGTTAAGCAAGATTCCATAGACTCAGTGGTTCAAGCACTAGCTGAAAAAAATTCTATCGAAAAGAGCCATGAAGAGGAAGAATGGGAAGAGCATGATGAGACACCAATTATAGGCGAGAAGGTAAAATCTGCACATACACCTTTTAAAGTTGAAACAAAAGTGGAAATAAATAACTTTGAAGGACAAGTAGACACAAAATTACTAGATAAATGGATAAAATAGTTGGAAGTCTAATTTAGTGTGCATAATGTCACTGAGGCACAAAGGATCACCTTTGCACATCTCAAAATGGAAGTTCATGCTCCAGTATGGTGGGAAACCCATCTAGCCACTTGTGAGAAGAAGAAACGTCCTATTATCAATACTTAGAAAGGTTTTAAATAATTTATTAGAGCTAACTTATACCCTATTGGCCATAAGACTAACATGATGATTAAGTGGCAATACTTTAGACATGGAAGCGGTTGAAGCGTGCAAGGATACACTACGGAATTTCGGATACAAGCCATGTTGCTTAATATGGACTTGAAGGATGAGGACATTCTGACCAATTATTTTGGAGGACTTCACACTCACCTTCAGAGGAAGGTAATCTCTATGAAGCCCAAGGATCTCAATGAATCTTGTATACAAGCATACTACATTGATGACGAGAAGAAGCAAGGATAAATAGAGCCAAAGGGAGACTAGTTAATAGAACAACAAGATAAAGAATAAGGGAAGACAAGTAGTAAAGGTAAACATGTTGCTACTGCTCTACATACTTGTAAAGATCCTAAGAATTTATGTAATAATTGTGATGTAAATGGACATATAGACATCACATGTTGGAAGTTGCATTTGGAATTGCACCCAAAGCACCGAACCAAGGATTCCAAGAAATACATGACCACTGTGAAGATAGAAAGAGAGGTGGAGATTGAGGATGATTCAGATGTAGACAAGAGGCTGGGATTCATGGCCACTAACATGTATGGGGCAGCAGAAGAAGAAGAGATGAGTAAGCTATTTCAAATCAAAATCCAAATCAGGAAGACTAAGGTAAACACTTTAGTAGATTCTGGTTCTCAATCAAATTTGATTTCTGATGCGGTTGTTGAACAAATTGGTCTAGATACTTACACTCATCCACATCCATACCCACTGGGATGGGTGAAGAAGGGTGTAGAGATACAAGTTACAAGGAAGTGTAAGTTTCAGTTTGGGATAAATACCCAATACATAGATGTAATAGAGGCTGATTTTATTCCACTTGATGCATTTGACGTTGTCTTCGGAATTCCTTACTTGTATGTCAGGGATGTTGTGTCCACAAGGAGGGAGAACCGGTACAGATGGGTCAAGGATGGAGTCATTTTTAACATTGGGGCACACCAGAGTAAATCAAAGAAAGCTATGGTAAGTGCTAACCAAGCACCACCAAGATTTATTCAGGAAAATCATCAGTTTTGTTTGCTTTCATGGGAAGAAAAACAAAATGGGCGTGAGAGCACAAATATTTCTAACCAAAGGATGGAGAATTTGGATAGCACTTGTCATTTTTTGCAGAAGAAGACACCACATGAACTACTCATTCAATGGGAAAAACAAACTCCCGCTATGCGGTAACCATATCTACCTACAGATTCACTGGACCTGACCCTGAGGTAGCAAGAAGAAGAGAAGATACAAGGAATGGTGGTGACGATAGTAGCAACATACTTGGGGAGGATTCGGCAAATCCATCTTAAGAGATAAATCTAGGAAAGGACTAAACCACTACAGTATGGGACCTTTGTCATACTTGAGTAGGTTGGAGAAGAAACCTTTAGGCCATACTTCATGTAGATATACGTGATAGAAAGTTGTAAGAGCTCGCATCCACTAACGCCATCTATGCATGACAAAGAAGGAAAGATATAGAAGCTTCCTTCCAAAGAGGATTGTACTCAAGGAAACTCGGAGGAGGATGTAGCACTGGAGAAACAAACTAGAGATCCACAGGAGGCTTGGTAGGTTGGATGAGAGAAGACACCAAGGTAGACCCAGTGGTACTTGAATGAGCACGAGAGGGAGTTGATTCCTCTACCACTCCCCCACTAAGATTTTGTGGGACCAAAATCCTGCTAAGTAGGGGAGGTATGATCCATAGGGATCCAGAAAAATACACCACTATGTCAGTTGCATCAGAACCAAGAAGGAGAAATAAGAAAAATGAGTAAAATGAGGTAAACAGAGGTTCTAGAAGGAACCACCATTCTATACAGAGCAGAGATTTTAGAACCTTTTTCCTACAAGGGAATTAGTCCTGAAACTACCGCCCAGCCAGGGTGGTGGTCTTGATACCTCCAGTTTACTCAGGGTGGTGGTCCTGTCACTTTAGAACAGAAAATAATAATGGAACTAAAATGGACACAAACTTGAAGCGCCCAACCGTGTCTCTTCCCTTCCATGCCCTTTCACATCCTCCAGTGCACGGGAGGAAATGGGAAGGCCTATAAATTCATGAAAGGAGCAAGGGAATGGGCATTCAAAGATCCAGAGAGATCAAGAAGAAAATTTTAATGAGAGAAGTGAGCAAGATCTTCAGTGTTGGAATGGAATTGTAGGAGCAAGGTGTAGAAATAGAGAAAGCAAGTAATTAGAGAGAAGGTTTACATTGTTTATTTTTTCACACTTATTGTAATCTGTAATTGTCTATATTAGACCAATAAAAGTGGGAAGAAATAGCAATTTCCTTCCCAATTGGTTTTCCTCCTAAGAGGTTTCCAGGATAAAATTTTTGGTGTTGAAGTTTTGAATTCTTTCCTTCTTTGTAATTTCCTTTCTATAGCACTAGATAATCAGCCACGAAGCTCTAATTTTCAAGCAAAACTATCATTTTCCAAATTTGAAAGTAGAACAACATAGTTGTGTGATTCATAGAGTTCCAAAGTATAAGTTTACGGATCACAGAGCCACCCATCGTAGTTGCACTGGATTGTCCTCGTCGTCCAAAAACCAGAGGCCTACAAAACACACCCAAAAAACCAACCTCCAAGGTGATTTTCTCCAATCTAAGGGTTGGTGGTGATTGTCACAGACATAAACAAGAGGTTTGCGGAGGTCAAATTCCATTTCTCCACCCAGGGCCTAAACGATAAGTCAAAACCAAATAACATTTTTAAATGACATCAGTTGTTCAAAGTTGTTAAATGGTCCACTAGGCTCCTAATACATGTCAAAAAGGGGTCAAATGAAACAATTGGTGGAAAACCATGGTTCAAAGTAACACTCCATATGACAAGGAGCAAGTTCAAAGCATGATTTTCTTATTTTTGAGGTTTATAGAGATGTTTTATGCCTCATTAAAAAATAAGTTTTATTAATATTTCACAAATTCACCAAGGAGTAGTTTTTACTAAGTTTCGAGTTTTATTCACCAACCACATGGATTCAGTATCCAAAAGTGATAAAATGGTTTTCCAACATCTCACAAGGTAGATTGAGAGAAGATTTAACATTTCATGTTACTTTTCTAGTAACATATAAAACAAATGTAAATGTGCTAAAAGACACTATCTTATTTAAGTAACCAATGAGTTATTCCTCTTTAATATGATTTTATATTACATTAAAATAAGAAAAAAATAGAATCATTAAATATGTGTAAGGAGAGAGAGTAATATGACCATGCCTGCATTAAGTCAGCACATGACCTAAGAACAAAAAGTGCACAGGTTTCGGTCATCCATGCATTCCGGAAAACAGTTTGCGGCCTTGAGAATGCTTCCATTTTCATAAATGTTTTGAATATGCTGACAAAGGTTGTTGAGTTGAATTTTATACCAGTTTCTTGCATTATTTAAAAACCTCCAATACCTTTCAACAGAATTCTTTGTTCATATGTAATGATTAAACGTTCCATGAGAATACATTTTGTTTGATGCATTTTGTCAAACAGTATGCATGCCTTGAGCAAGTTCCCAAAATTTTAAAATATATCTATCGGAGCAATATCAACTACAACAACTAACAAAAATCCTTTATCCATGATTTTTTTATGGTTGTCCATACCATGGTATAAATCTCTTTTGTAGGTACATGATGGAAAAAGTTGTTGAGTTTGGATTTACAGCTGTCAAACACATTAGCTTATAAATTTCCCAGGATTTTTCAACAAACCATCTTGTGTAAGGCACCACATTTCTTCCTCCTTATGCATCTACTAATTTCCATTGTCCACAAACATGCACTACCTTTAGGCAATTTTTCAAACATTTTAAATTCTAAGAATGGAAATCCCCTTTTTCACAAACAACAGTCAACAAAATTGTAAGAGGTCACATTTCCTTGGGGAAACAGACAAAACATCTAGATGTCCTACTCTAAGCTCTTAATTGTACATGGGTAGGGAAAAATGTTGGCCAAGGTCAAGGAATTTGGATTTATACCTATCAATTCCATTATTCTAAAACTTCCAACCCCTTTCTAAACTAATCCATTTCGTGCAGAGTCTATCCTCTTTGTTGACTACTAGACCACATCTCCTCCAAGAAAATAAAATAACTAGGTCACCCCATGCGGAGGGGTCCTACTGTCTTTTTATGTGGCATCCAAAATTTCCCAACACTACTTCAATTGAACATTGCATACAAATGATGCTCATCCCAACACCTTTAAACATTCATAATTCAACATTGTCGGGGAAATAATTCCTTCCAAAGTCCACACCTGTTTGAGAAACTCCAAAAAATAATTGCATGTTTAGCGCATACAAGGTAAATGGCTAGGATATGTGGAAACCAACCTGTTACACTTACTTAACAACAAATCTATTTTTATAAAGCGCCAACACCCTGCTCTAAAGCTCCCATTTTACACATGGTGGGAGGATGATAGCAAGGTTATAGAGACAGGTTTGGCACTTGATCAACCAATTCTACAAATCCTCTACAGCCTGCAAGGTATGCTTCCACCAAAAAATAAAAATCAAACAAAGTAACACAAACCACACCCATGGAACCATCAAATTCCACATATTTTTGATTCATGAAGGTTTTCCCAAGCACTATATGCATCCCCAAAATTACAATTTACATTCTCTGACCAGAATTTTCCAAAAATCATCTCATGGCAATAAACTACAAACCGAAGGATTTACATTAATTCTTCTAGAAATGAGGTTTGTCTCAAGCTCCAAAACAAGTTTGGAGATATTTAATAATATATGATGATTTAATTATTTTCAATTTTTTTCTTTGTTGTTAACATTATCAATTTCAAATCATTTAACTCATTCAATTTCCTCAAACATTTAAAATAATTTACTGCCATGATCGTTTTATTATTTTTTTAAAATTCAATCTAACCAAATCTCACCCGATCTCGTTAAAGAACTCAATAAATGTGAAGGAAACCCTCATTTAAAATTTATGTAGATTAGATTAATTTTATCATTACTCGATTTACAATTTTCTTAGATCGAATTTTACGTTAAAACCAATTATATATAAATATGCTTATAGCTTCAAGATTCTCAATTGTTTAATTTAATTGCTACCATTATCTTATGATCACGGAATAGGGACCTTGAATGACCATCAATCCACCCTCTAAGGAGAAATTGACAATGCATAGAGTGGAAGGCTCCTAATCCACGGAACATGTAAATGATTTCCAAGACCACTTAACGATACAACAAAAGCAGTCAAACAACAACAACCACATTGAGTTCGAGATTTAATAGCCATCCCGAGATGCTAGGACAAAAATTTTAAATGCCTTGAATCAAAACTAAAATAGTTGAATCCTTTCCTCAACAACACTCAGGGATTCACAAAACACATAAACATGATTCGAAATTCTAATAAAACCATAAAGACCGATGAAAGTAACTTTCTACGAATCAGAGGGGGCACTACATTCTCCCTCCCTTATAAAATCATAATCCACGATGCAACATACTCCAAGATACTAAAGAGATGAGAAAGCATGAAAATTCAACATGGCATACTCCATTTAACAAGAAGGGATTTGTTTCTTAAGACACAACCACCAGTAGGTTTAACATACTTTAAAATTTAATCAAATTCTTAGTGTTCTGTGAAGATTTTCATCTCTCTTTATTTTTATTACTCATTAATCTTTTTCTTAGTATATAAAATCATAAGATTTTGTTTTTTACATTCGAAATCCATATTGAATTCAATTCTAAATTTTATAATCAATTTGAAGCACTTTCGTTTGTGTTTTCCCCTAAGTGTACTCACTATTTATTAGTTTTACTGGTTGTACTATTCACTGTTAAATGTTCACAATGTTATCACTTGTTATGAATTCCATTTTTTTTAAATTATTTTCTATTATTTTTTATAGCATGTTCAATGGTACATGATTTTATAACACCTTTCTAACACATTTTCATTATTGTATCACATCACAAGATCTCTAACCTCACCATGGGAGGAGACATGTAGTCCACAAAACATAGAATTCTTAACACATATGCCCCAAACATTTATCCAACACATGCACGTGCCTAACAACCAATAAGGACTCAAGGTAATACATATACAACCAGTTTTACATGACTAAAAACCTGACTATACCCACACAATGCCAATATAAGATCCAACAACACATGTCAACAAGGAGGAACATCAAACCTCAAACATCATGGTACATAACAAGACTCAGAGGAATAAATCATCAATCCACATGAACACCACAATAAGGCATATCAACATAAATACTATCAAATAAGATCCGTGGTCCAAGAAATATCAAGTAATAACATATCCCAAAGTACCAAGCACGATCCACCACCTCCCAATATCATGAACAAAAAAAGTCACCTTCATATACCAAAATAACCAAATACCATTGGCCAACAATTTTTCATTATTTTCAACTAGTTGAAGGGTCAGAGGTGATAGTTTATTTTTCACCTGTGGTGATACATAGAGGAAAGAGAAGACATATTCAGGAACTAAGATGCAAAAATTATGATTTACAGTTGTTTCCATTTGTTTTAACATGACAAGAATATTTCCGTCACAAATATTGATCAGTGGTTTTCAAATATAGGAGGTTATTTTCCTCTTGCAAGACATGGTAAGAATGATTGTCTACAAGTATTTCCTTTTTAGATTTTTTTTACACAAAGTCATTTTTTATCATTTTTCTCATGGTAGTAAAGTCTAGTGTGAAGGTTTTAACATGTTTTGTAATGTTTCCCAATATAGCTATATTCACTTGATATGAAATAAAGAACATTAGAAGTGGAATATAATGAAAAGAAGAAATATTTAGGAACTAAGATGCAAAGAGTGTGATATACAATTATTTCCATTTATTTTAACATAACAAGAATCTTTCCATCACAAATTTTGATAAGTGGTTTTCAAGTATAGGAGGTTATTTTCCTCTTGCAAGACATGGTAAGAATGATTGTCTACAATAATTTCCTTTTAGGATTGTTTAACACAAGGTCATTTTCATTATTTTCCTCATGGTAGTAAGGTCTGGTGTGAAGGTTTTAAAAAATTTATTAATGTTTCACAATACAACTATATTCACTTGATATGAAAGAATTCCAAATGATAAGAAGTCACAAAGGGAGAATTTATATTTTGACACAATGAAACATAGTCTCAAGATAAGAATAAGACATTTCCACACAACTCCATCTACCTCCCAAAACCACTCCATATGCCTCCCAATAGAGAAAAGAATCCTATTACTGGAAAAAATCTAGGTCACTCATTATACAACCCTTTCACCTTATTTCTCCATGTTAAGTCACTCACCATAGAGATCCATCTCCTTATTTATCCATATCAGGGTCACTTACCGAAGAGTGATGTCACCTTATCTCTTTGTTTAATGAGGTCATGTCACCATATGGCCCTAGGCACATAGAGCCCCATTACCCTCACCCAAGTGGCATAGTAACATGTAGCTCAAAACTACAAGGCTCCATGACCCCCTTGGGGTCGTTACGCCAATACAAAAAAGTGGGTCCATAGGTCCAACCACTCCATGGTGAATCCTATGACCTTATTCCAACACATTACAACATTAAAAACAACATATCAATCAGATTCAAATGCCAAGTGGTAACAAATACCAAGCCTTGGGCTAGGCTATAATTCCTTTAAGTTCAAAATCAATTTTCAAACTAATAAAAATAAATATCTAAATAGCCACAATAATTGAAAGGCCTCTTGTTAGCAAAAAAACCAATTAAATGCCCAAAGATTTAAAGATACATCACTCAAGAAAACTGTTGATTCTTACAAGTAAAGAGAAGAAGGTAAATTTACGAATCAAATAGGAACATAAAAATAATCACATTACAATCACTATGTGACTGTATTGTGGCCACTTAAGGGATACTCATCAATTTGTTGGTACTCAGATATAGAGCCTCAACTTGCCAAATATAAAATAATAACTGATCAAAATCATGTACTGGCATAGACTCTATCAGTATAATCACCTCCAAACTCCCACAAGGCTCAACATAGTCATAATCACACAAGGTTTTCTATAAGACAACTAATTACGGAGAGAGATAAAGAGGTACAGGTTATAATTTACTTAGCTTAAGGTGTCCACGCAACACAATATGCATGGCTCCCACGGAAAAAAATGTCATACATACTAAACAAATAGAAGTGGATTTTCAGTATATGTTAAACTCTAATTCCTAGGTCATAATCATCTTGATTTAAATAATCAATGGTCCACTTTTCTCACTCCATACATACACTTTTAATTATTTCTTCTCTTAGGGTAAGTTAGTGTAGGGTACACAATATACACATAACTACATTACTAGCACAATAATACATATGCACAACAACCATAACGTCTTACGCATGGTAAAAATTTAGAGGGTAACATAACAATATTCCATGGTTTATGACAGGTAACATTTCCACATAAATCAACAAAAGTGCAAGTTGTAGACACAAAATCATGCACTTTGATTCATTATTTAGTCTCAAGCACATACTACTATTTGCATGATTCCTAAGCAAGAAGATTACTTATTAACCCATATCTTTGGCCATCATTCGTTGATTTCATCTGCTATTTTCAGTCTTGCACCTATATTGACCCAATCTATCTTTTCATACTTTAGTTTTACCTTTTCTAGACTAGAGAGCCTGGACAGGACGCCAGCACCAGGCACCCTCGTCCCCTCTAGGTGCCCCTTTCCTCTTTGAACTTTACTCTCACTTTTTTGGTCCTTTCTAGCTGTTAGAATATATTATCTTTTTGTTGGTTGGCCTTTTCGGGGTTAGTTACGAAATTCAAGTAAAGGAATCACATAAATATAAAATTATGTGATCATAATAAGGGACCAACACTAAGCACTTACTATCTCCACCTAAGGTTGCATCCATCAAAGTTATCTATAACTCCATTTTCATCCATCTAGTTCCATCACAAAGTTGGTTCATCGGCATCACACTTCATAAGAGGGGAGTTTATTGTTTCCATGCACACATTTATTACATTCTACATCTAGTTAGTTGGTCACTACTTCACAAAGTGTGACTGGCACAAAAGCATCCACACACACACACACACACACACACACACACACACACACACACCTAGAACTACATTGGGTCTAAGATGTAGGGCAATGCTCAGTGATAAGTCCAACATTTTGGCAACTGAGGACAGTCTGACCCCTTGATATGTATATTTCTTTTTTATGGTTTTGTTGCTTAGTTTGGGGTCTTGTAAGTGATTCTTCCATTGTAGGTTTACGGTGACTTGGTGAAGTGCAACGACATACACACAATAATAAAAAAATTAGTACAAACATCTTATGACCCTGAAAAGTCAAGTTTCTGACCACTTGTGTAGACCAGGGTGCCCAGAATTTAGACCATGGTGCCCAGAATTCAGACCAGGGTGCCCATAAGTTCTCCTATCCTTCTCCAGGTGCCCCAATCTAGTAAAATACTCCATATCTACATTTTACCAGGATCCTATGTGAAATTTTCCTCCTCCTATTGAGTCAATCTCCAATGTGACACAATCCTGCGACATCTTTGAATCAGCTAAGGCTCTTCCAACTCTCTTTGTACATTAGGGTTTATACATTTTATTGCTTATCTTGTTTGGGTATTGTTTCAATATTTTATTATTTCATTTATTCAATTATTTACTGCTATTATAGCATCATAATAGGCTAGGATATTTTACAATTTAGTTTAATTACAAGTACAATACATTATGGGGAGGGATATGGGGAGGAACATAAAATCACCATATGTCCCCAATTTTTAACATAAACATATCATGTGTCATATGAGTATAATGTACAATGAATATAGTGAATAACATCACAACATATATAATATTACAATGTCACCTCTAGATAACAACATGACACATCACAACATGGTGGAAACATGATAAGACATTTCATGATGATGTCTTTTTTTCATACAACACATTAGTACACATATACAATATCACTAGAACATGAAACACCACAACACCTTCACGGGGCACAAAACATTTCCTTTACACACAATGTGGCATTACACATGAATTTCACATTAGATTCACAAGAGTGAGAATTTACTCCCATCAAGAAACATATCAATATCATAACAAGTCCACACAAAGTGGTAAGCACAACATGTGCATTAACATAGTCAAAAGTACCAAGTTTGTCACATGACAAAAAAATTAACGCATTACTCTTCCACCTCCTCCACCATAATGAATAACCCTCACAACACCAAACTATCCCAGAGGTTTGAGATTATAAACCTTGGCTCTAATACCAACTACCGTTCCCACATTTAACACACCCAAGTACAACAGTGAAAATACTAGATAATTATTTGTTGTTTCAATAAAATGATACAACTATACAACACCTCTTAGGTTCATAAGAAAACACATGGTCTTACTCTAGAAAAACTCGTGATCTTAAATGACATTTATATAACATGGACCCACCCAGTAATAGGATATCACAAGATGCAAATCAATGCCACACTTTTATAAATGAATTAGTCCATTGCAACGATCCAACCACAAAATGAAAATCACTGATGGGAACTTTCCACAACACCACATTTTCATGGATACATTTTTATCATAGTCATATTCCATTATTTAACATATTAGGTTTGAAAATCACTTAACATGGTAACACACATTACCTTTTTAATTTTCTAGACTACATTTTCTTACTTTCATTTAACACTTAGCTTATAAGGGTTCCATTAGATTTTGTTCATTTCTCTTATTGCAAAAAAATTATATAACCTGATTGTTAATTAGAATTATCTTAACATTTACACATCATAGGTTTTGATTCTCAAATGAAATATTATGTTTACTCAATCACTTGTTCTCATGTGGATCAATTCACATCCAATTTCACATCATAAGAAGGATTTATTAAGTTACGAGCAATCTCCATAGTACTCAAAATTCTTAGACCAACAACATAAGAGTACGTTCTCTATAACAAGGGAAAGTTACAAATTTCCTTTACCATTAAAAACTTAATAGTGCAATAATGCATGACCTAATTTTCCCTATGCTCCCAACCACTTTTCATTATGTTCTATTTCTAATGTTTTTTAATATCTAGAGTAACCATAAGATTTTAAGATAGACATGTCATCCTATTTGTCACAAAAGTAGCATCATGCCTTGCAAGAAATCATCTAACACATATTCATACCTATGTGAATGCTCTCAACTAGGTTTCTAGGGAGGCAAATGTAAATACATACGATGTCTATAAGTCTCTAGGGCTACAAAATACGTTTGGAGCCAACATATCTCAAGGCTTACCAGAGAGGATAATTCCATTAAGTAAAGCTAAATATTTCAAGCTATATGTTTGTTTGTCACTTCCCCCCGAAAATGAAAACACAAAAATGTAAGTTATTATTTTCTTTGAGGACTTAGTGATTTCCTAGTTCAATGCAACACTATCAGATACGTAAAAACACGCAATTTGAAAGTATTGACAATAATTGTACTAGCACAATCATATCCATAATTACGATGGAACTAAAAAATTTAAATGAAAAGGCTCCAATTTCATCCTCCTATACTTATTTTGACACTAAAAGAAAGGATCCTTTTACATCATTTTCCAAAGAAACATGATACAATCAACTTCATTTACTTAATAGAATATACACAATTACAACTAAGTGTAATATTCGTCAAACAGAAAAAAGTACAACTACAAATGAAATAGTACATTTTCCCAATAAGCAACACTATCATATACATCTAAAATAATGAAAATAATACATTCTATTTTTAAAAATATCACTGAAATATTGTATACAATTACATTGCTTTCTGATAACATGTTAATAAGAAGACACAAGTAACTTTGTACTTCTCCTTATATGAGTACCTGCAACCACACATGGTTAGCACTACTGCTAACATGGCATCTATCTACAAATGAGCATGATTTATGATTTCATATATTTCTAATAATAATGAAAATAATAATTAGCGTACTTCTAAAGAGAATAAGAAAAGTAAATGTCATTTCAGTTCACTTTCAGAGCTATAAAGAGAGAGCTAGAGAGAGGATAGAGGAAACACTATTTTTTCACAATCATGCTCTTCTCAATACAAGCATCAAAATGTGTATCCTATAGACATAATTCAGTGTATAAATCATTTCTCGATCGATATTTGGCTTGAGTAAGATCATACGACCATTTTCCCCATCTATTTACAAGTTCCCAAAAAGTGCTAAATTTAATCAAGTAGCTCAAAGACCCATGTTTGAAAATAATCCCTAAGACTCGAACACGTAAGGATTCAAATCCCTTCCTAATCCCTGGTATATAGGGAAACACTTGGAGCTGATAGAACCCAAAACTGGCGAACTGGGTTTGATTGGCGTCCACCTTTCCGAATCCACCCATTTTAGTTGAACATGATTGGCTTCGTCACCCAATAATTGTAGGCCTACAAAACCCACCCAAAAATCCATCATGCAAGGTGATTTTATCCGATGTAAGGGTTGGTGGTGATTATCACAGACATAAATAAGAGGTATGAGGAGGTCAAATTCCATTTCTCCACCTAGGGCCTAAATGACGGGTCACAACCAAAGAATATTTTTAAATGACAGTAGTTGTTCATGTTGGAGGTGATAAGGACTGATAGGGGGAGGTGAATTGGTCCCCGATAAAACATTTTTCACACTTGTGCTTCAAACCCTAACCACACATGCTCATATACAACACATCAATGCATACAACCTTTTCAATGAAGTAAAATCAATGCAAAGAACATAATATGATCTCAAAGACACATATATTGATGATAAAATAATATCCACACACTTATATAGATTCTCAAATCAGATCGCAAAGAGTACTATCTTCAACATTGATCCACGAGATACAATAAAATTCTCTCAAGACAATCAATATCTCATGAATGCATATGGAGAAATATAACTATGAGAATGTCTTCAACCTTAAATATCAGATCTAAAAACTCCTTAGAAACCCACAAATATCATCAACATTCTATGAGGATAGCATCCAAACTCAAGCACCCAAATTTTCCCGCCTTCTCCAACTTGCTCTCAAGGAAACAACACCAACTTTGTACCTGCTCAAATCATCCTCATGAAAAATCAACCAGTAGATGTCCTAGAATGAGATTAAAGTTGTTTTGGGATATTCCCAAATTGTTTTTCTTTTCAGCAAAAGGGTTCTTCAAAATAAGATAAAATGGGTTTCAAAAAGCTAGAACCATTGTACCCAAAAACTCCATTTTAGACCCTTTCCTTTATTCAAGTTCAAAGGAGTTCGGTTTCCCTCCACTTGCATGACCATGTGAACCTAAACATTAACAATTGACCCATCCCATAATAATCACTAAAACATTCACAATTGACCCATATATGTCGGCCTAGCTAAAAACCTCATTACATGTGCCAATAATGGCTCAAAACCCCATGTGCACAATCTTAAAATTTCCCTAACATGAGTACCATAATTTTTAATGACCCATGAACCCTTATACATGATTAAAATATCATAAAAAATTCATACATGGTCACAATTAATATCAACCAATCAAATTATTTCATTTACTGGGCCCAGTTCCCTTTACAATTCTCAAAATAGTTGTTTCCTTCACCCTTCAGCACCCTGGAAACTTTAGCTAATCACCAAATAATTCCACGAGACCACTAAAAATAAATTTTAGAACCTTTATAATAATTCTAAGCATGTTATAATTCATGAAACATATTTTACTTCAAACCACAACAAGATTTTCCTTCACCAAATCAACCTGCCAAAAACGTTGTTTCCAAAGGTTGGCTCATAAAATCATTTCTTCGTGCATTCAACACCTATAAATGGATTCATTGGATTCCAAATTCATCATTATTCACATTACAGGTGATATGAAGCATCACCCAATCAATCTCATGCTTCAAATAATATAACACTTGCACCAAAACAAATGTTGTCTTAAACTTCCAAAAATAGTTTTTCTGAAATAATTCCCTTGAAACCATTTCAAATCACCTTATCATGAGAAAAAACCATATATTTTTTGAAATATATCTTAATATAATTTCCAACACAACTTTAATCACCTCAAAATTCCATATGTAGCTCAAGTTATGGCCAAAACACTTGACCCTGCTATTTGAGACCCCAACACTACCCTTTGACCAGTCAACCTGTTTGAGGCTCAAAAAACCATGTACTTGTATGATCATGTCTTGAAACTTCTTATAAATTAATATTATCTCCAAATAATCATGCCACTTGGCATGCTACTCCTTTGGACCATCTTGTCTTAAAACCTTCTTCTCAATAAACTGTTATTTTTAGATTTGGCTCACTCATCACCATGACCTCAACCATATATTTCTGGGAATTTTGAGGAGTCATCTACGACATCCAATCATCACATTTTCAATATCAATCAAAATTGTGTCATTATACTTCACCTTTTGCAAACTGCACCTATCTAGGGTTTAATTATGGTTTTTGACATCTTTACCTTCTTAGCATTTGTTCATAAAAACCTGAAAATAAACTGACCTCATTTTTTTTTTTAAACTTCTAAAATCACCTTATAATCATCCCTAAAATCCAAAATTTCCCATGAAAATCATACTATTCACAACGACCATCAGAAGTTTAAATTCAAGCTTGATTTTCACCTGTTCTTGACCTTGTATCATAACAAACTGTCATAACTTGCAAAATACTCATCATGGGAACCTGAAATTTTGTTGAGAGAACTATGACACATCCCACTAATAACTCTAATTAACATAATTTTAATACCATTACTCAATCTCTCTATCCTATCTCATTTTCATATCCTTACCTTAGGGATTCTCACTGTATCAACTAGTATCAATTGAAATAGTACAATACCTCAACATGAGACCTCTAAAAAACTACCCAAGCATACCTCATATGCCATGATATACCTTTTTTCATGCTTCCATGAGCTCAATTGGCTCCAATCCACATTGTCATACCTCCAAACTGTTATACTTGCTCCCAATGAGCACTTATAACCAAGTGAAACAGATATACCTAAACCATACCACTAATTTGAGTGCACAAGAACCCTTAAATAATTTTATCTAACATGTCAACATGCTTCCCAAGCAACTAAGAAGCTAATATTGTCATACAACACCTCTTAGGCACCTATATAGGCTTGCTAAAGCAAGCACACATCACTGAATCTACTTGTAGCAGCTCAAACACATATGAAATGGTATGTTAACATCACATACATCATCATGACATCTTCATACAACATTCACTTTGTCATTAATGTAATTTTTCATCAATGAAAACACCTATTAGGCCTACATGCCAACAATCTCCCCCTTTTTCATTGATGGAAAACACCCTAAACTTATCCCCCTTTTTACATTATTGACAAAGGAATATGTGAAGATTACTTTCTTCACCTTCTTCAGCTCCATACCTTTATGATTTTTTTGGAAACATCCACCAAAGGTCTCAAACAAGGTCCATCTCTTGATTTTGCACAAAAATTGATTCGTACCTTCATTTTAGGCATGCAATCAAAAATCTCCCCCTAGAATAAACACTTCAAACATTTTAACATCATTAGTACACCATGGAAAATAACAATCTCACTTTTTAGGGGCACAAAACATCATTTCCATCCTCCTAGGCATGCAATAACACCAATTTTCTCCTATACCCCTGTTTTGAGCTTCACAATGGTACCGTAGCAAAAGATATCTAAAGTAAATCATCTCTAAGCCATTTCAACAATGTTATTATGATATTATAAACTCATCACACCTTCCTTCATGAGATTAATCCATCTTTTCTAGGCCAAATACAAGCTCTTCAATGCATATTTTACTCCTCATACTGTCTCAAGAACACATTTCCCTAAATAGGCCTTTTAGAGAAAAATTTGCCAATTTCAACAAGCATTCATAGGTCAACTAAGCCTTGAAACAACTGAATAACACTCCCGCTAGGCTTAAGACATCTTCCTTTAGCTCTTAAGCACAAAATTTTGCAACAATCCTTGTTATCATGCCTTGAAAACGCATTTACAACTTTTTCAAGGTTCTAAACACTATTTTTAGTCTTCTAAAGTCATTTCTAGCTGAGAAACTACATTTTGATCTTTGATATGCATAGGATGTGATAATCACACCTCATGTGATTTAGGAATCCCCAACAAACCATCTAGTGATCAAGTCATTAAATCCCCTTGAAAAAAGGATTTAAACACACTAGAGAAACAATTACTTACCTGTGGAAAATACCTCTTACTGTTACTGTAGCACTGAACTCATAGACTCTAAGCCATGAATATCAAAACAACTTCTTCATTACCTTGATTCTAACAACATTTAGAATTCAAGTAACTTTCCAAACTTATGTCTTCATCTCTTAACAACATCTAACTATTCTTATAGGCATCTTAACACATTCATACATATATATTTGTACACACAGTCCTTTGGACCTTGGATCATACATGTATCTAGTCTTATCAGCTCATGAAGTAACCACAAGGCACCAAATTCACTATAACACTCCTTAATGACTCCAATCCCTCACATCACCTTAATGAAATTGTTTTACAACTTCAAGGATACTCAAAGATACTTCAGGAAAGTAAAAAATCACTTTACATACATGTTACAATCCCTTTTGAAGCATGCTCTATTCCTAAGACATGTACTGGTAGCATTCCATATCATTTGATGTCTTTATCACTGTGAATCACCATTTTCTTCTTCAAATCTTGCCTTTAATTATTTATCAGGGCTTGTACAATCATGTGGATATATTTGTCATTGATATTTCAAGATCTCATAGTTCTAGGTGTTCATTGTCTCTATTTTAGATTCTCTAGCCTCTTGAATCAACCAATAGGAGAATGTATTTCACATCTCTTATAGTCTTAGACACCCATTCACAATCGGTATTCATTTTGATCTCTTCAAGGAATATGACCCAAAATTGATACTTACATAGTCAGTATGATCTTTGGATACATCTTCAACCCTTCCTTTGACATGGAGTCATAAACTCAGTGATGTAACTTGATCACTGAAACAAACCTTCTTGAGCATAGTACTAAACTTAAGAAATTCATCTTCGTAACTCTGTCCCCTAAGATTTCATGCTCGTCTCTTGACAGTTTTCTCTTTACCTGTGGAAGACACAATCATACTTGAAAGCATCCTTCATGCATCTTAACGTTTTTCTATACATGTACAGATGGTCATTTTTTGTCAATTGTGTGTATCATTTTCCTTTTGAGACTTTGATTTATCAAGCATGGAGTACCTTACCCTTTAATATTGTAGATGCAATGTACTTTGATAGTCTTCTCTCATACCTTAAGCTTCTTTCAACACTCAGCTTAACTATTTGCAACTATGGAACTTATGAAAGGATTTTCATGATACAAACCCTTGGTTATCCCACTCTCACAAAGACTAACATCTTGACACTCTTGAAGAACTATAAGTTTATGAAGTGATACAGTGCAATGTTCCAATAGGTTACTATTATCAAATCAGGTTGTAATATACTATCTTAGTATGCAAGATAGTCCAGAGACCTGTAGCATGCCTTTTACCCTCCATATTGTCAAAACGCTCAGTCACAATCTCTTCAATCATCAGTATGGCCCTTGACTTGGAACATGCAACCCTTATTTTTCATATAAGTTGCTTCATGAACCTTGGAAATTCCTTCAGAGAGAAAACATACCTTGTTTGGAAGATACACCTCCTCTGATTAGGCTATTTTTCTTTTTCACTGTCGAAAATTCCCTACACTATAACTATATTTGAAGATAAGGACTTATGAAATTTTGAATAATCGGTTATCTAGAAGATTTGTACAATATTGTAGCTTTAGATTTAAGCATTTATGCCTTTAAATCCATCTAGACACCTATTGCTCATGCACATTGTGAATGGATAGTCTTAAAGACAGAGAGACCTCAAGTGGTACAAGGTGTTTCTCTTAAGACCATAAAGCTTTATAAATATCATTGTTAATACATTAGTAACACCCTTGAGCACTTATATGCTAATATGAAACCATTTATGATACTTATATTCCTAAAACTTTCTTGGTAGACTAAAAAAATCCTCAAGTTTTTTAGCATGTATTTGTCACTGATTACCTCTAGAAATGATTTATTGATCAAATCTACACTTGATCATGTTATCCATCTTCACATAGCTTCTTTAACATACACAAAGAGATATGAATACTTGAAGAGCTCATGGCATGTGACATGAAGACCTACAAAGACCGGAACCTATACACATACCCTTGAAATGGTATTACAATATGTCCTAGGAAGAATGAATGCACATGGACTCAAGATGATCTTTACACACTTTAATGAAACCTTCAGGAAATTCATTCTCCTTATGGACTATTACTTATGCCATTATAACTTATGATTGTCCTTATAACACTAATAAGACATGGACATAAACACAAAACTTCTCACAGATCATATACACTTTTCAAATACAATTAATGAAAGAATCAACGACTATGAACTAAGCTTCATGAGTTTCAACAAATCTTTCTTACACCATATTTCATGAAAAAGAGACTTATTAACAACCATGAACGACTTAGAAAGGCAACTTCAACATGATTACAATAACACAGAACATAAGAGCACCTGCATCCATTCTTAAGCTTTTTAGAGAGCCTTCAAAACTTCATAAACAATATGGACCACAAGATACACTAGAAAAATGTTACTCCTTTTCATGAGATCTTTATATCACAACAAAAGACTCAGCTATGACACCAAGAACCCCAGACAGCTTGGACATTACTAACATGTATGCTTTAAAGGGCAACAACACAAGAAACTTGACATTTACATTACGACTAGCTACTTGAACCTTAGAAACATACTTAAGAACTTGAAATTGCATACCTTACATTATGATGAAGACACATACTTGAAAAAGATAGCTCCCCCTTAATCCAATGCTTCTTTTTCACCTATACACCTATAAGAAGCCTAGTAGAGGCATATGTCACCATGGAGAAGCTTGATGAGAGACCTAAGTAGGTCTCAAGCCCTCTTATTGAACCTTGATTTTCTCCTCTTTATCTAATTTCTAATTTTTTGCAGCAGATCTCACATTTAGTTCAGTTGCATACTTAGAGTCTTCTTTAACACTTTGACTAGTCCCATCCTTCCTTTTGTATGTTTGAGCTTGTGGCTTAGGTTTTTGTGACTCTTTCTTCAATTGACCTGAATTACAAAACCTTGCAATGTTCCATATCTTGTGGCACCTAAATCATTCCACTTTCCTTCCTTTGCACTCATAAGCCCTGTGACCATATGCATTGCAAGCATAGTAATACCCCTTGAATGTGCTTACATACGTCTTTGTTTTTTATGGATCATTTTTGCAATATTTTTTAAGATGTCCCTTTTCTTGGAAATGATGGCATTCAGCTCCATACCTTTGACTTACCTTTTTCTCCTTCTTGTCTTGACATTATTCTTCTTTCTTCTCTTCACAATGTTCCTTTCCTTTTCCATCATCTTTCTTTTTGACATTAGGGCTACAAAAACTAGCTCTATGTCCATAACGCTATAAGCACCACATTTGTAAAAATTACCATGAAAAACACCATACCTATATGCATTTGGATACCTGATAGATTTTCTTCTAAAAGGTGGAAGCCTTGAACTTTCTCCCTTACTTGGCTTCCTTCTTTCATTTTATCCTTCACTTAACTTTTCTTCATTATTTTCTTATTTGGATGAGCCCTCATTGAATCCTAAGCCTATCCTATCACCATAGGCCTTTTGATTTTTCAACATCTTACTTAGATTTGTAGAACTTCCTTGAAAATATAGTCCCTTTCTTGTCATGGTGCCTAGATATTTCTTTAAATCATCTATTTCTTTCCTCTTGATCTTTAGCTCATCTGGTGTCTCCTCAAGTTGCTTAGTTGGGACCTTGACTATTTATTCTCTTTTAGCTTCATGTTTCAGACATTCTTCTCTCTTTATTTTCAACTTAGCTAGGGCCTCTTCAACTCGAGCTTTCATTAATTTTATAATCTCATCATGAGTTTTAGACATCCTGTAGATATGATCACCATGCTCACCTACCCATTTCCTTATCAAGAAGGTATTACTTTGAATAGTCTCTAAATATGCAGGTGCCATCTTATCACCAAAGATCTCCCTCTAGCTTGTTAGGATACTTCCAAGGGCCTTCTCTGATACCAATTGTTGGAGGTGACAAGGGCTGAGAGGGGGGGTGAATTAGTCCCCAATAAAACATTTTTTTACACTTGTGCTTCAAGCCCTAACCACACATGCTCATATACAACACATCAATGCATACAACATTTTCAATGAAATAAACTCAATGCAAAGAACATAATATGATATCAAATATACATATATTGATGATAAAATCATATCCACACACTTATATATATTCTCAAATCAAATCACAAAGATTAGTGTCTTCAAAAATGATCCACAAGATACAATAAAATGCTCTCAAGACAATCAAAGTCTCATGAATGCATATGAAGAAATACAACTATGAGAATGTATTAAACCTTAAATATCAGATCTTAAAACTCATAAAAACTTTCAAATAACATCAACATGCTATGAGGGTAGCATCCAAACTCAAACACCCAAATTTTCCCTCCTTCTCCAACTCACTCTCAAGGAAACAACACCAACTTTGTACTTGCTCAAATCCTCCTCGTGAAAACTCAACCAAAATCTATCCTAGAATGATATTATATTTGTTTTGGGATAGGCCCAAAGTTTTTTATTCTTCAGCAAAAGGTTTTTTCAAAATAAGATAAAATGGGTTTCACAAATCTAGAACCATTGTACCTAAAAACTCCATTTTAGACCCTTTCCTTGATTCAAATTGAAAGGAGGTTGGTTTCCCTAAACTTTCACGACCATGCCAGCCTAAAAACATCCCATAAGAATCACTATAACATTCACAATTGACCCATATAGTTCAGCCTAGCTAAAAACCTCATTGCATGTGCAAAAAATGGCTGAAAATCCCATGGGTGCAATCTTAAAATTGGCCTAATATGAGTACCATACTTTTTCATGACCCATTACCCCTCATACATGATTAAAATATCATAAAAAATTTATACATGGTCTAAATTAATATCAACCAATCAAATTATTTCATTTATTGGGTCTAGTTCCCTTTACAATTCTCAAAACAATTGTTTCCTTCACCCTTCAACACCCTGTAATCTTCATCTGATCACCAAATCACTTATACTAAAACAAATCATGCCATGTGACTAATAAAAATAAATGGAATAACCTTTATAACATTTTTAATCACTTTATAAGTCATGAAAAATCTTTTACGTCAAACCACAACAAGATTTTCCTTCACCAAATCAACCTGCCAAAAACGTTGTTTCCAAAGGTTGGCTCATAAAATATTTTATTGATATATTCAAGACCTAAAAAATTGATTAATTTCATGCCACATTCATCCATATTCATATTAAAAGTTATAATAAGCATAACCCAATCCATATCATTCTTTAAATAACATCACACTTGCACCAAAATAGATGTTTTCTTGAACTACCAAAAACCATCTTGCTGAAAAAATTCCATATAAAGCCTACAAAATCACCTCATCATGAGTCAAGTAATACATCTTTGGAAATATCTCTGAATATTATTTCCAACACAACATGAATCACCTCAAAATTTCACGTGTAGATCAAGTTATGGCCAAAATACTGGACCCTGCTATTTGAGACCCAAAAACTACCTGTTATCCAAAATGAGCCCCTGCTTATTTTGGCTAACTTACCTTCATTCTTTCCTTCCTTGTGCTTCAAATTCAATTTACACACATTTCAAGCACTCAAAATATTTTGGAAATGGATTCATTAGATAGGATTTTTCTTCCCCTTTCCAAAAAGGTAAAGAAGTCCTCCTAACTTCTTGTACTTTTTGAGTTATGGCTCGACAGAGTTTGGAGGGGAAATTTTCCCAAGGCAGGCCCGCGGAGCTTGGGAGAGTTTTGTGCCAAAGAGGCTTGGGCCGGTAGAGTGGAGGAAGAAATTAATAACTTAGAACTTTTTGGGCTAAAAGCACAAAATTTATTTGTGCTCCCGTGAGCCTGTAAAGGAGAATGGAGGAAAATTGGTTAAGGCCCCACACCAATCATAATGTGCCACGTGTCCAAGTCAGCAGTGGGAGTTGGGGGGTCGGAAGGATTTTTGATTTTTTTCCAAAACCATAAAATTACAAAGGTGAAAATTTGAACCGCATCTCCTCACTAAATCAGAAGGTGCCACGTGTCCACATCAGTAGTGGAGGTCGGGCCGACGGGGACTTTTGGAAAATTTTCTGAGGCGGGCAATTGGGTAGAATTTTCTCTTGAGGCTCGCGGCTCAACTAGAGGGTGCCATGTGTCATCAAAGGAGTGGCGTGTAAATTATTTTTGGGAAATTTTCCCAATTTGAAAAAAGAGGGAAAAAATCAGGATTTTGTCACGCGAACCTGATTTTTGCCCTAATTTCACCAGTTTTGCCCTAAATCTTCATAGGGGCATATCTTTTGCACCAGAGCTCGGATTTTCACAATTTTGGTATCATTGGAAAGATGGTGAAATTATCCACACGATGGACACTTCAATTTTAAAGTTTTATGGATTTTTATGGGAGAAAAATGGAAAACATCTCTAGCATGGAAAATTTACAGAAAATGACCCCAACCACCAAAATTAATGAAGGATGGGCATCTTTCTTGCTTTGCGAAGCAATGTACGATGAAGTATGTGCTTTTTCATGGAAACCCATCATTTTGCAAGCTAATTAAATAGATCTTGTCGGTGGATGGAGTTTTAAAATTGATTTGCCCGCATTTTCTCATTTCCTTCATTATGTTTGAGCGATAAAAGCCAGTTTTGGCTCATTTTGTAAAAATGTGTTCATCCTTCTTCTCTACCTCTCCCTTCTTTTCTTCCCTAGGGTCTAAAATGGACTTTGAACCTCCTTCCTTTCTTTGTAATGGCATTTTTTCCTCTTACCCGTGAAATGATGCACTGTGTAAATTCTGAGCAATAAAAAACGTGTTTTTGTGATGCATTTGTCCATCCTTATCTCGTTTTCTTTGTTGTTTTCCTTACCTCTCTTCATTATCAGGTATTTTTGCATGTTTGGATGTTCATTGCAGGTTTTGGAGCTGTGTTCATGGATTTTTGGAAAATTTTCTGTGTGAAATACATCTTTGGTTTGTGATGCACTTGTCCATCCTTTCCATTACTCACCTCTTCTTATTCCATGGCAGTTTTGATAGATAATCAACACTTTCCTTCTCTGGTGTATCACCTTTTTAGTGTAGGCTCTGTTTTTCCTTGTTTTCTTCCTCTCCTTGTCTCCTTGGAAGTTAGATTAGGTTAGATTAGCTTGTATGCACTGGAATAGCTTATGGCAGGTAGTTTAGGAAGAGGAGCCAACCTTCTCTAGAGAGCTTTCCCCATTTGCACAGGTCCCACACTTTGGGAAATATCAATGTTGTGCAATCATACCAAATGACTTTGCCTTAGAAAAATAGATCCATAACTCATTTGGGGGTGCTGTGAATTTGCACTAACACTACCCTTTGACCAGTCAACCTATTTGAGCCTCAAAAAACCATTTACATGTATGATATTGTCATGAAACTTCAATTAAATAAATATTATCTCCCAAAAATCATGACACATCAATTTGGAATGCTACTCCTTTAGACCATCTTATCCTAAAACCTTCTTCTCTGAAAACTTCTATTTTATTTGGGGCCCACTCATCACCATGACCTCAACTATACATTTATGGTATGCCTGAGGAGTCCTCTACAACATAAAATCATCACATTTTCACTTAAAATCAAAACTGGGTCAGTATACTTCACCTTTTGCAAACTACACCTAGCTAGGGTTTAACTAGGGTTTTTGACCTCTTTACCTTCTTAACATTCATTCATAAAAAAGTGACGATAAAATGACCTAATTATTTTTGTGAAACCTTCTAAACTAACCTTATAATCATCCTTGAAATCCATAAGGTCCCATGCAAGTCACATTGTTCACAACAAGCATCAAAAGTTCAAATTCAACCTTGATTTTCACCTATTCTTGACCGTGTCTCACAAAAAACTGTCATAACTTGCAAAATACTCATCACGGGCACCTGAAATTTTTCTGAGAGAACTATGAAACATCCCACTAACAACTCCGATTAACATAATTTCAATAACATTACTCAATCTCTCTATCCTATCTCATTTTCATAGCCTTACCTTAGGGATTCTCACTGAAGCAACTAGTATCAATTGAAATAGTACAATACCTCAACATGAGACCTCTAAAAATTACCCAAACATACCTAAAATGAAATGATATACATGTTTTCATGCTTCTATAAGATCAAATGGCTCCAATCCACACTGTCATAACTCCAAGTTGTTATACCTACTCCCAATGAGCACCTGTAACCAAGTGAAACAGTTATACATGTACCATACCACTATTATGAGTGCACAAGAACCCTAAAATCATGTTATCCAACATGTCAACATGCTTCCCAAGCATCCAAGAAGCTCATATTGTCATACAACACCTCCTAGCCACCTGTATAGGCTTGTTAAAGCAATAAAACATCACCGAGTCTCCTTGTAGCAACTCAAACACATCTAAAACAGTATGTTAGAATCACATACATCATCATGACATCATCCTAAAACATTCACTTTGTCATTAATGTGGTGGAAAAATTTGTCATGACATCATCCTAAAGCTCTTGTGTTGGATTTCAGGATAGTGGAAAAATTTGTGGATTTCAACTTTACAGCTATCAAATATATTAGCTTATAAGTTTCCAAGGATTTTTCAATAAACCATATTGTGCAAGGCCCATCCTTGCTTCCTATTTTTACATCCACCAATTTCCACTGTCAACAAACCCACATTTCCTTTAGCCAATTTGTCAAACATTTAAAATGCCAAGAAAGGAAATCTCCTTTTTTCACAAACAACAATCAACGCAAACCTGAGAGGCTGCATTTCCTTGGGGAAAATAGACAAAACATCGAGGTGTCCTACTCTAAGCTCTCAATTTGACATTGGCAGGGAAAAATACTGGTCAAGGTCATGGATTTTGGATTTATACATGTCAATTCCATTATTTTGAAGCTTCCAACATTTTTTTAAATAAATCCATTTGGTGTAGGTTCTATCCTCTTTGTTGACCACAGAGACCACATCTCCTCCAGGAAAATAAAATAACCAGGTCACCCCATACATAGGGGTCATGTTGTCTTTTTCTATGGCGTCAATAATTGACCAACACTACTTCAATTGAACATGACATAAAAATTATTTTCATCCTAACACCTTTATACATTCGTAATTCAACATTGACATCAACATTTTTAGGGAAAGAATGCCTTCTAAAGTCCACGCATGTTTTAGAAACTCCAAATTTTTGTTTTGCACATGTTGGGCGCATACAAGGTAGGCAACTAGGATAGGTGGAAACCAGATTGTTACACTTAATGAACATCAAATCTGTTTTTATAAAATGCCAACACCCTTCTCCAAAGTTCCCATTTTGCACACGTAGGGAGGATTCTAGCAAGGTTGTAGAGTCAGGATTGGCACCTGATCAACCAGTTGTATAAATCCTCTAAAGCCTGTAAGGTATGTTTCCACCACAAAACAAAAATCAAACAAACTAACATAGACCATACCCATAAAACCATGACATTCCACCATCTTGGTGATTCATGAAGGTATTCCCAACCACCGTATGCATCCCTATAATTACAATTTACATTCTCTAACAATAATTTTCAAAAACTCATCTCATGGCAGGTAACTACAAACCCAAGAAGAATTTCATAAATTCTCTCACAGAAAACCAAAAAAATACAATACCCAAGGATTTACATTAATTCTTCTAGAAGTGAGGTTTGGCTCAAGCTCCAAAACAAGTTTGGAGATATTTAAGAATATATGATAATTTAATTATTTTCATTTTTTGCTTTGTTGTTAACATTTAAAATTTCAAATCATTTAACTCACTCAATTTCCTCAAACATTTAAAATAATTTATTGCCATGATTATTTTATTATTCTTTTAAAATTTACTTTGACCAAATCTTACCCGCCCCTGTTAAAGCACTCACCTAACGTGAAGGAAAATCTCATTTAAAATTTATGTATATTAGATTCATTTTATCGTTACCCGATTCACAATTTCCTTAGATCAACTTTTACGTTAAAACCAATTATACATAAATATGCTTCTAACCTCAAGATTCTCAATTATTTAATTTAATTTCTACCAGTATCTTAAAATCATGGAAGAGGGACATTGAACGACCATCAATCCACCCTCCAAGGTGAAATCGACAAAGCAGAGAGTGGAAGGCTCCTCATCCATAGAGTGTTTAAACGATTTTGAGGAACACTTAACGATACAACAAAAGCAATCGAACAAAAATGACCACATCGAGTCTGAGATTTAACGACTGTCCTGAAACTCTAGGCCAAAAAAGTTAAATGCTTTGAATCGAAACTAAAATATTTGAATCGTTTCCTCCACGACATTCGAGGATTCACAAAACACATGAACACGATTCGAAATTCCAAGAAAACCATAAAGGTCGACGAAAGGAATTTTCTATGAATCGAAGGGGGGGCACTACACTTCTTCACTTGCAATATCTTCTTGGGGTGTGGTCTACATCAGCATCATCTTTTTGGGGGGCTTCTAGCACTCCTCTCTTCTTATTTCTCTTTTAGGGGGAGTTTTTCCTACTGGGTTTTCTCCTTTTTTCCACTTTTTTAGAGTTACATTGCATTTTGAGTACCTCATCAAGCCTTTTTGTCTAGACCCACCTTCTTTCCCACCTAAGCTACACTTCGGGGGTGTTAGTGTAGGTATATATTTTCCTTGTATTTATTTATTACTTGGAATATTTCCTACAAATATGGTGATTCATCTTTCCCATGTGTTCTTTATGTCATATGAGTTACTTGACAAGTCATAGACTGTCATAGTGTGTCATAGGAGTTATATTTGACCGGTTATTCTGGGAATGTAACTCCTCTTCCTATTGTTGGAGTTTTGACCACTATTCTCATGTAGGAATTACTTTTTTCTCTCCTATTTTTGCACACCATTTTGAGCTATTGAGTTGTATTTTTATTTAGTGCCATTCTTTTGTTTTGTGAGATTATTTTCATATTGAATTATTTTTCTTTGAATTCCTGCAACTACTTGTGCAATAATTTTTTTTATCAAAGATTCTTACAGTAACTACAATAAACATTTCATAGATTATGAAGAGACATCCACATTAGTGACAAGATAAGATACCTTTAGAATGATGACTTCAATAGCATCTCAAATGAAATGGAGGGTACATCACATAGATGTGACGTATGCCTTCTTGAGTGGGTTCTTAGAAGAGGAAGTCTATGCATAACAACCACAAGGTTTTGAAGTGCAGGGTAATGAAAACAAAGTCTAAATGTTAAGGAAGGCTTGTATGGCCTCAAGAAAGCATCGAGATCATGGTATGCCTAAATTGATGAATATTTTTAGCATAATGGTTAAATCTAGTGAAGAAAGAGTGAGCCTATGCTTTACTACAAGAAAGAATGAAATGATATACTTATTAAAATTATAAATATGATTTGTTGTATATGGGTAGAAGTTCTAAGAGGAAGGATGATTTCAATATTGATATGATTAATGAATTTGAAATGAAATATTTAGGTCCAGTGTAATATTTTCTTAAGATAGAGATTTATCAAAGTGAGGATGGAATTTTTATTTGTTAAACAAAGTATACAAAGTATATGTTGAAGAAATTTATCATGGTTGATTGTAAACCAATATCCATTCCTACTACTCATAGATTTGTATTATGTAGAGAATATGATGTTGAATTTTACTACGAGACAACTTATAGAAGTATTATTTGAAGCTTAATGTTTCTAACTCACACAAGACCAGATATTACTTATTTGATTTCTCTTGTTTCAAGATATATGTCTGATCCATCCAAAATTTATATGAAGACATCCATTAGGTATGTTAAATTTAAAAAAATGGTATTCATTATAATGATTCTTATAGGTTTGAACTTCTTAGTTTTAGTGATTTTGGTTGGGAGGTAGTTTCGATGACCAAAATTCAACATATGGTAGTTTTTTTTCACTTGGTTATGTTGTAATTGCATGGATCTCAAAGAAGCAAACTTAAGTCTCTCTTTCATCTGTAAAATTAGAATATATTGAAATTATGGCTATGAAATGTTCTAGAAGAAATAGGGGAGGATAAAAATTATATTATAGTTATTTTTTATGACAACAAGAACATTATCAAATTGGTCAAGAATTCAGTCCATCACAACAAGTCAAAGCATTTTGATTTGAAGTACCATTTTATTCGATATTTGGTTCAAAAGAAAGAGGTGGAAAATTTATATAAACACTTGAGAAAAACTTGTAGATATCTTTACTAAAGTTGTAAAAGTTTAGTTTTTGAAGCTTTGAGATCAAATTATTAGTCTTCTTAGCATCAAGGAGAAGAATGATGGATATGTATTGCTTGCAGGTAGTCACAAGGTAAATAATGTCCAAAACACATGCAATCATAGGATTTTAAATATCACTTATTATTTTTTAGGATTTACCATAATGTTATCGATTTAATCTACCTTGAGAAGCAGACTTTGAAATCGATCAGACAAATTTTGAAGTCCTGAAGTCTGAAAGTTCAGACTTCGGACTTTGGGGATTTTCCCTTTCGGGGTTTAATTGACTTAAATTTGAAATTATGTTTTTCAAGTTCCGAAATACGAAACCCTAAAAGTCTAAAATTTCAGACTTTTGGGATTTCGGAACTCTAGGTCACACTTTTTGGAAAATTTCTATTGGACTTCCGAAGTCTGAAAGTCTGAAAGTCCAAAATTTCAAACTTTCAGGATTTTAAGTTTTAGAACTCTCCCGATCATTTTCGAGTTAATTCCTTTCAGACTTCCAAAGTCTGAAAGTCCAAAATTTTAGACTTTCGGGCTTTTGGGTTTCAGAACTCTTCCATGCCATTCCACGATTTTCGTCCCTTGATCTCCGAAGTTTGAAACCCTAAAATTATGAAATTTTGGGATTTCAAGTTTCAAACTTTCAGAGCTCTCTACGCATTTAATCCTTACCTACTTCTGTATGGATTGGAATTTTTCCCTAAATATCTATTTTTTTCTATTTAAATCACATTTTCACCTAACACTTTACTCTAACGACCCTATTTTTTATGGTATCTCGTTCTTTTCGATGTCATTCTCAAGGTATTTTTATTTTGGTCATTTTATTTTTGGTTTAAGATCTTTTGTTATTTTCCTCCTTGTTCGTTTCTTTTGTTCCTCCTCTACATACCTTGGAAAATGACAAACTCATTGCCCACCATGTTTTCATGATTTGAGTTTCTACAGGCATTCAGAGTTTTTACAAAGATCCTCTGGAGTTCTTCAATTCTCCCTCTCAGCACCTCTTATTTTTCAGATTTTGGAGATTAGCGTTTTTAGAGAACTCTCTTTTTGGAATTTAGAATTTTGGTTGTTCAGAGTTTTTTTGGGAATTGTGCCATTCAGACCTCAGAGTTCTCTTTTTGGGATTTCGGAAGTCCCTACTTCAAAGTTCTATTTTTTGGGATTTCAAAATTCTACATTTCAGAGGTTTGGACTTAGGGTTTTTGGAGGTTTGGATTTTTGGTTTTTGGAGATTTGGACTTCAGGTTTTCAGAGGTTTTCACTTCAGGTATTCAGACTTCTTCACTTCAGGTTTCTAATTTTCAGGTTTTCAAAGGTTGGAGATTTTCAAGTTTTTAGACTTCTCTACTTCGGCATTTTGGAACTCAAAATTTTATGTCTACTTCTACATCCAAGGGTAAGAAAAATATGAAATTTCATTCCTCAGGGTTTCCCCTCACTCTTGCTTATCTTCCGACCTGAGGAACATAGGGGACACCAATCTCAGACAAGTTGATTTTCCAGACTTTTGGGCAAGGGTGAAGGCCCTAAATAAGAAACCCTAGATGCAAGCCATATATGATAGTGGGCTTGTTCTTGTTACTAGTTTTCCCACATCCATGCATTTCCGCAGAGTTTGTTCTAGCTGCCGCATCTCACTTTAATGAAGAATCTATGACAGTTAAAGATGCTGATGGAAAATTTGTGATCCGCTTGGACCCAAATTTATTTGAAGATTTTCTCAAAATCCCTGACATTAAATATTACGCCACATTTTTTCCAGATTCAGTGATGGAACATTGGGAAAAAGAAGTAGAATTATGCACGAAGGTCGTGTTGAAAATTTATCTGGCCAAGAGTTTTGCCAAATTGCCAAAGACCCTGTATCGGTCAGACTTCATTCAGGAGGTCAATGACATCATTGTGCTACTGAGTAGAGTCTTTAGTCTCCCCTCTACGAAGGAATTATAGGAGTGGATGTTCTTATATATCACTACCATAAAAAAGAATAAGGAATTTATCAAATGGGAGGAGCATATCAGTAGCTCCATTTGTTATCAGTTGAGTAGAGTGCATTCTTCAAAGAGTTTCTATATGAAATCGTTCTTGGTTTATGCCATAGCTGCTATTGGAGATTTCACCAGGTTGAATACCAAGGGTATTTGAATCACCTCTCAAATCTATGATTTCTATCCTCAAATCACACTGGATGAGGGAAGCAAGCACTTCCATAGGATCAACAATGCCTTCTTTGTTGTTATTCTCTACCGTTTTGATAAGGAGCTGTATAATCGGAGGATTTCTGACAAAGCCTTCAAGGAAGTTCATGATTGGGGAGCTATCTATCTTCAGTTCCCCACATTTACTTACATTTGGATTCTTGGCTTTGTAGGTGCTCCCGGTAAGCTGCCGAGATGTCCAACCGACAAGTGGGTTCTACTAGAATTGGTTTGACAACCGTTGGACTACCATAAGATCCAGAACAAATGACACAAAGTGTGATTTCAATTCCCTATTTCAATTATTATATACACTTGCAAAATATTTACAAGGCTAAGAATGTGGATGCAAAAATGGAAGAGGTAACCTTGCGGACTTTCCATTCATGGACTAATTTTGATTATTGGGGTAAATTCAGCGAAACAGGTCAGTCCAGTTCCCATGTGCCCCAGTTGGAAGACATTTGGATTCATTTTCAGGATGAATTCATCATCCAATAGAGATACTATGAAAGGATAACTTTGGATGAGGTTTGGCAATTTGGAATAGCCGACATCCCAAAAGACATATAAGATGATGACGAGGTTTTGGATGAAGTGTATAAAAATAATAATATTGCCAATCAACCATTGTCATGGATTGATTGGTATGTGGAATAATGTTACAACACAAAGGAGAGGGCGGGGGGGCATTCTACAGAGAACTTACAGTTGGTTGGTTACCTTGGGAATCTCACCCAAGGGGTTAAAGTAACCTACAAATATAGAAGCAACCATGAGCCAATCAACACCCACAAAAGGGAAAAGGTCGACCCAAAAGGCCCATACAGTTCCAAAAAAGATTTTATTTGTTGTTGGTAGCTCATCTATCTTTAAGGCTCCTATTTCCAAAGCCATGTTTCCTGTAGCACCCGTAACAGAAATAGTTGAAGTTAGTGATTCTCCAAGTGTCCCACAAGACCCATCATTACCTTTTCCTCTTCCTACATCAGTTCCTTCCACTTATACAATCATTTCTTCTTTCTCATCTCCTTCCATGGCCCAAGTATTCTCATCCCTTCTAGTTCTCTCAGTAGGAGAAACTATTGGGTCACCCGTTTATTCTTCAATTCCCTTAACACTTCCATTTCCTTCTGTCTCATCTCCTAACATCATTGTTTCAAATCCTATAGCATTCCTCACATCCACCCCATCCATTACTACCACTTCCATTCACATGCCAACTAATGTTGCTGGTACTCTTTTTGTGGCTAATGTTTCAGGTACTGAATCAACTATTCTATCATCATGATCATCAACCATTCCATAATGGTTGTTTCAGCAAACTTCAAAGAAAAAGTAGAAAATGCCTTTGGGGGATGTAATAGATCTAAGGATATTGGAGCATACACTAAAGAGATAGGCCAAGAGACAAAAGATTGTTTCAATCCTGATAGTGAATCCATCTGGGGAGCGAGTTGTAGAGGTTGCTACTCCCGTTGAGGGAAAAACTAAGGAAATAATTAAAGCTACAGATTATCATATTTCTAGATTCTCACTGGGAAAAGCCACTCATGAAGGAGAAAAATAATATGTACACACTGCACTTGGAAATTGCTGGAAAAATATGATAAGGATTAAGCTTCTAAGGATGATGTTAAGGCCAAGGTCGAGCAGCTCACTACATTGCTACGGAAAGTAACAAAGCCAACTCCATCTACTAAAGTCTCAACTACTATAGCTATGGCATTTTCATCTTGCATTGATAATATTTTTTATCACGAGATCGATAAGATAGGCTAGAAAGGGAGATCATTAGATGAATGGATGGAACATGTACTGCAGGAAGCTAATCCTTTAATTAAAGAATTTTTTGAGATATACAATGATTTACAGGTTGGAAAACTACTATTTGTAAAATGGATAAAGCTTTTTCAGAGGATAATAAAAAATTAAATTTGAATTTGGAAACATGGAGTGAGATCAAAGAGGAATATTAATATCTAATCCTCCAGGAGGATGTAATCAATGATGCTACAAAGTTGTTCGAATATCAAAAGGACATGGAATTCCAGTGTCAAGTGTTGTAAGATTTAATTAAGAAGTTGGATGATAAACGAGTGGAAATTATAGATGTTTTGAATGACATATCAGAGGAATTTGATATTGTTAACTACAAATTCTTCAACGAAAACATCGATGCTCTTCCAGAGGAATAGATCAAGAAGAATTTCAAAGATTTGGTGAAGCATGAGGATGAGGTTACCAAAATGTTCGGTAGTGAATCCATTGATAGATTAGTTTTATGCAAAAATTTCACAGGAAGATTGAAGAAAGTTTTGAGTAAACTTAGAATAATTCCAACAAAGATCACTAGATAAATTGAGATAGTAGACGTAGTAAATCACTATGCATGTGGGCCAGGGGATGAGGATATTCAAGGAATCATTAAACGCTTCATGGAGTATAAACATCAAATGGCTGCATGGGAGGAAACACAAAAAAAAAAACTTGTAGAAAAGAAGGTGTTGCAGAACCAGGCCAAAGCTGAGTGGCCATGAAAGGACAGATCCAAGCTTTAGATTAGTTAGAGTTGCAGGGTTGACTGAGTCAAACCCTTGCAAAAAATTGCTATTTTCATGGGATCCTATTCCCTTGAATTAATGACATTTCTATTTTTAGTAAAATGTTAGTTGAAGGCCCAGCTGTAATGGCTTAGCCTAAAGAACCTATAAATAGTTAGGTATATGGAGTCATTTCAGATATATATAGATCATGTTTTGGTGAATTTTCTCTTCAAGCTTGGAAGAGTGCTTCAGAGATTAAAACCTTTTAATTATATTCAGAGTGATATCTTGCCTTGAAGAACCTGATTTATTGTGCTAAATGGTTGATTGGTATAGGCTTTGTGAATGTATGATTCCTTAGTATAGATGATTAGTTGCCTTTATTTCAGATTATCTTGTTTCATGTTATGGAAAAGTCATATAACCATCTTTTATGTCAGTTGTGGAAAGAGTATTTTCCTTTTGTTATTAAAATTTATATTATCGTTAGCCATAATCAGTGAAATGAATGTTTGTCATGTGCATGTATTTTATAATCATGGTTAGTTAATTATGTGTTCAATCAAATATGATCTCTCTATTTTGCATGATTCAAGTTTTAACAAAGGAGTGTATGCTTATAGTCTGTGGTATTATGTATCCTTTCTAAGTTATAATAGGTGAAGGTGATTAACAGTGTAAGTGTCCTACTCACATTAACCCTTCTTGAGATTAAAATATCCCTTTATTTGGTGCATCACCATCCCTAGTATAGTTTCCTTTTTGCAAAAATATTTCCCTAAAACATGTGACAATGTTAGCATAGGACTAGCTAGCCATTTTTGAAACTAGGAGTAGTACAACACTTATTTTAGGAAGAGGAATCTGGAATTCTCCGGAGGTTCACCTCAAGCCCAAGTCCCATAGCTTGAGAGGTGATCCCATGTGTCCTCAATCATACCGAATGTCCTGCATATAGTCTACCATTCAGAGGGTGTAGTGATTTGGTGACAACAGATTTTGGCACACCTGGTGGGATAGTTGGTACTTTTATTCCTACTTACACAATTCAAAGTACTTACAACTCTATATCTCTAGATTCCAAATATCAGTGCATTAACTTATGCAAAGAATTCAGACAAGAGCTTATTCAAAGCAAGGAAATTATCACCATATTGAACTTTCCTTGTCTCCTCCAAAGAGAAGGAGCAGAGGTGTTTCAAGTACACCAGCTGAAACTTTATCTCATAGGGGCCATTCAACTCCCCCATACAGAAGGTTTCCTCCACCAAAGGACAATCAAATTCTTATTGTTATGGTGCGGAACCAAGTCTTTCCCCCTTTCAATGCAAGAAGTCCTCTTCTGTTGGCTCCATGTGACCTTATACCAGTTGCAGCACTCAAAAGTTTACCTTTTTCATAGGAAAAACTCATGTTACTCCAATAGAACACATTCTTGATGTAGCCAACATTTGCACAGTACATAACATGACAAAGGATAATGTTGATGTTAGACTTCTGGCCACTTCTTTCAGGGAAAAGTACTTCAATGGTTTCAAGGGTTACATGTTGGTAGTATAACCACTTGGGATGAGTTAGGACAGAAGCTCTGTAAACAATTTGAAGAAAAGAGTGATGACCTATCACTGGAACAACTCACTACCATAAAGAGAGCTCCCTAAGAGTACATGAGTGATTTCAATTTCCAATTTCATAGAACTTGGAATAGCATTCTGACACTCATTAAGCCTTCTCCAAATAATGCATTCTTGTACTATTTACGAGCTTTGAACAATGATGTAGTAGTTATGATCCAATCCATGGGAGGGGCTACATTACCTGATGCCTACAACATATTCATAAGTGCGGAAAATTCCTTAATTCAAGCTGGAAAGATAGCTCCTCAACCACCAATTCCATTTTCTCCAAATCTTACAAGTAATCAGTCTATCATTGCTCCTATTCTTGTAGCATCTAGTCAACTAGCTCAATTTTCCCCTGCCTCTTCAAATGATCTATTTGAATTCAAATCACTGTTACAGACTTTCGAAAACAAGCTTGTAGTGATTAAAAGGAAGCAGTTCCAATATGCTCGACCTTTCCAACCCCAATATCTAGCAAGTCATTCTCCTTTTAAAGGAAATAATCATGCCTAGAATCAGGCCACTAACCAAGCCCCAAGCATGAAGCCTTTAAACTTCCTGAACCCTTCTACCATTAGTTCATCCAAAGCCATAATACTGGTCAAGAATAACCTCATTCCAGATTATGAATGGTGTTATTCCTGTTCTCAGCCTCACAACCAGAATCTTTTCCCAAATAGAGTTTTGAGTTAGGCTCTTATGGTCTAAAGCATATCTACCCCATCTGAATCATCAATCGAATCATCCACCCAAGAGAGCCAAGACTAGCCTTCTAATGAAACTACGCTACTAAATTTACAAACAGAAGATTTTTTTTTGGTTTGAATGCTGACACCTCTACTATAGCATCAAACAAACACTCCAAGAAAAGGGAAATAGATCTTCAGTCACCCAAAACTGATCAGGCATCCACTTCAAAGCCTTAGGCACAAATATTAGTTGATAAGGTTACAGGAAAGAAATCACCAGAAGTATCTGCAGACTAGAAAGGTGAAAATTCAAGTATCACAGTGCCCAATATGCATTTCCCAAAAGAATACTATAACACCCAAAAAGGTATTAGAAAATTTGGGGCAATTCCATTCAATATTGTGGAGAAAATAAAGAAGAGAAATTTGAGAGTCACGATGCGGGATGCACTCTCAATTCCTTCTCAAAATAACTTGCTACGGGAGGATTTGAACAGTTTTGGGACTACCGATAGATAATCAGGTCATGAAAGCAGCAATAGCAACTAGTCTGTGTCAACCAGAAATGAAAGTGATTTCTAAGGCCAGCAAACCACCACCATTCTATATTTCTCTAATCATCAGTGATCATTTGGTGCACAATTGTATGATTGATTCTAGAGCCAGTGGTTCTTTGATGCCCAAGAAAATTGTAGATGTGTTGGGAATCCCATATACTCCAATCTCAAAAGGAGTAGTCCAGTTAGACGATACTATAATTCAAACTGGAAGAGTCATTAAGAGACTTCAGCTTACTATCCATGCATGTCCTAGCTTGGCATTCACACAAGACATATCTGTTATCGATCTCCCTCCCCTTTTTGCCATTTTCTTATCACGTGATTTCATTTCCAAGATGGGGGGTTATTTGTCATCACATATGATCCTTAGAACTTGGTACAGAACAAAGGTGACTATAAGAGAAGAACCTATTTGTCACAATCATGTGGAGCCTTACACCACTAAACCCATAAAATAAGAATTATGCCATTTGTGACTCAAATGAAGAGGATGCGGATCACGAGCCAACTACTCTTACAAAGGAAGTTCTTGACACAGTGCTTGATGAGGTAACTATCAATCATCAATATGATCCCTATGTTGATTTATTAGCAGATGAGGAATATGGTCTGTTATTTTTGGAAGAGACTAGATTAGGTACATATTGCATACACAAAGAAGGTACAATCGTACCCTCAGTTGTTCAAAACATCTAGCAGTTATGAGGGACTATGGTGATTGTTCTTTGATGGTTTAAGGAGTAAAAGTGGATTCGGTCTAGGAGCTATGTTGATTTCCCCAAAAGGATATAAATATTTCTCGTCCTTCTGGCTGTATTTTAGTTGTACTAATAATGTTTCCAAATATGAGGCCCTCATACAAAGAATTTAGTTGGCTCAAAAGAGAGGAATAAAATCCTTGACGGTATTTGGTGATAGTGAATTGGTTGTGCATCAAGTAACATCCCGCAGTGCATCAAAAAATGATCTATTAAGATCATATAAAAATTGGGTTTGGGACCCTGATAGAATAGCTTTTGGAATTCACACAATTCCCAGAAAGCAAAATTAAGATGCTGACAGGCTTGCTACTATTAGCTCGCAATATGATATACCTACAGACATTATAAAAGAAGGGCAACAGATGGTCAAAATGGTGGTCCATCCCGCAGTATCAGATAACGTAAGCAACTGACAGGTGTTCGATAGTGACCAACAAATTGTCCTCTTCCTACAACAAGAATCAGAATTTGATGACAAACACCAAGATAAAACTTCAAAACTCCTACAACGATCAAATTATACAGTTGAAAGGAAAAAAACTTCCAGAAGGCCTAGTTACACTTGAATCCATCTTCAATTTGGATGATTAGGCCAAATGACAGAGCACGAATATGATGGTCAAGGAAGAGGATTCTGAAGAAGTCAAGGTGGCTAGCGAAAAACTTTTAAAAATTGGTAAGGGTATACACTGCTCAAGAGAAGAAATATTTCATTGAACTATGTCAATAATATCATGATATTTTCACATGGAGCTACAAAGATCTGTGTGGTTTCGATCCTGGCCTAGCTCAACACACCATTTATCTGGATCTAAATTATAAGCCAGTTCATCAAAATCAGAGGCCAATTAATCCTAAAATTGAGCCACTAAATGAGGAAGGAGCTAACCAAGCTTATTGAGGCCTACATAATTTTTCCCATCAAGCATTCCTTGTGGTTAGCCAATCTGGTGCCTATAAGGAAGAAGAATGGAGAGATTCAGTTGTGTGTGGACTTCAGGAATTTGAACCACGCCTTGTTGAAAGATCATTACCCTCTTCCATCAATGGAGAAAATCCTCCAAACAGTGGCATGGGCTCAAATGTTTTCTTTTCTTGATGGATATTTGGGATATAATCAGATCCTAGTCCAAGAATCTAATCAATTCAAAATAACTTTCACTACCAAGTGAGGCATTTATGCTTACAACAAAATGTTGTTTGAATTGTTCAATGCAGGGGATACCTTTCAAAGAGCCATAGACATGTCGTTTAAGGGACTAATCAACTATATTATCTTGGTTTACCTTGAAGATATAACTGTATATTCTAGGCATGATGAAGATCATATCACACATCTAAGGAAAGATTTAAGAAGATGTAGAGAATTTTGAGTTTCCCTTAATCCTAAGAAGTGCATTTTTAGCAGTTTAAGAAGGAAAATTGTTAGGACATGTTGTTTATGCGGAAGGAATATCTATTGATCTAGCCAAAATTCATTAAATTATGTCCTTATATTTTCCAAGTCACAAGAAATGTCTCCAGAGTTTTATGGGAATCATAAATTTTGTGCGGAGATTTATTCCTCAATTTTCAACGTTGGCTAAACCACTAACTGCCATGTTGAAAAATAATATTCCATTCTCATAGATGAAGGAAGGAAGGGAGAGCTTTGTGAAAATTAAAATGGCCATCTCTCAAGCTCCCACGCTGGTAAACCCCAGGTTTGAAAAGGATTTCATTCTCTATGCTTTCGCAATTCCAGAAAGTATTTCGAGTATTCTCACCCAAGAAAATGACAATCTGATGGAACAACCAATTTCCTTTTTCAATCAATCCCTCAAGGAATACAAACTCAAATATTCCTTCATTGAGAAACAAGTCTTTGCATTCATTTGAGCCTTGAAAAATTTTAGACACATGTTGTCCAATAACAAAATTCACTTGATGGTTTCTCATCCTGGCGTTAAGGATTTTTTGCTGAACAAAGAGATGAATGAGAAACGCGTTGGATGGATCAAAAAATTAATGGAGTATGATGTGCACATTAAAGTCACTAAACTTGTCAGAGGCAAAGGATTATGTCAGTAACTAGGTGTAGAATTAGAGATCAAGGATGTAGAAGATGTTACACTCTTAAATGCCGATGAAGGTGATGGTAAAGCTGATTGGTTAAGAAAAATGCAAAATTTCCTCCTCTCAGGGGCATATCCTTCAAATATGGATAAAGTCAAAAGACGTAATTTTCACCTTCAGTCCATTCCATATGTCTCGATCAACAATGTTCTTCTTCGAAAAGACTTGAACGGTGTTCTTCTGCATTATATCAAACTAGAGCAAGTAAGTAAAATTCTGGAAGAACTCCACAATCGTTTATCCAAAGGGAATTACTCTACACGAACAAATACTACCAAGATTATGCGAGCATGTTACTATTGACCATATTTGTTCAAATACACCCATATTTGGGTGAGTAAATGTAAAGAATGTGCCTTGTTCATAGGGAAACAAAAACTGGCATCTCTTCCCCTACACCCCTTTCAAGTAGATCAATCTTTCATTCAATGGGGGTTATATTTTATCGGGATGAACAATCCTCCTTCTAGTGATGGACACAAAAGGGTTCTTACTGTGATAGATTATTTCACTCTATGGAAATAGGTGGTGGCTTTAAAGGAAAGTAATGAAAAGGCAGTCCTTGGTTTCCTAGAAAATATAATGACAAGGTTTGGAGTTTCGTTTACTTTTATCTCTGATAATGCAATGGCCTTCCTTGGGTTAAATGTGAGTGAGTGGGTGGTTAAGAATGGGGTATATCTCAAGAATTCATCCAATTACTATCCACAAGGGAATGGGTTGGCTGAATCTAGTAACAAGAATCTCATAAGGATCATTGTTGGGTTTAAAAATGGTACTTTAATCAAAACCATAGTTAGGGGGCAACAAGTCCCTCCTCTTTATGGGAGAGGTTACCTTATTAAAAGCAATCTGCAAAGTTTTTATACAAATGTACAACTTTCATCGTAAGGTTGGGCCTTTGACATCTTGAAATTATTTTATACCAAAAGATTATCAATACAAATGAATGGAAGAACTAAAGAAAAGAAAGAGCAGAATATAACAAAAATTTCAGGAAATATATATAGCAGATTATAACCTTATATGTACTAAGAAAGAATGATACAAAATAGAATCATTCACATTCACGGCATAAGATATCATTCCACAGACACAAAGTTCTAGAAATCATATCAATAAGAACACAAATTTTCTTATCATAGAAAGTAAATGATCCACGAATTTCAAATGAGCAAGAAGGGACAATGGAGGAATATAGAGAAAAGGGGAAAATCCTTCTGTATTGATTTACTTTTGACCATAATTACACTTCAAAAGTATCAGATTCCCACACTTTGCAATGAACCAAGCTCTTGCATTTATAGATGAAGCCAAGATAGGAGAAGAAGAGAAGGAAGAAATTATGATCTGGTGCCCAACCACCAACCATCAATGCCGCTGCAAATCTACCTACAATCTTTCAATCCTAGTTCTGCATGTCTTTGGCATGCTGAAAAAGGAAGAATGGAAGATCATATCAATTTTGATCTAGTTGAAGCAATCGGATCCTGTATTAAAGGCTTGAGAGATGTTTTCCAAATTTTCACCCAAATCAAGATATCCAGTCGGTTCCCCATGTCTATTTGGCATGTTGGAGAAGTAAGGATGAAGATCAGATCAAATCTGATCTATTTGAAGCAAGAAAATCATGCATTGATGGCGTGAAAGACATTTTCCAGATTTCCAACCAACCACTCCTGCTGAAAAAAATATGTTATGCTTTCATGGCGTAGAGGAGACCAAGACCTTTCCAATAGTATTAAATTTGTCAAATTTCAAGCACTGGAGTGAAAATTTATGCCCATTTGAATATTTGAATCGAATCCATACAAAAATGGTGAAAATGCAAAAATGGATCTGCGGGCTTGAAATTGAAATTGTGCCTTTAGCGCAAAAGATGTAAAAGTGAAAAATTTCCCCATAGCCCTAAAAGCCCGCAACTTCACATTTTACATTTGGGTCTGATATGTAGCGTTACCTGAGTGGTAATGGAGTCGCGACTCACTTTATAATTTTACTTCTTTTAGAAAAGAGGCTCAAAACCTCAAAGTTCTCCGTGACCTGCCTGTCCACTTTGACTTTTGATTCGGTCTCAACATTTGACTTTTTCCTCTTGGAAACAAGGCTCAAAATCTCAAAAGGCTCCAACGGTCTGCTTCCTCACTTTGAATCTTCATGCAGACTTGATATTTGACTTTCTCCCTCATCATGAGTGGGGGCATCATTCACATTTTTTTACTTTACGCCTTTTATGGAAATAAAGCTAAAAACCTAGAACTCCTCTGTCGGCCCGCCTTCCCGCTTTGACTTTCGACATGGGCTTAACATTTGACTTTTTTCCTTCATTTTTGTGAAATCTTTATGTCTGACCCAGGACACGTGGAGGCTTCCCACTCATTTTGAGACTCTCTTTGTATTTGCCTCTTGAAAGAGCGCCAAAGAGACACGTGGTTCCTTTCACTTCCTTGCCTTGTTTCTTTGTGTTTTGGCTAAGTTGTTGGTTGTGGAGCCTGATACCGATGGGGGTTGCAAGGGGGGATTTTCCCCCTTTCCTAGGGCCACGCACCCCAGTGGGGAGTTCGAGGGCAGCACCCCCCATAAGCCACATTTAATATGTATTTATGCATTGTGAAATCTGGACTATTCCTGGTTAGGTCACAGATGTAACAGGTGGCTTTATATGTTTTTCTGAAATGATAAAAACCTAAAAATCTTTAAAGGGTCGTATGTATGAGGCTCACTATAGTTGTTGATGCAATATAAGAGAGTTTTACTAGACTGAATAAAGGATTGGCTGTTTCTGGTGGATGTAGCCCATTTTTGGGTGAACCGCGTTAAATTTGTGTCTCTATTTTATTGCATTTTATTTCTAATTTACGTTTCCCGCATTATTCATTGCATGCTTGTTTATCTATACAACTGGTATAATCCTAACAACTGGTATGAGAGCGTGTTTGAGATTTATTTGTTAGCAGTATACTCACAAAGGGATTTTTGTTTGAGTGGGAGAACCAGCAATGGCAGAGGAGAGTAAGTTTAGAGTTGAGAAGTTTGACAGCCAAAATTACTAGCTATGGAAAATGTAGGTGGAAGATTACCTATATCTAAAGGATCTATACCTACCATTGGGAGGTGTAGGAGCAAAGGCCCCATTCATCTCTGATGAGGAGTGGAAGGTTCTAGACAAGAAGGCTATCAGTGTGATTCGATTGAATATGGCATCATCCATAGCTTCAAATATCTCACAGGTGAAGAGTACGGTAGAGTTGATGAAAACTCTAGCTAATTTATATGAAACATCTAGTGCATCCAATAAATTTTATTTGATGAAAAGATTGTTTAATCTAAAAATTCAAGAAGGTGGATCTGTATCTAACCATATTAATGATTTCCACACTGTTGTAAATTAGTTAGATTCAGTTAATATCTCATTTGATGAGGTGGTTAGAGCATTATTATTCATATGTTCTTTGCCAGAAAGTTGGGACAACTTAGTAATGGCAATTAGTAATACATAATCTACTTCTCTTAAATTTGAAGATGTAGTGTCATCTTAAATGAGGAAATGTGCATGAAAAGTACAAGGGAAAATTCTTCTTTTAGAAATGCATTGAATATGGAGAGTAGAGGGAGGAGCAAGGAGAAATCAAAGAGTAAAGCTCGTGGGAGATCTGAATCAAATATGGGCAGATCTAAATCTAGGAGTAGAGGCATTATTTGTTGGAACTATGGAAAGAGAGGACATGCTAAAAAGGATTGTTGGCTCAAAGGAAACAAAGAAACCCAGCCTGAAGGTATTAAAGAGTAAAATCTGATAGGTAATATTATTCAAGATGCTCTTATACTTTCTCTTGATACTAGATTAGAATCTTGGGTAATAGATTCAGGTGCCTCTTTCCATGCAACCCCGGATAAGGGCTATTTTAAAGAGTATGTCCAAGGAAATTTTGGAAAGGTTTATTTAGGTGATGATGAGCTATGCAACATTGTCAGGAAGGGAAATGTACACCTGAAATTACAGAATGGAACTACATGGATATTGAGAGACGTGAGGCATGTACCTAGTCTCAGGAGAAATCTCATCTCTGCAGGACAGTTGGGTGGTGAAGGTTGCATAGTCACATTCACTTCAGATGCTTGGAAGGTTTCCAAGGGTGCCCTGGTAGTGGCATGAGGTAAAAAAGTGGGCACTCTTTATTTATCTACTTGTATATCTATTTCTTCTACCATATTGTCTACTTTAGATAAGGATGCCAACATTTGGCACAGTAGATTGGGACATATGAGTGAGAAGGGCACAAAAATTCTACAGGAAAAAGGTAAGCTTTCATGTTTGCAGCAATTGGAATTAGAGTTTTGTGAGCATTGCATTTTTGGGAAACAGAAAAGAGTTACATTTCTCAAGGCAAGGAATACCAAGAAAGAGCAAAAGTTTGAGCCATTTCATACAGATGTGTGGGGGCCGACCCATGTTACATCTCTTGGTGGTCCTCTTTACTATGTCACATTCATAGATGATGCCATGAGGAAGGTATGGATATATTGCACGAAGCGTAAGTCTGATGTCTTTGATACATTTAAGAAATGGAAAGCACTTGTTGAGAATGAATTTGGTTTTAAATTGAAATGTTTGAGATCTGATAATGGTGGTGAGTATTCCAGTAAGAAATTTGGTGATTATTGTTCCTTGAATAGGATTCGTAGAGAGAAAACAATTCCCAGGACTCTGCAACAAAATTGTGTTAGTGAGAGGATGAATAGAACAATAATGGAACATGCACGGTCAATGAGATTACATGTGGGGCTGCCTCTTCAGTTTTGGGCAGAGGCTATAGATATTGATGTGTACTTAATCAACCGTGGGCCTTCGAGTGCATTAGATGGAGGAATTCCCGAAGAATACTGGACCGAGAAAGAGGTAGACATTTCATTTTTAAGAGTATTTGGTTCATAGGAATTTGTTCATGTTAATAAAGAAAACAGGAAGAAATTGGATTCAAAATCAAAACATTGCACATTGATAGGCTATGGCTCCAATGGTGATTATGGATTTCAGTTTTGGGATCTAGATGAATCTAAGATAATTAGGATTCATGATGTTGTTTGGTGTGAAAACAAAATGTACAGGGATCATGTACAGGATGACAAAAAGCCTAAGGAAGATTTGGTTGAGGATATAGCTCCTAAACATGAACTCTTGGATGGAAAATATCCACCTTCAGGTACCAAGGTTGAAAATTTTGTAGGCCAAGCATGACAGCCAGCGTCAGCATCAGTACCTCTATCAGAAATTCAAGAAAATGAGTAGCAAGAAAATAATGATCCTGAGACACCCCCATCTTTGGTAAGAAGGTCACAACATATTAGTAGACCTCCAGAAATATTTTCCCCTACTTTGTATTATTTGTTACTAACAGATAGTGGTGAGCCAGAGAGATTTGATGAGGTAATATAGGTGGAGTCCACTAAGGAGTGGGAGCATGGCATGAAGGAGGAAATGGACTCCTTGGAGAAGAACCAAACATGGGATTTAGTCAAATTGTCGGCTGGGAAGAGAGTGCTACAAAAAAAATGGGTCTACCATGTGAAAGAATAAGAAGGTCGATAGAAAAGGTACAAAGCAAGGCTTGTAGTGAAGGGGTATGAACAAAGAAAGGTATCAATTTTGATGAAATTTTCTCCCCTATTGTAAATATGTCTTCCATTCGTACTGTATTAAGTGTACTTGTTGTTGAAGATTTACACTTAGAGAAACTTGATGTCAAGATGACATTTCTCCATGGTGACTTGGAGGAGGAGATTTATATGTAGCAACCATTTGGATTTGAGGTGAAGGGTGAGGAGAAATTGGTTTGCAGGTTGAAGAAGAGCCTATACGGGCTCAAGCAAGCTCCTCGGCAATGGTATCTAAAGTTTGATAGTTTTATGCATGAGTATGGTTTTACTAGATTTCAATCAAATCATTTTGTATACTTTAAATGGTTGGATAGTGGGATCTACATTATTCTTCTATTATATTTTAGATGATATGTTTGTAGCAGGGTCTAATATCCAGGAAATTACAAAGCTTAAGGAAAAGCTTGCACAAACATTTGAAATGAAGGATTTAGGTTTAGCAAAGAAAATCCTTGGTATGCAAATAAAGAGGGACCAAATAAATAATAAATCAATGTTGTCTCAAGAGGACTATGTAGAAAATGTGTTAGAAAGGTTTCAGATGCAGAATGTGAAACCAATTAGTACACCTTTGGCTGGGAATTTTAGACTAAGTAAAGAGCAATGCCCAACAACACAACAAGAAAAAGACTATATGGCATGGGTTCCTTATTCTTCAGTAGTTGGGAGCCTTATGTATGCCATGGTTTGTACTAGGCCAGACATTTCCCAAGCAATGGGAGTTGTTAGTAGGTATATGGAAAATCTGAATAAAGCACACTGGAAGGTAGTCCAGTGGATTCTCAAGTACTTAAGAGGGACCACTAGTAGGCACTTGTGCTTCAGAGGGTCAGATTATACTTTACAAGGATTTGTGAATTCAAATATGGCAGGAGATGTGGATAGAAGGAGGAGCACTACTAGATACATGTTTACAGTTGGTGGTGCGGCAGTGAGTTGGATCTCAAAGTTGTAGAAGGTAGTTGCCCTATCTACTATAGAGTCAGAATATGTTGCAGTGACTAAGGTAAGTAAGGAAATGTTATAGATGAGCAGGTTCATGGAGGATTTGGGTAAGGAGCAAGGGGATTGTAAGTTACATAGTGATAGTCAAAGTGTAATTCACCTGGCAAAGAACTTAGCCTTTCATTCAAGAAAAAAACACATTCAGCTAAGATATCACTTCATACGACAAGTGTTAGAGGATTTTCAGCTTAAGTTAATGAAGATTCATATAGATGATAATCCTGCTGATATATTACTAAGCCAATGAAAAAGGAGAATTTGGATTTGCATTCCACTTCTGTGGGTCTTCAAGATTGATCTTGAAGTGGAAGAAACAAGCTAAGGAGAAAATTCCAAGCAAGCGTTGTAGTGGTGGAGTTACAACAATCAGTCTCTAAGTGGGAGATTGTTGGTTGTGGAGCCTGATAGTGATGAGGGATACAAGGGGGGGCTTTTCCCCCTTTTTGGGGTCCTAGGGCCGTGCACCCCAGTGGGGGGCACAAGGGCAACACCCCCTGTAAGCCATATTTAATACGTATTTATGCATTGTGAAATATGGACTATTCCTAATTATGTCACAGATGTCACGGGTGACTTTCTATGTTTTTTCGAAATGATAAAAACCCAAAAATCTTTAAAGGGTCATATGTATGAGGCTCACTGTAGTTTTTGATGCACTGTAAGAGAGTTTTGCTAGACTAAATAAACGATTAGCTATTTTTGGTGGACGTAGCCCATTTTTGGGTGAATTGCGTTAAATCTATGTCTCTGTTTTATTGCATTTCATTTCTAATTTACATTTCCTGCACTATTCATTGCATGCTTGTTTATCTGTACAACTGGTATAATCATAACATAAGTCTCTTTTGTTTGGCAGGGTCATAGGTCTAACCCTGTACACGTGGAATTTCAGCACACATTTGGGGCTTGCCTCTAGATTTTGCATTTGAAGTTGCACCGAGTTGACATGTGGAGGCTTTCGCAAACCCTTATACTTATCTAATTCAATGGCTGGCTCTGTTCCCTTTTTAGACTTGAGACATGTGGAAAGTTGGTGCTTGTTTGGGGGACTATCTTTGGCTTTGACCCTTGAAAGAGCGCCGAAGATACACATGGCGAGCTCCGCCAGTTCTTTCATACTTAGTCGATTTGGGTGTGCTACCCATTTGACTTCTATCGGACTATAGACACATGGAGGGTTGGTGCCAGTTCAGGGTCTCTCTTTGGGCCACACTTTTGAAGGTGTGTTGTTGGGATGTCTGGAGGCTTTTTTTTGACACCTTATACTTAGTCGATTTATCGGTTGGCTTTGTCTTTTTGGACTTTGACCACTAGGTTTGTGTGCCATACCAAAAGTGTGCCGAAGAGACACCTAACGAGCTCTGCCGTCCATTTATACTTAGCTGATTTGGGCCTCGATTGAATACTACCTTTCTTCATACAAAACCAAATTTCCAAAAGTGACCCGATGACCTGCCTTCCCATATCCAATCAGAGATGTCCATGTACTCATGGATGTTGGGGCCAAAAATTGATAGGTAAGATACGCCTGTCATTCACAACTATAGAAAAATACAGAGGAGGGGAAGCTCCACCATTTACACCTGAATAACACATTGCTCCTTATGGAAAGAAGAATTGTAAACAACACCAGGCTTGATACGATCCACAGTCATAGAGAAAGGATTTGAAATTTTCATTTGAATGAAGGAAACAATTTCAAACAACCAGAAGCGAAGACAAAAATCATCAAACCATACAGACAGTAAGATTTCAATAGGGTGAGATTACAAATGAGCACCATTTTCTTCAAATCATGAATTTTCTCTCTCTCTCTCTCTCTCTCTCTCTCCAGAATTCTCACTCTACTCAAACATCTCTCAATGGAACCAACTCAAAATTTTCGAAAGCTTGACTTGAAAAATGAGGGGAAATTTGAGGGTGACAATAGTTGGCTCTTTCTAGGGATGACTTTGCTGGGATAGAGGAACAAGGCAAGATCAAGAACCATAGCAAAACTCTGGGAAGGAGACCAGTGCCTTATCCATTGGGCAAATAGAGTCAAAGGTAAAACCAATATAGAAGACAACACACACGGAAGGGAAACAAACCAAAAAGGAAAAATAAAAACAAACAAAACAATGCACACAGTATATACAAAAGGACTTCCCAAATCACCTAGGACTTGAACAAATTCAAATACTACCCACTATAAGGAAGTGGGAGAGAGGATCCATCCATATAATCCAAGTAGAAATAATTTTCTTCGACAAAGTGTCTAATTTTGAAGGGACCAAGCCAAAGAGAATCAAACTTACCATGACTTCCTCAAGGTTCATGTCTTTTTTCCCACAGCAGAACAATGTCTCCCACTTGAAAATATCTAGGCCTAGCTTTCTTATCAAACAAATATTTCACCTTCAGTTGATGAGTTAAGATCCTATCAAAAACCTGCATCCTGTCTTCATCCATCTTCTGAAGGTACATGATTCTCTTGTCCAGGGAACTGATGAAACTTGAGTCCTGAATAGCCTTCATTAAGTGCAAGGCTGGTAATTCCACTTTTACTGGAAGTTGAGTTACAACACCATACACCACCTGAAATGGAGACATCCCAATTTCTCTTTTGGGTGTAATTCTATCTTCCTAGAGGGCATCATAGAGCTTTTTTTGTCAGTTCCTTTGAGATTCATTGACAAGCTTCCGAACGATGGTTACCAGATTCTTATTTATTGATTCTACTTGTCCATTCCCTTGAGGATAATAATCTGAAGAATGAGCAAGGTAAATTCCATAGCCATAGCATAAATCCATCATCTTAGAAGATTAAAATTAGAAGCATTATCAGTCACAATCTTGTTCGGTACCCCAAACCTTATCAATATGTTCTCCTTGATGAAATTACACACCACCTCAGAAGTAGTGCTTTTGACTGGAATAGCCTCTACCCACTTTGTGAAGTAATATGTAGCAGTTAGCATGTGAGTATGTCCACCACTGAAATTTGGGTTAAGAGTTCCAATGAAATCCAATCCCCACTGTTGAAAAGGTTCATCAATCATTACAGGTTTGAGTGGTAAAGCTGCCAACTTAGGTCTCCCAACAAAATTCTAACAGGCTTCCCACTTACCTACCCATTTTGACAATGTAGGCCAATAGTACCCTACACGAAGTATCGTATGGGTAGCGACAACATAAGATAAGTGCCCTCCACAAGCATGATCCTGACAATCTGAAAACAACCTCTTATGTTGCTCTTTTTCCACACACTTAAGGAATCTTCTATCTATGTCTTGCTTGAACAAAGTAGTTTTCCATAATACATATTGTGTAGACCTTAGCTTAATAGCTCTCTTTTCCTTAGCACCTAAATGGGATGGACACTCTTCATAAGTAAGAAAATGTGCAATATCAGCATACCACTCATCTATTGAACTGAAGAAGAGGACAACATGGACATCAACTACTTTTATGGACAATTCTTCATCAACCCCTTCAGTAATAAGCTCACACAAGCCTTTACCCCAAATTAGCTTAGTTAGCTTGATATCAAGGTCATATTCTTGGACCTTTGCTACCCAATTTTCTCTCTTAGTTCCAAACTCCTATTGTGTAAGAATAAACTTGATGGTTGTATTAGGTACAAGCACAATAGAGTGAGAATTAAGAATATAAAAACGAAAATACTTAACAACTTTGACCACTACAAAAGCATGTTTCTCCATCATAGTATATTTTCATTCATGAGATTTTAGAACATAGCTCATGAAGGCAATTGGAATTTCATGATTCTCATAATTTCCCTGAGTTATCATAGCATCCAAGGTATTCTCTGTAGCATAGCAATAGATGATAAAATCCTTGCAGAAATTAGGACATGCTAAGATGGGAGATTTAGCAATGGATTTCTTGATACCTTTAAATGCTTCCTTTCCTTCAAAATTCCAACCAAAGGTTTTCTTTCCTTTCATCATTTGAGCAATGCTCATAATCAGTTCTGCAAAATCCAGAATGAATCTCCTCAGGAAATTTATCTTGCCAAAGAAAGAGTGAACACCCTTTTTTCTTGTGGGAAGAGGAATATGTTGGATTTCTTTGACTCTTTCTGGATCTATCTTGATCCATTCTTTGAAAAAAATATGCCCCAGCAACTTTCCTTTAGTAACACAAAATACAGACTTCTTAGGGTTGAGATAAAATCCATGTCCTCTGCATTTTTGAAGAACTGTTTCCAGATGCTGAAGATGATCTACTCTTGTTTTGGAAAAAATAGTCAAATCATCAAGGTAAACAACAATACACTTTCCCTTTAGGATTTCAAAAGCTAAATCCATTTCCCTCTGAAAAGTGGCACCAGCATTGATAAGGCCAAATGGCATTCTCTTGTAGGCAAAGGTGCCCCAAGGGGTAGTAAAAGTAGTCTTGTATTGATCTGGGGTACTGACTTCCACTTGATTATATCCAGAGAATCTATCTAGAATAGACAACATCTCAAAGCCTAGATAGCTTGTAAAAATTGATCCATCATGCGGAGTGGATAGTTGTCTTTTAGAGAGGCCTGATTCAGAATCTTGAAATCCATAGAGATGCGAATCTCACCATTCTTTTTCCTGACAGGAACAATGTTGGAAATCCAAGTTGAATGATGTATACAGAAAATAATCTTGGATTTTAGTAACTTTTGGATCTCTTAAAAAATAGTATCAGCAACCTTAGGATTATACTTCCTTTGCTTCTTCTTGAAAGGTTTGATCCCAAGTCTTAGAGGGATATAGTGATACATATCCTTTGGATCTCTTAAAAAATAGTATCAGCAACCTTAGGATTATACTTCCTTTTCTTCTTCTTGAAAGGTTTGATCCCAGGTCTTAGAGGGATATAGTGATACATCTCCTTTGGTTGAAAAGCCTTAATATCTTCATATGAATAGGTAAGAACATCAGCATACTTCTTTAATAGGCTTACTTCTTTCTTATTTTCTTCTTGAGTGTGACATTTTCCAAGATTCACCACCTTGGGTTCATCATTGCTTCCAATATTGACCTTCTCATACTCAGCAGATTGTCGAGTACCTTGAGAAGTTTCAGATTTGATGAACTTATCCTGTTTTTCAAACAGATCTTCTAGGCTCACTAGTCCTTTGGGAATCTTGTTACCCTTAAACTTAATACAGCCATCCTGATCCATTTCTTCCTTGATATCTTCCTCATTAGAGGGCACATATTCTCTAGGTAGATTTTCACTTCCTTCAAAATACAATTGATCAAAATTATCTTTAAGCTCCAAGAAAGAGAGCAAGTTCTGATCATCATTGAAAAATTTCCAGTTGTTTTCATTATCTAGTACACTAGGCCTATGAATCATTTCAATGGTAAATTTCTCTTGAGAGAAATCTGGATGAGGAATCAACAAAGATCCTAAGACAACTAGAGAATCAGCTCTAGTATTCTTTTCTCTTGGCACAACTTCAATTGAGAAAGTATCAAGGAATTCAATGGAATCCCAAACAATATTTCTACAATGTTTCAATCTCCTATTCTTGACTTGGTAAAGATCCCTTACCTATTTCACAATCAACTCTACATCACCATGAGAACAAATATTTTTTACTCCTATTTATTTTGCCATGCTCAACCCAAGGATGAGAGCCTCATACTCAACTGTATTATTTGTATTTTCAAAATGAAGCTTGAAAGAGAATGGATGAATCTTCCCTTCTGGAGAGATTAACACCACACCAACTCCAAAACCAGTTGAAGAGCAGCTTCCATCAAACTCCAAATTCCAAATTCCATTGGGATCATGAATCACTCCCTAGGAATATTTTCCTCATCTTCTGACATGATCATATAGTTTTCATGCCCTATATTTTCATGGAGTATTTGTGCTTTAGGATCATCAGTATTTTACACAATATACTCAATTTGCATTTCTGGCAACAAATTCTTCATTTTCCCATTGACCGGGATCAAGGCATGCGACCAGTCCATCTGAATTTCACCTTCTACCTTTTTATAGAAATTCCTACTTAGCAACATACCATATGAGGGAGGAATATCAGGTACCAAAATAGTGGCTAAGACCCTTTTTATAGAAAAGCAATGAAGTCTACTTGTGCATCTTTAATCCTTTCAACCAAAGGCACTTCTCTACTCTCCATGGAATAGCAGGAACCAAAGCCATGTGTTAGATTCAAGCCAAAAGCATGAGATACTTTTGTAGGCATTACATTATCTGATGCTCCTGAGTCTATAACACAATTACTAAGTTTATGGCTAGCTATTAGGAGAGTCACATAGAATGGTTTAATCTTCTCATTAGGGGAAGTGACTGCAGCCACAAGGTTTGGTTGAGGTGAGGAAGAGGGAGTGGGAAAAATACCTTTAGAAGTATTGGATGAGGTTTTAGATTTGGAATTGACAAAGTTTACCATTTTAGCAAAGGCTTTTGGATGGGTCTGGTAAAACTTTGCCTCTGAAATTTGTATTTTGGTCATTTTTAGGTGATCAATAATATCAAAAGACCCGGAGGTGGATCGAGCATCACTACTAGGCACAGGAGAGACTTTTGATTTATCAGTTTTAGGATTTGAAGGACAATAAGTTTTGGAAGCAGAGGTAGAAGGAGGAGGATTGGCATTACTCACCTTTTTCATGGAGGCAATGGAAACTGGAATAATTACAAGAAACTCCTTGGATTTCTTAGTAGGATGTATTACCTTTTCTTTTCTATTTTTTTCTCCCAAGTCATAACAACATATGACTCACTATTCATCTCTGCCACTCTTTCATCATATTCATCTTCATCATCTATACCTTCAGTGGTGAGGAAATGAACTTGAGATCCACCAAGTTCTTCTAGTTATTCATCAACCTCTTCCTCTGGGTCTTCAAAGTCTTCATTAAATTCCTGATCATCATGTTGTTGAACTTCACAAGTTGTGTTGATTGGAACCTTGATAGGTGGGCCTTCAATAGACAATTTATTCTAAGAAGGAGGTAACTGGTTCCTAGGCTAAAAATTCCTTCTTGGAATATCTTGATAAGAAGTATGTTGAGCCAACTGATTTTTTATGGTAATGAGATCATTTGCCAACTTTTTCACTAATTGATCTAAATTGGCTCCAGGAGAAGAAGAGGAGGATGCTTTAGACTTGGAGGGTTCTCTTTTCAGTTTACCAGACATGATTAAATCATCCTCAACCTCGATAGTCAAACATTAATCAGCATCCAGAGTTACAAGGTTAGCTCTCCTTAGTACATAGCTCACTTCAGGTAACTGAGCATAGAGGAAGAAGAATTTTTGGATTTGATGTACAAGACGAGTGTTCTGTGGAATTTTATGAATGAACTTATTAAATTTGGCCACAAATTCTCTCATGGGCTCATGTGGTTCCTTCTTGATATGAGAAGTTTGAGCCAAGAGAGCATGCACATCTTCAGTAGGTTTGAAACATTTCTCAAACTGAGTTGTCAAGGTGGTCCAATTAATAATTGACTCAACAGAAAGATGATAGAACCAATCAGCAGCATTATCCTGCAATGTCTCTAAAAAGAGCCTGATAGAAACGTCTTCATGCCCAATCCCAAGAATCCCACATGCAACATTGAAGGTTGCAATGTGTTCATCTGGGTGTACCTTCCCATCACCCTGGAATTTGGGAAAACCTTTCCTACTACTCCTAGGTAACTCATGCAATGGTTGAGGAAGAGCAAGAGGCCCAATCCATTGTCCCCAAGGCAGAGGTGCTGCCATTTGTGGGAAGATTATCTAAAGAGGAACTGAAACACCAGCAAGTATCAGAGAAAGAAGATTAGAGCTGAGTTGTTCTGGAGTAATGCTATTCTTGGAGTTTCTTTCTTTAATAGGGGGTGTGCTTGAAGAAAGAGTTCCTCTTTTCCTTCTTGCTAGAATAAGAGGGAAGTTTTGTTGCTCTAGAAGTTGAAAATGAGGATCTTTGAACCCAAGAGCTTTCTTCCCACGTGTATATCGTAGAGTCACCAGATCAAAAATGATCTTGAAGTTTTTATTTTAAAAGGGATATGTTTGAAAAAAATCCCCAGTGGAGTCACCAAAAACCATTGGGTTTTAAAATGGTACTTTAATCAAAACCATAGTCAGGGGACAGCAAGTCCTTCCTCTTTATGGGAGAGGTTCCCTTATTGAAAACAATCTGCAAAGCTTAGATACAAATCTATAACTTTCATCTTAAGGTTGGGCCTCTGACATCTTGAAATGCTTTTATACCAAAATATTATCAATACAAATGAATGGAAGAACTGAAGAAAAGAAAGCATGGAATATAACAAAACTTTCAAGAAATATAGATAGCAGAGTATAACCCTATATGTACTAAGAAATAATGATACAAAATAGAATCATTCACATTCACAGCATAAGATATCATTCCACAGACGCAAAGTTCTAGAAATCATATCAGTAAGAACAAAAATTTTCTTATCACAGAAACTAAATGATCCATGAATTTCAAATGAGTAAGAAGGGATAATGGAGGAATATAGAGAAAAGGGTAAAATCCTTCTGTATTGGTTTACTTTCGACTATAATTATACTTCAAAAGTATCAGAGTTCCACCCTTTGCAATGAGCCAAGCTCTTACATTTATAGATGAAACCAAGAGAGGAGAAGAAGAGAATTAAGAAAATATGATCTGGTGCCCAACCACCAACCATCAATGCCCTTGCAAATCCACCTACAATCTGTCATGTCTGGTTCTACATGTCTTTGGCGTGCTGAAGAAGGAATGATGGAAGATGAGATCAATTTTGATCTAGTTGAAGCAGATGGATCCTGTATTAAAGGCTTGAGAGATGTTTTCCATATTTTCACCCAAATTAAGATATCCAATCAGTTCCCCATGTCTGTTTGGCATGTTGGAGAAGGAAGGATGACAGTTAGATCAAATTTGATCTATTTGAAGCAAGCAGATCATGCATTAATGGCATGAAAGAAATTTTCTAGATTTCTAACCAACCACTCTTGCTAAAAACAATATTTTAGGTTTCCATGGTGTAGAGGAGACCAAGACCTTTCCAACAGTATAAAATTTGTCAAATTTCAAGCACTAGAGAAAAAGTTATGCCCATTTGAATATTTGAATTGAATCTGTACAAAAATGGCGAAAATGTAAAAATGGATCCACGGGCTAGAAATTAAAATTGTGTCTTTAGTGCAAAATATTCAAAAGTAAAAAAGTTCCCCATAGCCCTATAAGCCTGCAACTTCACATTTTGCCTTTGGGTCTGACACGTGGCATTACCTGAGTGGTAACAGAGTCGCGGCTCACTTTATAATTTTACTTCTTTTAGAAAAGAGGCTCAAAACCTCAAAGTTCTCTGCTGACCTGCCTCTCCCCTTTGACTTTTGATTCAGGCTCAACATTTGACTTTTTCCTCTTTGAAACAAGGCTCAAAATCTCAAAAGGCTTCAAAGGTTAGCTTCCCCACTTTGACTCTTCATGCAGGCTTGATATTTGACTTTTTCCCTTGGCATGAGCGGAGGTGCAGTTCACTTTTTTTTACTTTACGCCTTTTATGGAAACAAAGCTAAAAACCTCAAATTCCTCCATCGGCCCGCCTTCCCGCTTTGACTTTCAATGTGGGCTTAACATTTGAATTTTTTCCTTTATTTTGGTGAAAGCTTTATGTCCAACCTAGGACACATGGAGGATTTCCGCTCATTTAGAGACTCACTTTGTATTTGCCTCTTGAAAGAGTACCGAAGAGACACGTGGCTCCTTCCGCTCCCTCACCTTATTTCTTTTTGTTTTGGCCTAGTCCCTTTTTTTTGGCGGGGTCATAGGTTTGACCCTAGATATGTGGAAGCTTAGTGCACATTTGGGACCTGCCTTCAGATTTTACATTTGAAGTTGGGCCAAGCTGACATGTGGAGGCTTCCGCAAACCCTTCTATACTTAGCTGATTCAACGGCCGGCTCTGTTCCCATTTTAGACTTGGGACACGTGGAAAGCTAATGCTCATTTAGGGGACCACCATTGGCTTCGACTATTGAAAGAGTGCTGAAGAGACATGTGGCGAGCTCCACCAGTTCTTTCATACTTAGTCAATTCGGGTGTGCTACCCATTTGACTTCTATTGGACCCTAGACACCTGGAGGGCTGGCGTTAGTTCAGGGTCTCTCTTTGGGATGCACTTTTGAAGGTGTGCCATTGGGATGTGTCGAGGCTTCCACCAGCACCTTATACTTAGCTAATTTATCATCTGGCTTTGTCTTTTCAAACTCTGACCACATGGAGGGCCTGCGCACGTTTGGGGTCTCCATGTTTGTGTGACATACCAAAAGTGCACTGAAGAGACACGTGGCGAGCTCCGTGGTCAGTCTATACTTATCCGATTTGGGCCTCAATCGAATACTACCTTTCTTCATACAAAACCAAATTTCCAAAAGTGACCTGACGACCTGCTTTCCCACATCCAATCAAATATGTCCACATAGTCATGGATGCTAGGGCCAAAAATTGACAGGGAAGATACACCTGTCATTCACAATTGTAGAAAAATACAAAGGAGGGGAAGCTCCACCATTTACACTTGAAAAAAACATTGCTCACCATGGAAAGGAGAACTGGAAAAAAACAATGCTCGTCATAGAGAAAGGATTTGACATTTTCATTCGAATGAAGGAAACAATTTCAAGCATCCAGACGGGAAGATAGAAATCATCAAACCATGCGGACTGCAAGATTTCAACAGGGTGAGATTGCAAATGAGCACCAGTTTCTTCAAAGCATGAATTTTCTCTCTCTCCAAACTTCTCACTCTACTCAAACATCTTTTAATGGTACCAACTCAAAAATTTTGAAAGCTTGACTTGAAAAATGAGGGGAATTTTGAGGGTGATAACAACTGGATCTTTCTGGGGACAACTTGGCTAGGACAGAGGAACGAGGAAAGATCAAGAACCATATAAAAAATCTAGGAAGGAGACCAGTGCCTTATCCATTGGGCAAATAGATTCAAAGGTAAAACCAATACAGAAGACAACACACATGGAAGGGAAACAAACCAAAAAGGAAAGACAAAAATAAACAAATTTTGAAAAAATCTTCACACAGAAGATCTCTGCATCTTGAAAATTCTCCAAGTCCCAAAGTCTAAAAGTTCAGACTTTGGACTTCAGGGATTTTCCCTTTTGGGGTTTAATTGACTTAAATTTGAAATTATGTTTTTCAAGTTCTGAAGTCTGAAACCTTGAAAGTCTGAAATTTCATACTTTCAAGCTTTCAGGTTTCGGAACTCTAGGTCATGATTCTTAGGAAATTCCCTTTGGAGTTCCAAAGTCTGAAACCCCGAAAGTCTAAAATTTTAGACTTTTGGGCTTTCAGGTTTTGGAAATCTAGGTTGCGCTTTTTGGAAGAAAAAAAATCAAACTTTCGGGCTTTCATGTTTTGAAACTTTCCCAATCATTTTCGAGTTAATTTCTTTCAGACTTCCAAAGTCCAAAATTTTGGACTTTCAGGCTTTCAGGTTTCAGAACTCTTCTGTGCCATTCCATGATTTTCATCCCTTGATCTTCGAATTCTGAAACCTTGAAATTCTAAAATTTTGGAATTTTGGGATTTTAGGTTTCATACTGTTGGAGGAGCTCTCTGTGCATTTAATCCTGACCTACTTTGGTATGGATTGGAATTTTGCCATTAATATCGGGTTTTTTCTATTTAAATCACATTTTAACCTATCATTTTCACTTGAAACTTTACTTTAACGACTCAATTTTTTACTGTATCTTTTACCTTTTCGACGTCATTTTCAAGGTATTTTTATTTTGGTCATTTTCTTTTCAGTTTAATATATCTTGTATTTTGTTTCCTCCTTTTTCATTTATTCTGTTCCTCCTATACACACCTTGGAAAATGACAAACTCATTACTCGACCATGTTTTCATGATTTGAGTTTCTACAGGCATTTAGAGTTTTACAAAGATCCTCTCGAGTTCTTCAATTCACCCTCTCAACACTTCTTGTTCTTTAGAGTTTGGAGATTGGTGTTATCGGAGAACTTTATTTTCAGAATTTGGAGCTTTGGTTTTTCAGAGTTCTCTCTTTTGGGGAATTATTCCATTTAGAATTTCAAAGTTCTCTTTTCCAAGATATTTGGAACTTCCCTTGTTTCAGAGGTCTCTTTTCCGTGATTTTGGAGTTTTCCACTTTGGAGGTTTGGACTTCAAGTTTTTGGAGGTTTTTTATTTTGGAATTTTGTACTTCTCCACTTTGGAGGTTTTGACTTCAGGTTTTTGGAGGTTTTCATTTCGGGATTGTTCAAACTTCTCCATTTCAGAGGTTTTTAGAACCTTTGGGTTTTTGGACTTCTCCACTTTCGGGTTTCTAATTTTTGGTTTCTTTCAGAGGTTGAATATTTTCAAGATTTTCATACTTCTCTTCTTCAGCATTTTGGAACTTATAATTTGATGTCTACTTCCACATCCAAGGGAAAGGAAAAGATTAAATATCCGTTCCTCAAATTTTTCCTATCACTCTTGCTTATCTTCTGACCTAGGAAACATAGGGGATTCGGACCTCAGACAATATTGATTTTCCAAACTTCTGGGAAAGGGTGAAGGCCCCAAATAAGAAACCTTATATGCAATCCATATATGATAGTGGAATTTTTCTTGCTACTGGATATTCCCATGTCTATGCATTTCCCAGAATATGTTTTGGCTACAGTAACAACCCACTACGATGAAGAATATATGATAGTTAAAGATGTCGATGGAAAAGTTGTGATCCGTTTGGACCCAGATTTCTTTAAAGATTTTCTCAAACTCCTTGACATCGAATATTACGCCACAATTTCACTAGAGTCAATGATGGAACATTGGGAAAAAGAAGCATAATTGTGAATGAAGGGTGTGTTAAAAAATTATCTGGTCGAGAGTTTTGCCAAATTTCCAAAGACCGTGTATTGGTCAGACTTCATTCAGGAGGTCAATGAAATCATTTTGGTATTAAATAGTGTCTCAAGTATTCCCTCTATGCAAAGTAATTCTAGGATTAGATATTCTTATATATCACTACCATAAAAAAGAATAAGGAATTTATCAAGACGAGGGGAGCATATTAGTACCTTCATTTGCTATCAATTGAGTACAGTGCATTCTTTAAAGAGTTTCTATATGACATCCTTCTTGGTTTATGCCGCAGTCTTCTATGGGATATTTCAACCAGTTTGAATACCAAGGGTATTCAAAGAACCTTTGAAATATATGATTTCTATTCTGAGCTCACACTAGACAAGGGAATAAAGCACTTCTGCAGGATCAATGATTCCTTCTTTGTTGTTATTCTCTACCATTTCAATAGGGAGCTGTATAATAAGAGGATTTCTGACAAATCCTTCAAGGAAGTGCATGAGTGGGGAGTTATCTACCTTCACTTGCCTGCATTTAATTACATTTATATTCCTAGCTTCATAGGTGCTCCTAACAAGCTTACCAAGATGTCCCACTGATAAATGGGTTCTACTAGAATTGGTTCGACAATTGCTGGAATACAATAAGATCCAGAACACAACAAAACACAAAGAGGGAGTTCAATTCCCTATTTCAACTAGAACGATACACCTACCTAAATATTTACAAGGCTAGGAATGTGTATGTAGAAATGACAGAGGTAACCTTGCAGACTTTCCTTCCACGGGCCTAATTTTGACTATTGGGGTAAATTCAGCTGAAACAAGGTATGGTCTAGTTCCCATGTGCCCCAATTAGAAAACATTTGAATTCATTATTGGGATGAATTCATCATCTGACAAAGAGAATATGAAATGATACCTTTAGATGAGGTTCAGAAATTTGGAATAGCTAACATCCCAAAAGACATACATGATGATGATGAGGTTTTGGATAAAGTGTATAAAAATAATAATATTGCAAATCAGCAATTTACATGGACTAATTAGTATGTGGAATAATGTTACAACACAAAGGAGAGGGTGGGGTCCATTCTTTAGAGGACTTATAATTGGTTTGTTACCTTGGGAAACTCACCTAAGGGGTTAGAGTATACCTAAAAATACAAAAGCCCCATTAACAATGAGCCAATCAACACCCACAAAAGGGAAAAGGTTAACCAAAAAGGTCCATACGGTTCCAAAAAAAATTTCATTTTTTGTTGGTAGCTCATCTCTCTCTGAGGGATCTTGTTTCCAAATCCATCTCTCTTATAACACCCGTGCCAGAAATAGTTGAAGTTATTGATTCTCCAAGTATTCTATAAGACCCATCATTACATTTTCCTCTTCTTGCATCAATTTCCTTCCACTTCTATAATCATTTCTTCTTTCCCATATCCTTCCATGGCCCAAGTATTCTTATCCCTTCCATGTTCTCTTAGATGCAAAAACTATTGGGTCACCCATTTCTTCTTCACTTCCCTTAACACTTCCATTTCCTTATGTCTCATCTCCTAACATCATTGTATCAACTCCTATGGCTTTCCTCACATCCACTCCATCCATTACTACCACTACCATTCAAATTCAAACTAATGTTGGTGGTAATTTTGTTGTAGCTAATGTTTCAGGTACTGAATCAACTATAATATATCTTCATCAACATCAGTCCATTCCAAAATGGATGTTTTGATAGAATCCAAAGAAAATGAATAAATTTCCTTTGGGGGGTGTAATAGATCTAAGCATATTAGATCATACACCAAAGAGATAGGACAAGAGGACAAATATTATTTTAAGCTTGACAATGACTGCATCTAGGGAACGATTTGTATAGGTTATCACTCCCACTGAGCGAAAAACTAAGGAAATAAAATACATCTGTAGATTATTAAATTTCTAGATTCTCACTAGGAAAATCTACTCAAGAAGGATAAATAACA